>CM022758.1:10597610-11197610 GCA_012411365.1 Ameiurus melas
GTATGTAGTTTCCAACATGTAAGCTATTGATTATTATTAGTGCACCACATCAGTATGGCTTCTCTTTCTGTTTCTCCAATGTCAGCATGTCAACCCAGCATACTGCTCCCACTAACACTCATTTAGTGTCGTATAACTGGACTACAAGCGAGAAAAATTCCAAACCGATACCCCGTCGTCCATTTTGATGACGTAAAGTCATGAATGAGCTATACAATCACTTCAACATTTTAGCCTGCTTTCGATTTTTAACCGTGTGTCTACATTTCAGTCCAAATACTTGCTTTGCATTTGCCGTAGTTTAACGCTGTCTCATTTCTACTGGTATACACACACCACTGCTACCAGCATGACGGTTATAAGCAAAAGAGCTGCTGCAGGTGTGAGGAATGCCCGTCCCGCGATGTTGTATTTGTGTTCTCTCAGGTGTGGAGATCACTTTCAGCATGCTGAATGTTTGTGACTCAAGTTACACGCTTTACTCTGCTTGTCATTTCTTACCTTTGGCAACCTGTGAGTGGCTGTGACCTGTTTAAGTGCTTAGTCTTAGTCAACGACTGATGTGGGCCTTTTTTAAAAAAAAATACATTTTGGAGCGGTTGTTAGCTAATCTTCCGTCCAGCTGTTTAATTAGTATATCATATAATTAGTATAGCATATCATAGTGTAATTTACGTCTAATTTATGTCTTTCCCACTAGAGTACAGTCAAATGAATCTAATGTCTAATACATATCTAATCTCGAATAGTTCTAAATGAATTCTACTGAATATTTCTTATGAAACAAATGGAAGATTTTTAACCCCGTTTCTGACTTTTTTTTTTTTTTATGTTGACAGCACATTCTGCTTATTGTAAATGCTTGATATAAGAAAAGCTATCTGGCAATACAAAAAGACTGCTTTTGAAATTAGTTTCATAGAAACAGTTTTAATCTTAGATTTGTTTAATTGTAATTAATAATGAGTGTGGGGGGGCATGGTGGCTTAGTGGTTTGCCTCGCGTCTCGAATCCTGCCTCGGCCCTGTGCGTACGGAGCTTGCGTGTTCTGCCCGTGCTTCGGGGGTTTCCTCCGGGTACTCTGGTTTCCTCCACCAGTCCAAAGACACGCGTTGGAGGTTGGTTGTGTTGTGTTTCCAAATTGTCTGTAGTGTGTGTGTGTGTGTGTGTGTGTGTGTGTGTGTAAGTGTGATTGTGCCCTGCGATGGGTTGGCACCTCATCCAGGGTGTCCCCAGCCTTGTGACCCGAGTCCCCTGGGATATTCACCAGGCTCTCTTGTGACCCTGTGTAAGATAAATAGTATGGAAAATGGATGGAAGGAATAATATTCGACATATTTGCCTTTATAGTTTAATATATTTATGTTTAGAAATAATTTTATGCAGTGTTTTTGATAGTCATTTAAGATAGTAGTATATAGTATAAATATATCTCCATATCCGAGATATAACGGTGACTAAAATAACCATTCTGTTCACTTTGATCTCTAAATGCAAAGTCTGTTTATTACTTTTTTGTTTTCGTAAATTGAGAATGAAATCAAATGATTTTATGTTTAGTAAAAAATAAATAAATCAAATCTGAATGCATTTATAAGGTACTTCTTACAAGGGGATTGTCAGAGTTGCTTTGCGTGACTCCACAGTTTCCATAAAATCAAATGCTGGTCTCAGTACAGTGGCGCAGTGGAGATGGGGGCTGGGTCTCAGCATGTACAAAAATGAATGAGCCCTATAAAAGTCACTGTGAGCACTCATCTGTCTCTCCATTAGAGCGAGCCACGTCTTCATCCGCTCTCTTTGTTCACCTCCAGCAAACTCGACACACATCTAATAACACGTTTCCCTGCAGCAGAGCGTATAAAAGCGTCCCTCGCCGTCGTACATTACTTATGATCTTTTTCAATTATTTAGTGAAGTTTGTGCTTCGCATTAGCTGCATGACTGACCTGCACAGGATCTCACTGCCTGGGGCTGTCTGCAAGGTTGAAGGGTTTTTTTGAGATAGAGAGAGAGCGAGAGATCATCTCTTATTTGTTGAATACATCTTGCATTACTTTAAAGATCAGTGTTTTCGAAATAACTTAAAAAAAAAAAAAAGAAAAGTCGAGGGGATTTGTTCCATGCTTCCTGGTCGAGGAAAACACAGCTTTCTTACACAAAGCAGGGAGTACCGTGTCAGATTTTGATGCTAATCAGCTCCTCTCGGGCCTCATTTCAGTGTCTTGCTGAGCAGATGTATTCAATTTGTCTTTCCAAAGGCTTCTCTTGCACCCTGCAGTGAACCTGCTGCCATTCTCTATCTCTATACTGTTGTCATAGAGCATTTTAGCCCAACATGATTAGAGTAAATAACAGTAGCATTTAGTATTTCTGCACTTTATTGTCTTGTTGCAGGACAATTTGTATTTAAGATACAGTTATAAACCTTGGGAGTGGTGTGTAGGATTAGTGTGTTAGCTACTTCTTGGTGGGGGGTGTTTCTCTCTCCTTTTCAGCGAATAGAGAATTCGACTGAATCTGTGTGAATGGAAAATCATTTTTGTGGTATGGCACTTGATGTTTAATACTTTCTTTCTTTCTTTTTTAACGTTTGTATGCACAGTGGTGTTCTTTAGAGTGCTTCCCAAGAGTACATCGAATTATTATTTTTTTTAATCCTTTGCTGAAAAAGAGCAGTGCGAATAATCCGCTTGCATCTAATCTCTAGACCATTCTCTATTCATCTCGAGATTTGCCTTTTAATCATTTCTTTTGTATTTTGTGTTCAACATAGTCGGCGCATAAATGTAGTCAATTAAATAATAGTGAAAGGTATGCTCGAAAACGTGGACATTTAGTTTAACGAGTTTAAAACCGAACAGAAGATCCCTTCTTTACACATACTCATCCACTTTATTAGGAACACGTGTACATCTGCTCATCAGTGTTGTTCAATCAGCCAGTCGTGTGGCAGCAAGGCAGTGCAGAAAGTCTTGTAGATCACATCAGACATCTGCTTGGACTTTGACTGTGGCATAGTTGTTGGTGCTAGACTAGCTGACCGCCTGGGATTTTCACAAAACAAACAAACAAACAAACAAACAAAAAACAACCGTCTGTAGAGTTTACACAGAATGGTGCGAAAAACTGAAAACATCCAGCGAGCGTTAATCCTGTGGGGGAAATCAGAAAGTCTAGACACTACTGTGAGTGAAATTCCCAGGAGATTCTGAAATACTCAAACCAGCATGTTTGGCACCAGCAATCCTGTGACAGTCACTGAGAGCACAATTTTTTTTGCTCCCCCATTGTGATGTTTGGTGTGAACATTAAAGCGCACCTATTATGGTTTTGAAACGTAATTCATTTTGTTTTAAAGGTCTCATACAGTAGATTTACATGCATCCAAGATCAAAAAACACTTTAACGTGCTCATCATTTAAACTGCAGCATTACCCTTTTCCCCCAGTGTCACAAACGACTCATTCGATGACTCGTTCTTCTTTCTGAGCACATACTCTGCTCTGATTGGTCAGATGTCCCATTGGTCTACCACTGTCAGCAAGCGGCCCATGAAAACCAGAGGCGGGTTTTTTTTTTTGGTGTTTTTTTGTTACAAACCTACGCAGTTAGTACAGGAAGTAAAGTCTGGAATCACTATCGACTCGTTTCAGCTGTTCAGAATCTTTTCATTCTTTTGGGAGTCAATAACTCCGTTTGTCGTGCGCTTTGATTGTTTCAACTTTGCAGAAGTTTTTACATTCACAAACGGCTCTATAACACACTACATGAAAGGTCATATCTGAAAAACGATAATAGGTACACTTTAACTGAAGCTTTTGTCTTGTATCTGCATGATTTTAGGCATGAATGATTGTGTTTACCTATTAAAGTGGCCAGTAAATGTACATTTACTCTGTTTTATATTATTTGTTCCTGCATGTTGGACTTATTTATTTAGTTATTTTTAACATTGGACATTCTGCATTGTCACAGATCAATCACGCAAGAAGTTGGGAAGAAGAAGAGCGTTTGCTTTCCTCTCTGTGCACATCGACTGACCCAATTTCTCTTCGGTTACATGGTCACTCTCTATATAGAGCAACCCTTCCTGCCTAACTTTGAAGTAGGAACCTCACATTATTGTGGTTTGAAGTTTTATGCCCCTTGTCTAATTACATTTCCTGTCAGGTTCATCCCGCATCTGTTTACAGCGAGACATCCTCAGAGTTTCATCAAAGTTTCTTTATTTTTATTTTTATGAATGAATAAATAAACGCACAAACGAATTAATCTTATCTTAAGTGTAGGACTTGTTTTATGTGACCACTGCTTCATGGAAAGTTCCAGTGCTTTAGGACCTGACTGTTTTTTCTTTTAACAATATTGCCTCCTTTCTTTTGCATGAGAGATCAGAGACATGAGAGGCATCTGTCTGGCCATGGTTTAAGCTCATTTGTTATAACCGTGTATATACAGTAATAAACAACTGTTCTTTGAGAGACCATGCCTTCTATTCCCTCCGTTCTCTGCATATGTCCTCTGAAAAGGTTCACACCATCCCTGTCCCCCCAAGACAAAAGAAAGAAGGCAAATTCTCAGCCTTTAAAATCCTAATTAGCTTGTTTTGCCTTTGCACCATGTCAGGCTTTAGAATTCAAGGGAGTCAGGTTGTGCCCCCCTTCTCAGACTGCCACTGCAGCTGCCACTGGGATACTTTGTCGTCCCCCCGCCCCTTCTGCTCCCTCATATACTCCCCACCCGCCTCCTAGACTTAAAAATTAGGCATGTTACCCACCCTTCAAAGGGATTCTCTCCCTTTCACTCAAGTGCCCTCCAGACGGATTTAACCCTTCACACATCAATGGCAGAAGGATGACTTGACCTAATCCGGCATTAGTACATTTTTGAAAAAGCGTCTAGGAGAAAGCAGCCCAACTGGTACTAATATGGTACTAAAATGGTTAAAATAATTTTGAAATCAGTTAGTGATCCAGATACCGAGTGTACAAATGTGAGGAAGATCAATCCGAAAAGCAGAGAGAGGGTTGGTGGAGAATGTGGAGGCGAGAAGAACACTTTAAAAGTCAAATTAAGGCTTGAAGTACTTGTCTCTCCATCTTGCGGCCTGACCTTCTTTGATTTATTTTCCTCACCCTCGTGGTTTTGGTTTTTTGCTCTCACAATGGTGGTCAAACCTTACCATAATGAGCCACTGTGTGTTCAGATGATCAGATTGGATTTACTTGATGACAGTAAGTGCTTGAGCATGTGATTCATGCACTTTGTGGATAGCACTGTTTAGCTAATATGCATATTTGGTGTACGGGGGGGGTAACTAGGATAACAAGCATTCGCGCTCCATCTACACCTTAAAAATCTAGCCGTGTTTGGAATATGACCTGAATCCTGATCAGAATCCTGAGTCCTCTCATTTTATATTAACACGATAAGATCATTAAATCTCTAAGTGGCATGGAGCTATCTCTTTCAAACTGACTTTAATAATCATTTCATGCTTATTATAGTTTAATGCTTAATACCTAGCATAATGTATAATATTTGTATGCACTCTAGAGGATACACAAAGTTTAGTTTTTTTTTATTGAAGCAGAGATGCTAATTTTTCATGCTACACCACAGTTTTCCGTTGTGTAAACTACTTGATTTATTTTTTTCCGGTGTGCCAAGTGCTTGAGAAGGGGATTAGGAAATTATACAGCTGAACTGCAGTACTTCAAAAGCATAGTGCTGGATCAGAGCATGTGCACACAGGATTACAGTTAGCTGACCTGCGATTCTGATCTGAACCGACGCCTTGGGTTTTCATCTACGTGCCAGGAGGAACAGTTCAACACCATATGGCATGTGGCATGAGGATCCACTTCAGGAATGCATTGTTTTCTCTAGTAGGTCTCGTTGTATCAGTTTAGATGCTCTCATTCAGCTACACATAGTCTAAATGAATCTGTTCCATGTAATGAGTATCAGGAAATGTGGTGCTGTTCAGAATATACAAAAGCAGGAGTTAAATGATAAAATGACTTATTGCTGAAAGCTGAATGGGTATTGGCATCTATTTGGTGTTGATAAGCCTTTGGAAATGACTCTTTGCTTAGAACTTCAAGTTAACGAACACTGAAATATACTGATCTTTATTTCACAGTGGATCTAAAAAGTCTACACACCCCTCTTAACATGACAGTTTTTTTTTTTATTAAAATCAAAATTAAACCATGATCAATCATGTCAGAACCTTTTCTACCTTTATTGGGACATTTTAACCTATTAATTGAAGTGGAAAACAATAAGTATAATTTTAAGGGGGGGGGTACATTTAAGTAAGCTGCCAACACCCTGCTTGTATAAGTGTGTACACCCTTTTATAATTGGGAATGTGGCAGTGTTCAGAATCAACCAATTACATTGAAACTCCTATTAAATACTAATTAGTATATACCTGCCATCAGTTAAAGTGACTGATGAACCCCAAATATTGTACAACAGTTTCTATAGGATTTTCATGGTCACATCCAACTGAAAAAGCAATAGGCCACAGAGAGCTTACTAAGCAGGTACAGGATCTCATTGTGTTAAAAAAAAATATATCAATCAGGAGAGGGTTCCAAAAATATTTTACAAGGCATTGGATTATCCCATGGAACACTGTAAATACAATAATCAACAAGAAAAGAAAATATGACACGACAGTGACTCAGAACAGGATGTCTCTCTAAATTTGATGAGGGGAAGAAGAGGAGAAAACTGGTCAGGGAGGCTGCCAAGAGGCAACATTAAAATAATTGCTGGCAAGTACTGGTTGCTCCCTACATGTGGCTCCCAAATTCTTCAAATTTCTAGGCTATGGAGTCGGGTGGCAAGAAGGAAGCCTTCCATCCTCACAGTAAAGCATGGTGGTGGCAGCATCATACTTTCGGTGTCTGCTTTTCTTCAGCTGGAACTGGGGCTTTATTCAGCGTGGAAGGAATAATAAATAACTCCAAATACTAGTCAATTTTGTCCCAAAATATTAAACCTTTTGCTAAAACAATTACGATCTGACACGATTTATCTTAGTTTCATTTGTTTACATCACAACAACCTGCCATTTTAACAGTGGCGTTTAGACTTTATATACAGTGCATCCAGAAAGTATTCACAGCGCTTCACATTTCCCACATTTTGTTATGTTACAGCCTTATTCCAAAATGGATTCAATTCATTATATTCCTCAAAATTCTACAAACAATACCCCATAATGGCAACATGAAAGAAGTTTGTTTTGAAATCTTTGCAAATTTATTAAAAATAAAAAACAAAAAACGCACATGTACATAAGTATTCACAGCCTTTGCTCAGTACTTTGTTGAAGCATCTTTGGCACCAATTACAGCCTCAAGTCTTTTTGAGAATGATGCTACAAGTTTGGCACACCTATTTTTGGGCAGTTTCTCCCAATCTTCTTTGCAGGACCTCTCAACCTCCATCAGGTGGGATGGGGAGCATCGGTGTACAGTCATTTTCAGATCTCTCCAGAGATGTTCAATTGGGTTCAAGTCTGGGCTCTGGCTGGGACACTCAAGGACATTTACAGAGTTGTCCTGTAGCCACTCCTTTGTTATCTTGGCTGTGTGCTTAGGATTGTTGTCCTGTTGGAAGATGAACCTTCACCCCAGTTGAGGTCCAGAGCGCTCTGGAGCAGGTTTTCATCAAGAATGTCTCTGTACATTGCTGCATTCATCTTCCCCTCGATGCTGACTAGTCTCCCAGTTCCTGCCACTGAAAAACATCCCCACAGCACGATGCTGTCACCACCATGCTTCACTGTAGGGATGGTATTGGCCAGGTGATGAGTGGTGCCTGGTTTACTCCAGACATGACGCTTGCCATTCAGGCCAAAGAGTTCAATCTTTGTTTCATCATGGTCTGAGAGTTCTTCAGGTGCCTTTTGGCAAACTCCAGGTGGGCTGTAATGTGCCTTTTATTGAGGAGTGGCTTCCATCTCGTCACTCTACTAGACAGGCCTGATTGGTGGATGTCTCCATAGAGACAGTTTGGCCGGGCGGCCAGCTCTAGGAATAGTCCTGGTGGTTCCAAACTTCTTCCATTTACGGATGATGGAGGTCACTGTGCTCATTGAGACCTTCAATGCTGCAGAAATGTTTCTGTACCCTTCCCCAGATCTGTACCTCGATACAATCCTGTCTCGGAGGTCTACAGACAATTCCTTGGACTTCATGGCTTGGTTTGTGCTCTGACATGCATTGTTAACTGTGGGACCTTATATAGACAGGTGTGTGCCTTTCCAAATCATGTCCAATCAACTGAATTTATATAAATATATATAAAATCTCCACTGTATTTCACTTCATTGACTTTTTTGAACTGGCACTCTGTGATCTACACTCAGAAGTTCAGTTTCTGGTTGTTGCCGATCCTTCGGTGGCTGATCTCCTTTTTGTGTTAAAAACACTACCATTCAGATGCCTGTGGCAAACTGGAAAAGAGCCACATTGGGCGGGCCACGATAGCTCACACAACACTCGTCTCGCCCTTACAGCTCCCGTACCATAGCCGAATCTGGTCCAACGGGTTTTGAGAAGTCACAGGAGAGGATTTGCATTTCGTTTTCCCTACAGAGGGAGACCCTGCCATTCACAGGCCACTTCACAGGCCAGCGTATCATGTTGCCAGCTGAAGCTAGTCGTCCCCACCTGGCAGTAGCTCGGAAAGAAACCCGCAGGCCTTTGACCCCTCTGGGAGCCGCAAGAATCCAGCACCCCTTCAGGTCTGAGTCTGCCCCTGACCTGAAGTAATGAGATGACATGGACATAATATGACTGGGTGTTCTGTGCCTGGCTGAAAGGAAGTTAAAGTTTCAGAGCAGCTCTGACTTGACACTCTGATCAAAATCAAAAGGTGCGCCCCAAGGAATGCGCACTGTGTACACGATTGACTCAGCGGAAGAACGAGCTCAAGGTTTCATGCAAAATCTGAGATGAAGAAGTTACAAAGTGTCCTTGTTGGCTTAGGATATTTGTCTGATATTATATATATATATAAAGGCATGACTCTGAATAGCATATCTACAGTGCCCTCCACTGATATTGGCACCCTTGGTGAATATGAGCAAAGATGGCTGTGAGAAATAGTCTTTATTGTTTAAACTTTTGATCTTTTGTTCAAAACAATTAACAAAAATACTCTGCTCTCATGGATATCAAGCAATTGCAAACACAACACAGGTTTATCCATAAACATATCTTTGTTAAATATAGGTGTGCAGTAATGAATGGCACCCCTATGAATTCATATGAGGAAAAATATATTTGACGTATATTCCCACTGATATTTTATATCATTCAGATATTATACTCACCTAACTGTTAGACACCTAATCCTGGGGGGAGAAAGTCTAATCTTACCTATTGCACCATTAAATATCTATAATCACCTAAAATTCTGGCTCTCATAGGAGTCTAGAAAGCAGAAGTTTAACTGCAAAATGTCAACTCTATGTTTGAGATTCCTTTAACAGTTATAAAATGGCATGTATGGAAATTGTTTATTTCCTCTTCATCAGGAATGCCAGGTTTCAATCTAGAGTAATTCTTGCAGCTGCTTCCACAGGCCAAAGATTTGCTGTTCATGTTTGGGAATCTCTCAATAAACTGGGTTTTAATCATTATGCCGTACATTAACCATTCGAGCTGGTTAAGTGTTTTCAGGTGCTTAAGTTTTCCAGTAAACGTGGAAAAACTCCACTGCGCCCTCTCTTTCCAATTTAGGTGGCATCCTAATAGAATTCATGTTAACTGCGAACAGTGATTGTGGAAAATTAAAAGAGTATGAGATCTGGAGCAATCTACATAGATACAGGGTTACAAAAAGATAGTTTATAAAGAAGCTGCTATAATATAAAAGATGGGTAAGGTTAATAGTTATCTAGCATGTGAAATAGCTTTAATAAACCAAATCTTTGTTTCTATTAACACATCCAGTAAAGCCGACCAATATATACCACTACAGTGCTGCTGAATTGACTAGACTGATGACTCCAAAGGTGACGATTCATTTTCTATTATAGCATGGCTTTAACAGTAGTGGCCGCTGTAAGACAAATCACAGGTCAGTCCCTACAGGATTTACGGCAGATTTTCCACAGATTCGGGTCAAGACATGTCATGTGACGTCATCATAACCCGCATTCAGCCAAATTCCTCTTCGATATATGTGCATCGAACATGAGTACAGCTAAAAGGTCTTATTTACCAACAAACATCACTGCGAAAGACTTTCATGCGACTACAATCTCGTCGATTCAAGTAGTTTTCCTCAAAATAAATCCACGGAAAACTCCACGAGTCACGACACAAATTTTGAAAAGAAGCCGCAGTAAAATCAAGCATTTTGGGCCGGAACGATCACAAATACTCGGTATGGTTTACATTAATGCACTTTAAAAAAAATAATAATAATAATTGATCCTTTCTATAGTAACAGCTCTTTACAGGTAGTTGTATGGTGGGTTTAAACTAAATCTAATAAAACAATTTTAACTATTTAAATCAACAAATAAAAAATGGATAATATTTTTCATGTATAACTTATGGAAGAAGTCTCCAGTGTCAGTACCCAGTATGTTTTTTTCCAGCATGGGAAATATTTTGTGTTCGTGGACTTGACAATTTCTTGGTAAGTTTGTTTTTGTCTTTTGTACTTCAAGAGAGTGAAAAAGAGAGGCTGATGGCGAACGACTCTTTATAGCTGCTATAACGCAAGTTTCACAGATGTTCCACAACACTTTAGACTAATAAAAGCGTGACGTCGTCTTCTTAAATTAATTTTAAATATTCGCCGTCGACAAGCTTCTGTTGTTGTTTAAGGATATCACCAAATAATCAAGTTCGAAGTGGTAACAGCCGAGGTATCCATGCAGTGCATGACATGCACGTACACACGCACACACACACACACACACACACACACACACATACACCCTGAATCCATGAGGCTGTATTGTATAACAAAAAGACACTTAAAACATCTAAACTAACTAGACATGAGTTCTGGTATTAGATCAATAGTTAATACTAAATAGTTGATGGAATGCAAGCAAGTTCTCCCAGCAGACTCCTATACACACACACACACACACACACACACAGGCATGATTGACACACACTTTCACCACAAGTGAGTGCAGGGTGGAATGTTTGCCTGGTAATTACCTGCTGTTATAGACCATGATCCATTTATACAAAAGGGGAATTTTCTTTCACCTCCTCACAAGCAGCCGGAGCTTCTCTTTTGACTGATGACAGATTGTGTTTCTCTGAGCAGACGGGACTGGTAAAGCTTAACAACCATTGATCATTTTCAGCACCTTTAAGTGTCTCCTTCAGAAACGAATGGACAGAAAATCAGTTTCACTTGCCGTCTTAGTCATGAGGGGCGGATGTTGCTTTCAGACCTCAAGGTGTGGTGACATGAACACTTTCTTCTCCTCATGCCATCGCTACAACTAAGATCATGTAAATGTCTTTTAAAGGAGTATAGCTTGCGAATATCCTGCTCTGAAGGGTTGCAATTATAAGAAAATAATCAATAACAGGATAGTGTGATGCTGTTACCACCCCAAGGTTTAAAGGAATTCCTACTACTGGTTGCCGTAGTAACAGTAGTATCAGTGGGTGGCCTTTCATTCGAATTACAGCCAGCGCAACTGTCAGAGCTGCTGTTATAGAAAATTAATCAGCAAGTTCTGGCCAATCAGATTTGAGAATTCAATAGTGCTGTGGTATAAACTGTTCTTTATACCTAAAAAAAAAAAAAAAAAAAAAGGTTTTATTCTGCTTCTGTATGCTCTATCCCTCCTGTTCTTGTTATTTTTTTCCTGGGAAAGTCTTTTCTCAGCCATTGCACCTGCTGTGTTGGTCCTGATGTTATCCTCAAACAAATGACCTGAGTAAAATACACTGGAAGGCCGAGCTGAGGAAAGTTAGACTCCTTTACAGGAGATAACGCTTGCTGAGATGCATCGTCAGGTACAACAAAGTCACCTATGGTGCGGAAACCAAACCCATGTACTGTTGTCTGTAAGATGAAGCTTTTCCTTGATTAATTGCTTAATGTACTCCCAGGAGCCTAAAGGCCATAACTCCATCCCTCAAATCATTAGTTTTTTCTCCTTCAGTTGCATGAAAAGCTGGTGGTTTTGTCTCTGTTTGTTGTCTAATATAAATTGTTACAAACAATAAGTGTCCAAACAAATGAGTGATTTTTTGTCAATCTGGCTGTAATTCTTTGTTCAAGTTGGAAAAACTCACTAAATGACTGCCCAATATATATATATATATATATATATATATATATATATATATACAATAAATGGTCAAACTTTTGACCTGGCCATTTGATGCATGATTCAAATTTCCAATTTGACACATTCAGTATATGTCAACAGGCAAACCCACGGAGATGACAAAATGTACCTGAAGTACTGCTCGGCCTCCTAACTCAACCAGCAGTCTGAAATAAGACACACACACACGCCTTGCATTCTGGTCCCTTTCTGAATGCTGCTTTGGACCTGTGGTAGTGATAAGAATCTTTTTTTTTTTTTTTTTAAGGAAATCCAATGCGCTCCAACATGGCTCTGGTGTGCTGCACTGTATTGTCTGAGGAGTTGAGAGCTAACATGCAACAAGAGCTAAGAGCTAAGGTCTGGGTGGGATGGGGGTTGGGGGTAGGGGACTTTTGGATTAGCCTCGGAGTTCTCATTCTTTAGAATTAAGCATTGTTTTCTAGAGAATTTGATCAGTTTATGAAGACTGATGGAAATGCCACTGTAATAAATGGTGTAGTAGGTTAGTTAATATATTGTTTTTATTATATATACAGTATATATGGATCACGATGTAGGCCTGACCAATAATATTATTATTATTATTATTATTATTATTATTATTATTACTACTACAGTTTATGATATGGTATTATCAAAACATTATAATCGGTTGCTCATCTTTTAAGCTGTACATGTTCTTCTTAAGTCAGAGTGATGGTTTTGTGTACTCACTTTTGTTGCCAGTGGTTTAGACATTAATGGCTGTGTGTTAAGTTATTTTGAGGGGACAGCAAATTTACACCATTACACAAGCTGTACACTCACTACTTTACATTGTAGCAAAGTGTCATTTCTTTAGTGTTGTCACATGAAAAGATACTTACAAAAATGTGAGGGGTGTACTCACTTTTGTGAGATATTGTGTATATATATATAATTTTTCACACATTATCACACATAATATCTGCCAGTATAATAATAAAAAAAATGTATATATATATATTTAAATGGTGCACTTATATAGCGCTTTACACTGTGTCTCATTCACCCATTCACACACACACTCACACACCAATGGTAGCAGATCTGCCATGCAAGGCGCTAATTTGCCATCGGGAGCAACTTTAGGTTCAGTGTCTTGCCCAAGGACACTTCGGCATGTGGAGTCATCCGGGCCGGGAATCGAAGCTCCAACCCTACGATTAGTATACAACCTGCTCTACCACCTGCGCCACAGCCGCCCCATGTATGATATATTCATAGTGGGAGCATGGTGACTTAGTGGTTAGCACATTTCTCTCACCGCTGAGTTTCAAATCCTGCCTCTGTCGTGTGTGTGTGGAGCTTACATGTTTTCCCCATGCTTCAGGGGTTTCCTCCAGATACTCTGGTTTCCTCCCCCATTCACAAAAATGTTGTAGGCTGATTGGAATTTCCAAATTGTGTGTCTGCACCCCATCCAGATTGTCCCCTGTCTTGTGCCACAAATTCCCTGGTAAAGGCTCCAGGCTCCCCTGTGACCCTGTATAGGATAAGTGCTGTGGAATATGGATGCATGTTCACAATATCCAAGTCATTCATGTTGCTATATAATCAATTATCAGCACATTGCAGAAACTGGAATCCAGTAGAGCTCACACTGTCTCCTGTAAGTGTGTGTGTGAGTCTGTTTTCTCATATTGTTTATGCATTTCCTTACTGTCCTAACTAGATCATTTTTTTTAATGTTTCTAACAGAAACATGACTCGAATAACTCCAGATGACCCACAGTTACTCTACAAGGCTTAAAACGCACACATTTTTAGTCTACTAATAGATCCATACTAGGGATGGGTGATATCTTATTGTTTGCGCTATTCTGCTAGAAATTCTCCCCACAATAAGGATTAGTCTTCCCGCGATAATAACGATAAAGCCTAGTTGATGACGTATTTCGGTGTGCGACCCATTCGAAGCTCACGTGCAGAGCGAAAACAAGTATGGTGGAAGGTGGATGTGAAGCTGAGGAGGAGTTCTGGAACTGGTTTGGTTACAGAAAATCAGCTTTACTTTTAGATCAATGTGCTCACAGCTATCACGTGTGGCCATAAACAGTAGTGCATGGTATTATTTATATCGTCACTAATATCGTTATCGCAATATATACCAGAAAATATCATGATATAGTTTTGGGTCCATATCGCCCATCCCTAATCCATAGTGCTGTAGAATGTAGCTAAAGCGTTATTCTTCCTAAGAGGATTAAAAGCACAGAGCATGACGGGCAGAGAGTGGACAAGAAGGCTTAAGTGACCGAATCTTTTTTTTGATTGTAGCGGCCAAAAATGCTTGATTATGTTGCGGCGTGTTTCAAAATGTGCAACGCAATTTGGCGAGGTTTTAGTGTTTTTTATTTGTTTGTTTGTTTGTTTGTTTTCAGAAAACTATTTGAATTGGCGAAACTGCAGTTGCACGAAATTGTTTTACAAGGTCTTTCACAGTGATGTTTGTTAATAAACGTGACCTTTTAGCTGTACTCATGTTCGACACACATGAATTGAAAGGTGCTTTGGCTGAATGCGTGTTGCGATGACGTCACATTGTGATGACGTCTGCATACTGCTACTGCACACAGAGACATTCTGTACAATTGTGTGCTTCCAACTTTGTGGCAACAGTTTGGAGAAGGAAGATATATGGGTGTGGTCAGGTATATACCTACAGTGTTGCCTGGGACTGTATTATTACTCTTTTTTTAATTACTAAAGTGCTTGCATTAAAAAAAAATGTAATAATTTTTTTTATAGACAAAATAAATCATGCAGTGTACTCCGAGTACAGTCTGAGTAAATAATACTTCATTCTGTAGTATTTAACACACCTTTTAAATATGTCGGTGCTAATCATGTGAAGGCATGTACAAGCTTAAAAGTGTGCGATTGACTGGCATGACATGATGAGTAGGGTTAGGGTTAGGTTACGGAAATGCAAAAAAAAAAGCTGTTGTTCACTTAAATACAAAAGCACCTCGCTCTGTTCCACTCGCATGATCCGATGGCTTTCAACAATAACACATCTCTCATTTGGTTTGTAGTCATTGCCAGTGAAGTGCAGAGATGTTTTGATTCAGTACAATGCAAATGAAATCGCATGTCACTCACTTCTCTAATAGTAAGCACAGACACTTCGGGACTAAAAGCCAGATGGCAAAGTAAATATGGTACTTAAAGTTAAGTTTGACAAACAAGGTACACTTCAGGAAGATGGGTCTTGTGTCGAGACATGTATTGTGATTATTATTTGTTGAATTGGAATACAGCTCCAGTTCTTTTTTTTTTCCCATCTTGGTTGCTGAACCATGTTCCAGGGAGTCACTGTCACATACTCAGTCTTTTTATATGTGTACAGAAGGATAACAGCGCTTAAGCTGTAAAAAAAAAAAAAAAGGAAGCAGGAAATGATTGGCCTAACCTGAGCTGATTTCTATCTAACAGATGCACAGTTTGTCCTAGATTACTTTTCAGAAACGCTGAAGGAAAATTCAGCAAGACCTTTTTACTGACATGACCAATGTACGCATCTGAGTACAATAATACTTACTGTGATATTTCTCTAATGATGCATTTGGAAAAATGTTGATTGGATTTTTTCCAATGTTCAGTGAAAGACACTTTATATGCCAAGAAGGACTTCTCAACTAACTCTAATTCTGAAATTTTAGATTAAGTTTAAGAATCTGTACCTGCACGATAATCTACAGTCCCCTCGGAAACGGCAAGAACAGCAAGTTAGCAACAGCAAGCTGATTAAATTGTTTGTGCTGTACAAAAAAAAGACATTTGTGTTTGATATTAAAAGGTGGATAGGAGACGAGAGTTTATGATTTCAGTTTTTATTTCCTGGTCTGTATATCTAAATGTGTTATACAACATAAATCCTAGAACATTTTTTTATCGGACCAACCACTTTTTAGGCAAGCAAAAGTATATAGGACCAGATGAGTCTTGAGGAAAATTGAAATAAATAACACTTAATACTTAATATTTGGTTGCATATCTCTTGCTTGCAATAACTGCATCAAGCCTGCGACTCATTGACATCGACAAATTGTTGGTTTCTTCATTTGTGATACTTTTCCAGGCTTTTACTGCAGCCACTTTTAGCTGTTGTTTGTTTCAGGGGGTTTCTCCTTCCAGTCTCCTCTTCAGGAGGTGAAATGCGGCTCAATTGGGTTAAGGTCTGGTGATTGACTTGCCCAGTTTAAAACCTTCCACTTTCCCCCCCGATGAAGTCCTTTTGCCGACTTGGTGTTGTGTTTTCGATCATTTTCTTGCTGCATGGTGAAGTTCTTGTCAATTAGACTGGATGCATTTCTTTGTAAACTGGCAGACAAAAGGTTTCTCCAGGCTGCTGAATTCATTCTGCTGCTTCCATCACGAGTTCCATCATCAATAAAGATTAGTGAGCATGTTCCAGAAGCAGCCATGCGAGCCCAAGCCATAACACTACCTCCACCGTGTTTCACAGATGAGCGTGTATGTTTTGGATCATGAGCAGATCCTTTCTCCACACTTTGGCCTTTCCATCACTTTCGTATAGGTTAGTCTTGCTTCCAGAACTTTTGTGACTCATCTCCGTATTTCTTTGCGAATTCCAATGTGGCTTTCTGATTTTTAGTGCTGGTGAGTGGTTTGCATCTTCGAATGGCAGATTGTGATACCTTCACTCTGGAGGTTGTCGGTGATGTCACTGACTGTTTTCGGGGTTTCCTTCACAGCTTTTACAATGTTTCTGTAATTAGCTGTTGTTCATTTTCCTTGGCTGATCCATTCGCCCACCAATGGTTTCTTTTTCAGGACAACGAATGGTTGTATTGTCTATGCCCAATATTTGTGCAGAGGCTCTGATCGATTTTCCCTCAGCTTCAAAATGGCTTGCTTTTCTCCCATAGACAGATCTCAGATCTTCAAGTTGGCTTATCCTTTTTGACAACAATTACAGGTTGTCTTCTCAGGTGAAACCCAGGGCTCAAACCATGATTATATATTAAGAGCTATTTATTTAAACAATCAATCTACTGGGACACACCTGGGTAACAAGAAACTCCTGTCAGTCACATGTTCCAATTTTTTTTTGCTTGCCTAAAAATTGGGTGCTCTGATACAGAATGCTCTATGTTCTACATATAAATCCCAGGAGACAAAAGCTGAAATTCTAAATTCTTTTGATCTCAAACCCAAATGTCTTCAGTCTACAAGCAAAAACAAATGAATTGGCTTTGTCGCTCCAGTTTTAGAAGGAGCTGTAGAATGAGCCTAACTTTTTTCAGAAAGAATGTGTATATTGGGGTTTAGCTGGCTTTAAACCCCAGAAAGCTCTGCTAAACTCTCTTAGAATATAAGCACAAGAGGCAGTGTGCAGTTTTGTGGTGGACGTCCACTGTTTATTCATGAGATTCATGTAACAAAGTGCTATGACTCAAACCAAACCCAGAATACAGTACAAACAATACGGAGCTCTGTGATTCGTGAGGATCAGAAGACTGGAAGACTGCTGACAGTGACACCGATATAATGAGACATAATTGCTGTAACAACAAGCATGGCTCAGTTTCTGCAGGCTTTTATAGGAAGACTGTGCCTGCTTCCGTTCTTTTAATACTCTGGACAGAGTGACACAGTCACTGTTTGGGAGGCCTGAAGATAAGAGACAGCTTAGTCTCTTAATAAGCACTTTTGTTGAGTGAGTGAAGTATAAGCGCTTTGAAATGGGCATGTGCAGAATGTTCATGTGTACCAAAACTAGTGAAAGAGCTGGAATTTGGCAGAACAGGAATAGAGTCGTGTTCCTCTGGTATCATTTATGACTATTAAAAAAACGTTTTTTAAGATTCTGTACATTTCAAACAGATGCTTATTAAAAGTTTTCTAGTGCTTTTTCTATCCTTGATTTTGTTTCTTTTCCCTTTCATAGGTGCCTTTTGGGATTTTAACAAATCGCAGAGTTGCATGTGCGAGTGTACGCCCAGCAATGGAACCCTGGCCGATAGTGGCCTGGTTCTTAATGCTGACTTCCATCGCTGACTGGCTAAAGACTGTGCGGTCAAGAGACTTTACAAAAAAGGACATTATTTTCCTTCATCCCTCTAGTAAGTATCTAAAACTCAGCATAGTACATGTATCCGTCTGTAAAAGCACAGATATAAACACAGATATATGCCTGCAGATAACTGAAGTTTACATTCAGTGGGTTTCCGAGAGTTCCAGAGTCAAATTGATACCTTTGCTTCACCTGCTATTTAGTTTGTTTTGATTTCAAAATATTTATAAGTTCACCATAGGAATGGACGGGATTGTAAACATAAAACGTTACTTCATTGGTCAGAAATACAGTCATGTTGAAATTCAGTGCATTTGTGTGTGTGTGTGTGTGTGTGTAGCACTTTCAAGAATAGATATAGTCACAAATCAGCTTTACAGAAATCCAGTAGATTTACTGGTGCATCTCAAAAAATTACAATATCGTCGAAAAGTGAATTTTTCCCCCGTAATTTAATTCCAAAGGTGGAACTTTCATATATTCCAGATTCATTACACATGAAGTGTAATGTTTTAATCTTGATGATCACAGCTTACAGCTCATGGAAATTAAAAATCCAGTATCTCAAAATATTAGAATAATACAGATATAATACAGAAATGTCGACCTTCTGAAAAGCATGTTAATTTATGCACTCAATACTTGGTTGGGGCTTTAATCCTTTTGCACTAATTACTGCATCAATGCAGCATGGCATGGAGACAATCAGCCTGTGGCACTGCTGAGGTGTTCTGGAAGACCAGGTTGCTTTGATAGCGGCCTTCTGTATTGTTTAATTCTGGTGTCTCTCTTAGATTCTCTATGGGGTTCGGGTCAGGTGAGTCGGCTGGCCAATCAAGCACAATAACACCATGGTCAGAAAACCAGTTACTAGTAGTTTTGGGTCTGTGGACAGGTACCAAGTCCTGCTGGAAAAGGAAATCAGCATCTCCATAAAGCTTGTCAGCAGATGGAAGCATGAAGTGCTCTAAAATCTAATGGTAGAAGCTGCATCGACTCTCGACTTGAGAACGCACAGTGGACAAACACCAGCAGACGACATGGCACCCTAAATCATCACTGACTGTTGAAACTTCACACTGGACTTCAAGCTATTTGGATTCTGTGCCTCTCCACTCTTCCTCCAGACTCTGGAACCTTGATTTTCAAATGAAATGCAAAATTTACTTCCATCTTCCCCATGATTGTGGTTGACTGAGAGATTAAAGGCTCAAGAAACCTTTGCAGGTATTTTGAGTTAGTTAGCTGATTAGAGCTCTCCTCAGGTCGACATGTATGCCTTGTAAATTCTTTATCCTAATATTTTGAGATACTGGATTTTTTATTTCCATGAGGGGTAAGCCGTAATCATTAAGTTTAAAACAAAAACAGTTTTGAAATATTTCACTTTATGTGTAATGAATCTGGAATATATGAAGGTTCCACTTTTTGAATGAAATTGCTGGAAAAAAACCTAACTTTTCCACGATATTCAAATTTTTTGAGCTGCACCTGTAGAGCCCTAATGAGAAAGCCAGAGATGCTGGTGGAAAAGAAACCTGGAGAGAAACCAGACTCAAAAGTGGACCCATCCTCTTCTGCGTGACACCAAATAGCAAGATTATAAATCATTACGCTTTTACTGTCTACTATAACTTCCAACAGTAGTAAGTGTTTATGAGCACGAGCATACTGAGAATAAGATTCCTGGGATATGAACATGAACACAGTTGTTTGGTGTCACACATACATGTTCAAATTACTTGAGCAGGAAATGGAGCTGGTGTCTGGCCTTTCACTTCAGGTGGTTTCTGGCTCAGTTTCTTCTTTGTGCATTTGTTTAGAAGCTCACGAGGGAGGAAAAATCTGATTCAGAGCTTAATTTGTTTCGCACTGCAATCAGACCGTCCTAGAGTTTGTGTCAAAGCAGAATGGGTCAGTTGTTTTGGATTGCTGTGTTCTCACCTGCCTTGACAAGCTGCAATGAGAGAGTAAGCACACCAGTTTTAGATTTAAACAGACCACATCCTACATGTGTGACAATACCTTAAGGCATGGAAGGCAAGATCACTTCTCAGCACAGAGGATTTTAATATTAAATCCTGGATGTGACCACTAAAAAAAACTTTAATCACTGTCCTAACATGTCAGCTGTTGCTTGGCTTTGCTTCAGGCTGGTATGTTATTTGACCAAGTCTGTGCTGGAAAATGTTCCAAATGTCATTTTGTATTATTTTTACCCTCTCCAGTACAGCCTTCTTAAACTGAAACACACTTTGTGTCATTTTGTTTTATTTTAACATAAGGACCAATGTATCCAAGATAAATGGTGCAGAGCTGCTTTCAGTTATCATGGTCAACACTGGGCGGAGTCATCACTAAGGAGTGGGTGTGATTAACTTGCATTCTGTTCGTTAATTGTGAAAAGACTCACCTGTTCGTGATTACAGCATAGAGAATAAAGAGGCTGACTTTTCAGACTGCAGCTGGCCAAGAGACCAAAAATAATAATAATAATAATAATAAGAAGAAGAAGAAGAAGAAGAAGAAGAAGAAGAAATGAAATGGTGTAAAACTCTGCTCATCTTTGTCTAAAGAAAGGTCAGTGTAGTAAAGAATAAATTAGAATAAAAAGTCAAAAGAGAAATAAGAAAACATTAGGAATCACACATTTAAGGTGTGTACACAAAAACCCTTAAGATAAGAATTTAAGGTATCTTTATACTTATTTACTTGGATTCAATATTGTGTATAAACCTATAAAAGAGCCATTTTGCAAAATTTCCCAATGTCATGTGATCACAACACCTCTATTAGGCTTTCTTGTTGGGCCTATTGCATTAAAGTAAGAACATGAAAGAATAAAAGCAAACTAAATAAAATTTACTTGAAATGTCTGGGGTGGAAAAACATCTTTAGGTGAGTTCTACTCACTGAAATGGCCCAGTGCATTAGGGGGGAAATGGCAATTCCCATGAAAGGCAGGAATGTGTCCTTTGAAGGAATCACACCCGATTACCATTTACACATTGACCACATACACGCAGCAATTTCTTCCGTCATCTTCTCCAAGTCTTTGATCGTCGTCCAAAGGGAACAGCTGTCTCAGATAAGCCTTAAAGTCTTGTCCCAGTTGTTGTCGAGATCAGACTATGGCTAGCGCCATGCATGGGAGCGGTGATATGCCTGTATATCGGACATGACAAATGAGTTTGTCACATCTCAGCTGCTAGTCATGGTCGTTAATCACGGTTGGCTTGTAATGAAAAGAGACTCAATCTGCCAGGTCCTGGAAGCTGGGCCACTTCAGCCTGTCTCACATTAATGTTTGATTAAGTGTTTTATTAAACTGGAGTGTTAATACAGGACATTTTGTCTCATCCGAGCAAATTGATTTTGAAATGCATTAAGAAATATGAAAGCCGTTCAGTTAACGTTGTGTCAGTATCTGTGTCTGGATCATATTTGTCATTTTCTGATCCACTGTTTTATTCAGTGTTATGAATTTGGTTGATGATTGACTATGACAAATTTTGTTCACGAACAGAGGTCGCTAATATTCTTAGAACAGCGTCATACCTCTGATTGTTTGGTAACAGGAGCTCACAGTGAGTTTGCTTGCTTGCATGTTGGTGGTGATGCTGGTGTTGGGTATCTGCTGATATTCAGAGTTTCTATGCCAAAATTTCTCAAAAGGGTCCAACACATGCAGAGGTTTGGAAGATATGTACTGAATCTTGTGTTTTCGAGGATAACTACATTTAGTAACAATACTGGTGGCTTGACGGTTAAGGCTCTGATCAGAAGGTCGGGGGTTCGAGCTCCAGCACTGCCAATCTCTGGAGTACTGACCGGAACGTCGGGGGTTCAAGCCCCAGCACTGCCAGGCTCCAGAGTACTGATCGGAACGTCGGGGGTTCAAGCCCCAGCACTGCCAGGCTCCAGAGTACTGATCGGAACGTCGGGGGTTCAAGCCCCAGCACTGCCAGGCTCCAGAGTACTGATCGGAACGTCGGGGGTTCAAGCCCCAGCACTGCCAGGCTCCAGAGTACTGATCGGAACGTCGGGGGTTCAAGCCCCAGCACTGCCAGGCTCCAGAGTATTGACCGGAATGTCGGGGGTTCAAGCCCCAGCACTGCCAAGCTGCCACTGTTGGGCCCTTGAGCGAGGCCCTTAACCTTCTCTGCTCCATGAGCACCGTATCATGGCTGACCCTGTGCTCTGACCCCAACTTCGTAACATGTGGAGATTCTGCAAAGAAAAGAATTTCACTGTGACCAATATACACTCATTACATTACATGGACTGGTCTAATGACCCTAATCAATACGAGGTTTGACTCCTTTCTATCATAACCATACAAGGTATAATTAACTTGGTGTGTTTATAAAGGTTAATCACACCAGTTTCTAAAGACTGTTTAACTGCTGTTTCTTCTGATACTAATCACCACAACCATATTTATTTACAATACCTAAAGACTCGTTTATGCCATAGTCCTCTTTGAGCAGAAGACTGATATAAGACCAAATTTGCAACATGCAGATGAACACGGATGTATTTGTTTGTTTGAGCTCTGGATTGTGTAAGAATGATTTTTCCCGATGAGTGGATTTTCATGACATGTCTGTGTTCTGCCAGCGACTCGGTGAGCCTCTGATATCTGGCCAAGGTCGGATTGGCACAGCAACTGTGTTAATACCCTCAAGCCAGATCTCGCTTGCTTTGTGCAGAACCCGGCCCTCTAATATGAGGTGAAATATTAAGAGCCAGTGAGGTTGACCACTCTGTGTTTGGTCACTATGCTGTTGACTTTGTAGGGTGTTGGTCCTCATGCCTTTTATGATTTGCACTTGGAGATCTGTTGGATTAGTCATTAGCTGAGCATGAGGTCTGTCTGTTTCAGTTATTCCGGCTGAAGTTCAATGCCATGCTCAACAGTTGTTATTGTGTGATCAGGATGATGAGCTGAATGCAAGCTTGCTGCCCAGCACCCATATTTTTGGCTTGAAAAGAATGTTCCAGTGTAGATTTAGGGCTTACTTGTTGACATAAGGACATCAGTATTAATTAGACCACAATAGTAATTCCAACTTGATATGGCCCGGAGCCATTTCAAAATCTTTTCTAATCACTGCAGACCTACATTAAGGCAGTCCTCCCAAGATGAGTATCCCTTTCCCCATTGGGGATCAATAAAGTATCTATCTAATAGCGTGTCTAAAGGATACAGCTAGAGATATCCATGTCTGCTCAGGTGTGCATGTCTTTTGCTTTACAATTAGTGGGGATGTGAGACCTCAGCGGATTAGAATAAGCAGAAAGTACAGTGCAGTACAGTAGCTCATGTGTTCCTTCACAATGTTCACAACTGACTCTGTTTGGAGGAAAAAGCTGTATGTTTAATGTGCTGATGGACGATGCGACCCCCGACCTTCTATGTTTCAACACAACAGATGGAACGCATTTGCTTTTTTTCTCCATTGAGACCATTTAGGAAATATGAACACTTCCTTTTACCTTTCAGTTTCATACAAATTGTTAAATGGTGACAAATATTGAGGCCTTTCTTAGTATTTTAAGTGTTTCTGTCACCAGGTATAAACAATTATTACCATAATATGCTGGGTTTTTAAACAAAAAATTATTTAGCATTTATTTAATGAAGTAAACTATTTTCATAAACCTGGGGTTCCCAAACTAGAGGTTATTTGATTTACAACTGGGGGCATGAGAGAAACTCTGTGTCCTATTATGTTTTAATAATTTATTTTGCACAGTGATAAAATAATTAAGGGGGCACAGTGGCTTAGTGGTTAGTACGTTCGCTTCACACCTGCATGCTTAAGGGTTCGATTCCCATGCTGCCCTGTGTGTCCGGAGTGCATGTTCTCCCCAGTTTCCTCCCCAGTCCAAAGACAAGCATGGTAGGCTGATTGACATGCCCAAAGTGTCCGTACTATATGAATGGGTGTGTGAGTGTGCCCTGTGAAGGACTGGCACCCCATCCAGGGTGCACCCAGCCTTGTACTCCATGCTTCCTGGGATAGGCTACCAGTCCCCCGTGACTCTGTAGGATGAGTGGTATAGAAAATTGATGGATGGATGCATAAATTGAAATATGTGCTAATATTTAGACGTTTTTACTTGGAGACACATTCGAACAAGCCACATTTAAATGAAGTGTACATCTTCGTCACTATCCTGACCCCCTGCACTATCATAGTTCAGCATTACAATACAACACAATTCCCTTGTCCATCTACCGCCACTAAACAAACTAGCATATCGGCCCATATCACACCCTCACGAGTTAATTCTTCTCCAATAACATGTCCTGTTCCGTTTTATTTCTTATAATTGTGTGAAGATAGAGGTGATGGCGGAAAGAGATGCTTTTTTTGAAACACACCTGAGTCTTTGTAAAGATGTATTAGGCAAAGTAAGCTCCTCCTTCCTCACTAATCCAGTGCAAGAAATATTCCTTTTGGTTTTTAGTCACTTATTTTATGTTACTGACACATGATAATATGTTCAAATGTTACAGTAGTCCTAAATCATATAAATCTGGAATAAAAAATGAAGAGAAAATGTTCAATGTCAACTTGCGGTCATTTTGGGAACCCCTTTAATAGATTTATTTTTATTATTATTATTATAATTTTTTTATTATAGTAATATTAAAAGTCCAAAGCTTCTTGAGGCTTAATTAAAAGGGAAAAACAAGGATAATTGTTTACATTTGTTGTATTTATAAGGAACTAAATGCTGTGCAAATCCATTTCCAGATAAGATTAAAAACGAAACTTCACCTCAACAGTTGATCTTCAGTGTAGAGCTGCAACAACTAATCGATAAAATTGATTACGAAAATCGTTAATCTCTTTATCGATTTGTTGGTCTGCACGTACGTTTACTCATTACATTTACTTCTGTTCCGAAAACACACTTTGGGGAGTAAATACTAAAGCTGCGTCCCAAATGATGTACTGTACACTTACACTATGCAATATGTACTCTACCGTCTAGTGCAGCGTTTCTGCGGACACTAGTGGTCAGTGGTGTAATTGTAGGTGGTCCGTAGGAAAGTTTAAAAATGTTTAAATAATATTATGTATATTTTGTATATGTATCAAAATATATTCAAATGAGATGTTTAAAATGAATCAATTTGGTTATTCGCGTGCATTCACAAACATCATGTTAACTGAGCCGACGATCGTTCATTGATGGATTATATTTTAAATTTATTTTGCCCTGCGATGGACTGGCACCCTGTCCAGGGTGTACCCCGCCTTGTGCCCGATGCTTCCTGGGATAGGCTCCAGGTTCCCCGCGACCCTGAAGAAGGAATAAGCGGTAGAAGATGGATGGATGGATGATAATTAGCAAAAACATATAATTGGTAGACAAGTGCAAGTGTCGCATTGATTGGATAAAATAAACAAAAGATAATTCAGAGAGTCAAATTAGATGTCATACCGTCAATGAAATGTAATTGAACTTGGTCTTTGAACCAATCCCTGGGAAATGACAGGTTCTACCAGGACTGTAGAATTCAGTGCTTTTTGTGCATCCATAAAAAGTAATGAACAAATACTAATATATTTCTTTATATATATATATATATATATATATACACACTCTACTCACAGCTACTCCATATCCAGGAGGATTCAAGTGTTTTACGTGTGAGGAAGCGGCTGACAATTTCGAATGTAATCGCTGGGCTCCAGATGTGTACTGCCCACAAGGTAAGATCATCCGATTCCAGTTGTTCCATAAAGCAAGTTTAGTTTTTTTTCCTTTTTTAATTCCATGAATTTTTTTAGTAATAGCTTCAGTGTAGATATGATTTGTTAGGCCTGTTGTACAGCTGAACGATTCCCTCATTACAAGCATTTCTGGTTAGAAACATTACATTAGCAGGGCCTTAACTTCTGCATTAGCCATTATATATCCAAGTGATCATAATGTACAGTGGAGGAAATATGCATCCACGTCTTCTTTCTCAACATTAAAAATTTTGGCTCTGAACAGTCTTAGTCACGAAGAAAGCAGAGTTGATGTATAGCACACCGTTAATGGCGTCATCATCCGTCTTTTAATTCGCACTTTCTTTCAGCGTTGAGCGGCGATTTAAAAGGGAGTCGCAACATGTTAACTTGAAATATGACTGGCCTTTTTAGTAGAAATGCTGAACTGTACAAAATGTTCTAATCATTTTCCATTATAGAGACTAAATACTGTTATACACGTCATACGCTGGACTGGGGTGGAAACACGGTGTCCGTGACGAAGCGCTGTGTCGCACTGGAGGACTGTCTGGCTACCGGCTGCACTGACATGAACCATGAAGGAATCAGGGTATGCCCCGCTAAACGTATTCATCTAAACATTGTCCTTTATTTGCTCTAAGAATCTGAATTTTTAATAATAGTGTTAAAATCTAGACTTCTTCACATGAGCACTCGAAAGTTTCCATCCTGTCCATCCCCATAGCATAGCAGTTCCTAACCACTTTACACTAATCTTTAACTCTTTGCTGAGTGATTTCGCTCTGGAAGAGCGAGACGCCAGTTAGACCACAGCATACAGCCTGCTTAATCTGTGCTGAAAGCTTTGCTTCTCGCCATCACCATTGCTCATTGTGTAGCTTATCTCATGCTTCTTAGAGCAGCACAGGAGGTTCGAACAAGAAAGCAGGAAATGACTAAACACTAGACAGACCAGGGAGTTCCCAAGGTTTTAAAGTCGTCCGCCGCAGCAGTAAAGTAGCCAGGCGTAGGTCAGTGTTTGAACGGGAAGGAAGAAACTACGCGGAGAAGCTACTACATTATTGGAAGCTGCAGTATGCAAAGAAATAGATGCACGCCTGCAAGAGATTACGTTTCTTCCTGATGTTTCAGAAGTAATTCTGGCAAGGAATGCGTAGAAAGCAAATAGATCTGTTTCTTCGATGAAATACAAGGAACCAAAAAAAAAAACATCTCAAGAGCTTGCTAAGTTACTGTTGTGGAATATTGATCTACATCAAGCAAATCCGGCATTTTTCAATTGCCCAGTCCGAAAGCAATTCATTTTGTTTCATGCCTCATGAAACAGACTTTGAACAAACATTAGTATAGTAGAAATCCAGCTGATTTTTTTATTTATTTAATTTTTTTATGTAAATGCCTGCTTACTAAACTTAATAAGCTTAACAAATCCAAGATTTATACACAAATCCTACACAGGTTTTGTTAAATGGCTCAATTTCTGACTTGTGTAAAGTCATAATCACAAAGATTTGGGGTGTGTCCGAAACAGTCTAAATTATTTCAAATTAAGAATAAAATTATACTCTAGTGCCCCAACTCACTCTTGACGCATGTCAAGACGCTTGTCTCGGTCACGTGATACGTTGAAACCTTACCATAGAGACCAGAGAGCGTTAGGGGGGAGAGACGATGTTACGAGGATGCTGCTAATAAAGTTGCGATTTCACATTGGATTCACGTTTATTATTATATTTTAAAAATACCCCAGTTTTTATGCCGGTCATATTATTTTATTTTGTTGTATTTATCCGCCACACCTTAAAGGCCGGTCCGGGAAAATATTGTCTGATATTAAATCGGTCCGTGGCGCAAGAAAGGTTGGGGACCGCTGCTCTAGTGTATTTCTGACAAGAATATACTGGTTTAAACACTGAATATTTATTCTGTTTTCCCCAATATTATTTTATTCCATCTTACCAAACAGACTTTTTAGTGTTAGTGACAGTTAGCGCATGTAGCATGCAATCTTTGAGCATTGTCCCAAAATCATTTTCTTACAGGCCATTTAATAGCTATCAAAGTGCTGCCTGATAAAACCACTGACTTACAAGTCAGCATGGAAGCGAGGCAGTTGGTTTCTGTTTCACATGCACCTTTTGGCGTTTAAGTGCACTGCTAATGCTGGCAGTTAGCTAGTTTGCTAGCGTGATGTGTAGTGGGACCTTCCAGTCATTTCCAGCTACTGTAACACGTCATTGTGTGTACGGTTTAATCAGTGACGACTAAAACCTTTGTAAAAGAAATAAAAAAATAGACATATTGACCATTGAAGGAAAAGTTAAGGTTAATAATGTCTCATACTCTGGTATCAGAATTGTTTTGAAGGGCTGTTTAAGTGCACCTACCCAGGACACGTGACGGCTTTCTCAGAAACACGAGAAGCCAGCCAAGGTGTCTTTTCAAACCGCTGTTCACGGAAGCCGAACACGCTCTGATGACTCCGAGGGCTTGCTGCACCCTTCCACATACCTGAGCGCAGAGAGCACTAGATAGCCAATTACATGGTAGACAGACCTTACTGGATGTCAGGAAACAGCAAACAAGCTCTTTTTTTTTTTTTTTTTTAAGAATTTATTGGAATTCAGTTTGATTTTATGTTCCTGAATCTTTAAATCTTAATCTAAAATTCATTAAAAGAGCTAGTGCAGAACTTTTTTTTTTATGTGTAGTGTTTGTTTAGGAGCTCACATTTTATTCCCCACGTTTGTCTCTTGAACCTGGTTTGTCCTGCCTAATTTGTCTGTACAGGTGTGCGTTTCCTGTTGTGAGGGAAACATCTGTAACATGCCTCTCCCTCGGAATGAAACGGACGCCATCTTTGCCACCACGTCACCCCTGAATGGCAGCAATCGCACTGCTCTGGGTCACACACTGCTCCTGTGCTTCGTCTTCATCCTCCTCCTCAGCCTCGGTTGACCCTTTACTGTGCACTGCGTCTTAATGGATGATCGACTAACCCGGTCCTTTGCTTCAGATATTACAGTAATACAATTGTGAAATTGCTTTAAAGTAACGCACGACCCTTCCCGTGGATGTCGGGGTGGCAACATGGATAAGTAGCAGGGGTAATGGCCAGCCTCAAATCACCGTATTGATTAGGGTTTACAAACACTAGTCATTTTAAACACCTTTTAATTCATGGTATTTTAGACCGTTACACTTCTAGTAACAATTTATGTTGGTCCTTTTGGGCTGAAAAGGACATAAGGGTTACGAAATGGAGGAATAAACAGTGGTTTTTGCATTAACAAGGGGGGGGGTGTATCTGGATCAGTTTTTAGTTCAACCTCCTGCAAATGAAGTGTCATCTTATATATAAGAAGACATTCTTTTCTAAAAGTAGACTTTTTGAAAGTGCATTCCTTAATCTAAAGATAAAGCTCAGGCTTCATGAGCATCATGTATTACCCTGTCTAAATTTAGGCCTCTACCTTTTACCACACTGAGGATATGGAGGAAAATCCGGGATCATGATTATGGTTAAACGGAAACAAAACTGTAGTTTGTGTCGTGAAATATAATTTAGATGTATATTTATTTCTTGTACCATATATTTATGGTAGGACCCTGACACTAAAGCGCATCACATGTTCAGTAGGTCACCGCATGAACCAAGGAGTGTAAGCCGTGTGACGAGAAAAAAAAATCTCAATCCACAATTTCTTTTTTACAGTGATGAATGTTTTTTTTTTTTTTTCATGAGCAAAGAAGAAGAAAAAAAGCCTTAATGTGCTGCAGTTATTTATCATTTTTCATTTTGCTCCCACGTGATGTTTTGGAACAATTCATCATCAACTATTATAAAGCACTTATGTACAGATGTGTGTGTAAGATACGCATGCTGAGTCTTGTAGCGTTTGTGTTACATTTCGAATCTGTTTTTAAGCCACTGGTGGCTCATGTGGTGTGTGTATATATGGTATATGTGGCCCTTTACCCTTTGTGTCTGTTTATTTAACGGTCCCCTTCGAAAGTATTGGAACAGTAAGGCCAGGGTTTTGTTTGTTTTTTGCCATACGCTGAATATATTTGGGTTTGAGATCAAAAGATGGATATGAGGTGACAGATCTGCATTTCAGCTTCCAGTTACTGATATTTACATCTAGACGTGTTGAACAACTTGCAGCATGGCACCCTTTTGTGGCAGACCACCCAATTTTTAGGCAAGCTAAAGTAATGGAACAGATAGTCTAAAAGTCTAACACATTGTGTTTGTAGACTTCTTCTGAATTTGTTCTGCTGCTACAATCATGAGTTACATCATTAATAAAGATTAGTGAGCCTGTTCCAGAAGCAGCCATCCAAACCCAAGTCATAACACTACCTCCACCGTGCTAAACTGATGAGCTTCAATTTATTGGATCACGAGCAGATCTTTTCTTTTTCAACACTTTCGCCTTTCCATCACTTCGGTAGAAGTTAATCTTGGTTCCAGAACTTTTGTAGCTCATCTCTGTATTTCTTTGTGAATTCCAATCTAGCTTTCTGATTCTTACTGCTGATGGGTGGTTTGCATCTTGTGGTATGGCCTCTATATTTCTGCACTTGAAGTCTTCTTCAAATGGTGGGTTATGATCCCTTTCCCACTGCTCTGTGGAGGTTGTTGGTAATGTCACTAACTGTTGTTTTTGGCTTTTTCTTCACAGCTGTCACAATGTTTGTCATCAACAGCTGTTGTTTTCCTTGACTGACCCATTCTATTTCTGGTCGCTCAGTACACCAGTGGTTTCTTTCATTTTCAGGACATTCCACATTGTAGCATTGGCTATGCCCAGTGCTTGTGCAATGGCCCTAATAGATTTTCCCTCTTTCCTCAGCTTCAAAATTGCTTGCTTTTCTCCCATAGACAGCTCCTTCGTCTTCATTATCCTTTTTAACAACAAATGCAGTCTTCACAGGTGAAAACTAGGGCTCAAACCAAGAGTAGACATTCAGAGCTATTAATTATTTAAACAATCAGTTTAACAGGCACACCTGGGCAGCAAGAAACGCCTATCAGTCACATGTTCCAATATTTTAGATCATCTGAAAAAGTGGGAAGGTTCAAACAACAGGTGCCATGTTCGAAGTTGTTTAACACATCTAGATGTTAGTATGAGGAAATGAAAGCTGAAATTCTGATCTATCATTTCGTTCATGTTTTGAGCTCAAACCCAATTGTCTTCAGTGTATAGCAAAACAACAGAATTGGCCTTGCCGTTCTGATACTTTCGGAGGAGACTGTATCTGTGATAGACATTCTGCTGAAGGCTATTAATGTTACTGTGACATGTTACCAGTTCATCACTTTGTCTGTGAAGTGGTCATGAAAAAAAAAAAACGCAGTGTTTGCAACTACAGTGTTATTGTTCGTTTTGGATTTGATTTGTTTAGGCGAACTGCCCAGGACTGGAAAGAAGTTGTTTCCTGTCAGAATATAAATGCCAAGCATGGAACGTTTAGTTCCATAAACTGCAATGTTTTTTTGACTCTGTAAAACAAAGGGCATGCTAGTTACCCATAGGTAAATAAGGGCTAACACAGTCTCTCGTGTCTTCAGTGCCGCTCAGGTAATCACGTACGATAGAAGAAGACAGTGCCAGTTACACATTTTGCATAAAACTGAGTGTGCCTAACAGAAAAACCCTGCTGGACCAAAATATTTGCATGAATCACGTTCTATGTGCTAAGTTGTACTCCATGTTTGATAATTTTTTTAAAAAGAAGTTTGTATTTTTATTTTTTTTGTAAATGACTGTACATACTTTTGAATATATTAAAGGACACAGTAAAAAATTTCCCTCCCTGTTAAAGCGTAAAGTCTCTTTGAAACCCTATAAGTTGCCATTACTTTTATGAAGATCCATATTTTAAAGAAAAAAAATGAATGTCTGAGAATTATCTTTGAAACAGAACCGCTGGAAAAGCTATTTGATGATCACTCAGGTCTCATTGTTGTCTGACGTAATTAAATATTTCATGGCTTTCTGTTCAGCCTTTCCACATTTATTCCATCTACAAATCGTGGAGTGAATATATTTGTCCTTTCAAGTTCTAAAGAGCTCTCCACTCTTGAGTTCATAAATATAACGTCAACCAGTGAGCCAGTTAACTGTGATTCGTCAGTTCCTGGTAGACAGATTATGTTGGCTATTTTGACCTGCACTGAGATAGAGAAAAGCCCACAGTGTGTTAGTTTAGCAGTCTGTGTCTGCGTTATCTCTTAGTCCTTTTGGCGTGAAAGAAAACAGAGTTGCCCCAACCTCTCTTCCTGCTCTGACTTTGCAGAACAACAATTGAGATGAAGCCTGAGAGCAAAGGTGGTGTGCTGAAATCAATCAAGCTGAAATATTAATGATACCACTGCACAGTTGAATGCTCAAATCTGATTGAAGATCAGAAGATTTAAATTGCTATGGTTAGATCTTACATACGCACGGTGGTTCATTTCTTCTTGTACCAGTAATGCAATTTTAATTATGTTTGGGACAAAAGGAAAAACACCCCACCTGTGAACTTTCGGTTCCTTTCAGAGGACAAGTCAAAATGTACACTTATGTTTGGACAGGTTTAAGTCTTGTTTCACGGCCCGAAAGATTTACAGCCATTTTTAATTGCTTAGAAATGTCCAACTGGATAAAAAGGAGGAACATGACCCGTGTTGTGCTTAAAATCTGGAGTCAAAGGTTAAAACCTGATGCCAATTGTGTTACAGGTGGGCTTTGAGTTGAAAATGAAGTCCGCGTTGTTCAATCATGGGGTGTTGTGTTACAGTCTAACTGAGATTTGGATCCTGGATGTTCAACAGGTCCCTAAACCACTTTTTTTTTGTTTTGTTTTCATTGGATGGTTTGTTCCTCAAAAAAATGGCTGATGGTTTGGAAGAAAAATGTACAAAATAATGCGAGTAAATTTTTTTGACAGGTTTATACGAGTTATCTTGTGCACATTATGACCGTATTTGCAATTAAGTGCAGCCCTGATGCGTTAAAACAAACCTGTTCATCTTTCACTGCAAAACCAATGATGGCGCCTGATCTACATCTACATCCACCAGCACTGATCCTGTTTCTTAAGTTGACGTTCCCTGCAAGCCGAAGTCAAATTTCGTCGCCTTCCAGATAAGCAGTAACATGATTTTAATGATCTTGACCTGTTGCATGGCTGGACTTAATGTACCTCATCTGGAGTCCAGAGAATGACCCTTATTGTTTGGCACCATGGCTGCATATCCTGTTCATTTTGGCCATGCTGAGATTTTAAGTACTGCTGCTGCACAGCTTCCGAAGAGATTGACCAGAGATGGAAACAATCACATGCCTTTTTTTTGCGGTGGGGAAAATCTCAACCTTTCTCAATCTCAAGCTTTTGGGGCAAACGTAGTCTTGGTATGATACGAGTATGGGTATCAAACATGCATTGTCTAGTACTCAATGGAAGTAACACAAATCCGGTGGTCTTTACCAAACAGTCTACATTTGTTTTCTTTGCTCTTAAACACCTGATCCAAGGAAGCTGAGCCCTTTCTAAGCCGAGACAGGTGTGTGGAAATGAACAATTACACTGGGAAGAGTGCACCGGGATTCAATTAGGATGCAGTGCCTTGATACCATAAGCAGTACGAGACTTTAAATTAGTGATCATTGGTTTGGAAATTAATGCATAAATATATAAATCATACATGGATGTTTGGTGTCTTTTTGGTGGAACTTGATCATGGGGTTAGTGGTCCTTCATAGAACATTGTGAAAGTATAATTAGAAATCGCTTTGCTTGTGAGAACCTAAGCTGTGTCTGTGCGGCATATCCTACATAATGTGCCATGTTTGTTTCCAGAATGTATTGCAATTTAATGCATATTGTAGTTTGGAATAAACCAGTAATTAAAATATGTATATAATATACAGCCACTGAGAAAACTGACTCCAGTAACATGTTCAGGAATATAATCCAAGAAATGTGTCTGGGTTTTTATTCCCTTCATGGACTCAAATGTGTAGCTTTTTTGCAGTTTTTTCATACTATTGGTGCTGTCTTGCATTTAGCCTTTTTAATGTATCCAGTATTGTTTGATTAAATTCATAATAGTATCATAATAGTAGTATTAGTGAGTAACATTGGACATGTGGATGACAGTAGCACACTGGGTCACATGGAGAATTATTATACTAGAAAGTCTGTATGTATTCAGAAGCTCTGGCAAAATTCTAATTAGATGCCTATTTCTTTTTCAATCTACTCAACCTGCTATAGTGTAAAAGAATGGTTGGACATCAAGGACAATCCTGAACAGGAGAGGTCACTATGTGATCGTGTTGCTATTTCTCTGCATGCTGCAAATACAATGAAGAATGCTCAAACTATATTTCCCTCAATAAAACTTTGCATTGAGGGAAATATAGACATCATGTGACCATTATCAGTGTGAGAAGTTGAAGGGTGGAGGAGACTCAGACAGTGTGACTTATGGGGTGCAGACGAAGCATGATGTAAGTGTCAGTGATACAAGGATTTCCATCACAGGGACAGTAAGTGTCCCAGAGGCATTAGAGGAAGGCCTGATGGAAGGTTGGTGAGATTTAGAATCTGTGTGTGTGTGTGTGTGTGTGTGTGTGTGTGTGTGTGTGTGTGTGTGTGTGTGTGAGAGAGAGAGAGAAATATAAAAGGTCCCACGATTTATAGTGTATGTCAGACCAAAAATGAAGCCATTTTGGGGCTCTTTCCATAGATCTCCATGATCAAATTGGGTTGCGAAAAAGATCTGGACAAGGGTATAAAACCATTTCTATACCATTGATTGTTCCCAGGAGCACAGTGGGATACTATATTGTGAAAACCTGGTTGTCCCACCAAACTCTGTAACCTGGCTAGAAGTGCCTTGGTCAAGAAGGTGACCAAGAACCCAATAGCTACTATACCAGAGCTTTAGAAGTCCTTTGGAGAGATACCTGTTGGAGAACCTACTGAAAGGACAACCGTTTCAGAAATACCCTATCAATGGGTGGCTGTGGTGCAGTTGGTAGAGTGTGTTGTCCCCTAATCGTAGGGTTGGCGGTTTGATTCCCGGCCCGGGTGACTCCACATGCCGAAGTGTCCTTGGGCAAGACACTGAACCCCAAGTTGCTCCCGATGGCAAGCTAGCGCCTTGCATGGCAGCTGTGCTACCGTTGGTGTGTGTGTGAATGGGTGAATGAGACACAGTGTAAAGCGCTTTGGATAAGTACACATTTACCATTTACCATTTTATGGTAGAGTGGTCAGACAGAAGCCACTCCAGAGTGAAAAGCATATATTATAAGCACTTGTTCTCTGGTCTGATGGTGCAACAACAATATGATCACTATGGTGAAACATGATGGCGGCAGCATAATTCTATGAGAATGCTTCTCAGAAGTAGGGACTGGGAGATTGGGTAGAATTGAGGGAAGAATTAATGGAGGTTCAACTTTTAACATGATAACGACCTGAAGCATACACTGGAGTGGTTTTAAGATGAGTCACTGAACACCCTTGAGTGGCCCAAGCAAAGCCAAACATAGCCCCATAGAACATACGTGGAGAGAACTGAAGATGGCAGTTCACAGACGCTTTCCACCCAATCTGACTGAACTTCAGAGGATCTGCCAGGAACTTACAGGAACTAAATACATTATGTATTTATAATACATCGATTATGTGCAGAATGTACAACATTATAATAATAAAAATTACATGTATGTTTCACATTAGTTTAGCAATCAGAAATCTAAACAGGACAATTATGTTAGCTGAAATTGTAATTAAAAACACGAATTGAATGTGAAGTATAAAAGACCAGTACAGCTCATTTGCCACAGTGGTTGTTTTTTTTTTTTCTTTTTCTTCTATCGCCTTCTCTAAACATCACCCTCCTCCATATAGTTAAGCAGTTCCAGGCTTTTTGTTGTTTGCAAGCCCTAATCCACTCTTTAATTGAGCGAAATTCTTGCAAGTGAATGAGAGCGCTAACAGGATTACCAAGCAGATCACACAGAGCTGAATGGAAAGGGTAGGCAGGTCATGGTAAAGGCCTGGATTATGTTCAAGACCACTGGGAAGGATCAACACAAAATGCCAAGCTGTTCTGCATAGACCCCTGCTGTACTGCACTGCATGGCTGCTTTGGATGACTGCTAAATGCTAATTACTACACCAGTCACCTTAATCACATACATATTGACTCAGGATATCTGAGGTGAACGGGTTGTAGAGATTTTAAACTTCGAAATATTCTCACATTGTGTTATCTTCCTGCACTGAAGAATCTTTAGTGAAGCATTCGTTCTGGTTCAAGAACACTACAGTGGTTTTGCTCATCAGTGTCCTCTATAGTAAGGTACAGTGCAATATACTGAAGGTATTTTGCACACATTGGTGGTACAGTGTGAGTTGTCCTGAATGCCATGGACTTGCATTCAATATGCTCTTGGATGTGTTCTAGCCCTTTCTATTTCATGGGCTTTGGTGCGTTCTTACATCACTGGTTAAACTATGATAAAGGGCAAAAGGAAAATTCTCCCACCACCCAAGAACAACAGGGGCTGGCACTCTGGAGTCACAGCTTGCCAGTCAATCCGAGCTGCTCTCTGAAAACAGGAAAGCACTTCGAGTTGAGTTATGTGTATGTTCCATTGTTCGGAGAAAACCTGTGACACCAGGCTCTCCTGTTCATGCCGGCATATCCTGAATATCACTGAATTAGACCATTATATGAAAATACCCCGTGCACGGTTGGTGTGAAAGCGCCAGACATGAAACTTACAGGTGTTTACTGTAAGAAAATTACTTTTCCATGTCCAGATCAATCTGACTGACTGTTACAAAGCACTGACACTGGAGACTCCTTCCATAACTGTTACATAAGCAACACTTAACAGAATACTTCAAAACAAACACAAAAACTGCACATTAAGTGATTATTTTGTAATAATAATAATAATAATAATAAGAAGAAGAAGAATAATAATAATAATAACAATAAACAGTTTATTATTTGTCTTAGATTATGTAGAGTATCTGCTATACAAATCCCTGTGAATGACCCGTTACCATAGAAACGATAACGCGTTAGAAATATTAGATAGTGCTTTTAATATAAACCTGTTATACAATTTTATATGGGTTAAGAATGAATGGGAGATAGAAGCTTATAATATTAAGGTCGTAGCTTGGTTCTTAATAATATGGACCCATGCACACATTGTTATTCTTCATGCATTATGTAAATTATTAACTTAACCTTGTATGTAATTGGACACTGTATATTTGAATATACTGGCTTAATTGTTTGGGGTTTTTTTGAAACAAATGTTCAACACCAAAATCGTGCACTTATTGCATTAAATATCGATTCTTTAGTAGGCATACCCTGAAGAAAAGCGGAACTTCTGAATTATTCAAATCTCACACAGGCTAACATGCAGGGTGCCTGACCTAGATCTCTAACCTCAATTAAAAATGAATGACTCCCATTTCTTATGTGTGTTAAATTATTCAGGCACATGTGTATGTGTGAATGCATTAGAGAAGGCGTGCAGTCCTGGTGATCTTCCTCCAGCACTAATTTCACACGCCCGATCCATGTCGGTCAGAGCTTGTAAAGGGACCTGAGTGTTCGATTCAGGTGTGATTAAAAGTTGAAACTAGGTTCATTAAAGGCAGAGATTATAGTTTTTCTGGAAATGCTTGAGACAATATTTGTCTCCTTTCCTGCTATTGTTGGCTTATTTTCTTAAGCAAATGACCTCAATAGTCTCAATCAAAACTACAGCTCAGCCTCATAGTGGTGGCCTTTCACAACCGGAAAGACGACCTTAAGACCTCTCTGAGGCCTCACTTCCATTTATTATAGCTTTCAGGATTCACTTTAACACCAAGACAATGGATTTTCAATATGGGTGGTGAATCAAAGGAGTATAGTTTTCTATGAGATGAGCTTTGTTTCAGTGATTAAACATTTGAACACGCACCAGATTATTTTATATAACCACCTTTCTGAGATTTGGAGCAGTGTGTCTGACTCTTGTGTGTGTTGTGGTCATATATCAGAAACAAAAATCAACCTTAATTCAGCTTCTCTTCCAAAATGCTGATTTTGTTGAAGCAGCACACCGGTTATGATTTTATTTCCTGTTTGAACCATGCCTACTTTGTATTTGAATGCCAGACAAAGAGAGACGCCTTTTTATGGCAGTGTGACAAATTGACAAAGACAGGAACTGCTGATGGACCCCGAGCCAAATATGATCACTGCAACAGCCGGGCAAGATGACTGAAACTAGATGAAGAGTTTCATGACTGCATGTGTACTGTAGTCTTTCAACAACAAAGCTATTGGATAATACCTTCCTGACCTGTGGCTTTGCCAGACCACGGGTGTCTACCTCATTCAGAACTGTACTTTAAATGTATTCATTTAGCAGACGCTTTTTTCCAAAGCTACTTACAAATGAGGAAATACAAGCAAGGAGATGTATCAAGCGGAGAACAATGCAAGTGGTGCTACCATACAAGATCTTTTAATTGAGCTCTAGAGAAGCAGAGGAGAGGTGTAAGAGACAGAGGAATTTTTTATTTATTTTTTATTTTTTTCTTAAAGGATAATGTGGGGTTGGTGTTTTATGGGTTGGTTACGTGCTCACTGAAGAGGTGGGTCTTCAGCTGTATTTTGAAGATAGTGAGAGATTCTGTCTTCCGGATTGAGGTTGGAAGTTCATTGCACCACTGAGGGACAGTTAGCGTGAAGGTTCTTGAAAGGGACCTTGAGGTACGGTGAGTAGGCACTACTAAGCGTCGGTCATTAATTGATCACAGATTGCGTGAGGGAACGTAAGTCTTCAGGAGAGAGTTGAGGTAGGGGGTGCTGTTCCAGACAAGGTCTTGTAGGTGAGCATCAAGGCCTTGAATGTGATACGGGCGGCTACAGGAAGCCAGTGGAGGGAGATGAAGAGGGGTGTGACATGGGTTCTCTTGTGCTGGTTGGAGACGAGGTGTGCTCAGTAATTATCAGTAATTTTTAACCATCCCTGTGGTCTCATACTGTTTTCTCACTCCCTGTTCCTTTATGCACTTAAAACTGCGTATCCCTTACGTCACCGACGTTTTTTTTTTTTTTTTAACTATGTAAGTTCTGCTCTTGCGCCCTGAGGTCTGAAAGCAGTGAGTTGCATTAGTCCAGTTTAGAGATGACAAGAGCCTGGACTGTAGGCCTGTTTCAGTTCATGACTACACACACCATGGTTCCTTTACAGCATGTTGTTGTCGTCACATTAACTTATTTCAGATAGTGTTTCAGGTTTTTTTTTGTTTGTTTGTTTTCTTTTCCATTTTAGTAGTTTTGCCTAAATATTGAAAATCAAATTCCGAGAGGCTTCCCCTGATGACCTTGACCCTGCTATGTGATTTCAGAAAAGGAAGTGCAAACAGCTCTTCCTGGTCATCTGACATGGATTTTTTTTTCTTATATCAAAGTTAAAGCCGCCTTTTTCCAGTTACATGGGAAAATAGTAGTTTTGTATTATTGCCTGTCAAGAAAATCGGAGATAAATTGATTGTTGCCATATGGCAACACCATGCAGTACAGGTCGAGTAAAAAAAGTTTGAATTTTATCTATATGCAAGGGATGAAGTTAAATTTGTGAGGGTTTGTGTTTCTATTTTATTTTAAACCAAAAATACATTGACTTCAGCTCATTAGTCAATATTTGCATCCGTTTCTGCGAGTCATGTTTGCTAGTCCATTTTCAAGCTCATCATTTTTTGTATAGTTGTCTATAGCAAAATCCTCAGTGCATTGTGCATACATGAGCTTGATGTGACCATTATTGCTACCAAAAAACAAAACAAAACAAAAAAAGACTGATCATTAAAACAAGGAACAGCCATGGACATGCTACAGGTGATGTAATGTAGTCTTTAATGGAAGCACAGTTGCACACACAGACGTCTCGTCCTGATATCCAGCTATCACACAAAGCTCTCTTTTAGACGTAGCAATTAAATGCTGATATGATCTGAGAAATGGCTCAGACTGGTGAACCAGTGGTATTTTGATTCATTTTATTTATTTTTTTGGTAAAAGGCCCCTTTGTTGATTTTTCACGTGGACGAAAAGTTGTCTTTCAAATTTAATATCTTGAGTTTCTCAAACTTTCGAGCACATGATGCATCGAGTGCTTTTACGTTTGCTAGCGCAGCACGTTGATTCTAAATACAATTCCAAAGTAAACAAAGGTTCATCAGGACAGAACCATTTACAGAGCTGCATCAGTTTTTGTTTTTACTGTTTGCTAAGTACAAGAGGCTTAATTTAGCAGCTAAGTAATCGTGTTGTGAGTCCAGTCGAGACCCATTGGAGTCCATCTGGTGGAGACCATTTGGGCTTAATGAATGCTAATAATGCACGAGCATCTGCTCCTCTATGACAAAAGCCCCAACAGCGATGACCTCGGTCAGCCCCGGGCTAATCAGCTTTTTGGACACAGTGTGCGGGGGGGTCTAGAAAACAAGTTCGTGGGTAAAAGTGAGAACGTTTGGAAGATGTGAAGTATGTTCTGAAAAGTGTGAAATCAATTTTGTGACAAAAAACACACACACATACAGAACATTTAGTCCATAACACGATCACCGAGGAAGAGAACTGTAAGAATATTGTCCATAAACCAAACAACACAATAGCACCTGTTTAATCCGTTTTTATTTATTTTTTTTAAAATAAAGCATTAAATGACACTTCACATAGACATAACCAAGGGTTCAATTATTTGATTATATAATGAGAAGGAAATATCTGGATTATTTTCTATTTAAGAGGATTGGAGATGTGTCTGATGGAAATAATCTTTCATGAATACAGTAACATTGTGGCATACAAACTTTTATCCGTATGATGAGAAAACTATCCTTTTATTCCCCTGAAATAATTTCTCAATCTGTTACACAAACCATATTTTAAGAGGTGAGAGTCTTTACTTTGAACATGCTGGTAGAAATTCAGAACAGCTCAAATCCAGTTGAAAAGCAAGAATGTAACCCTTGCAATTTTCATGTAATAATAATAATAATAATAATAATCAAATCTGGTTAATTAATAAAAAAAAATACTCCAAAAATATATCTAATAATAAATCTGCCAAACATAAATTTTCACTTTATTCCCGTGACAGTAAAAGAAAAGGCATTAAAGATAGATTTATTTATTTATTACATTTCTCAAACACCGAAATGAAGCAGCATGGAATTGAACCTTTCTACACTGACATATTCAACTACAAAAATAAATAAATCAAGCACCCCATAGGGATTACAGCAAATGTAATCGAAAAGAAATCGAGTATGGATTTGCCATTGACGAGAGCTAGTCGAGTGCATGTACTCCAAGCACACGAGCATTAAATCCGGATAAACCCTTGTTTTTCCATAGTGTTCTTGGATGTTACGATATGAAGTGCGTGATGCGTTAATTTCCTTGCAGTTTCTTTATGACGTGGCTGCTTGGTGGCGCATTGGTGAAAACGCTTCCTACGAACACGTGCGTGCCCCACAGCGAGTGACGGATCACTTTACAGCATCCGAGGTCTTCAATCTGGAAACCCAGGTGGCGGTATCGCTCGTCTGTCTCGAACAGTGTGTTGTTGGTGTAGGCGCCGAAGAACTGTACATGGGGGGAAAAAAAGAGAAAAAGAACATAATGCAACACACTTTAAAAGATGAAAACCTTTTCAACAAAGGAACTCTAAGAAACTCTAAGACAGAAACCCTCTGCCATGCTCAGGGCATGCACAGCACCCCTAATGCTTTAATTTCCTCATTAACACGATTCCATAAAGTTTAAACACTGTATATAAGGGAACTGTTCTAGAAATTAACATGTGGCATGAAATGACACTCTGAATACAGTGCCCTCCACTAATATCGGCACCCTTGTTAAATATGAACAAAGATGGCTGTGAAAATTTATCTGTACATTTATTTTAGTACACCTGGGTGACTAGGAACAGGAAATTGTTCAACCATGACTTCCTGTTTCACAGGGGTATAAATATGAGGTAACACATTCCATATAAGGCCAAAATTCCTTTAGTCATTAATAACAATGGGTAATATCTAGGAATATATCTGTGATGTGCGGCAAAATGTTGAGCTTCACAAAATGGGAAGTGGCTCTATGAAACTATCACAAGCATTGAAAATGCCTGTTTCCAATAATTAAGAAGTTCCAGTCAACTGGAAATGTTATGAATCAACCTGGAATTGGACGTGTGTCTATATCGTCTCGACGCACTGTGAAGAGGATGGTTCGAGTGGCCAAAACACCTCCAAGGATCACAGCTGGAGAATTGCAGAAGCTAGCTGTGTCTTTGGGTCTGAAAGTCTCCAAAACTACAATCCGAAGTCACTTCCATCACCACAAGTTGTTCTGAAGGGTTTCAAGAAAAAAACCTCTACTCTCATCCAAAAACTAACTCAAGCGTCTTCAGTTTGTCAGACACTACTGGACCTTCAAATGGGATCGGGTTCTATGGTCAGATGAAACTTAAATAGAGCTTTTTTGGGAATAAACACCAGAGGTGGTTTTGGTGCACACAGAGAGGTAGACATATGGAAAAGTACCTCATGCCCACCATAAAAGAACCTCATATGGTGGTGGCTCTTTAATGTTCTGGGCTGTTTTTCTGCCAGAGGCCCTGGAGATTTTGTTAGGATACATGGCATCATGGACTCATCAAATATCTACAGATATTAAATGAAAACCTGACTGCCTCTGGCAGAAAACTTAAAATGGATCATGCTTGGATCTTCCAGCAGGACAATAATCCAAAACATACATCAAAATCAACACAAAAATAATTTACTGAACATAAAATCAAGGTCCTGCCATGTCCATCCCAGTCTCCTGACTTAAAACCATAGAAAACCTGTGGGGAGAACTGAAGAGGAGAGTCCACCAGTATGGACCTTGAAATGCGAAAGATCTGGAGAGATTCTGTTTGGAGGAACGCTCTCAGATTTCTTGCCATGTATTCTACAACCTCATCAGGCATTATAGGAGAAGACTCAGAGCTGTTATCTTGGTAAAGAGAGGTAGTACAAAGTATCGGCTCTTGCCAGTCGTGGCTCACTTGAGCAACCTCCGGGTGCAAAGTTAATTTGTTTGAAATGAACACAAATTCTCTGAAATGCTTCTGTTAGGGTGACCATACGACATTTGAGAAAATGTCTGGGATTCGGCTTTAATTTCATTATGATGTGCTTATGGTCTAATACTGCATCATGTGTCCACATATTTGCATTGCTTTAACTGTGAGTGTGCGTTTGTGTGTGTGCCTATATTTAACGTTTAGCATTTAGCATTTAAGCATATGAAGCTCTTTCAAATGTATAAATCTTCAAATCAGGACAGTTTAGTAGTAGGGTAGTGTGAACGACTGATTCAGCTCTTGATTGTAGTAAGTAAATAAATAAATAAATAAATAAATCCATTTCAATACTGAACAAAACAATCAGCCATTTTAACTATTATTACTGCCATTGCAAACTTACCGCTAATCCAGATGAAGGGTCGATAAAGTCGGCCCAAAATCCCTCGGTGTGCAGCGCGTGGCAGATCTCCTTTGCCCCTTCAATGAACTGCATGCAGCACACACAGCATTATAAGCTTAACAAAGTCCTTATACATCCAGCAAAAAGCATTTGAATGTGTGTCGTATGAAAAGTGTGTTTCAGTGGGCGGAAAATACCAGAAGAGAAACGACAACAGAACAATTTGCCTAGTAAGGTTTGGGATCATGCCAATTAGAGCAAAGCTGAGCAACACACTGCTGAAGTACACACACACACACACACACACACACACACACACACACCTATCTATTCCCATTCTGGAGCATCGTCTCCAGTACGTGTGTTTTGAATAGAAAACGCACAGGTCAATGTCTGGAGTTTCTCCATATAATGTTTTCTCCAGCTATGGAACGTTTGAAAGAATAAACGAACCCTCATGCAACGTGAGCCCTGGAAACCGCTCAACAAATCGATCAGAAGTGATATTCATTGAATATGTATAGCACTTTTAACAACAGAAAAAGATAGAGCTAGATCCCATCCATCCATCCATAAACGCTTATTCCTTCTTCAGGGTCGCGGGGAACCTGGAGTCTATCCCAGGGAGCATCGGGCACAAGGCGGGGTACACCCTGGACAGGGTGCCAGTCCATCGCAGGGCACAATCACATACACACTCACACACTATGGACAATTTAGACACGCCAATCAACCTACCATGCATGTCTTTGGACTGGGGAGGACACCGGAGTACCCGGAGGAAACCCCCGCAGCACGGGGAGAAGATGCCTAATATCTTATATCTGGCCTTTGACGGCAAAGTATTTGCAATTATTTTATCCTGGGGGTGTGCAAACTTTTGCACTCCGCCGTAAGGATCGGAATCCAATACTACAGACTCGACGTCGTTGTCTTTGCATTTCACATCCTAATAAAGACGCCTTCGTTCCAAAAGCAGCGACGATATGGAACGTAAAGAACGGACACTTTTTGCTAGAAAGGTAAAAGACCAAACACTGCGCTCTGGGCTCAGTCCGAGGTCACAGGCGTCCTCTGCGGCTCGTAAAGATTTAAGAGCGACGCACAACAGACTACCCCTTTTAACAACAGTATATTTTAAATGTGTGTGTGTGTGTATTTTGGAAAGAATAGATCAATCGTTCTTATTGGTTCACTCAAACACAACATTGCAAAGTTGTTCTTTCAGTAACAGCGTGTAGGAAGCTGGGCAAAAGTGATCAAGAATGGGGAATGTGTGTGTGTGTGTGTGTGTGTGTGTGTCTGAGAGAGACTCACTTTAACCAGCAGTTGCTCTCTCTCCTGGTCTACCGCCTCAGACCAGGCGGTCATGTCATTCTCTGTTCTCTGCGTTACAGTGAGCACCATCATACTGCTGGAAGGGGCTTCGGGAAACATCAGTTCAAAGTCTGCATGGTTGGGAAATATTCAAATATGAAGACGTGTAATACCAGACATCTGTAACTTGCAGCACATGTTCTCCAGGTTCTGCAGATATCAGCACTTCAAGTGGAATACTTTTTAATACTATATTCAAGACATTTCCAAATACTTTTAAGACCTGCACATCACTTCAATCGTTCTACATGATACATCAGCTAAAATCGACTGTTTGCATGTATATACATCCATTTCTGGGTTTAAGTCAATGGTAAGCAGTCAACGGTAGCAGGGTAAGCGTCTATAAAAGGCGTATGGGAGACCGTAGCGAATATACTTTTTTTGTATTTGTATTATTATTTGGTTCTTTCACAACATTGAAAGAAATAAAAAGTGTTTCCAGGATCCAGTATTTCCTTCCCATGACTTTCCAAGAGAGGAAAAAAAAAGTCTATAGAGAGATGGACAAATTTACCAACACTACCTCAGCAGCTGTATTAAAATTACATATACATACATATATATATATATATATATACACACACACACACACACACACACACACACACATTTTTAACTTTGCTATTTTGTAATATTACCATTGCACTGAATAATACTAATAATACATTTTAACTTGGGGTACAAATAGTAATAGAACAATAGTTATATATTTGTGACTTTATTCACTTCTATGTGTTAGACCCTGTGGCTTTTATTTTGGTGGAAAACTGCAGGAAATCCTCCGCTTAGCTGGCAACAAACAAGAGAGCACGTGAGCTGCATCCAAATCTACGTACTTACCCACTATATAGTAGGTGAAATACATGTATTTCTATATACTATATAGTAGGTGAGTACTTGGATTTGGACGCAGCCCACGGCTTCAAACAGTCGTTTATTTGCACGTATAGCGTGTTAATAATTAGATTACTGCTGTCCATGTAAATGTAGTCAGTGACACGGGTTGACCATTTCAAACAGCAACGAGCCCAAATAAAATCTAAATCTGCTTTAGGATGTCGGTTCGTTCGCATTTTGAACACCTTTGAAACGTGCATTTAAGATATTTTAATGCTTATTAAGTCCTTATTTGTACTTTAAGGAGTTTAAGACATTTGAAGACTTTTTAAGGATCGACAGACACCCTGAAAAGAATATAAAGATTAAGAATATAGTCTGTGAGGGAAATAACAACAGAGCAAAGATAGTGGTAGAAAGGCACAGGATTGTACATTTTGCCTGGTTTCTTTGTATTTAAAATCCCGAAACAAGATGATCCAAAACAGAAAACCATCGAAATGTGAGATGCGGCCTTTTCTACAAAACATGTTGAGCTTTTACTATTAATACCTTCAATTCAATTCGATTTAGGTCCCTGATATTTATCATGGCCTTTATCTTTTTAACTTTTGCCCACCATGATCAGGATTGGTTTACAGACACTAGTGTATGCTGCCATCTAGTGGCCAAAACTGTTGGACTGTCCTCTGCCGTGTAAAAATGCAAACCTTTTTTCAGCAGTTCTGGGCAGGACTGGATCGCACACTCCACTCTGGAATGGTTGAAATACTGCTCTGCGCTGTCGACCTTGTGTGCCGATGAAGCCTCGCCGTTCTGCTGCAGATAAAAGAGGACCGCAGCGTTTAACTGACTGCGTAGTAACATTGCATCGGGACAATGTAAAAGTTCATGTTCGAATGGATTTCCAGTATGTGTGACTGAATGAGAAAGATTCTTTACGTGGGACTCATAGAGGAACTGTGCCAGGATGAACTCGTGCCTCTCGCTGTTAGATGGAGTGGCCAGTACGTCCGGTAGCACTGAATGCACAGGGCCGGGCTTCTGCTCCGCTGAGGCTTCTAGCTGCCTGGCAAATCCCACGTTACCGGGCAGCTGGAAGCGTTTATCCTGAGGAGCAAATGGACCCATGGTCTCGTCTGGCCACACCGTCCTCAGTCCTGGATTACAGAAGAGTAAAATTCATCTCAAATTTCAACTAAAAACTATAGTTTTTAAGTTTAATATAGTGTTCATTCGTTCATTATCTACAACAGCAGCTCTGATCGCTCATATAAACCCTTTACTCCAGTTTGTTTTTTTAATCTGAAAACAAAACTATTTTCCTTTAATTATTTTCCATATCACATGAACAGAAAGTGCTATTTGCACTTATTTTTCTGCAATCATTGGTATTTTTTATGGTCATCATTGGAGGGTTTTCAAAATTTGATTACATTTTCAATATTTAGGTAAAACTACTTAAATTAAAAAACTGAAACACTCTCTGAAATACGCTAACAGTCATTTTTGTCATTCAAACAAATTGTAAATGAGTATTGTGTTAAAATCACTTTGGATAAACCCCCCCCCCCCCCAATCCCCCACCCCCCTTAAGTGACGTCACTTCACCAGGGTGAAAAACGCATTTCTATGAAGAATACACATCGGAGGTTACAGAACGAGCTGCGGTGGGAAAAGTACATGATTCAGGTCGTCCAAAACAGGAGTGTTGTATATACATCAAACAAACTCGCGAGTGTATTAACGTGGATTTTCATGTCAGATGCTGCGACAGAGGCGTGTGCTGTTTAATGTGTTCCAGACGTGTTTTCTTCAGCGCAGAAATGACATTTTTACCTTTATATCATTATCTTTATATCATTATCTGTGTTAGAAATTTACGCCAGTACTTCCATTCTACATGACGGCTCGTCCTGACAGCGTTAAACTTCACTGAATGAGCGCGAGTCCACGCATGCGTCAATCAAACAGCGAGTGATGGAAAGGAAGAGCAAGAACTCTGACTAAAATATTCATTTTGATCAAATATGTTGTTTGATGCGATATTTAGAAACTACAGTAACTTTTTACGAGAGCAGTAACTGTACTGGAGTTATAACATGGAATTGTATATAAATGTAAGAAGTGTCGTACATGTACAGAATAAAGGAACATTACTGTGTTCAGATGAGGGAATGTGTGTGTTACTGCAGAACATTCAGCCTCTTACCCGTTAACACCCGAGCTTTTGTTTATCTTTTTAGTGTTTACTATTTTTTGCCTTTGTTTATTTATTCGTTTTCATATGATTCATTTACATATGATTCATATTCATGCCTGTGATTCATTTACATGTGATTCGTTTTTATGTGATTCATTTACCTTTTCTCCCCTCCCTTCCCTTTCCCAAATATTACATTGAGAAGAAAATAAATAAATAAATAAATAAAATAAATAAATATATAAAAATCCCCCCACCCTCGCCCGGCTCATCCTGGCTACTCAATACCTGTCGCTGGTTTATATATAAAAATGATAAAACCCAAGAACAGGCACCATTTATATAAAGTAAACATAGGAATATAAATAGCCAATTGGAGCCGAAGAGGGACACACACACCCAAAGTCTCCATAAAACAAGAGAGACAGCAGTGTTTCACCCCTAGGGTCGTCCACAAAGTGAACCTAGAGTAAGCTAAACAAAATTACCTAAACTAAAAAAAAAATCCTGGTAAGAAAAGTTGTTTATATTTTTTAAAGCATTTTTAATATAGTGATTTAAAACATCTGCTTTAAAGCTTGTGGACAATCAGTTTTTTGTTTGTTTGTTTTTTAAATATAATGTTAATATTTTTTAAATCCTTTGCACGATGTATAGCATAGCCTACATACATACGTCTAATACCTTCTTCATAGCCTTCAATTTACACAATGTCTGAAGGACAAGACAGAGCAGAATGAGAAAGAACATGGTTTTTGTGTGTGTGTTTTTTTTAAATACAGAAAATAAAAATAGCCGTTTTAATCCAGATGAATCGATTAATCAAAGAAATGATCGACAGATTAATTATCAAAATAATTGATAGTTGCAGTCCTAAATTCAAGAGAACAAAATAAAAAGATACTTCACCAAAAACATGTTGGGATCTAATTTTTGTATGTATTTTGAGTGAGTAAATCCATCCACATCATTTTTTTTTTTTTTTTACAAAAACTGTAATTCCATTCCAGAAGATATACTAGGTGAAAAAAACAAACAAAAACTCTGCAACTTATAGTCCGGAAAATGCAGTATTATTATATATATATATATATATAAACTTGAACTAATTCAAGAAGTAAAAATCCATAAAAACATTGTGATGTAAATGTAATAATTCATGCAGTACATTATTATTTCTACCGTACAGTGGACTTGTATGGCGGACGCTCCACATGAACTGATGTTACCATATCATACCGATTATACATTTTCAGTGAAGGGAAATTTATGTAGCATTTACAGAAGGAGTCTCCAGTGTCAGTACGTTGTAACAGTCAAAAGTAACACTGTAACTAAGGTTTTTTGTTTTTTTTAAACCTTTCTCTCTCTCTCTCTCTCTCTCTATATATATATATATATGAATGAGAGAGCTATCATTAAATTCCATGCAAATCTGTAATGGTTTGAGATTTCTTCTGATGTGTTTACAAAAGATGACACAGGACTGAAATTCACATTTTCCCCAATTGCTGAGAGAATTCAAAACCAGCCGCTCAGAAATGCAGCATTTAATATCATCATCATCATCATCATCGTGCATGTTTCAGAATGAAGGACATGTTCTGGTCTCTTACCCATATCTGGTGGTGTGACATTAACGTGACGCTCATCTGAGATGCATCTGGTTCCTGCAATGCGTTGCACAAGAAGGTGAAGCCCTGGCAGGTATGTAACCACCCTGGCTCTACTACAGAGCACCTGTGGAACAGAACAATGCAAATACACTGAACAGATTTAAACAAACAATCAGCTCGTCATCAGTTGAAGTTACAATGCGCTGTAAACGTATTAGGCGGCTCCAGTGGATGGCTAAACACAATCCAAAGCTACTGCAAGTCTGAGTGTACTGCATTCAGAGAGGCACGGTTGCCATCTTACAGCCCTGTCCCTGGAATTTTCCATGTTCTCCCAGTGACTGTTGAAGTTAATCTGTTTTGTTCCACCTCCCAAAAACATCCCCGTAGGCAGATTACTCGCCCAGATGTGAAATTATCCATCCATCCATCTTCAACCGCTTATTCCTTCTTCAGGGTCGCGGGGAACCTGGAGTCTATCCCAGGAAGCATTGGGCACAAGGCGGGGTACACCCTGGACAGGGTTCCAGTCCATCGCCGGGCACACTCACATACACACTCACACACCCATTCATACACTACGGACAATTTACCAAGCTGCCAATCTTTGGACTGGGGGAGGAAACCGCCGCAGCACGGGGAGAACATTCCCGGCGGGAATCGAACGTGAGGCGAACGTATAAACCACTAAGCCACCGTGCGCATGTGAAATTATATATATGCATGGTGCCATGACTCCGACTGATGTCCCATCCAGTGTGCATTCTCTCTTGGTGTCTCGTGCTCCCGAGACTGGCTCTGTATCCTCTTGATCTTGCTTTGGGAGCAGGACAAAGCGCTTACCGAAGACGGACGAACGAATGAAGACACTCCAGACAGTTAACACAAAGTCAAGACATGATGTTGGATTGAACTGAACTTACATTGGCCATCCTGTTGGGCTTCTCCTCTTTATTTACCACCTGTGGATGAAAAGACTTCATTATTAATAAGGAAGCATTAGAACACACTGCACTCGTTTTCAGCCACGTGGCACATAGGTGTGCACCTACAAGCTGGGGGTTTAAGATGTCAGACTCAACATCACCTCTAACTGATCTGTGTCCATATGACAGGTTTCTGTTCCATTGTTTACCACCAGACTGTACACATGCGCTTTCTGGGTAATGGAAGCATGGAAGAAGTTGGTACTGGTTAATGTTGTTTTTTATTTATCTCGGTGTCTCAACTCCAGCTTTTCCAATTCGAATTACTTAAGGATTCAACGCACTTAAGCTGAACTCGGTTCTGACTCTCGCGCAGCTCGCACACCACGCTAGCACTTTCATGATGACGTGATTTATTACAGTGTTCCTCGCGGATATAATCTAATATAAATATGCCCTTTAATGTTCGCGACGCGTGTAAAGTAAACATCCCGGGGAGTGTTCTCACCTGTATTGTTCCTGCGTGATATAAACCGTTTCTTAGAAAGATAACTCGGAGCGCTTCAAGGTTCTTGGGTCGCCTGTTGATGACGTCAGTACGGAGGCCTGCGAGGGAACGATAGAAAAGCTTCGCTTTTGCAGGAAACGCTCGAGCCGGATACAAATCATTTCGTTATTCATTGATATAAACCCTTTTCCCCGAATACTGACCATGCTTATTGACACTTTTATGTACATAGTTTAGGAATAAAATATGAGATGTAACAACATTTCGCTATGAATGAAAAAAGGACTTAAATCAAACTACAAAACATCTATCCCTGCTTTAAAAAAAAAAAAGTAGAAACCATAACAGAAATTATAATGGTTTCCATTGGAAATACCATCAGCTAACCATTAAAACCTTTACCATTACTGCTCCTTAATGGTATCTTCTATATCATCACAATGAATTCTATGGTTTCTATTTATTTATTTACTTATTTTTCAACATGGTGGCCAAGGTTGTGGACACCTGCTGTATATGTGGGTCTTCCCTACACTGTTGCCACAAAGTTGGAAGCACACAATTGTACAGAATGACTTTGTATGCTGTAGCGTTATATTTCCCCTTCATTGGAACGAAGGGGTCAAGTCCAAACCTGTCACAGCATGACAGTACCCCTGTGCACAAAGCGAGCTCCATGATTGCCAAGGTTGGTGCACAAGAACTCGAGTGTCCTGCACAGAGCCCTGAACTCAACCCCACTGAACACCTTTGGGATGAACTGGAACACCGACTGCACCCCAGACCTCCTCACCTAACATCAGTGTCTGACCTCACTAACGCTCTTGTAGCTGTATGAGCACAAATCACCTCTTCCGTGAACATCTAACCAACTCATAGAGACAAAAAAACCCCCCAAAAATAACGCACTTACACCTCTACTCTGTGCACTTTGCTTCCTCTGGTATTCAATTAATGGATCTTGTATAGTAGCACTACTTGCATTGTTCTCTGCTTGATATATCACTTTGCTTATTTGTAAGTCGTTTTGGAAGTAAGCGTCTGCCACGTGAATAAATGTAAATGTAAATCCCAACAGCCACGCTCCAAAATCTAGTGGAAAGCCTTCCCAGAAGAGTGGAGGATATTCTAACAGCAACGGGGGATTAAATGGGATGTTCAACAAGCAGATATGGATGTGATGGTCAGTCAGGTGTGCACAAACATTTAGCCATATAGTGTAGTTGAGCTCAAGGGTTCAGTTATGTGATGATGTTGTTGTTATGATTATTACATTGTTTTAATATAGTAATTGCTATACAGCAAAATAAAGATGTGTCTCAATTTGAGGGACATGTACATACAGACAAATCGCAATTAATGAAAAAAAAAACCCCACAGTGTCTTATTAAGGTGTTGGGCCACCAGAATCCACCAGAGCAGTATCAATGCACCTTAACATAGATTATTGAAGTCTCTGGTACTGTATTGGAGAGATGAACGCCACTCTTCCTAAAGATATTCCCTCAGGTGTTTTGATGATGGTGGTGGACAGCACCGTCTAACAGGTTGCTCCGATATCTCCCACAGGTGTTCATTTGGATTGAGATCTGGTAATTGTGAAGGCCATATCATACAATTTACATCATTTTTCTTCTCATGAAATGATTCATTCAGTGATCCCTCATGCACTGTGGATGGTGGATGGAGGCGGAGTCATCCTGGCTGAGACCACTCCCACTGGGATAGAAATGTTTCATCCTAGGATAAAACTGATTAGTCAGAAGAACTATGTAGTGATTTGCATTGACTATTTCCTCTAAGGGAGACGAACAAATCCAAACAACAACACCAATTTTACCTTTAATTTGTAATCTGTATATGTGTGTGTGTGTGTATATATATATGTGTATATATATATATATATATATATATATATAATTATGCTTATAGAGGATGTACAGTATGTGTGCGTTAACATTTTTTCCAGACCAGACTTTGTCCTGTTCATACTAAATGAATAAAATAGTATCTGTTGACCTTAATTCATCACATAACATATATGATTAACATAACATTACATAATATTGCATTATGCAATATTAGGGAAATGTGGAAATGTTGAAGCATTCACAGTCCACTTCGAACAATAAATCCTTTATCTACAGTACCCTTCTGCTAAAAATATACCTAGTAAGTTTGCAAGATTACAAATTTCCACTAGATGTCAGTAGAACATACTGTATGTCGACATTGACCTGGACCATTACTGTATATAGCCAGGAGTCGGTGAAAGGAATAATTAGCGAATATCTACTGATGGAATAAAGTTAACCGAGAATAGGAGAATTCCTTCTGGTTGTATATGATTATAGGGTTTGTGTACTACTACAGACCCCAAACCACTAATTGCATTGTTGTGGCAATGTAAGTTAAAAAGCACATCATTCACACATACATCATACACATCATACATCACATTATGTCATGAATGCCATTAAAGAATTGCGCATGAGACACTATAAATATGTAATATAAATAAGATATAAAGGTTTAAATGACTGTTCATTTTTACAGCTGGTATTGGCTTCCTGTTACTGTTGTAAATGATATCTATTAAGTTTTTCTCCCCTCTCTACATTGCATATATACTTAGAAGATCAGAAATTCAACCTAACAACCATCCTCTCAACCCATCAGCCTACCAAACGTAAGAGCATAAGTAGAGTGCTGCTCCATTCTCAATATGGAAATTGGCCCCTTAAAAAAAAAAAAAAAATAAACTGTATGCTTACATAGCTCCCTAGGATAGGCTCCAGGTTCACCCGCGACCCTGAAAAGGAGTAAGTGGTAGAAGAAGGATGGATGGATGGATGCTTACATAAAAATGAATCACATCCATCTGAAATAGCATTGGATAAAACAGGACAGTGTGTGTGTGTATATATGTGTGTGTGTGCATTCATGTCTATAGCAGATGAACTAGAATAATGAACTTGAGTAGTGGCACATGTACAATGGATATGATGAAGAAAACCTTACAGTGTGTATTACAAATGTACGTCATGCACTCTGTACATGCACAATGGATATATATATATATATATAAGTCTATATATATATATAAGTTTATACACCCCTGTTAAAATGCCAGGTTCTTGTGATGTAAAAAAAAAAAAAAAAAGTTAAGTGAAAATCAATTAGAAACATGTATAGGGAAAAAACAAACAAACAAACAAACAAACAAAAACTTATACTTAGGATATACTAGGTTATTATAAGTATAAGTGTGCATACCCCTAAACTAATACTTTGTTGAAGCACCTTTTGATTTTATTTCACCAAACAAACCTTTTGCAATGATGGAATTATTATACCTTTTGGAATTGGTCTCATCAGAACATTGCACTTTTTACCACATGGTTTAGGATCATTTAGTTGGGCTTGGATGCTTTTTGAGAGAATGGACTTCCTTAACAACGTATAAAAACGTGTTTCCGTGCATACTACAGTATGGACAATCAATTTCAGACACAAAAAAACTCTGCTCTCGTGGATATCACACAATTGTAAACACAAAACAGGTTTATTAAAAAAAAAAAAAAAAGACCCTCTTTGTTAAATATGGGTGTGCAACAATTATTGGCACCCTTATGAATTCATACAAGAAGTACAGGGGCATCTAAAAAATGTTTGAATATTGTAGAAAAGTAACCCCCCATTATTTAATTTTAAAAGTGGAACTTTCATATATTATAGATTTATTACACATAAAGTGAAATATTTCAAGCCTTTTTTTTGCTTTAATATTGATGATTACGGCTTACAGCTCATGGAAATAAAAAATCCAGTATCTCAAAATATTAGAATAAAGAATTTATAATACAGAGACGTCAACCTTCTTAAAAGCATGTTAATTTATGCACTCGGTACTTGGTTGGGGCTTTATAATCCTTTTGCATGAATTACAACATCAATGCAGCATGGCATAGAGACAATCAGTCCGTGGCACTGCTGAGGTGTTCTGGAAGACCAGGTTACTTTGATAGCGGCCTTCAGCTCATCTGTATTGTTGAGTCTGGTGTCTCTCATAGATTCTGTATGGGGTTCAAGTCAGGCGAGTCGGCTGGCCAATCAAGCACAGTAACACCATGGTCAGCAAACCAGTTCCTAGTAGTTTTGGTACTGTGGGCAGATGGAAGCATGGAGTGCTCTAAAATCTCCTGGTAGACGCTGCATTGACTCTCGACTTGAGAAAACACAGTGGGACCAACAGCAACAGACGACATGGCACCCTAAATCATCACCGACTGTGGAAACTTCACACTGGACTTCAAGCTACTTGGATTCTGTGCCTCTCCACTCTTCCTCCAGACTCTCGGACCTTGATTTCCAAATGAAATGCAAAATTTACTTCCATCTTCCCCATGATTGTGGTTGTGTGTACTGAACCAGACTGAGAGATTAAAGGCTCAAGAAACATTTGCAGATGTTTTCAGTTAATTAGCTGATTAGAGCTATTCTCAGGTCGACATTTCTGTATTATAAATTCTTTATTAGAATATTTTGAGATGCTGGATTTTTGATTTCCATGAGCTGTAAGCCGTAATCATCAAAATTTAAACAAACAAACAAACAAAAAAGACTAAAAATATTTCACTTTATGTGTAATGAATCTAAAATATATGAAAGTTCCACTTTTTGAATAAAATTACAGAAAACTTTTCCATGATATAATTTTTTTTGAGATGTATATTCCCATCGAAATAATAATAATAATAATAATAAAAATGTGTACACCTGTGTGACTAGGAAAAAGAAATTGTTCAACCCGGACTGCCTGTTTCACAGGGGTATACATATGAGGTAACACATAGGCCAAACTCCCTTAGTCATTTATAACAATGGGTTAGACCAAGGAATATAGCCTTGATGTGATTGCAGTTGTTTGATATCCATGAGATATCCATTGTGATTTTTGTTAACAAAAGACCAAAAGGTTAAACAATAAAAACAATTTTCAAATCCTTCTTTGCTCATATTTACCAAGGGAGTCGATATTAGTGGAGGACACTGTATGTTTACTATGCCTGTGGTTTCTTCAATAAAAAAAATAGCTGTACATGCCGAACACAACTTTATGTTTACACTACACCAAGGTGTAAAGTAGAACCTAAACCACTGAGAGGAGTTAAATTAAAACAGGCTTTTAATATACTTTTTAATATTTTCAGACAGTGGTATAAAGTACGATGTAACAAGAAGAGCATACATAAAGTGAGTTTAAATCAAAACTTGGTCTCATAAACAGAAAAAAGTCTTTCTCAGTGCAATATAATATAATATAATATAATATAATATAATATAATATAATATAATATAATATAATATAATATAATATAATATAATATAATATAATATAATATAATATAATATATTTTTGTCTAGCCCTGCGATGGACTGGCACCCTGTCCAGGGTGTAACCCGCCTTGTGCCCGATGCTCCCTGGGATAGACTCCAGGTTCCCCAGACCCTGAAGAAGGAATAAGCGGTAGAAGATGGATGGATGTATCTTTTTGTCTATAATTTTTTTTTTTTTACAAAACATCTTCAAATAATGACAGGAACTCTGAGGAGTTCTCCTTTCTCCTCTTCCTCCATCCTTTTATCCTGCTCTCCTCCATCTCATCCTTCTGCATTATTGAAGCAGCAGCCATTTGGGAAGCTGCTGCCTGATTCATTCCTGTTTCTTTTACATTTTCTTCATTTTTATGCGTGTTCTGTTAACTTTCACTAGCGGATTTGCTTTTCTGCAATGTGACTTACTAAGAAAGGACCGACTCCAAGCTGAGCTGAGCTCAGACCCGGCTTTCAGATATCAGAGGATGTTATGTAAGAAACAAAGCGCACTTTTATAGTAAAATCATCAAAGACGTGTTGGTGTGATAGCGCATCCGGGGTTCGATTCCGGCCGGGGCCATGTGTGTGCGGAGTTTGCGTGTTCTCTCCGTGCTGCGGGGGTTTCCTCTGGGTACTCTGGTTTCTGGGTACTCTGGATGGACTGGCACCCTGTCCAGGGTGTACCCCGCCTTGTACCCGATGATCCCTGGGATAGGCTCCAGGTTCCCTGCGACCCTGGAGAAGGAATAAGTGGTTGAAGATGGATGGATGGATGATAACTTAAAGGCTTTTATAATTAAAATGCTACGAGTCACCAGGTAACATGGTGTGACTAAATGAATTAGGACAGAATGGGGGAATACTGTCATACTGAATGAAATAATAATGTCTCAAGCCCATCTTTTGCATTTAATACATTTAATGCACAATTATACACAATTAATCGATGGCGTGTACTTTAATGGTGTGTACTTGTCATTTGCCATAAGTTATTGTAAATATTTACTTTATTTTATTTTATAAAGCCAAATACAACTTAATCAAGGAACTAGTGGGGCCAGAAATGGAAGGGGTGGGTGGCAGTGGGCTGGGATTCACTGAATTTCTGTCATATTTTCTATCAAAACTCACAAAATTCCAGTTACAATTACAGGCTTATCCACCAATTATACTTATTGTCACAAAGCATATAATACTCTACATTCATGGCACTACAAGTGTGTGTGTGAAGAAGCACATGCATCCATCCATCCATGTTTCATACCACTTATCCTACATACTGCATTATCCTACCCATCGCAGATCACACTCATACACACGGACAATTTGGAAATAACAATCAGCATCCAATGCATGCCTTTGGACTGGGGGAGGAAACTGGACTACCAAGAGGAAACCCAGAAGCACGGGAAGAACATACAAACTACATGTACACAGGGCAGAGGCGGAATCGAACCCCAACCACGGAGGTATGAGGCAAATGTGCTAGCCACTAAGCCACACATGCTCAATAAATATATGCTGTAATATAAATAACTGGATATGATGTGTTATATAACAGCATGGTCTGAAGCGTGTTATTCCACTTCTACTTTATCGACTTGCTAATGATTTTTAATTTATTAATGAACAAGACATCGCGTTTTAAAATAAAAGCTTACAGTTTCATTTAGTTATGGAACATCTCCGAGACAAGGTAACTCCTGATATCTCTTTCAGCTACTGGACGTATGAACAGCTGTTCCATCTCCAGCTTCACTTTTTCTCTCTATCTTCTCTCTCTATTATCTAAGACAAAACTCAGCTTGTCATGCGACTAAGAAACTGAAAAAAGTCTAATAACTTTAGATTAGAGTGACATGGAACAGAACAGGAAACCTCAGGACATGAAGTCACACAAAAGAGCGCTGGTGTTGGGGGTGTGAGCAACTTACCACACTATCCCCTAGATGGCAGTAAAAGAAAGAATGTATGAGAACTGGCTATTACAATTGTAATTCCTCCAAATGGACAAAGATTGGACTCTTTAAAAAAAAAAAAAAGTATTTCATTCTTATTGATTAATAAGTATTAATAGAAAATTTTTATTGTTTTTTTAATCTGATTTTGTTGATAGAGGACACTGACTTGTGGATATTTATTCATATTATGAAACTATTAAGCAAAATATTTATTGATTTATGTTTTTTTTTTAACAAACCATTGCCCAAAATGTAATTTACTGATCTACTGAATCTTTAATCCACTACCTTCACCCCTCCTTCATAGCGTGGTGATGGCCTTCAACTAACCTTCAAAACAAGACTCTTTAATTGTAAGTGGCTTGTCACTTGACGTTGACAGTTGCTGGTCACGGTCTTATGAACTGATTCGTGCTGTCAGGAGAGTCTTCCACAGCAGGAGTCGTGGTCATTAGGAGCTGGGGTCATACTGGGGTCACTGATCTCCATCACAAAGGTCCTGAAAGGATACACAGCCTCTGCTCTGGATGAGCTATGTAATGTTCCGCTCGACTAGCATCTTCTCCATACTTAGCTTTATTTGTAAAATCTGCCTTAATACTAAAACCATGCAGTCCCTTGTGTTTTAAATTTATAGCCATCCTAAAGACTGGCACGAAATATACATTCCTCCTGGAGATATGATTATGATTCCTCCAGGACTATGGCTATACATAAATATAGTGTCAGATGAGAGCAGTGGAGGTACGAAAAATGTTCAGTGGAATGACAAGAGTAGCAATCCAAAGTAGACTTCAGTTACAGGATGGAAACAACATCTGAATAATGTGAAGGTCAATATGAGTATGACCATGTTCAAACACACAGTTCTTCATAATAAGCTTCAGCTACAATATTTAGGTATGAGCCTAGAAGTGCATGAGTGCAAATACTATATACCAATGTCTTTTCCTCATTGGGATTTCTCTCTGTAATTGATTTGCCAATTTATTTCCATCAATTGTTAGTTTCCAGAAAGGTGATCTATATAGCGTCACTATTGAAGTATTGTTATATTTCAGAAATATTGCTTATTTCTCAAAATAAGGCTCTGGTTCTAGCTCACAGACAATGCTGTATCTACAGGGTGTCCAAAAGGTCTCCATACATAGAGGAAATGAGCACTTTTTAGCAAAATGTCTTCCAAAAATTTTCATACTTATTTATCATTATTATTATTTTTTTTCTCAGATAACCTTTAAGAATGCCTTTGACAAAAGAGGAACATATTGAAATCACTCTCATGGCTGTATCAAAAAGCTGTCACAAGCTTGTGAAGGACTTATATGATATGAAACATGGTGAGCCTATCATACATGACACTGCTGGCAAACTTACTAATAAATTCAAAAAGGCTGGAACTGTTGCGGACCAACCAAGAAGTGGACATCCACGAACATCCACTAATGAAGCGCGACTGACACGGTGTTGGTGTACATAGTCCCCCATGTATACAGACTTTTGTGACACCCTGTATTATAACATATTGTCTAAAAGCTGCATGATGCATGAAATTGTCTTAATTTGATCTCAAATATTTACCAAAAGATATAACAAGTAATGGTTCTTGATGGAGAGGATCTGCAGACTCTTTCTTTTTTGGTATCCCACAAGGCTCAGTTCTAGGTCCTCCTTTCTTTCCCCTTTATAACCGTTCTCTTGGTGATATCGTCACATGGCTTCTTCTACTGATTCTCTTCTTCACACAATACAATACCTGGAGACTTCTCATCAACAGGAAGCAGCCCACCACCAAAAGTTAAACCTCAACAAGATTCCAGGAAATGCATGCAAACACCTTAATTTTGCAAATCTCTGTATCACACCATTAAAACATGCACAAAACCTCACTGTACAGGTGCATCATTGGTTCTCGTTCTCAGCAGACATTGTGAGCCTCATTCGGTCTTGCACCCACCATGTACGTAAATCCCCAATGCTTGCTGACAAAGGCAAAATGATATACGTCTGCATCAACATTACAAGTTGATTTTGTTAGCCTTTTTTTTTTTTTGTTACCTTTCACAGGAGTGTGTTTAATAATGAACCTTGTGTGCCTGGATGCTGTATTTGTATGGGATTTTTTTGTTTCTGACTTTTTCTGGCTTGAAGCCAGATTTGGTAGAAAAAAAAACAAAAACAAGAAGCACCAGCCTTGTGTCTCTGTGGATTAATTAGTTGAATATTATAATGAATAATGTGAGAGAAATTTTCATTCAAGCTTTTCTAGCTCAACACGGACATTTATATTGTTGAAACATAAACAGGAGAAACATACAATGCTACAGTAATTCAGATTTAATTTAATTTTTATTGGAAAGGCTCCCCCCCTCCCCCCTCCAAAAAAAAAAAACAAAAACAATATAAATAAAACAATGAACAAACCAAAAAAACTTTTTTTAAATGAAAAATTATGAAAGATTTGTGGAAACACAATACAGTATGATATGTGGGAAAAAAAAGGAGCTTTGCAAGTAAAATGATTTTTAAAATGTGTGCTTCCAGATATGTTCTTTTGTTTCAGTATTGCATGAAATACCTGATATATCACGAGTGTCTTTGTTCATGACATTTGTGGATATTAAATCTGATAAGGTGTCAGGTGGAGACCCATGGTTTGATGTTCGGGTGAAAAAATTGGTATCTAAATGACATCCAATTAAATTAGTATCTGTCTACCTACATATTGAAGCTCCTGACATTCTATCTTGGGATTATCCTGGGCTTCAATCTCAACAAGAAAATTACATGCATGGCATGGTTTTGGCATATGGAAGATAAAATCTCACAGGAACACATACATTAGCAGGTTAATTGCCATAATGCTGATCTTCTGCTAAAGACAATCATTAATATGTACCATGTGGCATGTCAAGAATAGGAAGTACCACATTAATACACACCAAATGGACTGTGATGTGATGATTACCTGATTGTTTCAATGAAACAAAAGGCCGTTGTATCCCTTTTCACGCTTATAAACTGCTACTATGTTGGAACAACTGCAGGTGATAATGAAATGATAACCGTTTTTATCTCTTATGGTCTGCCATTTAAAGTACTAGAAGCAATTAGATGAAGATGGCCAAACGGTTTCAGATGTGTCTGATATGGATCTATATATTAACATTCATCAGATCCATTTTGAAAACGCTGTGTCTCTGGTGAGATTACTAAATCAATATTCCTGGTTTAACTCTTGCCTTGATGAGCACATTATGGTGGGTACCAGAATCATATTATAAGGCTGACCTCAAAAACACGTCTAAAAGTAATTAACCTGGCAAATTAGCTTGGTTCACCTTGGGGGATAGACAGGATAAATAAATAAATAAATAAATAAATAAATAAATAAATAAATAAAGCAAAAAATCATACAACCCCAACTTGAACAATAAAATTAATTTGCATATTTAGATAGGTAGCAATTAAAGTATACCTTTGGGATAAACAAACCTCCCCACTGTTTTGGGGGTTTTTTTTTGCATAAAGAAATTGCGTTGTAACAACACAAGGTGGTAAATGGCTAAGAAACCTGCTGTCTGAAAGGAATTAACTGTGTGTGTGTGTGTGTGTGTGTGTTTGTGTGTGTGTCAATACACATAATTAGCAGGTTCCAGCCCAAAACACAATCAGGTGCTTGTCATACTTTGCCAAGTTCCCAGCATCTTGCTTTAGGGATCTTGCGTTGCACTGCTGATAGTAGTATAAATAGTATAGTGAATATGGAATGTTCCAACCAGATTTCACTGTCTGTTTAATCTACACCTCATTTGTCTTGCTTATTTTGTTCAGAGACGTCATGTGCAGACGACCACCGACAACATTCAAAGCCACTGAGTTTAGTTCATTTACTGCAACAGGCCTTTCATTATAACATACAGAACACTGTATAACTAGATGTGGAAAGAACCTTGGGAAAATCATGTTTGCTATAGAAGTGGAAATTGTTGCAGAGTGTAATTATAAATCATTTGGTCATGAAATTAAAACAATATTGTCATTTGTTGGGTATCTTCCCAGCTTTGTGCTATCTATAGGCAATTGTTCATTTATGGACATGGTGCACAATATAACAGAGTTTAACAGTGTAGCTCAGTGACCTCGTCATTTACTATCACAGAGAATACCAGATTGTCAAAAGGCCTCCATTATGGGTCAATGGTGATTTAGACTAATGCTATCCTAAAATCCATCCACAAGCCAGTGGAATATATTTCCTAGGACTTGCAGAGACTTTCACCAGGCCCCATCAAGGTCCTTAGAGAGACTCGGACCATTCCACGCCTCCCTGAGGCACTGAATTCCATTACGAAGGCATCGTTCGTCAATCCAATCAATGGCCTGTGGGCAACTTGGCCCACACGGACCTAGCCATAGCCAAAGGGACACTCACCAACAAAGGATCGCGATTCAACACAGTAGCATTGCACTTACTCTAATGAGCTGTAATGGGAATTGCTTACACTACCTTAAGGTCGTTCACTCACTCACATTCTTTTAGAGACACTCTGTCAGCCATTTGTCTGCCATCTTCCTGCCATCTTATAAGCCGTCAGAGATATCTTATATTGTGAGTTTTCAGTGTTAGCGGATATTTTTTTTCAGTACTGGTTGCATCAGTGTTCATATGTGGAAGAAATGATGATGAAGTGAGATGGTGTACAGTTATAGTTACAGTTTCAATTCCCATTAAAAAAAAACAAACAAAGAAAAAAACACAGTGGAATCAGAAGTCATGTTTGCCTGGGATAGCCTTTCCCAGAACTATAAAAGAATATTCACTGGAGAATCCAAATGACCAGGTTATGTAGGTCAGGCAAGTCTTAAACTGGGTTATATTTCCTGGATCCAATTTTTCTTACAATGTGATAGGAGTATAATAGTAAATAAAACCAACTGTCTATGTTGTGTTATGCCATTTAAGTAAGTAGAAAACCCTCCCCAAAAAATGCCTGCTCTTCTCACTGTTCAATTTTACCAGACATTTTTACCTTAACATGAAATCTTTTTTTTTTTTTAAACCAGCAATGATGAAGCACACTGCACTGCCAACCTCAAACAGCATGAAGTTCAGCATGAGGTGAAGATTTTAGCTTCCCCTGATCTCCAAGCTGTTAATGCACCATTCGCATGTTTGATCTTGCTTCACACGGCGGCTCCTTGAAAACTGGATTAAACACAATGTGTTTTTGTAAGATATGACTTCCTATTAAAATGTAAAGTCTGTGTTTGCAACGTGGCAGGATTTCAAACTCTGAAGTCTGAATAAATAGTTCATCCAATTCTATTGAGGATAAAAATTAAGAGGGTGTGGAAGACTATTTGATCTGCAAAGGAGAAAAAATATTATTAATGTTAAGAAATAAATTGGTTTCTTGAATTCCAGTGTGACTCACTATGTATGTTTATGCCATTAATAAAATAATCTTTCTTTTTCTTCTTTTTTTAAATCAGAGAATTTACATAACATTTAATGAAGCTTTGGCTTGCTATGTGAAGACTGACTTTCCCATTGTGATGGTTTCATACAGAAAGGTCATTGGTATCATAGCAATGGTATCATAACACAGTAGTTTTTTTGTAGTACACTGGAACAGTATGCTATAAGAATTCCTGTGGTATTAATCTGATGTAATTACTGACCTCATATATAACACTTCTTAATACACAATGGCCAGCAGTGTTCATTAGAATTCACAGCAGCTCAGATCATCAGTGGTCTGCTCAGTTTCTCTTTCTTTATTGCAGATGTTCTTCATGTAATTCTTCCATAATTGACCATGGAGTGAAGACTTCCACACATAGACCATAGTTGCTTTTGTTCCCAAGTGGTCTAATAGGAAGCTTTGTCCTACATGGAAATGAAAATATTGCTGGGGTTAATATCTAGGGTCAGCAGAATGGTGAAAAGTAGCTCTAGTCAATGGGTTCTCAAACCTTTTGAAGCAGTTAGACTAGTCTAACTGTAAAATAATTTTCATGGAATTCCTCAGTATAGATTTTACTTTATGAATAGTTATTTAAATGTTAAACTCATTATTCAAATGTGTGCATATTGTTGCTATTTATCGGAGTCTTGGAGCTTTTTCATTCCTGAATTTTCCACTGACAGAACACATTAGGTCTATGCTAACATTATACATAGGAGTTATTGAGGTTTGAATTAAACCTGTTTAATTCAAGGTACCCCTTGGCTATGTGGCTTATTTGTTAGCACTGTTGCCTTTGGGGGTTTCCTCCAGGTAGTTCAGTTTCCTCCCCCAGTCCAAAGACATGCATTGTAGGATGATTGTTAAATTGTACGTAGTGTGTGAATATGTGCCCAGTGGTGGGTTGGCACCCCGTCCGTGGTGTCGCCCACCTTCTTCCATCCCAGAGTTCCCTGTGATAGGCTCCAGGCTCCCCTACGACCCTGTGTAAGGAGTACAATCCATAAATGGATGGATGGACTCCTGGCTATATTTCAGGGATGCCTGGGGGACCCCGGACTCTACATTGAGAACCACTGCTGTAGACAGTTTGCAAATTTTTATGAGAACTTTATACATTTCTATGCATTCATATGTTTTTGTACATCATCATCAATATCACTCATTCTTGTTTACATTTGAGGAAATGTTATAGTTTGACTGGACATTTTCCTTTTTGTGGGATGTGAATTGAGGCTGTGATGGCTTTGTTGACCTTCAATGTTAAAGAAATTAAAATCAAAGTTTAATGGTTTTCTTAAATGAAACCTATAGATTTAATTTAATAGTAAATACCATTTTAGTAAATACCAATTCAACTATTCACATGCATACATACACACACACCAATGGTAGCAGAGCTGCCATGCAAGGTGCTAGCCTGCCATTGGGAGCAACTTGGGATTCAGTTCACTTCGGTATGTGGAGACATGTGGGTAGGGAATCGAACCACAGCCGCCCCCACTTTACTGTTGGCACTGCTTCAGGCTTTACGCCATCATTATGTATTCCTTCTTTATGTAAAATGATATTATGAAGGCAAAACGTTTTTTTTTGTGTGAACTAAATCAGCTTTCTTAGTTTTGCAGTTTAAATAACAGTGTATCATATAATTCATTGTATCAATATATGCAGGATTAATTTATTTATAACAGGTAAATGTTTGTTTATGTTACTCGTGTGACTTGCTGCGCTCACATTTTTTTACAGGTAATTTATACTTTACAGATTCTAATTTATGCCTCAAATCTAATTAAACTTTTGTGTTGGCATTTAGGAATACTCTTGGCAGGTTCAGCTCTAATCTAACTGGTCGTTATCAGTTAACGGTGACTTCTCCATCCATTCACAGCTAAATTTCGATCTGCCACAAGGCTCTCTTCTATTTTCCATAGATATGCTACATACTTCTGGGTACAGTTAGTTGCAAACATTGTATTAGCTTCCACTGCTATGCTGATGACACAAAGCTGCATGTTTCAGCAAAGCCAGATGATCAACAGTAACTCTTGATGGCCTTTCATTCATATAATATGCAGCAATTAGAGACTGTTGCTGAATCCAGTCTCTCATTTAAAACTGCAGATAATATTACTAAAACTGCCTTTGCCCATCTCAAAATCTCTTATAAGAAATATAAACTCATAACAAAAGAAAATATGTCTGAAAGAAATATTTATAAAGAGAAATATGAGAAATATAAACTCCAAACAAAATAAAATATAACAGTTCATGCTATTGTTACCTCAAAAAGAGACTATTGTAATGCTTTACTGTCTGGATGTTCCAGTCGCAATCCTTACTAGAAATACAGTTTGATCATCACTACTACCTTGGCTCCTATCGATTATCAAATACTATTAATGCTCTATAAACCACTCACTGAGTGAACATTTGGTCTGCTATGATATCATGATAGTCATAGGTAGAGCAATTCTAGCTACAGAGTAACAATCGTGTTAATTTTTTTGTGACCTAGTCACAGTTTCAATCTTTTAATCTATGCTGAAGCATTTTGCTATTTAGCTCCTCATAGGCAATGGTGGGATCTGGTGGTTTATGGACATATAGTTTTGGTAAATTGGGACATTATGGTTATGAGGCATAAGGCATTGGACCATTAACAAACAATAGCTGACGTAACGTCATTAACTTAATCTGCCAGTTAACTCCAATAAGTAGTTATCTAATTACTAGATATCATACCACTAGGTGGCTAGTAAGCATGCTAGCTAGTTAAGGCATTCATTCTACAATTTTGCGTACTGTAGGTGGTAAGTCAACAATATGACAATGTACTAATGCTTATGCATGTTTCGTTTATCAGGGTACCTGTGTTGTTCAAGGCTTATGGTAAACAAACAGTATTGTAAAAATAATGTAGATGAAATAATACACTTCTTCTGATGTGCCACTGCTGTCCTCCTACTTCTCAAGTTAGACACATACTATAAGCTATAATTATATCTAACAGCATTGAGTACTGAATCATTTAATGAATGCTTCCTCTTTAGACTAAATATGTGGATCCTGTTTGCCTAGCCAAGAGGACAGCCAGCTGCGTGTTGTTGTACAAGCTAAATAAATAGTTTCGTCGGCCTCATGCGATGTCGTGACGAACAACATCCCCGGTCTGTGGTATCTAGGGTAGGATTTGGAGGTTGTCCTCCCTAACTGTGGAAATCCTCCGAAGGGAAGTAAATATAGTCGCTGAACTCTGCACTCTTCCTCTGGAAGGGCGGAGGAGGATGTCACTTTTCCTCCGACATGGCACATCCTAAGGGCGTTATCATTTAAAGTCTTGGAAATGGAGCTCAAGGTCACTTATGATGGGGGTAGTTATAATGTCTGTGGTGACCTGCATTGGTAAAAAACTATACTAAATATGTTGTATTTAAAAACAGCCCGATTTTGCAAGAGTAAATTCTATTACACTATACAAAATAATAAAAACATTAGAAAAGAAAAGAATTACTTAAAAGTAAAGTAAAAAAAAAATAAACAAGAAGAGATCTATCTACATCTCTGGTGACAACTTTGTCTAACAAGTATGTTTTTAACTGTTGAGTGAGTCAAAATATCTCAACGATTTAGAAGTCTATATGAAGGCACTGTAAAAGCAAAATCTCAACCACCTGCTGGGATTTTCATAATTCTTGGAAAAGAAAGAAAGCTAGAGCTATGAGAGTCTAAATAGTAGGGGGGGTAGGGGGGTAGTAGTCAAGTAAGTCAGATTTTTAATCAATATAATGTATTACAGGAATCTTTATAGGAATTAACACCCAATCAGTTGTGCAGTAGTAAAGTTGCAAAGTTGTAGAAGTTGTAAGTTTCTCATCATCTAAGAAGCTGATGCATCTGAGCACATTACCAAGTTATGCTAATAAAAAATCAGATTTTTTATTATTATTATTATTTATTTATTTTTTTTAGAAAAAATTAGATATTAGAAAGGAGTTGCATAGCCTAGTGTACCAGTTGACTTTAACATTAACTAGTGGCTGCTGTAGGAAACTGTTGACTAGTTGGGTGGTGGGAAAAACAGTGAGTAGTTTACTTTGTACTTTGTTGGTCTGAAAATATTTCAGACAAGATTAAGCCAGTTCTACTGTCAACTGCACAAGACTTCACCACAGTTCTATTATGGCATGTTGTTGGCATATGGCAACAATTACATGTTATCATTTAACAAAATAATCAAAACATATGTACAGTGCCCTCCACTAATCTCAGCACCCTTGGTAAATATAAGCAAAGAAGGCTGTGAAAAATTTGTCTTTATTGTTTAACCTGTTGATCTTTGGTTTAAAAAATTCACAAAAATACTCTGCTGTCATGGATGTCAAACAATTGCAAACAAAACACAGGTTTCTAAAAAAATATATATCTTTGTGAAATATGGGTGTAGAACAATTATTGGCACCCTTTTAGTCAATACTCTGTAGTACCTCCCTAAGCCAAGGTAACAGCTCTGAGTCTTCTCCTATAATGCCTGATGAGGTTGGAGAATACATGGCAAGGGATCTGAGACCATTCCTGCATACAGAATCTCTCCAGATCCTTCACATTTCGATGTCCACGCTGGTGGACTCTCCTCTTCAGTTCTCCCCACAGGTTTTCTATGGGTTTCAAGTCAGGAGACTGGGATGGCCATGGCAGGACCTTGATTTTTTTATCAGTAAACCATTTTTGTGTTGATTTTGATGTATGTTTTGGATCACTGTCCTGCTTGAAGATCCAACCATGGCCCAATTTAAGCTTAATGGCAGATGCAGTCAGGATTTCTTTTAATATCTGTTGATAGTAGATAGAATCCATGATGAAATGTGTCCTAACAAAATTTCCAGGTTCACAAAACAATAAAGATCCACCACCATATTTAACCGTGGGCATGAGGTACTTTTCCATATGGCTACCTCTCTGTGTGCACCAAAACCACCTCTGGTGTTTATTACCAAAAATCTCTATTTTGTTTTCATCTGACCATAGAACCCGATTCCATTTGAAGTTCCAGTAGTGTCTGGCAAACTGAAGACGCTTGAGTTTGTTTTTGGATGAGAGTAGAGGATTTTTTCTTGAAACCCTTCCAAATAACTTGTGGTGATGTAGGTGACTTCAGATTGTAGTTCTGGAGAATTTCTGACCCCAAGATGCAACTAACTTCTGCAATTCTCCAGCTGTGATCCTTGAAGATTTTTTGGCCACTCGAACCATCCTCTTCACAGTGTTGAGACGATATAGACACACATCCTGTTCTATGTTGATTCATAACATTTCCACTTGACTGGAACTTCTTAATTATTGGCTGATTGTGGAAATGGGCTTTTTTTTTTGTTTTGTCAAAGTTACAGCCTCCATTTTTCAGTTACACAGGAAAATAATAATTTCTATTATTGCCTATCAAAAAGTGGAGATAAATTAATTGTTGCCATATGGCAGCACCATGCAGTAATGAGTTAAATAGTGTAATATGATGCACAGGTTTTGCACATTTATTGCACAGATTTATTCCTCTTCACTGTTAATACTGTAAAAAAAACAAAAAACAAGTCCACTAGACCTTTGCTTGTATTTTCTCATTTGTAAGTCGCTGTGGATAAAAGCGTATGTAAATGTAAACTTGACCATGAATTATGCTGTTGTATATTGACTAACACCAGTAGCAGATTTCTCACAAATTTACACAAATGTGAAGTTCCTATTGTTAAGCATGATGGGGAAAAGCGGTTTACTTGTTTTTTGGAGCATGAAATAGCTCGTTAGTCATACTAACGTATGGGTTTGTTGGAAAACACAGATCCTGAGCTTTTATCTTGTGATAAAACAGCCAGAGGGGGAAAACGCATGCGTCGCATAGACCCAGTTGATCCTGTATCAGAAGCAGATTATTTTCAGCTCTGAGCTAGACACCCCCTGGAGCTGATTCACGATGTGAGCGACATGCGTCCACTGAACTGTAGGCGCAGTATGTGATAATTGGCTGGGAGAAACTCATTTGGGCCATTTTAGAGGTTACAACTGTATTCCATTAAAAGTAATATTAGGGTTAATAATCTCATTGTCTCCTGATGAAATTGATAAACAGGGGCTGCCATTGGGTAAGAAGCATCATTCAGAGCACTAAAAGTATGTGCGTGGCATCCATGATAAATAAATATCGCAACCCCTCACAACGCTCAATAGTTCCTGTAACATTAACCTGTAACATAACATTAATTCAATATAACAAGAAAGGAGTAGTTGTTTCTTACAATGAGACATTCATTGGCCAATATTAAACTTTCATGGACTGCTACTAGAATGGAAAACAAAAAGTTGTATATCAATAAATAATAACTTTGCATTGTTTGAGTATCTGTACCCTATATGAATAATGCAAGGACTGAATATTCAAAATGAAAATGATATAAATTATATGCCCCGTTTCTTAGACCTACAAGGCAATAGCACCATTGGGTAGATATTTTAATTTCTGGCAGCAATTCAAATTAACAGGCCTAATTGTTTTTTATTGTAGGTATTTCATGTCGCATCCAAGATCATTCATCAGCTCTACTGCCTGGTGGGAAATTGCCCCCAGCATTTAAACACTATGTAATTCACACTTGTAATGTCATGTAACTAACATGTCATCAGGGTCCAGAGGTGTGAACTGGCAAGAAACTGCTGAGGTAAACATGCTTTTTTACTGCTGAGACATTCACCATGACCTTGCTGACAACTTCTACTGAAAAAACATTAAATATATCAACTATGTATTAGAATTTGTACTGTCAAAACATTCTAAGTTGAAAAAGCAATAATATTTGATCTGAATTGCCAATTATCAAATACTTTTAGGACATAAAATGACTGTCAATGAATATCATTATAAAGTCAAATTTTGAATGATTTGAATGAATTTTACTTAACAAGGTGAAACTTGCCAGTGGATGAAAAGAAACCAATACAAAACACTGTGTGAGCATTGCACCAGGGTTCAGGACAAACCAGGACTTTTCCCTGCAGCCAATGTTCATATTCACAAGCTTGGCTCGCTAGTTAGTCCAATATCTCTACATTTATGAAGGAAATACCCACATGTCTCTCAGTGAAATGATAAAATGGTGGCGCAGGCAGATTTTAACTGTTAACTAGATGTTTTGCCTTAGGTTAGGGTTCGGGTTAGCTTGTTAAGATCATGTTGTTAATTTGCATAGCTTGTTAAGATCCTGTTGTTGAATATTATTAGCTTGGTAATGTTAGCTAATCCCATTTATACTTATCTGTAGCTAGATAACATTCATTGAAAAAAAAATGTATATTTCTCTGTTTCTCAAAGAAGGTAATGGGGGTTTCCTCTAGGTTCTCCGGTTTCCTCCCAACTCCCAAAAGCCTGCCAGTTGATGTATAGGCTACATTAAATTGCCTTGAGCTATTTAAAGTGTGTGAATGTGAGTACAGGTGCCCTGGTATGGACTGGTGTCCAGTTCAGCAAGTGTCCACCATGACCTTGACCAGGACAGAGCGTTTACTGAAGATGAATGAATGGATATCACTGTTCCTTAAAAAAACCAAATATACTGATACTTAAAATGATCTACAGTCATAGAACTTTTATATTATGGAGCTGTCTGTTGCTATGAGTAATTACCATTCCCATAGTTAATGGCAATACTAATTAAATGGCATGTACCAAGTTAAAACGGTCGTATAAGGTCTTAAATCTTGCCTAGATGCATAGCAGGCAGCAAGGTCACACACTGAGTATTAGGATATTGCTCAAGTGTTCACCCTTACCCAAAATGACAAGCGACTCCAAGCGAAGCACCAAGGATAAAGAAATGCTCAGTCAGAGTAGAAGAATTCAGCTGGTCTAAACTAAAAAAACATAGACTTTCTTCCAAAGGCCACATTTATATGACATTTCTGGGTCACCACATTAAAGAAAAACACCCAAAGCCTTAAGCCCTCGGAATGAGTCGTCCATGTATGATGTGTCTTAGACAGATTACCACAGTCACTGCACAAAATATAAGCATCACACATTTTTTCATTTTATATAGTCTCAGTTTCTCTTTATTTTTTGGAGTTTATTGCCATCTTCATAATCAAGTAATCAAATGTAGGTGGAAGCAAATAAAAACATCCTGACGATGACGCCGACTACCTCTTTTTGTCCACAGTGAAAGACAGGAATGTAAACATGATGGCTAACAATCCAAAGGCCAAAACACTGCAGAAAGACAACACACAGAGATTAGATCATTTATTTACAGCTCATTTAAAACAAAAGCACTTCTTGTGCACAGATCTTTACTGTTATAAAAGATCGTGGCTGATTTGGAGCCTATTCTGGAAACTCTACTTCTACATCTATTCATTGAGCAGATGCCTTTATCCAAAGCAACTTACAAGTGAGGAAATATAAGCAAAGGGATACATCAAGCAGAGAACAATGCAGGTAGTACAAATAGTAAAATTGAGTGCTAGAGGAGAAAAGTGCACAGAGTAGAGGTGTAAGAGCAGGTGTAAATGCAGATATTTGTTTATTTTTTGAGTGGGGAGTTACGGGTTAATTAAGTGACAGCACTGGGGATGAAGCGGAAATACACCCTGGTTGGGATACCTGTTCATGCAGACACACAGATGTAGTTGGAAAATGCTGACAACATTGTAATTAGTAAATGCACCGTATATTAGTACGGTGCAGTTACATAGACCTTTTCTAGACATTCCAAGCACTTTACATAGTAATTGGGTGGAATCTCCTCAACCATTTCTAGTGTGTAGCATCCATCTGGATGATGTGACGGCAGCCATTTTGCGCCAGAACACCCACCACACACCAGCTATTAATGGAGAGGAGAGAGTGATGTAGCCATTTCAGAGATGGGGATTATTAGGGGGCCATGATAAAGAAGGGGAATTTCACCAAGAGTTATACCCCACTCTTTTTCAAGAAGTGTCCTGGGATGTTTGATGAGAGTCAGGAACTGAGTTTAATATCTCAACTGTACTGTTTTTATAGTATAGTGTCAGTATACTGGCACATTAGGCCCCACAAAGATCACAGGGTGAGCACCCCCTGCTGGCATCCCTAATAGGGCTTCCAGCAGCAACTTTAGTTTTCCCCAAGACATCTCCCATCCAGGTAGTTGCCAGGCTCAACCCTGCTTACCTTCAGTGAGAGACCAGACAAGAACTGCAGGGAGATATAGCTCTGGCAGAGTTACTACGGGACATACTAATTGTCAATTTAGTTGTGTTCTCATTACAACTAAAATGATTTAATTAATTTTTTTCTTTCTTTAAAAAAAAAAAAAAAAAAAAAAAGCCTTTTGTATCAGAGAGAAGAACTCTACTGCATCTGCATTATGACGGTTAAGTTTCAAGGCTAAATACTGGAGGGATATTCAAATGTCTCATTTTATCTTATAAACGCAAAGCACACTTATTATTTATTATGCTCCTTGCAAACTGCTAAGGGATTTGGGCAATACAGCATTCTGCTTTGCATGCAAACTTACTCTTCACAAAATATGACATTCTGTCTTGTATATATTAAACGTGTATAAAATTGTATGTAGTCTTTTTCAGGATGACTCTGCCCCCCATCCACAGGGTACGCTCAATGTTTTGATGAGGATCAAAATCAGGCTATGGTCTTCAGTAACCAAATCTCAACCTAACACTTATGTGAGATTTCTAAGTAAGTTAGACAAACTCTGTTTATCCATCCAGTACCGTTTCAACAAACAACAACAACAACAACAAAAACTTTTAACTTTTAAACTCTGGCTCTTACACCTCTGGCTCTACACTCTGCATATGTTGGTTCTTCTGGAGCACAACTTGTATTGTTCCCTGCTTGATATATCGCTTTGCTTGTATTTTCTCATTTGTAAGCCACATTGGATAAAAGCGTCTGCTAAATGAATAAATGTTAATGTAAATGTAATGTATTTTCCCCTTTATTTTTCTCCCTAATTTGCCCACCTGCCAATACACTCCCACCAGCTAGCTCCACCATATCATACAATGGCTGGGGTGAAGGTTAATATGTGCTTCCTCCAAAACACATGAAGCCAGCCAACTGTATATATTCGAACTGCTGCTCATGTTGCATCACAGGGCAGTGTAACACACTCGGAGGAAAGCGCTATCTACAATTTTCCACATGCATGATATTGCAGACGCCCATGGTTGGCTAGTGTTTCGCTGTTTTTGATAGAGGGAGAGAGTATAAGATATTTTCCATTCAGAAAGCATAGCCAATTTTTGCTCCCTTGGCACATGGGCACTTATAGCCATGGCATTGTTGGGGTTAGAGCTTCTGAAGACAGTCTGAGCGCTTTTCATTTGCGGACTATTGGAAGTCAAATGAATGAGATATTTTTATACTGCCAGACTAGTCTTAAAGGTAGTCTAGAAAGATTATTTAGAATTAAGAGAACACATTAATGACCGACTAGCTTTTAAACTAGCTGCCAGCAGCCTGAGTTGTGGTTAAGGTGGTGGAGTTCATATCCAACAACCACCAAAATGCCTTTGGGTCCTTTGGAAGGTGCTTTGGAAAAAATCATCCGCCAAAAGAGGTAAATGTAAAGATCTTCACACATGTACAGCTTCTGGTTTAATTAAGAGGCTTACCCCATGTGTTGTGACTGATGTTTTAGTTTTCTTTTATTCAAAGTGGTTAGGATCGTTTTCCATCTTACGCGTGTAGTTAGCCAAAAGAAAGTGGTGAAAATGGTGGCATCTGACACAGAAACAAAAAACACTTCTTAAACAGCTTTTGAAAACTATTATTTTCAGGAGGCACTTTGGACAAGATGTTGGCCCACCACAGTGCTGCAATGTGTTTGGAATACTGAATGCAAGTGTTCTAATCTCATGGATAGTTTGTAATTTGGTTAGTGAGATCTTAGATTAGCATGTTCGTTAAGTCTTTTGTCAAATCAGTTGTTGAGTAATGTTATATCTTACCAGAACAATTAAGTAATAGTCTCATCTAAGTAGAGACAAATCTGCACAACCTTTATGATGCATCACTAAAAAGTTATTCAGATATTCAGTGGCAAAGGTCCCCATTTTAGGACATTTCATTGTCACCAGTTTGTCACATTTAGTCTGAAGTGATCACATAGTACAAGAGCGAATATAGCTGCAAGGCTTCTCAGAGCCTGGAGTTTGGTTTTTGTGCATGTGACCTAAAGTCAGTCTTGTTGACAGTGAGGTAAATCTCCCATGACAGTCAGGACTGAATTTGACACTGTGAACATGTTGTTTTCGCCATTTCATCTCCCTGTGGCTATTATCTCACGTCCTTGGTGTAACTTCCACCAAAGACACTGAAGTAGTAATGATTTAATGATACTGATATAATGAACTGACAGGCTCCTGGATATGACAGAAGCCTGGATTCGGATAATAGAGAGCATACTAACATAGGGGGAAAAAAGCATTTTATCCTACAAGACAAATTTAGAGAACAGGATAACACAAATAATCTGGATAATTTGTTTTTCTGGTTCTCCAGATTTGCACATTAACATTTGTCAAATTAACCGTCTCATGGCTTTAAAGTTCACCTATCATAAATTGTCACCAATCCGGTCACATGCAAAAGTCTTTAATAATTATACCACTTCATAACACAACATCTAAAGATTTGCCTGAAGTCTTCAGAATTCAGTTTGAACCAAAACCTTACACACGCACACCAAACTAAAACCTACAGGAAGGTGAAACCACCAGGTTCTGCTTTCAAGATGCTTGACTGGAAAGATGAAAATCATCTCAACTGCAAATCCTCATTGCTGAAGCAAGGTGCATGGTGCCATTGGCCTGGCTGGAACATGGTCAGGACTGACTAGATGACCTGCATGAAGGTGGATGTCTCTGAAGAGGGTTGGTGACAGTTGACCTCTTCCATGGGACCTGGTTATTTTTGGTATAATTTCTGATGTTTTTTGCAGTTAAGATTATGATATTATGATAACAATAAAGTGATAAAGACAGAACAAACGCTAGAGTAAAATCATTGTAAGGGCAACATAAACACATAGAAATGCAAACTCTGTTTTATTTGTACTTTTTATAGAACTCTATGCAACATTATGAAAAATTCCAATTGTTTTCTCTTTCTCTTAGGCAAACCAAGTTGGAAAACATACATTATGCCGCTACTTAATGCTTCAAATAGGGCATACATTTTCTCTTTTTTGGGGGATTGTGAATAAAAGCATTCATGCAAATGTAACCACCAAGCTTCAGCTTTTAATGCACAGCCCAAACCAAGTCAAATGAAAATGGAACGGTGTTTAAGCTTGATGCATGTATTTGATTACAGCATTGTTTAGGTGGCCAAGAAGGCATAAGTGCTGAGATCAAGGCCAGACCAAAGCCAGTGGTGTTTTAGGCCATGTGTAAACACACCATACCTCTTTATTGCACTGTTGGGCAGAACACGGTTAAATTTTCTAATTTTCGAATGTTAACATAAAATGAAGTTCCAGGAGCTGTGCACAGCTGTGTAGAAAATATTTAACCTTCCTCACCACACCTTTCCACTTGGCAAATGTAAATTATAAGTTGCCCTGGAAGGAAACAAATATTCTGTCATGTCAAGCGGTTTTTTTGTTGTTGTTGTTTTTTTTCAAAAACCACAGCAGACAGCTGTACTAAAGAAACTGACAGAAGGGTTGTTGTTTTTTTTTTTTTTTTGCTTGCCACTGTTGCTTCCGGCTGGCTCTTTAGTGAGCTAAATCTAGATCCGGACTTCTGAAAAGCTTTAAATAAAGTACAATTGAAGTAAAAAGCACAGGTGGCCTTAGGGCTTAAGGGATTATTTTTTAACACAGTACCTTGTTGTATCTACATAATGCTACTTGTCGGAATACACTTTCAAGAGGTATGCAAACATCCTCTTTATGTGTGAGTTTGGTTATTCATAAGCCACTAAGATTCCATCAGAGTTTCACACTGTTGATGGCAGGACAAGATATGGCACTCTGGTTCTGCTTTGTGTACACACACTATACTTCATTACAGTGCCTTATGCATGAATGAATACTCTGTCTTCAATAACTGCTTTATCCTGGTCAAGGTCACAGTGGATCTGGCGCCTATTCCAGGAACAATGGGAGTGGGCAGGCATGCATTGTGGATGGGAAGCCAATCAATCACAGGACACCATGCACCCACATTCACACGTTCATTCTAGGGCAGTTGAGCTCACCTAGGGCAATTCCACCTACTGGCATGTTTTTGTGAAGTGGGAGGAAGCCGAATAACTCAGAGGAAACCCACATGGCACATTAACCCAAACTCTGGTTCCAACTGGGAGCTGTGAAGTGGCACATTCATTCGCCTGTCACATGCATGTCTTCTAGCAATCCTACTCACCATACACCAGAAGTATGTTAGTTCATAATTTAGATTTTATGACTGGTGTATAAATGAATGTAAAAAAAAAACAAAACCCATGAAACCTTGGCAATACAGTCAGGTGGCCATTAATAACATGTTTAAAGGTGACCACTTTGACTGAGGTTGATACTTTAATACTTTTCTAATATGTCCTTTTTTTTTTTTATTAGAAGCAGGAGCGCAGGACAATATAGATGCACCAAGCCAACTACCTGCATGTGTTTGGGAGGTGAGAGGAAACCAATGAACCCAGATGAAACACTCACCACAACAGAGAACATTAAATGGATATCAGAAAATTACTGAAGCATATATAATTTGTGAGCTACTACTGGGTTTAGCTGATGACTAAGAGGTTTTTGACAAATACAAAATAAGAAAAAGAACATAAAGAGTAGCAAGTCTAGCAATTAAGCAAGACTGATTGCTAATACATGCTCCCTTGAACCAGTCATTCTACTGTTACACTAAAATGACATAAAATTACCAGTAATGTGATCATTTTGTTATAAATGACTCACCTGCTGGAATGGTTGCATCAACTTGTTGAGCAAGACTCTTTTCTTTAATGCAACAACAACCTCTTGAAAATTTACAGAATGTCATTTTCCTGTTTTACCCCCATGTTTATACCCTCTTCATTTTGTTAAAGGACTATTAATGAGAATCCTCTTCGTCTCCAGTGACCTGAAAAAGTATTCAGCCTCCAAACTGTTTTGAATCATGCATTTGTTCTCAGTAAAGACCATCATGAAGAGAAAAAAGAAAACTGTATCTAATAAATGATTTAAAACATATTCCAGTCGATTTTGATAAGGCGGTAACAGGTTCATGCTGGAGCAGTATTGTCACATTCCTCTTTAGAAATATTTTAAAGTTCTTAGATTTTCATTGGGGAGCACTGAAGTACATTCATTCTGAAGTCTCACCACTGGTGTTCAATGTTCTTGAGATTGGACTGGAATCATTTTAAACCGCTTCACTGTTGCTTTGGCAGTGTGCCTTGGGTCATTGTCTTTCGGAAAGACAAACTTTCTACGCAGTTTATGTTTTATGGCAGTGCGGAGCAGGATTTTATACAAACTCTATCTCCATAACATTATGATATGTCAAGTGGGAATGGTTTTACCAAGCTGAAAAGTACCACTTTAGAGCCATCAGACAAAAGACTCTGCCAGTTTGTGGGAGATATTAGCACTATTTGGATGGGACTAGTTTTCCACGAGGACATTACAGAAATTTGTGTTTCACAGATGTTTTTCGGCTAACTCTGTGATCCTCTGAGAAATCTCATCCTGTCAGAATGCGAATGTTTGTGATTGCCAATTATATTTTTACAAAAGCTTTTCCTTGTATTTTGGCCAACATTAACTACCATAGAAGCTCTTGATAACCTGCACATATGCAAGCTGTGTGCAATTGAGGTTGGATGTAGATGTTTTTGCTACCTGGTGAAGAAATCCATCCATCCATTTTCTATATCACTTATCCTTCAGGATCACAGGAAACCTGGAACCCATCTCAGGGAGCACCAGGTACAAGGCGGGGTACACCTTGGGTGCCACCAGGCGAAGAAATTAAAATTAAAACAGCCAAATCACGTAAATTCTTAAGACTGGCCACTGTAATATCAGCGTCAGGTGAGTACAAAAATTTCTGCACTCAACTATATAAGGTTTTAATTATAAAATTAATCAGGTCTTTATTTCAGTGGTGTTGCTATAAGCAGCCAGTTCTACAAAATCATGTGACGTTTATAAAGTCATTTTAATAAATAAAAATTAAATCAATGAATTAGGAAATTTTACTTTTTAAATTAAAAAGTACTTATGCACGCATCCAGAGCATGTGATCTTCTGCAAAGCCCAGATGTACAAAACAGACACTCTCACCTCTGTAATAAACACAGAGTCCCATCCAAACCGGTAGATGGAATCACAGACGTCGAGTGATAAGAATCGTAACTCAAACTACGTTTACAAAACTAGTCCCGTCTGAATAGTGCTATTGTTTGTGACCCTTTTCCAACCAGTAATGGCTTCTACCTTGCAACTCTTCCACATAGGCCCAACCATGGTTGACGCATGGATGATGAACATCTCCTTTAGACACAGTAGTCAGTCTAAGTCTCCCAGACTTAGGCCGTGTGTCTGTAGTTTTCTCCAAATCTTTATGTTTGAGATGGTCCTGTAATCTTCTCCAGATCTGTGCTTCTCTATGATTAGAGTTTTAAATGCTCCTTTTGTCTTAATTTTGATTTGTTTTCTGGTTTCTACCATACCGATAAAAATTCTACCATCCTCACAAAGAGAACGTCTTTTATATTAATATTAAATTCGAATCAGCTGATCTCCAAAGTTTTTGGCAAACATGTTGACTTTCAACAAATTGAGTAAGCCGGCAAGTCAACGTGTTAGATGAGATCAAAGACAGGTCCAATTAAAATTGGTCTGATGAACACTTCTCCGAAAAGAAATCTCACCATTTTCTTTTTTAAGTTTTAGTAAATATTTTGAAAGGTTTTGGCCTTTTTCTTTAAATATAAATATAAAATATAAAAATTGATTAAGTGACAGAATAACTTTTCAAGGTTCTGTATATCAATTGGGTTGCAATGTTTCCTGATTGCTGGAGACCATTCCTATTTGTCATTAAAACAGTTTCATTCACAAGAACTGTTTAAGTTAGGGCCTGCTTGTTTCAGTTATGTCAACACCAGAATTGGCCTCAAACTCCATCTATAGGTTGCGTATGAAATCGAGAACAGTGATAGTGCTTATTGCATTCGATTCAATACCTACTGCTCAGTTTTTGATACTGTACAATTCAATTCAATTTCAATTCAATTTTATTTATATAGCACTTTTTACTGTGGACATTGTCTCAAAGCAGCTTTACAGAAACATTTAAACACAGGATACAGATTTTAAGTGTGTGATTTTATCACTATTGAGCGAGCCGGTGACGATGGTGGCGAGGAAAAACTCCCTAATATGATATGAGGAAGAAACCTTGAGAGGAACCAGAATCCTCATCTGGGTAACAATGAATAGTGTGACAGTAAAGGAAATCTGATCAGTATATGTGTGTAGTATGAATACAATCTGCACATACTACATTCGCCATGGTGACATTGTCACGTGACCAACAACTTAAAAAGAGCCGAGGCCGAATGCCTTCTGCCATTTTTGATTCTGACAGCTCTTTCGCGCCAGTCCTGTTGCCTTATTTGATAGCGCCATGTCCATTGGTTCGATACCGCAGAATCTCAGTAGAAGCAAAAGGTCATTCAGGTATTTTTTGTCTACTTTTATGAATTCAGATCTACTACTTCTTTGGCATACTGTATAGTACTGTACTGTATAGTAGGGTAGTAGGGACTTTTAGACACAGCCCTAGACTGCTTCATGGCCTACAAACATGGCCGCCTTGAACTACAGTACCCAGAGTACACACTGACAGTTTGTTCACAATAACGTGATTACTGATTGCACACACTTGGACTCAATCATAAACTTACCTACATATATACACACACAAAAAAACTCTCTGCATAAGCAAAGTATCAATCAGCATCATCTACCACCTGATGAGTTTGTTCTTTGCTTATGACTTTCTGGTTCTCAATCTTGTTTTGCACTCCATTTTAAAAAATTATTCTTTTGCCTAGTTCTGTCTTTACTGATCACCTGAACTCGATCTTGTATCACATTTTGTATTTTTCTGCCTGGCTTTCAATAAAGCATTTTACCAGCAACTGCGGTCATCTCTGCCGCTTGACCGTTTCAAGACCACTGCATCTTAACTCCAAGTCTCTTGGCCCTTCATGTGACTGAGTAATCCCTGGCAGTTTAGGTGAAACCACTTCCTATACAACTTTTTATTACAGATTTGTTTTATGACCATTTGGTTTGGTTTTATGTCCATTTGATTAGTTGTAAAGTAACAAATCTGAAGTAGCTGGATAATTTTTTAAACTCATAGCAGGATGGCACCGGATCATTATCTGAAATGATCTCAATGCCATGTCTAAAAAAAGAAAAGAAAGACTTCTGCAGCAGTATTCTGTAACATTTAGGGTTGTCCTGGACAGCATTGCGTTTCTGGATAATTAGACAGGTAGTCAATTGAGAACGGATAGTCTTTCCTTTACAGGGGTAAAAGTCAGTACCTATTTTCTCAGATAGCTGTGGGAGATCTCAAACAAAGTGTCTTTGTACCATAACTGAGTCAGGTGGCACAATTACCAACCATCTGATCGATATCTTTATTCCTATGTGACCAATCAATAACACTTTGCTTGCACTTTTCTGACCCCATGCATCTTTTGTTTCATTTTTTGAGCTTTGTGGTAGGTATAATGATCTTGTTGACATTGAGCAACTTATTGATCACTACTGATATTTTTTTTACCTCTGTGAATGTTATTGCATAGTACTGGGAGATTTTGTTTTATTTCAGATATCCTCCATCTTTTTTTTTTTTTTTTTTGGCCTGCCGATTTTAACCGAGAACATTATGATCATATGCACATACAGAGCAACATCGTATTTTGTGCTGACTGCTTTTGAGAGTGCAGCAGTGGTCTATATCAGGGGCGTAACCTGGTCTGGGCATTCGGAGCTGTAGCTTAGAGCGGTTTGTCACTACGTAACTGAATGTCAGTAAAAGAAGACGGCGACACCAAACTAGCCTAGTTAGAAAAGTTTTATATTTGATAACATCCGAGGCAGGTCTTATGATAAATCCAACTTTTTCTGATCATGTCATACATTGACAGCTATGTTACCTCAGTGTTCATAAAACAAAACTTAGGCTACTAGCTGAGCTGGGGAAAAAATGTATGGAGAAGAATCTGGGCTCAGTCCTGAATAATGAACAGTCCAGCTACCGGTCTGTATGCGTGACTGTTAATCATATTGCTGCAGCTTCATCATCATTTACTGAGTGCAAGAGATCATCTCATTAGGCCTTTGCAGGAAATCAAAGTCAATGACCTGGAATCTGTCTTTATCGTACTCTTGGCAAGTGATATATGTAAAAGACACGGGTTTGAACATAACACTCACCACCTGGCATGTTACGTGATGGATATGCAACTAGATCCCAGGAAGCATTGTGTAACTGCTCATTCCCTGTACATGCCCAAGGGTTTTAACACGAGTACATTTAGCCATCTCTTTTATAACCTGGACATTTACATTAACATCTGTCTGTGTCTGAACTTGGCTCGAGTCTGTTGCTTTTCATTTTACAAGTTTCATTTGCGTTATAATTTTTTCTCAGGTGCTAGATTTGCATTCCTGCTACATGAGTTCAGTACTTTTCAACTTTATACTAATTATACTTTCTCACTGTTTTTTCCCGTGCAACAAATATTAAAAACACAACAGTACGATTGTACTGATGTAAGATTCAGGACAGTGGAGATGTTACTAAAGGTAATGCAAAGCAGTTACAAACAGTGCAGGAGAATATTAGGCCATAGAACAGTTTAATCATATACCGTTACTGTACGTTTTAGGCAATGCACATACTGCAGAATCACATAAAAATCCACCGTCCAGCTGAGAGCCACTGCCAGCCAGCAGTTTCTGACTGCACAGCTAGTAATATTATTACGCCCTTTGGTCCTTAAACCTCAAATAATAGAAATTCTGTTTTCTGTTTTTTTAGGCATTCGATGTGAATGATTCAATCGTTTTTTTTGGTGAAAGTGGAAAATCGTAACCAGGACAAAATCAATATCACACAGGCCTAGACAGTACTGTGTTGGTTCCCACTGAAGCTAAGCAGTGTTAAGCTTGGCCAGTATGTGGATGGGAGTTGTCCTGGGGAAAAGTAAGGTTGCTGCTTGTAGTGGTATTAATAAGGCTAGGAGGGGGCACTCACCCTGTGGTCTGGGAGGGGCCTTATGCCCCAGTATAGTGACAGGGATGCTATACTGTAAAAACAGCATTGTCTTTTGAATGAGATGTTAAACTGAGGTCCTGACTCTCTGTGGTCATTAAAAATCCCAGGACGCTTATCGGAAAAAGAATAGGGGTATAGCCCCAGTGATTCCCCTATTGGCCCTTCTCTATCATGGCCCACTAATAATCCCCATCTCTGAATTGGCTACATCACTCTCTCCTCTCCACTAATAGCTGGTGTGTGGTGGGCGTTCTGGCGCACTATGGCTGCCGTCGCATCATCACACTAGTGCTGGTTGAGGAAACTCCCCATACTATGTAAAGCGCTATATAAACATAACTGTAACTAACTAGCTGAGCAATACCAGTAGTAATAGAGTACACAGTGCAAAAAAAATAACAAAGTAGAGCAAAAGAAGGTAGATTTAGTAGTTTTATAGCTTACAGTCAGAATGATGGATATATTGCACAATTCTGATTGAGTGGGTGGCAATATTACAGTACTACAGCAGGATAATGAGTAAGTGGGAGTCAGCAGCCTGACCGTTTTAATGACCGGTGTATGTGAAGGGGAACCAGCAGCTTGACAGCTCTGGTGTAGAACTGTCCTTCATTCTGGTTGTGTGAGAATGAATACTGTGGTACCTCGTACGAGAGAGTAATAGAGTAAACAGGCAGTGGTTGGGGTGCGTTGATTTGCTGGGGATGCCAATATACCAAATTAGTGGCATGACCTACAAGCTCTCTATGGTCTTGTAAAACAGCACTGGGAGGAAACTAGTCCCAAAAGGGAGTAAACAGACAGAATATCTCCCCGAATCTGTCACTTACTGTGTCCATTGTCCTGTTTTAGTAGTTACTGAATGTGTTTAATTATGTCTAAACAGTTTCTACTATGTAGGTCTTTTTAGTTCTGTGTCATCACATGTGGTTAGTGTGTTGTTTTATGTAGCACCATGGACCTAAATGAACGTTGTATCCTTTCACTTTGTACTGTACCAGCTGTAAATGGTTTAAATAATAATAAACAGCCACTTGAATTGAAATTAGTATTGTGCATAGTATTGAACATGATCATTTTAGAGAACACATTAGGTTCTCACTGCTGACATTCCACTGGATAATTTCTCTCTCTTTGGATATTTCCTCACTAGTCACTTCAGACACTTTCTTACTTGTTTCTCACAATTTAATACAGTTCCCTATCCTCTTTAAATCTATCTACAATACTTCTGCTTCGGTTTGTTTTACTCTCACTTTTTTTCCACTGTAATAAATGGGTCGTTTAAGGTGATATCATCTTCCCGGAGCAGATGTGTTCCAAGTTTACTGTCTTGAATTCTAAACACAAATTATTCTATGATAGTGTACGCTGACTGTCTGTGAGGAGGTTCGCATGTTTCCTTCATGGGTTTCTTCATAGTTCTCCAAAACATGTCAGTAGGTGGATTGCCAACTCTATGTTGCTCCTAGGTATGAGTGAGCGTTGTTGAACGTGTGTTTGCATGGTGTGTTGTGAGACCAAAATCGAACTATATGGTTATGCACACCATCAGCAGGTTTGGCAACGCAACAGAACTGCATACAAGTATTAATGGCATCATGGTTTTTCATAAATACCAGGATATTGAAGCCTATTTTTGCTTAGATGTCTTTATCCTGTAATTTTTTTTTCACACTTGCTGATTACAGAGAACATATGTGGTAATGAGAGGAAGGCATCTCTGGGATGTCAGCTTATCATTTATAGTACAGAGAAGATAACCAGCCATATCAAAGATGCATGAGCAAGTGAGGAAGAAACAAGCTATAAATAGAAAACGCAACTGTGTAAACACTGTGTTGAAAACTAAGATGAAGGACGACACGTTACATTCGAGTCGGATGTATGATGAAAAGAAAGTGAAGCCCTTTTGAAATGGACTCTTCTCTCGTTCTCTCTTTTGGTGTATTTATTTGCTTCATTGCACTGTATCGAACTAATAAGAAATAGTTCTCCAGAAATGGTGAATCTAGAATGAAAGGAATTTGACATCTGTATAGCAGAAATGCATTTGTTAGGTTCATTTCATACAAAATCCTACAGTATAATCTGCTTGTTTATGGCCCTATAGAAAAGCAGTTAAAGTGTTGAATGCACAGCTCCCTAGACTAAAGGTGTACAAGAAGAATTACAGCTCTCCATTGTGTGTAAACTTGCCAATTTGTCCCTGCAGAATCTCCAGGTGTTGTCCATGGTTTGCGCCAGTGTTGATAATTGTAGTTTATACTTGGCACACCACCTTCAGGAGAAAAATGAATGCATCTGCAAACTGTCATGGTGCTGATTGTTGGTAATCACGGGCTGTAACACAATCTCCAGAGGCATTGCCTACAATCTACATGCAATCACATAAAAACACACAGGCGCTGTTGTGATACAACTGCGGTCGACTCGCTACCGAGAAGCTGTATCGGAACAGGGTGTTGGACTCGCCTTTGTTCAACCACAGTTCTCTTTCTTTGACCTCAGCGTGAAGCTCAGCTAAGGTGGGCCCCTGTTGAGAAATCTCAGCAGGCGAGGCTCTGCATAAAACTGTGAGAACAAAGTAAAAGAAACAAACTCTTGCACATATCTAACAAAGGCTGGTGGGAAATCTAGAGTAAAACACAATAACCAGTATCCACTCTTTCAGGTGAAGCTCTGGTTTGTACTGAAAAAAAAAAAAAAAAAAAAAAAAAAAAAAATATATATATATATATATATATATATATATATATATATATATATATATATATATATATATATATATATATATATATATATATATATATATATGTATGTATATATATATCCTAAGCCTCTATTCAATTTGAAATTCCTCAGTCTTCAAGGTTTGTTATTGTATATTCTGGTGACATGGTGGAGGTGGAATTTTTGTTGTTTGAATAAATGTTGGTGCCAGTGCTTACGCGTATGTGTTATTAAACCCATATGTTTCCACATGGTATGAATGACCTTCCTCATTCCTCCCTCTCTCTCTCTCTCTCTCTCTCTCTCTCTCTCTCGGTTTAGCACTGAGTCTGTTTTGTCAGCACAAACCTAGACCAGCATGTGAACCATCATTTCTACAGATACCTCAAAAACCACATAAATACACAGGCACCCCACGAACACAAATTGGTTATAATATTACAGGAGTGAACAGAAACATTTTTTCTGCTTCAAAACCAAATCGAATCTTTTGGTTCTCTTTTGGATGATGGTGAACTGCTTGCAAATGAAGAACTAAAATATCGATTTCCCTTTCTGACAGATTCCCAGTACAGACATTGTCTTCTAGTAAATTCAAAGAAATGTTCATGGGCCACCTCGTGTATAAAAATGTCTCACATGGTTGAGGTTAGGATGAGTGGCGGGGTTACGGGTTTCTATACAACTTGCTCGTTTGAATTTCATCACATTTCGCTTGTGCTCGGGTCGCTGCAGTTGTGGATCTTTGTAAACAATTTAGCACGAGCTGGTTCTCATTTGGTTGAATGTGTGCATGTGGGATAAAGTGGCGGAGCATGAACAAAGAGAGGCCGCCATCTCTGGCAGCTGTCCAGCCTCCTAGCATTCCTGCTCTGGGCCGTGCCTTCAGACTGCTGCTGACTGAGACAAACATGGGGGTGTTGAGGCACTCTAGGTCTAAAATAAACATTAAACTTGAAATATGTGGAATACGTCTTCATGAGGTTTTGAGTTTGACTAGCTTGCAAAGTGAAAACAGACCGAGGTTGAGGTTTAACAATATACTTAAAGGAGTGGAGTTTATTTGAGGGTCAGCATTAATGTGAATGACTATCTCAAGATATAAAACACAGAGTTTTCTGCCGTTTAGAGCCATATAGAGCCAATCCTTTATCCTTTATCAGTGTACAGGAACCCCACATTTCATCTAGTCTCACTTCTAGCATTCACTAGAGAGTCTGGTACATCTTGTCAATAAATATGGTCAAGATCCACGTCATTTCACAAAAGGTTACGCCATTTGACTGACAAACATTTTGGTCACCTGACAATTCCTATCCCCCAGCAGGCTCTCTCCAATAATATGACAGCTACCAACTGGGGAGGTTCCTCTGAGACATGTGAAGTCAGCCTACTGCATCTGGGCGGCTTTTCAGGGGAGAGAGTAATGCCATCCCTCCCACCCAGAAAGCACATCCAATTTTGCTCTTTGGCTCCTGGCCATGGATAGCTGTGGCATCCTAACTCATGATCTATGGAATACCTTTTATATAGACTATATATCTTCTCCTGAACAGCTCACTGTGTCACAATATTCAAAAGTTTTCTCACTGAAAGCCAATGCAGAGAAATGTGTGTGTATCTCATCGCTAACACATGCTATACACACCTACTTTAAAGTGAAAAGCCTTTAGGAGAGAATTGGCTTTGTGGAAAACCAGGTTTCTGGTAAATCCTTCAATTGAAAAGCTAAACAGCATAAAATATGTCCTGAGTCATGGAGTTGATAATGATCTCCAACTCGGTTTTGGATGTGGTCCAGCATAGGCTTTTTTCCTCTCCTGTGTTCTCCCTGATACTTTTCCAAGGTGATCATATTTTAGCGTCAGTATTTAATTAATACACCATGGAATATTTTAATTTTTTTTAAAAAGAATATATTCTGTTGTATTTTATGACTCTTAAATGGTCAATTTCTTTCAGCCGTGAAATTTAGTTTTCCTGCTGCATGGTTTCTTCTTGTCATCTTAAAGGGTTACCCAGGAGGTCGTATACACTACCTCCTTATGAATTCCAGCGTTCACCTTTAGATACCTGTTCACAACACTGAGGCTAATTAACATTCTCCTCACGGTAGGGTCAAGATGAAGCCATTCGGCTCACTGTGGAGTTTCTCTCTCTCTCTCTCTCTCTCTCTCTCTCTTTGTCAATGATGATAAAGCAACAGGAAAAGGGAGGATGAATCACAGACCGCACTACATCCGTGCACTGCAAGCTCAGCCTTTTCCGAGTCAAGTGTCTTTCTCGACAAATTCAACACGAATATATTTCTGAGATTATGCACCAGAAACATTAAGCGGCAAAGATTATTTGGATAACCCCATTTCAAAGAAAGAATGCAATGGTTGGGGGTTTCACTGGCCACATGGTTGTTTTCTGAAGATATTTCCATCTTGATTCCGTTATAATAATTCATACTGAAGAGTCCTCAAATGATCATGGTTCTGCTTAAAACTCTGAAAAGTGATTAGTGTTATTCTTTAGTGTTTTTAACCTACATATCAAGGTTTGCTGACTTATGTCTGTGTGTTCCATGCTGTCGGTTCTGTTCAGGCTCCGTTCTGAATCGAGGACATTCTCCAACAGCAAAAAAGAAAAAAGACTCGCTTATTTCATGTTACTCTTTTTCCCTCTCTTTGCCACACTGTAAAATCTCCACTCTGTGTACACATGAAGAGATACTGTATTGATATTTTCTAAGCTCTCCATAAACGTAGCACTGGAATCCAAAGAAGTTTTGTGTTTGGAAAAACATCTCGCAGAGGAATATTATCTGCACAATATACTAACATTAACACGTTACATCTTAAGTCATAACCTGGTCGTGTTTTTGTTTGTTTGTTTGTTTGTTGTTTGCTATTACAGCTTTTATCAAGTTACTTTGTGTTATTTCACCAGTGTTAGATTAGGAACGCAGTCTGTGTTTCCTGATAGCAAATGAGCGATGATCCAGGACCCACTGATACTTTTATCTGCAAAATGTATGCCACTGTGCAATAACTTATCCCAGTTTGGCTCCCTGAACACAACCACAACACACAGCTGAGACTGTATCTCAGGCATGAATGATATTCGAGCCATTTTGGAACAAATTTTAAAACATGATTGATCTCTGTTGTTTTAGCGCATTGTCCAAATGCCGTATAAGCATTAAAAATAGCTCCTCACATACATTCAGTGAACGTTTATTTAACGTGTATTCAATCCCTGTTTATAACAAACAGCCTAAATATTATACCATGTAGCCTGTGAGCAGTTATCTTTTATTAGCAAGCTTAAAAGTTTGCATCCCCATTGACATTCTCTTTGAATTTATTTGATTACGCCTTATTAAGACATCTAACGATTTTAAACGGTTAAATTTTTTTTACTTATTATACAGTATAGACATGTTCTGTTGGGAAACCTTGGGTCCTGGCATTCATGTGGATGTTACTATGACACGTATGACCTGACTATACTCCTTCATGGTAAAGGTATTGCATAATAACAGTAGCCTCTTTCAACAGGATAATGTGCCATGCCACACTGCAAAAATGGTTCAGGAATGATTGGAGGAACATGACAAAGAGTTCACTTGGCCTCCAAATTCCCCAGATTTCAATCCTATCGAGCATCTGTGGGATGTGCTGGACAAACAAGTCCGATTCATGGAGGCCCCACTTCGCAACCTACAGAATGCTGATATTTTGTATAACAGCACAGGTACATTTCACTCTTCTGATACATATCACTCCATTTTCTGTGTTTGATACATAAAATTCAAATTATAGTAATAATTAATTATACTGAAACCGTTACTACACTTTCATTTACTACACAGGGGGGCTGTCAGTAACATTTAATGCTCTATCCAGCTCTTGCTTCTTTGGAGGAGCTGCTGCTAACATAATGATAATGAGTCTTTATTGGTCACAGCCCAGTGAAATTCTTTTCTTTGCATACCCCAGCATGCCAGGAAGTTGAGGTTAGAGCGCAGGGTCAGCCATGATATGGTGCCCCTGGAGCAGAGACGGTTAAGGGCCTTGATCAAGGGACCAACAGTGGCAGCTTGGCAGCACCAGGGCTTGAACCCCCGACCTCCTTAACCACTGAGCCACCACTGACCCATCTTGTTGACAGATATCACAGCACACCTTCAGAGATCTTGTGGAGTCCATGTCTCGACAGTTCAGAGCTGTTTTGGTGGCACAAGGAGGACCTACACAATCGGCACTGTGTATAAATCCTATTAAAAGCATGACAAAAACTCTCAAGTAGTTTACATTGAACAATCAGGTTAGTGGCTTAGTGGTTAGCACGTTCGCCTCACACCTCCATGGTTGGGGTTTGATTTCTGCCGCTGTCCTGTGTTTGTGGAGTTTGCATGTTCTCCCCGTGCTGCGGGGGTTTCCTCCCCCAGTCCAAAGACATGCATGGTAGGCTGAATGGCATGTCCAAAGTGTGTGTAGTGTATGAATAGGTGTGTGTGTGTGATTGTGCCCTGTGAAGGATTGGCACCGTCCAGGGTGTACCCACCTTGTGCCTCATTCTCCATGGGATAGGCACCAGGTTCCTCGGTGACCCTTTAGTATAAGCGGTAAAGAAAATGGATGGATGATACTATAACCAACAGCGAAAACCATCAAGTGAGAAATAGATGAAATACAGCATGAGCAAAACTTGGCAGATAAAGAAAGGAGAAATATTTGTCTAAGAAATACCAGAACGATTGTAAAAGTCTGTAAAGGCAACGCCATCTTATATAACGTTCATTTTGGATCGTTTTGCTGTTAATATCTGAACACACTTTTTGACTAGTATGGTTGACAGTTCACAGCTCTTGGATTCCCCGGTTTGAGCCTGAGATCAGGTTCCTCTCTGTGCTGTGTTTCGCATTTTCTCCATGTACCGTGTGGGTTTCTTCAAGGCTCTGCGGTTTTCTTCCCACCTCCGAGATATACTTGTGGGTGGATTGGCTTCACGCTAGATGTGAATAAGTGTCTGAATGTGTGTGAGTGTGTCCTACAATGGACTGGTGTCCCATCCAGGATATATTCTTACCTGTTCCCAGGATAGAATCCGAACCAAGCGGTTACTGAGAGTGAGTGAGTGACATTTGCAAAAATCCTAAACAAATAGCCAGAGCCAGAGAAATCTTTAGGGCCAAAGCAGACTTTTTGGCCATTTTTTGTTACTTATACTTTGTAATATCGAAGGAAGCAAGGGTGTGCAGACTTTATGTAAGCAGTAGTCAGGAATATAGAGTACAGATCATTTTGATTATGAGTCCAACTGAGTGACTTTTTCTTAGGGCTGTAAGAAATCTGACACCAGGGGAGGAAAACTCTTACAAAACTAGTGTACTGAGAACATAAGCGATGAAAGAGTGCGCAGCATGGACTGTAAGGGGCGGCTCTGTGTGTGTGTGTGTGTGTGTGTGTGTGTGAGAGAGAGAGAGAGAGAGAGAGAGAGAGAGAGAGAGAGAGAGAGAATCATGTCATATAAAACCCAGGAGCGGTGCAGAGGCAGGGCTGCTACATTTGGAGTGCACACTTCAGAGTGAACAGACGGCCACTTTGAACTTATTGCAGTCCTTCCCCGTCTACACCGTGTCCTGTCCGCGCGCTCACCGGGATAACCACGTGATTAGTTGGCGACGTCACCTGAATACCATCCCCAGACTGAAGGAATGTAACCGTTGCGCTGGTTATCCGGTACAGTGATGGTGTGACATGGCTTTGGGAGTCCCGGTGCCGTTGCTCCACGCTCACACTGGAAGCAGCTGAAGTTGCGGCTTTAGCGCGAGGATGGAGCACGCGGCAGATGTGAAGTGTAAGATGGTGGTGGTGGGGGACAGCGCGTGCGGCAAAACGGCCCTGCTCACCGTCTTCGCCAAGGACTGCTTCCCGGAGGTGTGTGTGTGTGTGTGTGTGTGTGCGGGGTTGGTTTGGAAATGAAAAGTTCTCATAAGTTTGTATGGAAGTCATTAGATCAACTTCTGTCTGTCTGTCTATCCACTGTATCTCTATCTACTGTATCTATCTGTCTGATCACTGTATCTCTATCTACTGTATCTATCTGTCTGTCTATCTGTCTGATCACTGTATCTCTATCTGTCTGTATATCTGTCTGATCACTGTATCTCTATCTACTGTATCTATCTGTCTGATCACTGTATCTCTATCTACTGTATCTATCTGTCTGATCACTGTATCTCTATCTACTGTATCTATCTGTCTGATCACTGTATCTCTATCTACTGTATCTATCTGTCTGTCTATCTGTCTGATCACTGTATCTCTATCTGTCTGTATATCTGTCTGATCACTGTATCTCTATCTACTGTATCTATCTGTCTGATCACTGTATCTCTATCTGTCTGATCACTGTATCTCTATCTACTGTATCTATCTGTTTGTCTATCTGTCTGATCACTGTATCTCTATCTACTGTATCTATCTGTCTGATCACTGTATCTCTATCTACTGTATCTATCTGTCTGTCTATCTGTCTGATCACTGTATCTCTATCTGTCTGTCTATCTGTCTGATCACTGTATCTCTATCTACTGTATCTATCTGTCTGATCACTGTATCTCTATCTGTCTGATCACTGTATCTCTATCTCTCTGTCTATCTCTCTGATCACTATCTCTATCTACTGTATCTATCTGTCTGTCTATCTGTCTGATCACTGTATCTCTATCTACTGTATCTATCTGTCTGTCTATCTGTCTGATCACTGTATCTCTATCTACTGTATCTATCTGTCTGTCTATCTGTCTGATCACTGTATCTCTATCTGTCTGTCTATCTGTCTGATCACTGTATCTCTATCTACTGTATCTATCTGTCTGATCACTGTATCTCTATCTGTCTGATCACTGTATCTCTATCTACTGTATCGATCTGTCTGTCTATCTGTCTGATCACTGTATCTCTATCTGTCTGTCTATCTGTCTGATCACTGTATCTCTATCTACTGTATCTATCTGTCTGTCTATCTGTCTGATCACTGTATCTCTATCTGTCGGTCTATCTGTCTGATCACTGTATCTCTATCTACTGTATCTATCTGTCTGTCTATCTGTCTGATCACTGTATCTCTATCTGTCTGTCTATCTGTCTGATCACTGTATCTCTATCTACTGTATCTATCTGTCTATCTATCTGTCTGAACACTATTTCTATCTGTCTATCTGTCTGTCTGATCACTGTATCTCTTTGTACTCTATCTATCTATCTATCTATCTATCTATCTATCTATCTATCTATCTATCTATCTATCTATCTATCTATCTATCTATCTATCTATCTATCTATCTATCTATCAACATTGGCAGATCTAAGACTTCTAGACAGAAATATCTGTTCGTTTTATTTTAACGCATTCTGATTTGTCTTGTTTTCATTTATTCGATTTGATTTCAGATGCAAACATGCCAATAATGAACTCGTTCATAATCAGCATAACACCGGGTTTTCCCAGCCATAACACATGGATTGTGGTGGAAAAAAACCTAGTTGTAATAGGTTATATTTCACAAATACATCTTGCCATTAATACAAACGTTTCATGTAACGCTAGCTTACATACATGAAGTGTCAGTGTGTACTTAGTGTGTAAGGCAGATCATTTAGGTTGAAGGGGTTGAGGTGACAAGTTTGGGAACCCCCAGATTAACACCATAGCAATATCAGCTAATTAATAACTGCATCCGTTGCACTACAAAAAGGACACTGCTATAAAATCTTAACTTTATGCTCAAAATTCTGCCATGGTTGTGTTTTTCCGAACAGAGCTACGTGCCGACCGTGTTTGAGAACTACACAGCCAGTTTTGAGATCGACTCTCTCCGAGTGGAGCTCAGCCTCTGGGACACATCCGGTAAGATGACTAGCTTCCACAGTAGTGCTAGCTCTGGTCGCTGAAAGAGGGTCTCCTAAAATAAACAACGAGCAATGTGAACTACTACAAAGTTTGTAGGGATTGTAATAAGTGAAATCAATTTCAGTGGATTATACTGTATATGAATGAATAGATGATAAAGTGATAGTTGCAGTTCTAGTTAGTTACGTCCATTACAATAGACTGTGTGGGGTTTATTTGATTTCTCTTCGGGTTTATCAAGATAGTTTAGATTCACCAACATTTTGGTTAAAGTTGCATTAAACCGGTCCTGATTATTGTTTTTTTTTTTTACAATGGAGTTCTCAGAGAGGCGTAGAGATCCCAGTTAAGGCTGATGTTATTCCTCTGGAATGTTGGAAGCATTGAGCAAGGATGGGTTCGTCAAAAAGTTATGAGAACATCAGCAACCTCCACCCTGTTGCCATACGTTAAGCATATGTAGGAAATACCTCTCTGCAGACTTAAATAATTATATTTGTTGATTAAAACCAAACATGCCGTAGTCACGAGAAATTAATTTGACGTAAAAGTTAATCTGAGGAAAACTCTACTACTTGTTAAAGCCGAATATAAAGGAGGGAAGGTACTTACACTAGGCTGTGCCAAGTATGTAGTGTGTTAAGGTCTTTTGAATTGGTGATGTGATTAGATTAATCACTATGTCATAATGATCAAAGTTTTTTATAGACATTCTGTATAAACCTTCCCTTCAGCTACTGGGTTTTTAATGTTCATATTCTTCATATACCGTTGCAGTTAGGGCTGAGCGATAAAACGGTATCGGTATTTATCGGCGGTACATCTTTATCGGTAAAGATAGACAAAAACGTTCGATTTAACACTCGGTAAAATGTAAAAAGTTTGGTGACTCAAGTGTGCGCCATCTTTGGGTCATAAACAGCCTATCATATGCCTTGATAAACTAGTGTGCTATGAGTGACAAGCAAATAGCCAATAACAAGTTGCGTATCTGTGGGGTTTGGTTGCGCCATCGCTACGTTACATCAGAAAACACGGGACAATGAGTTCAGAGGCTGCCGAGGATATTTTAGGTTTCTTTTCGTCTGACCGACATCAGAACACTGTTGTGTGTAAGCTTTGAGAAAAAAAAACCCTGTCCCGGGCAAGTACGGAGAAACAAGCTGCGAGAGACTTGTAGTGCGCATACGCAGTGCTTCGACACATTTACAGTGCGTGTGACTGAACAGTAGGCAGAAATGTGACATTTTGCCGCTTTTGGTGTTTTCTGATAAAATGTTGGCTCTGGGGAAGACAGTGATTGTCCTCAGAGCAGTAGCTTGACTCGTCAGACGCGGACCTCAGCACAGTGTTATCCGGTCGTGAGTGTTAAAGTGGAAGTTACTGTATATACGAGGCTAGGCTAACTATGCTAACAGGCTGAGAGCAAACCAGAGCACCATGAGTCACATTCTGTGCTATAATGCGATGTTGATCTCCCTCAAAGTTCGTCTTGATTGTTCTACATTTACACTTTTAAACTGCACACATTTTGTAACATTTTATTAATTAAGTTCGAGTTTCTTTAACACTTATCTTCATATAAGAGAAGATATTTGTGTAGATTTTATTTTGTTTTTGACTGATAAAACTAAAATTATTTGTTGTTTGCTTTAATAAAGTAGGTAAATTAAAAATACAGTGGTTGAATTCAAACCTTTTTGTTCTACTGGTTTTTGTTTAAAAAAGATTCAAATTTATACATAATTATCAATACAGAATTATATTAAACATTATATCGTGATAAACTGTTTAGCTGATTCACCCAACCCTAGTTGCAATCATTTTCAAAATTATTCAACCCCCATTGAAAATCAGGTTTATTATCAAAATTTAAAGACTTTTAGCAGTTTGCAATGAACTCAAACAAAAACAATTTAAATAGTTCAACACAACGAATGCTTCAAGTGGTTTCTCCAAATTCATCTGAAAACAATCACAACAGCACAAATATGCAAAACAGGTACACCTGATGCAACTAATCAAGGGCTTCATTAATTGCACCAAGTATGCTGGAGTTGGAACACATGAACTACCTGAACTGGTTAGGAGTAGAAAATACATGAACTACCTGAACTGGTTAGGAGTAGAAAATACATGAACTACCTGAACTGGTTAGGAGTAGAAAATACATGAAATACCTGATCTGGCTAGGTGCAGAAAATACATGAAATACCTGGACGGTGGAGAAAAAGGAAGTTATCAACGGCTGCAACCAGATTTCTGAGAAGGCAGGCTGAGAAAAACCCTCGAGTGACTGCAAAAGACCTGCAGCAAGACTTGGTGGCAACAGGCACTGAGGTTTCAAGTGAGCACAGTAAGGCACGTACTAAATGCAATTGGTTTCCATGCCAGAACTCAAGACGTACACCACTACTCACCCAAAAGCACAAGAAAAGTCAGCTCAAAATCATATAAATAAGCCACAGAAGTTTTGGGATTCTGTTCTGTGGAGCGATGTAACAAAACTGGAACTTTTCAGCACGATGGATCAATGGTATGTCTGGAGGAACAACAATAAAGAAAGAACACTCTGTCTACAGTCGAGCATGGTGGTGGCTCGGTGATGCTCTGGGGCTGCGTTGCGTCCTCCGGCACTGGAAACCTGCAGCGTGTGGAAGGCAAGACGGATTCATTGAAGTATCAGGAAATCCTAGGAGAAAACTTCATGCCGTCTGTGAGGAAGCTGAAGCTTGGGCCTCGTTGGACCTTACAACAGGACAATGATCCCAAGCATACCTCAAATTCCACCAAGGCTTGGATGCAGAAGTCATCCTGAAAGATTCTACCGGGCCATCACAGTCACCTGACTTGAACCCAATAGAAAATCTCTGGTGGGATTTGAAGAAGGCGGTTGCAGCACGCAAACCCAAGAATATTAATGAACTGGAGTCCATCGCTCATGAGGAACGGGTTAAGATTCCTCAGGAATGCTGCCAGATGCTATGCATCTCGTTTGCAGCAGGTCATAACAGTAAAAGTGTGCTTTACTAAGTACCAAAGATGCTTGCCATGAAGGGGTTGAATAATTTTTTAAACTGGAGAAATCATTATAAGTTGAATTTCCATTGAATTTGGGGAAACCAATTGAAGCATTCGTTGTGTTGAACAATTTCAGTTTCTTTTGTTTGATTTGTTCATCGCAAACAACTGAAAGTCTGTTAATTATGACAATAAACTTGATTTGCGATGGGGGTTGAATCATTTTGATTGCAACTGTATATCAGTTTACATTCCTGTAGTAAGACAGCATGCAGTGATGTCCATACATCAATTATTACATCCACCTAATTACTTAAATGCAAAAAAATAAATAGAATGTCATTGTGTCAATGTCAAGGCCATTGTGTAGCATCTGTGCACCCCTTAGTTCAAACATCCATTTCCCTATGTGGTGTACATTACACGTGCGTAAACAGACTTTCTCCAGCAACAGCACATCCATTTGAACATTCTCCTGAAATCAGGCAAGATCGTAAGTTCAAGGCCTGGAGGTGATTACCTCGTTGTTATTGAAGTGGCCCCAACAGCTGTGTGCCAGTCTCATCCGCCCTGAAATAATGCTCAGAGGTCGGACCATGTGTGACCTCCAGCTGATTGCTGTTTCTCTGAAGTCCCCAATGGGGACTCCAATATGCAGTACTCAGGAAGTGAGATCAACCAGCATACTAAGTCTCTGCCTTCTTTCATCCATGTGAGGTGACCCAGCCTTTATGAAGAATTTACATTACTCTAGGGTAATAAAACTCTAGTGATGATTTGGATAAATCTTGTTTGGCAGTGTGTGCTGCAATAAGACATTTGGACCTTTTAGGTTGCGTTAGATTGGGCAGGAAATTCCAGGGGTGTCTACTAGCATATGAAGCCAGAAAATTAGTTGATTTAAAACAGCTGTTCATCGACTCAGACTTGCTATTAGAGCAACAACCTTTGCTTCAGTACAAAAAAAAATCTATTAACTTCTTCTTGTATTAGGCTGCAAAAAAATTGACTCGTAAATCAATACAAAGTGCTGATGCCCTGAACTCAAAGCTTTGCACTCATTTTGAGCCCTAACTAGCTTTCTAGAGCAGAGTCATCTCCCAGAATAGATAGCTAACCCAGTTTACTGCGAGTGAAGCGGGTATGCATATGCTCTCTCCATTTCTAATGGGATGGTGACTTGCAGAGGGAATCCCACAGTGAAAGTAAGAGAGCAGCGTGAGGAAACTGGATATTGGACATCCCAGGTGGTTGGTGCTGGGCAGAAGTTGTTATATGCTGTATAAATACAATACACAAACAATGGTTCTGCCAGGCATCTCAGTTTCTCTCTTCTTGGTCCCAAAGATCTTCCAAAACATTAACCGATAGAAGTATGCATTGTGGCACACTGATCCCATGTGTAAGCGTTCATAACATTTTACGTAAGCTGGAAGTGTGAATTCCTTTTTTCCTCCCAATTTTGGACTTTCATCCAGTTTCTACCAAATAGCTAGCTCTCCGTATCACACCGCAGCTACCAACCAACGCCCATGATTGCTTACTGTCACTCTGATTGACAAGTAAGACTGATGCCATCGTACCCACCCAGTTTTACTCTCTTGGAAATTCTGGCCTTGAATTGCTAAGGCGACAACAGGATTCAAAATCTCCTGACAAATGGCCAGCATGCAAATTCTTATGAATTACGGGAATCATGATAAAAATAAAACCATGCCTTTTTGGATGGTGAGATCCCCATCATAGGATAATAGTCTGGATTACTGTAAAACCATTTAAATATATGAGCTGTTATAACTAGCATGACGTTTGTGGAATGTTTCTGACATCTTAAAGACTTTCCCCACCCATTACACTAGGTACAAAACTATTTGTTTCAGTTACAGACTGGCTCCTTTCAATATTCCCACTTTGTTTATGTCTGGGAAGTGAAGTCATCATTTGGTATAGTTAAACAGACGTTCTATTGTTGACGTCTGTCTGTGGATCTATTTGGGTTATTTTCAGGTAGATGGAAATCAAATGTTTCTACAGGTCTTGGTTCAACAATGTGACATTTTATGTCATTGTTTTGACTTCCTATAAAATATTGGCATGATGTATAGCTGAGCTTCTGAAAAATCTTGTTAAAGTGTTACTCTTTACTATTTAGAGACACTCCTTAAAGGTTTAGTTTCCACATATTTGTACACTGACATGAACGTTTGTTGATAATCAAGTTTAGCTATTATGGTGGAACAGGAGTTCCTCGACTTTCAAGGTTATGTATGTAATGTGTCATGTAATATTTTATAAATGTGTTATTTTACACCAAAATGTTGCTATATATATATATATATATATATATATATATATATATATATATATATATATATATATAGAGAGAGAGAGAGAGAGAGAGAGAGAGAGAGAGAGAGAGAGAGAGCGAGAGAGAGAGCTTAAAATGTTATCGCTACTTTGACCTTATTCATTCATGTATCTTCAGTAACTAATCACAGAGTCATGGTAAATCCAGAGCCTATCTCACTGGGATAAGTATAACCACATTTTTTGGTTTATTTTAAAATTTGTCTCTTGTTTTTTATGCAATGGAAAACATACAGTATTTCACTGACAAAATGGTTTGATCATGAGTTCAGGTTTCTGTCTATGCAGAGTTTCACCATGTTCTCTCATTTCGTGTGGGTTTCCTTTGGATATCAGTAGGTAGAATGGCTATGGTGTAAATGACTGTGCCAGTGTTTGTTTCTATGGTGCCCTGTGTTAGACTGGCATGCTGCAATACTGCATACTGATCATGCTCTGCTTCAGTATGCCATAGTACATGTTGGCATTCATGGTTCCCTCAATGAACTGTATTGACACAGCAAATTTACACTGTTACACCAGCTGTACACTCATTACTTTACATTGTAGCAAAGTGTCATTTCTTCAGTGTTGTCACATTAAAATGTATAATCAAATATTTCCAAAAATGTGAGGGGTGTACTCACTTTTGTGAGATACTGTATATATATATATATATATAATACAACAGCATTCAATGTGGATCAGCTGTGTGTAGATTTTATATATATATAAAAAAAAAACTTTTTAAAAAAATGCTTCAATACTTGCTTTATTCAAAGCACCAACATTGGCACAACTTTATATTTCCATTATTTACTTCAAGGCTGAGTTCACCCGTGTCAGGAGATCTGATGGGGTTGCAGTGTTTTAAGCAACAAAAGCTATATGAACTACTGTACAAACAAAAGCCTAAAACTCATAGCTGTAGACACAAAGAATAAAAGGCAACAGTGAATGTTCTGGGACGCAGGAGTGCCACCATTACTCACTGTGTGTGCTGTATGGAAACAGGCAAACAATGCAGATCATTTATAATTGCATGGCAACATTTCATGGTCTCATGCTGATTTGCAGTTCATTCAGTGATGGAGTAACTTTTCCTCCCACCTTATTCACCATTCTTCAAGCCCACAGAAGACTTTCCTGCCCATACTTTCCGCAATAAGTTTTCTTCTTGTACGTGGGTGGTTTTCCTTTATTATGAGGCACGCTGAAGGTCCTTTGGTAGTTTTACTGTATTTTGGGCCTGAAATTAACTCTTTGGTTTTGTCAAAGTACCGAAAAGCTAAACTTTGAACATTGTTAAAAAAAAGTAGATGTCCTATCAACCCAAGCCTTCTCTTTATATTGTTTAAACACTACAATTGTAAAATTAATTTGAAAAATAATAACAATAACAGATACTGTATATGTACATGAATTTATCACCAAATAATATTTTTGAAAACATTCTGGATAAAATACGATAAAAAAACCCAATTGAAAGTAGACTATTTTGAACCGATTGAGAATTTTCAAGGGAACCTCCTTCTTATTTTGTAGGATCGCCATACTATGACAACGTGCGTCCACTCTCATACCCTGACGCAGATGCTGTGCTCATCTGTTTCGACATCAGCCGACCAGAAACCCTGGACAGTGTGCTCAGGAAGGTGAGTACAGTGTGGCATCACAGCCATAATTCAATTCATTTGTGCATTTGATTGTACGCAGTGAACTCTTCATGCCTCTGCTTAGTCAGAGCTGGACAGTAGCTTCTATTAACTTTCTCACAACGCTGGGTTTTGTGTTATTGGGTCAAGTGGGTTTGTGAAAAACAGCCCAGACACTGGGGTGCTGGTGGTGAGGGGGGGGTTGTTGTACGAAGTTGAAAGGGAATGCGATGTGTGGGAGGTCCAGCTACGCTTTGAAATCCTGTTCACACGTGAGGAAATAGAACGAGAGGACATGTTTACATTTGTGCTGAGAGATTTTGTGTGGTCGAGAGCCGTGTGACCTTTGTCCTGTGATGTCACTGAGACGGAACACTCCAGTGGAGTCAGGAGTAGACCAAGAAACAGAAGTTTATTCCTCTACTAAGGAGGCACTGCTTCCTTCACTTCAATCCTGCTTTATATATATTTTAAAAGAGGGCACGTTCATATCAGTTCACCACCTCAATACAACAATTTAAAGAGATAGAGACCCAGTACCCTTGTAAGAAGGAGCCTGGAATGCAGACTACACTTATATAGTTTAGTCTTGTATTTCCAGTCAGAGGTTTTGGATAGGGCTTGTATTTAATGTTACTTCTTTGTACCTTAAAATATGACGGAACAATCCTAGTAAAAGCAACTTCATCTTTCCACGATCGTTTAGGCAGCATGCAAACAAATTCTGTCTTGTTTTTGTATCTATAGCAGACAGAACCAATGATCTATACATAAAGTTTACAGAAAGAAAGGAGTCTTAATTTGGCAGCAGCACAAGGTTCACGTCAAACTTCAGGATGGGGGAAAAAATGTGCTCACAGTGACCTTGTCAGGGTCGTTGGTGCCAGATGGGCAGTATTTCGTATTTCAGAAACGGCTTATCTCCAGGGATTTTCACACATGACAGTCTACATAGTTTACACAGAATGATGCGGAAAAACAAAAAATCATCCATCGAGCAGCAGTTCTGAGGGTTTAAATGTCTTGTTGATGAGAAAGGTCAAGGGGAAATAGCCAGTCTGGTTCAAGCTGACATGAAGACGATAACGGTAACACGCATAACTACTATGTCTAACCGTGATGAACAGAAAAGCATCTCAGAATTTGGAAACTTTTGCCAACATGAGCCTTCTGGTGCCACTGAATGGACATGGTTTCTGAAATAATTTCTGCTTTTTCGAACGTAATGTCTAATAGTTCTATCTTGCAGTTATTTAATTTCTAGAAGTATATCACATTTACAATATTCCTGCCAGTCGTCATGGATACATTATCACTGGGTCTCAGCACACTTCATACAGAGACAATTTAGAAGGAAACAAACGAGACTCTCATTGTGTCCTGCACATGGAAGTTAGATCATGGCTGAACTCCACGGAACTCCAGAGATGAACGCCTAGCCCGTGAGGAGCAGCAATCTTTCTGTAGTTGTGGATATTGCCATCAAATTTTAATAGCGCCACCTGAAGTACTGGAGCACTCGTATACAATGACCAATATTGAACTGCAGAAAATATGCGAGTTTATAAACTTGCGAAGGTAGTTTTGTCTTTGCGCAATCCTCACAGATGGGTTTTATTTTGTCATGTTTAATAAACAACAATTGTAAAGGTCATGGTCAGCTCCATGATTAGAGCTGAATGCATGCCAAATGTCAAGAAAATTATTAACATTTGAAGAAATATAATATTTTTGTTTATTTCAAAGGTCGTGGATAAACTCGGAAAAACCAGGGCACTTAGCTAGTTTGCACAAAATGAGTACCAAATGACATTTGGCATTTTGAGTCCTACAGTAAACCAATGCCATTTGGTATTTACGTATCAGTGGATGGATTGATAGCTTTTGTAGGAATATCATTAAAAGTATCTGTTGCACACATGATAATATCAGGTGATCTCATGAGCACCTGAAAGTACGATAGATTTTTACCTTTAAAAAATGACACCATGTTTTTTAGTGTCTGAGTTATTACTGTTCAGCGTAAAAAACGCAAAGCTAACTGTTTATCATGTTGAGACTAAAGGAATTTCCCAGTAAAAGTCCCTAAATAAACACACTATGTGAAAGTGATGTGAAAGTGAAAGAGCCAGCAAAGAGAGCCATGACCTTATAATGTCCAATTCAGTTTCCTGCTGGATAATACTGAAACATTCGAAAGTCAACTTCCGGAACAGTACAGACCATAATATGTGTTTTAAAAATAACAATCATATGATCTATGGTCAATGATATGATATATGGTCTTTCTATAGTGGCAGCACGGTGTTCCTAGATCTGAGAAAAGGATATAATGTGTACCTTTTTTTGGATTCCCCAAAATATTTGTTCTCAAGCAATTAAATACATATTAACAAGTCAAGCTGAAGCATGACCATTTCCGTTTTCTACTAATTGTTTTTGATTTCTTTGCAGTGGAAGGGTGAGATTGAGGAATTCTGTCCCAACACGAAAATGCTCCTGGTTGGTTGCAAGTCAGACCTGCGTACAGACCTGGCAACCTTTGTGCAGCTCTCCAACGAGTTGCCATTGACCTACGATCAGGTAAAGAAAAAAACAACCTTCAGAAATAACAGCGTGGCAATAATGTAGATTTGGATCCCTAAATTAGTCTCTCTCTCTCTCTCTCTCTCTCTCTCTTTCTCTCTGTCTCTCTCTCACAGGGTTCAAACATGGCCAAGCAGATCTCAGCTCCTTACATTGAGTGTTCTGCACTGCAGTCGGAGAACAGCGTGAGAGACATTTTCCATGTGGCCGCATTGGCTTGCGTCAACAAGAGCAACAAAAACGTAAAGCGTCACAAGTCTTCAAGAGCCACCAAGAGATCCTCACACATGCCCAGTAGACCCGAGCACGATTCAATGTCGTGTCTGCACAAGAGCAAGGCCAAAACCTGTTCTGTCATGTGAAGAACCAACAGAAACTCTTTTATGCATTGGTATTTTACTTGGATTTGTTTTCAATCAGGATTGAAAACTTAGACTTGGAAATATTTTTTTTTTGCACTTTATACAAATTCATAGACTCCTCCAACAAGGTTACACTATATACCGTAATTCCGAGGAGTGCCGCAGCATTGAGCTTGGAACCAGAGAGACCTGAATTAATGAAGTGTTCATTGCTGTGCCAGAACTTGATTTCCCTTTTAAATTTATGCAGCATGGAAATGGTGGATTCAGCTACGTCGAGCAAACCTCAGTAGAAAAAAGTACCTTTTAGTAGTCGTTAGAATTCCTATAGTCTGTATACAAAATGTCAAGGCTCTTGCACCTATATGCCCTGTTTTTATTTCAGTGAAATAAATTATGGATGTATTTTACTTTGCTTTAGTGAAACTAAACTCAAATGTGACCCTTGACCAAAGCAGAAGTTGATTGATTGTGGTTTAGCCTTCTCAGAACTGAGGAATTTTGTAAATGAACATGAAGCAATAAATAAAGCTTAACCTCATGTGTGTATAAAGTCTGTCCTCTCTGTTATCCAACCTTCTGTTTAACCAAGATGCTTAAAATTAGCTCCAAAGGAGCAACTAGGAATAAATACAGGACCTAGTGAATCTATGGACTAATGGAGCATGTGTCAAACTGCTCAATTTGCTGATAAATGAAAAACAGGCACCAATGTAGTCACCCAATTTAAGATGAGAACCAAACAATATGAAATTAAAGTGAAAAATGATCATATCCATCTTTCTCTGAACATGATCAAGACAGTTAGCTTTACCCAAGGTAGACTGAGATAGTGACAAGGGCTTAAAAATTCCATTTAGTCAGTTGGGTGATATGTTTGTGCAGTGCGTGCCCTGAGTTCTCCCTGTGATTGCATGGGTTTCCTCTAAATTCCCTGATTTCCTCGCACCTCACGTTGAAGATGCTGGTAAGTAGGTCGGTGACTGTAAATGGCCTCCAACCTTGAATGTGTGGGTATGATGCTCTATGATTAACTGGCATCCCATCCAGAGTTTATTCCTGCCTCACGCCCAGTGTTCCCGGGAAAGACTCCAGATCCATCGCGACCCTTTGCACTTTGCATTGTACAATAAAATACAAGTGTTTAACTAAGTCCATACGGCACATAAATATGTACTTTATCCAAACATGACCTATCGGTTGCCACATTGCTTACATTAACCTCTCGCTAACCTCTTCGCAAAAGTTTAAAACTCTTTCTGTATGAGTATGAAGTGTCTTGGGTATTAATTTACTGTGGAATCGCTCAGTTTCTCTGGTGTGGGTCTGAGCATGTAGTCATTAAACCTTTCACGCACAGTGTCCACACTTATGGACAATTCATTTCAGAAAGTTTTTAATAGAATATAAGATGCAAAGCTCCTCCACATCACTCAAGACCATTACTGTAAATTATGAGGCAGGAATACACCCAGAATGGGACTCCAATCTCATTGCACCATACACAGACACACACACAGGGGCACTTTAACATAGCCAAGTTCTCTTATTAGCTTGATTTTATACCAGTGGGAGGAAACTGGTGGAAACTACCTGGAGGAAATCCACATGGGAGAACATGTAAAAATCCACCTAGAGGTGGATCTAGTTTTCAAGACCTACTTTTATTTTTATTTTTAGAGATTTAGAGACTTCTGATGTTTAATGCGATTTATTGCTATGTTGAATTTTAGTATGGTGTGATTAAAAACAATCAAATCAAAAATAATATTATTTTCACCGTTTAGCCGTCTATCCCAGTCTGTATTTTATTCTTTAAAAGCACAATTGTCCAGCTTTCACGCCTTCTGTGAGAACAGTGATGTGTTGCATTGAGTTCCACTGTGTGGACAGTAATTGAACCTGCAGCGCTGTTTAATGTATCACTGCTTCCTCTCAAACCTCCCACTGACATTTTGGCAGGTTTCCCCTTCCCCTGCTTTTGTGTTGTCTGCCTCGACTGTGCTTATTCGAGCTCAAGTAAGAGATGAAGTGGCTTAAAATTGCTTCCTTATATGTGGTGATTGCTTTCCTGCCAGCTACAGTACAGCAAAAGTAATGACGGGAATAAATGTAGGACCTACACAATACAGGCAGATTGTTGTGCATTTGGTGGGGATAACAGAAGGTTTACACTGAGAAATGTTAATTAAATAAAAATAATATTGTATTTTTAGTGAATATTAGTAGTGAAATTTTTTCTGAGACATCTCATAGGTTAGTGTTTCTTCTGAAAGCTGTTACAATACAATACTGACAATACAAATATAATCACAGTAAGTATCAGCTATTATGGCATTACATTTGGACTTGCTGAAACAGCCAAGAGGCCCATTTTCGATCGAGTGGTTGATGTTTTAACGGGAAAACACATTATACTTCATTTAGCTAATTGCGCCTTTGGGCAGGTTCACCTCTGTATCACCACTTATGTGCTTTTGATCTTCCTCTGCTACTTTTCATTTGAGATGCAATATGAAAGATTATGTAACACAGAGCAGTTAATCAGCATGAAGATTCACCCACTGATTACAATTTAATTAATATCCTATATTCCTCATGGTGTTAGTGGACCCATGCCAGGAGAAATGGTGCTGCCACATTTAAAGATTCTGAGCACGTGGCATGATAAGGATTTACTGTAGCCACTGAGCTCGATCTGCTGCCTTGCGGTGTTTTACTCTTCCCGGCAGCACTCATTAACATATCTCGCTGTGTTTGAGATTAGCTGATAAGCACTGGCAAATGATCATTTCCATGTGCCACAACAATGGTTCATTAGGTCCAAGATATGCTTTTACAAGCTTGAGAGTCTGTTATTGGAGTTTTTCTAGTTCGTCACTTATATTTTCTTTAGCAGCTCAAAAAACATACACTATATGGCCAAACATTCAACCCTTACATTCATATGTTCTGTTTGAAAATCCCAATCTAGATTCAGTCCCCTTTTGCTGTAATAATAACCTCCACTCTTCTGGGAAGTCTTTCCACTAGGCTTTGGAGTGTAGCTGTGGGAACATGTGTTCAACCACACTAGAGCATTAGTGAGGTCAGACACTGATGTTGGGTGAGGAGGTCTGGAGGGCAGTCTGTGTTCCAGTTCATCCCAAAGGTGTTCAGTGGGGTTGAGGTCAGGGCTCTGCAGGACACTTGAGTTCTTCCACTCTAACCTTGGCAAACCGTGTCATCACGGGAGCACTGTTATGCTGGAACAAGTTTGGGTCTGTTAGTTCAAGTGAGGGTCTGTTAGTTCAAGTGTAACATTGTAATGTTACAGCGTACAAAGACATACTATAGAATTGTGTGCTTCCAACCTTGGGGCAACAGTGCTCATACTTTTGTTCATACAGTTTAATTAACATGGTTTGATTAGCTTTATACTTCATGACAATATGGTTCCAGAGTAACTGCTATTGAACCTAATATGTTGATGTCTCCTACTGAAAACTTGAATGTTTGGATGTTATAATGACAATCCCATGACTCCCCAATTCCTATGTTAAAAGTCTACCTAGCAGCTATTGTTCTGATTCTCTTAGCATATTTACATGCTTATATATTCCCTGCTCTATGCTAGACATGCACTTTGTAAAGGTTGATATAATCCACAAGCTAAATATCTATCTATCTATCTATCTATCTATCTATCTATCTATCTATCTATCTATCTATCTATCTATCTATCTATCTATCTATCTATCTATCTATCTATCTATCTATCTATCTATCTATCTATCTATCTGTCTATCTATCTATCAATTTGTATTTGCTTCTGGTCACCACCATGTTTTGTCCTCTCCCTCTCCTTCATTTTATAACCCAGACATTAGACCAGAGACCTTGAACCTGAAATATGTCAGTTTTTGTGGATTGTCAGTGGCCAGTATATCATTCAACAGGTTTTAGGTTACAGTTACATTTATATAGTTCTTTTCTAGACAATCAAAGTGCTTTACATAGTGGGGGGACTCCTCTACCTCCAATAATGTGTAGCATTGACCTGGAAGCCTTCAGAACGCCCACCACACACCAGCTATTAGTGGAGAGGAGAGAGTGATATAGCCAATTCAGAGATCTAGATTATTAGGGGGCCATTTCACCCCTACTCTTTTACCATAAGTGTCCTGGGATTTTTAATAACCACACGACCTTGGTTTAAAGTTTCAACCAAACGTGCTGTTTTTACAGTATAGTGTCCTGGGACATTAGGCCCCACACAGACCACAGGGTGAGCACCCCCTGTTGGTCTCCCTAATACCACTTCCAGCAGCCACCTTAGTTCCCTTTCAAAGGGAACTCCACACTGTGTTTAGCATAACACTATGGGGAGCGCCCTTTCACATGACTGTCATTTGGGCCGGCTGTGGCGCAGTTGGTAAGTGGGTTGTCCACTAATCGTAGGGTTGGAGGTTCGATGCCCGGATGACTCCACATGTTGAAGTGTCCTTGTGCAAGACACTGAACCCCAAGTTGCTCCCGATGGCAAGCTAGCATGGTAGCTCTGCTACCATTGGTGTGAGAATGGGTGAATGAGACACAGTGTAAAGCGTTTTGGATAAAAGTGCTATATAAGTGCACATTTACCATTTGAAACTTGTCTAAAATCATGCCTATTTATAAGCCTGCTGTGATCAGGTCACATGGCAATTAAACACGTCGTGTGATATAAATATGTCACCTGTGAACCGCACCGTCAGCCTTATTATCTTCAGCGAGACTGCATGTCGGTTGTTTGTGTAAAAAAAAAGAGAAGAAAAAAAAATTAGTGAGAGAGAAAAAATATGAGTCAGAGAAATCAGGAAGTGTGTTATGCCTTGCTCCTGTTTCATCATGGGAGTAGTGTACACTTTCTGTGCGAAGTGTCTAGGCATGCAACTGCAGAACTCAAGAGGTCTGACTGCGATTTATAACACCTACATTAGGTAGCTCCACTAGCGACAGGCTTTCTTCTCGGAAGCCGAAGAGAGTTGGGTTGCGAACCTCGCTACCGAGGCAGCTAGCTGTATATTTTGTATAGCTCGCGTATATTTTGGAGCTCGCGTCGCGACTCCACCTTCCACTATGGAGGAGAAAAACACACACAAAAAAAATAATAGTTATAATTCCTCTCTGACTCTGAGGAGCCAGAACGATGTGCTAAAAACTGAAAGCAACATATAAAGAGCTTCTTGAAGTGATGACTAAGGCTGAATGAGCTTTTTTCTCCCCAGTGAAAGTAAATCCCTCAGACTGCAGAAAACTCCCGTTTCTTCAAGAAGTGCATGACAAAACATCAGGCTTCTGGGGGAAAACCATGCATAACCTGTATTTATAACCCAAATTGGATTATTCGGCTATTGTCGGGAATAAGCGGCATGGCTATTTAGCTATGCTGAAGGTGGAGGAGGTGCTTGCGAGCTACCTCTCTCCATCGACGGCAGGTAATTTAGGGGGGCCGGCTTTGCCATCCAAGCCACCTTGTAAGGTCACCGTGGCATTGTTGGGCAAGGCCTATGCAGTAGTAGTCTTGCTTGTGGGTCACTTTTGACAATGACCTGCTGAGTGAGGTCCACATTCAGCCAGTTCCTTCCCTGTTGTGTTGACTTCACCCGGGCATCCACGAGGAAAGCCCGGGCCAGCGCTAGTGCGGGGGAGGCACAGAAGGCGAGTATGGCAGCCTGCCATCCACCGCAGACAGGCAGGGGAACCAGACGGCTACAGTCGTGGAATGCTACTAGGCCTGATCTGCAAATGATCATAAAGGCCAAGCAGACAAAGAGTAGTAGTCCTGAGGGGCTGTGGAGGGACGTATCAGGGGACATGAGGATGTTAGAGCAGTTAGCCCCCAGTGCTACTGTAGGGCCTCCCCTTGCCAATGCTGTCCCAAATTTTCAGTGTCCTCTGGTCAGCAAGCTGTCTCCGGGCAATAAAAATCTGATGCTTTCCCTCCAATAGAATGTGGAATAGTTAACGTCACTAAAAGACCATCTGGCAGCGTGGAAACTACTGCCAAATGTGTCTCCATGGGTTTTGTCTATCATTGAAAAGAGTTACCGGGTCCAGTTTAAAGCTCAACCCCAACCCCCAACCCAACAATCTTGGTTTGTTTTGATAGATCTAAAAGTTGCATATTTCCACATAGAAATATCGCTAGTTTTATCCGCTCGCACATTCACAAAGTGCATGGATGTCATTCTGTCTCCATTGTGACTCCAGTGCATCCGTGTACTAAACTACCTGGATGACTAGTTAATTCTAGCACAATCCAGAGAACTGGCAGTTCAACATCGAGATTTTGTTCTCGACCACATGAAGCGCCCAACATGTGTAGGGTCAATCCTTTCAACATTGAGCAAGATGATGCTGCATCTTGGCATCCCCTCCAGTATCTATGGAAGACTATTGGAGCTTATGGCAGCAGCAGCTAACATCATACCACTAGGCCTATTGCACAGGAGACCGTTTCAGTAATGGCTGAGAAGTTGGGGGTTTCGTCCAAGGACGAAAACACTGAGAGCAATCAGTGTCACGCATCGATGCCTACCTGCTCTGATAATTTTAGAGTATCTGATTTCTAGCCTTGGGTCAAACTCTAGGGTGTCTCCTTAGCGCAAGACAGACACATCTCCTTCATGGGCTGGAGTGAGGTCTTAGACAGCTGTCCAGCTCACGGTCTCTGGACCGGCCCTCATCTGGAGCGACATCTAATTTGCCTAGAAATGTGGGTCATATTTCTAGCACTGAAATTCAGTCTTCCTCAATTGAGAGGTCACCATGTGTTTACAGACAAACACAGTGGTGGTCTCATATATTGACCACCAGGGAGGATTATTCAGGCAGGCCCCTGTTCAGGCAGGTGCAACTAATTCTTCTCTGGGCAGAGAGAAAGTTTGTCAGTGAGTTCAATGTACATTCTGGGCAATTGGAATATGGAGGAAGACATCCTGTTGAGGTAGGGGCTGAGGTCCAGGGATTGGTGACTCCATCCACAAGTGGTGGAGTCCATATGGTCCATATGGAGTCCATATGGAGGTTTGGCAAAGCGGAACTGCATGTGTTTGCCTCCAAGGAGACAACACTCTGCCCTGTTCGCCCTCCCTCCTCTGCCCAATTATGGCTGGACACCATGGTGCACATGTGGCTAAGGTCACATCTGTAAGCTTTTCCCCCCAAACGTTTTGCTCTCACAACTTCTAGCGAGAGTTCACCAAGACAGTCTACGTTCGCTGCTAGTGACACCTTATTGGCCAGCTCAAATATGGTTCTCAGAGATAATATCCCTGCTATTTGGCACTCCTTGGGAGATTCACATCCACAGAGCTCCACTGTAGACCCAGTGAACTGTGCAATAGCTTCAGTCCTGGAGTTCTTACAAGGATGTTTCTCAGTAGGGTGGGCTCCTTCTACAATCAGGTTTGCGTGGCCGCCAAATTGACGAGCCATGCCCCTGTTGATGGAGCCTCTGTGGGGCAACATCCTCTAACTTTGAGGTTTATGCATGGTGTCAGACAGCTGAAGCCCATCTGCAGGCCACTCATACCGTCCTGAGACCTTTATTTGGTCCTGGAAGATCTGTCACGTGCCCCATTTGAGCCCTTAGCATGGATCTACTGTCTCAAGCATGTCTGACCAGCATCTGAAGCTTGTGTAAAATCATGCCTATTTATAGGCCTGCCTTAATCAGGTGACATGGCAATTAAGCACGTCGAGTGATATATATGGCACCTGTGAACCGCACCGTCAGCCTCTATTATCTGAAGTGAAAATGCAATTCAAAGGCCTACCCCAGTATGACAAAGGTAAACAAGGTCATGCGTAAACCAAGACACTTTCCACAGGAGGTCTTCCATCCAGGTACTGGCCAAGCTCACCCCTGCTTAGGTTCAGTGGGATACCAGGCAAGAACTGCAGGTAAATATAGCTCTGGCACTGAAGGCTGGTTCAACATTGAGCAAGATGAAGCTGGATCTTGGCATCCCCTCCAGTATCTATGGGAGACTTATGGCAGCAGCAGCTAACATCATATCACTAGGCCTATTGCACAGGAGACCGTTTCAGTTGTGGCTGAGAAGGTGGGGGCCTGATGTTTGTGTAGTTTCATACTGGTGTCAATATGTCAATGTCAATACTACACCTTCAAACGCCAATAAAGCACAATTGCTAGTTGGAAACACTTGAAACGCATTTATTTCATTGTATTTTGGTCAAAAATGGGTCAAAATGCCAACAGAGCACCACTTGACAAAAAGTCAATACTAACCTGTCCATTTATCAAATGTTTTGTAAGTTGACATTTTACATATATATTATAAAAAATTATATATATATATATATATATATATATATATATATATATATATATATATATATATATATATATATATATATATATATTTTTTTTTTTTTCAACTTTACTTTCATATATAGCAGTATCATGGTTATGGTTTGTGACCCTCTACTTTCCATATCCATGCTTGTACTCTATTGACAGAGATGTAATATAAGTAAATGCATAGGGAAACGTCTCTCTAATTTTTTTTTCCAATACTCAAGACCTCTGAATCACTGGCTGGCAATGAGATGTGCAGTATAATGGTGCAAATTCCTATGAGGATAAATTGTTATATAAAAGTAACTTTTAAGCAAGAAACTCCCCTGCTTGAAAAACATATAATAGTCAACGTAATTTCCCCAGAGAATTTCTGGATTACAACAACATGAATTTTATTCTGAGAATCGCTCACCGATATATTTTACCAATCAAGCCATCGTGTACTCTACTCCTCTGATAGTGTTCATGATGTTTCAGTAGAGACCTCTCTGGCTGAGTGGCTAATTAGAGCTGGGAACATTTTCTTCTTCAGTTGGTGGAAACTGAGTTTAACAAACCCCTTAGGAGTTTCACGTATACTTACAAACAGACTCTTGCTCAGTAGTCATAACAGTATTCTTGTACTGATAGCCTTAATGTTAGTCACATCTCAGTGTTGGTGTAATCTCCTGATATGGTTTGTGATTTCTAACTGATTCTTTAGCTGTTAATGTTCAGTACAAAAGGAAAGGAACAAGTTTAAACCGCCAAGCTACCTGCAACACCAATAGAAAGGAGGACAGTTTGGAAAAGTACACAGTCAACTGGGGAATTTTTGACCCTCATAATGATGTCTTCAGGCAGTCAGATTATATTTAGAGTATGTGTGTATGTGTGTCTGCTGAAGGGCAAATACAACTCTTCATATCCTGTGTCTAAAGCCTCCTCTGCCTTTGTGAAATATTAGGCATGTTTCAACACGTCCACCAATTACATACAAAATGTGAGTTCATCTTCAGTTCATATACAGTGGGGGAAATAAGTATTGAATGCATCAACATTTTTTTCAGTAAATATATTTCTAATGATGTTATTCACAAGAAATTTTCACCAGACATTTTTAGAAATCAGGCAATATAAAGAATTCACAACATTAAAGTCCATAGATTAACTTTTGTGTAATAACGTGGAATGACACAGGAAAAAAGTAATGAACATGCTAAGAAAAAGCAGTTCTCCAAGGCAAAGAAAGGCAATGAACCAGCTGAAATCCATAAGTAGTTATAAAGTAATTATACCTTTTATCTGTGCAAATTAATATCAGCTGGGTTAGTAAATTAATGGTCTATAAAAAGGCTTTTTTGTTACCAAGGTGTGTACAGAAGAAAACATCTCATGATGACTAAAAGCAAAGAGCTCTCCCAAGACCTTCACATCCTTATTGTTGCAAATCATATTGATGGAATTGGATACAGACGCATTTAAAAACTTCTGAATCCTCCAGTAAGCAAGCTTAGAGCCATTATCCGGAAGTGGAAGCAACATCACTCCATGCACAGGAGCTCCTCGCAAGATTTCTGACCAGGGAGTCAGAATAATAGTCAGAAGAGTAGCCCAAGAGCTAAGGACCACTTGGAAAGAGCTGCAGAAACACTTGGAGGCAGCAGGTGCAATCGTCACAGAGAACAATAGGCAATGCACTCCACCACCATGTCCTCTATGCACGCTCACTCTCAAGGTGGTAGAATGGCCCAGTCAATCACCTGACTTGAATCCAATTGAACGAGATTTAAAGACAATATATTTAGAAGAATGGGCCAAAATCATATCTGAATACTGCGGCCAAATAATTGCTTCATACAGGAAGCGTTTTGAAGCTGTCATTACAAACAAAGGCTTCTCCACTGAGTATTAAATCAATTTCAGTTAGCGTGTGCAATACTTTTTTACTGTGTCATTCCACTTTAATACACATAACTTTATTTATGGACTATGGAATTCTTTATATGTCTGGATTTCTTGAGTTAATTACAAAATCTGGGGAAAATTTTATGTGAATAGCCTCATCGGAAATATATTTACTGAAATAAATGTTGAAGCGTTCAATACTTATTTCCCCCACTGTCCGCAGGCAACTTTGCTGAATTATAGCACTAACATGTGCCTGGTTAATTTATAGCTTATATGGTATGGGAAAGTAATGTAAACTAGGTAAAAAATAATAATAATAATAATAAGTGATCCTCAAATGCTTTAGGAAAGGCAATGCTTGCTCTCCATCTTCATGCTTGACCTCACTTAGGTGAAGCTCATCATCCATTCAGCCCCACACCCTCCCCCTATGCTTTCTTTCCTAGTGTCAAAAAATGCCAGCGAGTCCCTCAGGACATCCCAAAGCAAACCGTCCCCAGACAGCCCCACCACCACCACCACACTGAAGGTCAGGTTACCACTCCTTATCTCATTACCAGCTGAGCCTCTACACACCAGAGCCATTTGTACTGATTCTGTACCCAAGGCATTATTGTAACCATCACATAAGATGGTTATCATGTTCACAGACCACAAGTTGATTTTCTTCCAACACCTTTGCAATGGCAGATAAATCTGCTCATGATATCTGCCTCAGGGATGATGGGCAACAGTGACCTGTGTGTCTGACCTCTTCTCCTGCATAATTCAGTCGGTAATGAAGTACAGAGCAAACATTATTAACAAAGAGAAAGAGTGTGTGCTCAGACTGTTGCCAAGAGTGACCTCTCCATCTAGCACATTTCCAATGAAACCTACAGTTTTTTTGTGTTTTGCTGTTGCACATGCATTGATGTTTGATTTAGATTAAATGCAGACTTCTATTCCTTTCTACAATATACCTTTGTATTGATTAAAATTTAAATGCAGACCTTTGAGTAATGTTTTTTTTTTGTTTGTTTGTTTATTTTTGTATTAGGTTACACGCGTCTCCTATCCTCCACCACAGGATGAGGATAATAATAAAATCAAATCCAGCTACAGCAACAAACCTAGCAAATTTTACGGTAGCCATGTTTTTTTTTTTTTTCCTGATGGTGCCTTTGCTCCATAAAACACTCTATTCTCTGTTCCACATAATACATAATCCTCCAGAACCTAATAAGTGTTATTAATTAAATACTGCGATTGAGGTTCAGTACATGCTCTTGGTGAGATATTGGCCCATTTGTATTTCTTCTCATAATCCTCAGTCACACATCTTCTCTCTCTCTCTCTCTCTCTCTCTCTCTCTCTCTATCTCTCTCTCTCTCTCTCTCTCTCTCTCTCCCTCTCGCTCAATGCTATGCAGTGCCCTGCTGAGAACCATTACAGCTTATAGCCCTGAGGGTGCAGGCCATCGCGTCAGCAGCAGACACAATTCAGACCTCAATTATCTTCAGATCCATCTTTGTCGCTGACAATTTTATGTGCACATCGGTAATTGTGAAGAAATTAATGCAGTGGGGAGCTTGGAGAAAGGACGGGCAGTGCAGATCCTTTTGAATTCACCTGCACCTGCAATAATTCTCATTCTACGCAGAAAGTACAGTGGTGAATCTTTCTTTATAGGTCCGCTCCTGGTAGTCTGCACATTCATTGTTGCATCCTGTGTGAATGAGTATTAAAGTACTTCCAAGGACTCTCTTTACCTAAAACGTTTTAACCATTTATGTGACAGTCTTGGGAAAAAAAAGCTTTAACTGGACTCAGGAATCAGGTTAAAATAACAAAAAAGTTAGTTTTTGGGGGTTTCCTGTAAATAATATACTTTGACATCTCTGTTGTAAGAAAACATTCATATATTTTACCTAAGAAACTTGGAAATGTTGTTTGTTTGGTTTTTTTTTAGTAATTTTTAACGGTCACAGTTTCCCCCTCTCAGAGCATGGCACACTCCCCAGCAAACATCGCTCTTGTTTTGTTTTGTTTACATTTACAGTATCTCACAAAAGTGAGTACACCCCTCAAATTTTAGTAAATAATTGATTATCACTTTTCATGTGACAACACTGAAGAAACTACACTTTGCTACAATGTAAAGTAGTGAGTGTACAGCTTGTGTAACAGTGTAAATTTGCTGTCCCTTCAAAATAACTCAACACACATCCATTAATGTCTAAACCACTGGCAACAAAAGTGAGTACACCCCTAAGTGAAAATGTCCACATTGGGCCCAAAGTGTCAATATTTTGTGTGGCCATCATTATTTTCCAGCACTGCCTTAACCCTCTTGGGTATGGAGTTCACCAGAGCTTCACAGGTCGCCACTGGAGTCCTCTTCCACTGCTCTATGATGACATCACAAAGCTGGTGGATGTTAGAGACCTTGTGCTCCTCCACATTCCATTTGATGATGCCCCACATATGCTCAATATGTTTAGTCCATCACCTTCTTTAGCAAGGCAGTGGTCGTCTTGGAAGTCGTTATCAGGCTTCTCTGAAGGCAGGGATCATGCTCTGCTTCAGTATGTCACAGTACATGTTGGCATTCATGGTTCCCTCAATGAACTGTAGCTCCCCAGTGCCGGCAGCACTCATGCAGCCCCAGACCATGACACTCCCACCATCATGCTTGACTGTAGGCAAGACACACTTGTCTTTGTACTCCTCACCTGGTTGCAGCCAAACATGCTTGACACCATCTGAACCAAATAAGTTTATCTTGGTTCCAGTAATCCATGGACAATTTGGACAATGCCCAATTTGGACATTTCACTTAGCGGTGTATTCACTTTTTTTGCCAGTGGTTTAGACATTAATGTCTGTGTGTTGAGTTATTTTGAGGGGACAGAAAATTTACACTGTTACACAAGATGTACACTCACTACTTTACATTGTAGCAAAGTGTCATTTCTTCAATGTTGTCATATGAAAAGATGTCATCACATATTTACAAAAATGTAAATGTGCACTTATGTAGCGCTTTTATCCAAAGCACTTTACACTGTGTCTCATTCACCCATACACACCAATGGTAGCAGAGCTGCCATGCAAGGCGCTAGCTTGCCATCAGGAGCAACTTGGGGTTCAGTGTCTTGCCCACTTGGAGACTTCGACATGTGGAGTCACCCGGGCCGGGAATCGAACCACCAACCCTACGATTAGTGGACAACCCACTCTACCACCTGTGCCACAGCCGCCCTATGTGAGGGGTGTACTCACTTTTGTGAGATACTGTACATATTCCATTGATTCTTGTTTCTACCTCTGTCCTGTCATTGGTCCCTGATTGTTTCCCTGATTGTGTCCAGATGTTCTGAGTTCAACCCATGATTAGTTTGTCCATTTATGTCCTTCTGTGTCTGTCTATTCAGTATTTCCAAGTTTTCACACTTATCTGTTTTCCTGTGTTTTGTATTAACAGATATTTCTCATTTGAAATATCTGTCAGCCTGTTATTTAACCTCTGCTATGAACTATGACAATGATCCTGGCATCAGTGAAGTCAAGTGAACAATGATGAGGCTCATGTGACTTTTACCTCAGGTGATTAGACAGAGACTGATGTGGATGATTCTAATTATCAAAATTAGAACTCATTTCCCTTTGGAAACATATAATTTTTCTAAATTTGATTTTTCAAAAGTTGCTGATGTGTCTTTCACTGGAGTAAAATCCTCAAATACTTTTTCACTATTGGAGTTACCCAGATAGCATCTGAATGTGATCCACTTCAGGCAGTGATGCAGCACTGCTGGCCTTTTTTTGGCCTGGACAAAATGGATATGAGCCTGAAGTGGCATGTAAAAGTAGCAAATCTGGCCCAAATATACAAAATTACAAGTGGGTCTTTTTGGGCAAAGGTAAATAATGAATATGGCCCAAATATCACAAAACAAATTTGGGCCACCTTTGGCAAAAATGTGGCACATGTGGCATTGCTATGGCCCAAATCTGGCAAATAGGACCACCCAAGTGCCATCATTCCATGTGGTATGTGGGCCAGATGAAAGTGTCAGGTGTGGGCTGGATCTGAGCCACAGCAATTTTGCTATCCGGGTAATTAGGCTTTAACGTGATATAATTTTACTTCTGATTGAGATGCATGCAAAAGAGAAAAATATTTTAGTTCAAGAAAGTTGGTAGTTTTCCAAACTATGTATAGCAGAAAATATCAAAACTATACCATGTGCATGGTTTTTATCAGGCCACCAACAAATAAGACCATATACTACATAACTGTAATGCATTTTTTGTAAATAATTGTAAATAAACTGCAGTTGTTTGCTTAATGCATTCATATACACAGAAAATGTGATATATTTCTCACAAATTTCTGAAGCAGTTCACCATCACCCATAACATGATGAAAATGTTCCCCCCAAGACACACACCCACATGCACAATCCCAAATCAGAAAAATTTAAGAAATGATAAGAAATAAACCAGAGAGCTGAAGGATTATGGCACTCCAGTGGATGGCATGTCACACTATATGTTTGCCTCTGTAGTGATTTTACTGCTTTGACATTTTAGCCACAGTGGAGACCTATATATGTCAAAAATGCCTGATATCTTGGCAAACAGGACATTTTTTTCCTGCTAGGCACGAAAGCAGGAGAATTTCTCTCAAATGAGTGAGCTTTTGGGCAGTTAGTAGGTGTCCTGCAGCATAATCTGTCAGCCAACATCAACTTAAGGACCCTGTTCCCTGTTTTCTCTTGGGCTTGGATATAAATGGTTTTCCGGAGGAGACATGGGTGTTAATGTGACATGGAAGTCATCTGGGAAGGCGTGAGTTGATGAGGTGGAAATTATTGGCATGCAGCAAATCTATTTTCAATTAAACTCTATTAAAATGTATTTCATTCTCGCTTAAGACTGTGGGCCTTTTAGGATAGGAGTACAGTAGTGTACAACTAGTGTACAATTAGCTACCTCTATTAAACTCAGGTTGCTGTCCACTGTTGATTTTACAGTCCTACCATTACTATAAGAGTCCTATAAATCTTCAAGTCTGTATTCTGAACTATTAAACCATTTTCCCCTATCTGAGGCACTACCTGGCTGTCCAAATTTACAAAGATTTTTGAGACTGTATTCATTAATACACCTACATCTTATGAATAATAGATTTTTGGAGTGTTTAATATGGTACAGTAGATTTGTTATGCCAGTGATTCCCATTAATCAGCATACTGGTTAAACCTGTGGATGGATTGTTGTCAATACTGAGACACTGATGTCCAGACATTGTCAGTGTCACAAAACCTTTCCTTCACTGGTTACTAGGGTTCCCCCTCATAGTAAAACCCAACCTATCCATAAAAGCTTCCTGTGTTGAGTAGAATCAATTTTACAATCAGAAATGTCCTTGTAATTGACAAATACATTGTGGATTAAAATGCATAGGATTTCTAGTGTCTTATTTTATTAAAGGACACCTTGATTGGCCTATAAGCTGAGAAATATCTTGTCAGGAATTTAGTCTAAGGGCATATACTGTAGTCCATATAATGGCGGATCCAAGACAATGATCCATCTATGAGTTTTCCTTAGTCATTCATTGTGTCATTCATTGATTGAGTCATTCATTCATTCCTTCATTCATCTTCATTACTCAATTTGTCCCAATCAAGGTCATGATGGATCCAAAGCTTATCCCTGGAAAACCAGATGCAAGGTGGGAATACACCCAGGATGGGAAACCAGGGCACCATGCACATATACATTCACACTTTTTCACACCAACCCACCTACACCAAGAACACAAAGGAACCCAAAACAAACATGGGGAAAACATGCAAAAATCCATAATGACGGTAACCCAAGCTCAGGCTCAAACCCAGGACCTTGCTGTAGCTTTAAAGCAACATTCCACAGCCACCAGACCACATTTACATGAGCTGGTAGAATCAATGTGGCAATGACAACAAACTCAGAACTGACACGCTCAAAGATGACTGAGGGATGAGTGACTGCACTTGACAGCACACATGTTAGTGTGATACCTGTCAAGTTCAAATTCATCTTTGAAATCAAGTCACGTTTGACCCACATGCCAGAAGTAGGTAAAGAGTCAGTTCAAGAAAATGAGAAACATGAAAATGCCATTTATCTTAAAATATTAAGATGGTTAAGAAGCAGATGGTTCTTAAGGATCTTATATATATATATATATATATATATATATATATATATATATATATATATATATATATATATATATAATTTTTTTTATATATAGTAATTGCACTTATGAAATGCTTCACTTTTATGTAAAACTGAGCCAATTTATTTGCACCGTCATGTTTGTTAAAAAGTGAACGAGTTAGTTTGAGCTAGCAATGTAGCTAAGTGCTGCATCATTTTAGCCTTATTTTAAACATCATGCTTTTCTGACTGTTAAATTTATAATTCATAGGGGTTTTTTTTGTGTTAGAAGGTAAAATAAGCCAACTCACCTTAATCAAGAAAGGACCTGCTTATTCAGCTCTTCATAAACCCTTGATCTCTTTCACAGTCATCAGGGTCAGTCTCCATAGACTGCAGGCTATTTTCTTAAAAATGCTCTTTTCATACTTATTTACTTTCATCATCTCTTTATACTGGGTACAATAAACACAGCCCCATGTTTGGAAATGTAATGAATTTCCATGAGTCAATATGAAATATATATATTTTTTCTTTCTACTAATTTCCTACTTATTTTGTATGAAGATTGGATTGTAATTACTAGGAATTGAAATTAACACCTGGTCTCCTGCTAAATGTGAGTTAAATCAATCTGACAACCATAGTTTGGTTGTTCATTGTTCATACAGTTCATTTTAAAACGCTCTCCGTTTACACTGGCATTTTCAAACGTTTTCCAAAAATTGCTTGTCCACACTGAAATTTCTGAACCCCTAAAAAGATTTGGTCTGCATCATTTCCTTCAGACATTTGTTTAAAAATGAAATCTGAAGGTTTTACAAAGTGAAATGAATCTTTAATAAAACTATCAAACTGGATAGCAGGCACAAGAACTGCAGTACAACATCGTCCACCAGCTTGTTTGTGAGTTGTGAGTGGAATGGGTCACATGACTGTGTCAGGTGACAAAAAACGCGAAAACGGACAAAACTGGACAAAACGCTATCTCAGTGCAGACGTAAAGCTAAAACATAGAGAAAAAGATGTGTTTTCAAATGTATCCTGATTAAAGTGGATTTATCCTTATAGTCTATATACCTATAATGAGTGTCCTTGCCTATGCACGTTTTCCTGACTCAACTTGACTTTTCCGCAGCCACTTTTTCTCAGAAATAAACAACTGTAATTCCTAAATTTGGCCAAATTTTGCAATATAAAGTATGTCTGGGAAAAGATGAGATCAAATAGTGACAAAAAGGCATCAGGTGAAGATTGAAAATAGTATTTAAAAAAAAGAAGAAAAGAAACAGATGCTTGGTGGAACTTCTACCAAGATTTGAGGACCTCTAAAGCTTTTTTTGATAGAAATCAAAACCAGTACATTATCCCTTTACCCTCTTTAGAAAACAAAAAGCCAAAGTACACCCACTGTCGTGACTTTAAGAAGAGTAAGGAAATGTTCTAACCCTTTCCTGATCCCCTCAGTGTGATGGACATAAAAGAAATTTAGCATGCCTCGTTGCACTTACGAAACACACAGGAATGCTTCCTATCTTTCGACCTCCCGAAGGTGAACACTTATTTCCCGTGGGTCTTATGTCACTATCCTCTTTATCAACACTGTATGTGTAAAATATTGCTTTTCCTCTCAAGATCAACACAGAGGATTCTGCAAATTCTTCTAAAAGTGGTAAGTGTCTGGTGCCATTTGTTCCCCTTGTAATTTCTTTAATTTAAAATGGGTGATAAGGGCCACACTTTAGGGCTGTTAATTAAATAACTGGATCCATTTGAGATATCCATTTTTTTCCTTCTGTTTCTCTTTGTATGGCTTCACTAAGCTCTCAGAATTGAAAAGTTATAACTATTCTCAAGAGCAAACTCGTATAAAAGTTTGGAATGATTATGGTTAGAGGCAGTGTTGGAGGAAGTAGCTTTTTTATTACTTCATTTGCATGAAATCCAAATGTAATCTCTACTAATTTTGTAAGCGGTCACACGGGGTTACATAATATTAGTATGGTTCTTAAGAACTTTATTACACCTGTGTGAATAAAAAGCTACTTTTTTTCTGATTTATGGAATAAGGATGATATACAGTAAGCCTGCGGTTACGTTCCTCAATATCCTTTAAAATGTGATGCAATTTCTGTCATGTATCTAGAGAATTGGCTTTCTCAGTGGCACTGTGCATGAATAATTCTGCTCTCAGAGGTCATGAGTTAATCACACCAGTGAGATTTTGAGCTCAGCAGATAGAGAGCACTAACATTCAATATCTACTTTTAGCAGTGCAAATATATGATCATATTATTTGTAATTGTATTAAAATCTAAAACCATAGACATTTTTCTGTTAAACACAACATGGAATCTCCTCAGCTTTCAAACATTCAATTAAATTAAATTCAATTTTATTTGTATAGCGCCTTTTACAATGGGCATTGTCTCAAAGTAGCTTTACAGAAGCATATAAACACAGGATACAGATTTTACGTGTGTGAATTTATCCCTACTGGGAAGCCGGTGGCGATGGTGGCAAGGAACAACTCCATAAGGAAGAAACCTTGAGAGGAACCAGACTCAGAAGGGAACCTGTCCTCATCTGGGTAACAACGGATAGTGTGAAAGTAAAGGAAAGTTCAGTATGGTTTTTATATGAAGTCTGTTTATTGAACTAGTCCACTGTTCACTAAAGGAGACCTGAGTGCAAAACTGTATGTGGTAATTGCAGTCTTAAGACAATAGCAGCAACCGTAGTCCCAGTAACCACAGCCAGAACGTCCATGTGGAATTAAGGTCCAAAACCATTTCCATGGTACTTCAGGTGGTACCGTCCTAAGCAATCGCCAGGCTGTAGCCTCCAGTTGAGCAGTTGTAGCACTTCACATCAGTGCAAAAAACAAAAAACAAAAAAAAACAAAAAAAACAAATGTGAGATGGAATTAGTGCTTAATTAGAAAAGTTTTTATAACTGAAAAAAATAAGAAAAGAAAAAACGTCTGAGCAAAATCCTCACATATTTTGTGATTGAATGACGAAGTGTTTAACACTCTGACAGTTATTTCCTCAACGTCTCATTTCCTCACAGTGGTCCAGCACAAAGATCCGGAAAAACAGTTTTGGCACTAAAAAAAGGAATAAACAGGATACAGACACTGCTTTGTAAAGACACACACACATACACACACACGCCCTGTGTAGAATATCTCACAGATCGTCATAATTTCCAAACATGTTGTAGCAGACCACCCAAGAGGCCTTGCTTTCCTGTGTCAACTTGTCAAAAAGCTCATTATACCCTCGCTTTAACATGAAAGCAGATATCAGCGTACATCAGATAATGCTCAGAGAAACTCCTGTTTGTTACAGTTTCACTGAAATCATATAAATAATCTGAAAAGAAGTTTTAAGAGGAAACTGAATATAAGAATGGGTCTGTGTGTGTGCCATATTACATGTGTTAATACTTATCTCACATGACATCAATTAATGTATTGAACATGTGGTTTACCAATGGAAATAATGTTACTATATCTTATACCACAGCACCAGTGAATTCACAATTAGGATTCATAACAGCAGATACGACATTAGTTCAGCTGCAAGGCACATCATAGGCTTATACTGTATTAATGTGCTCTTTATATTATATTCATTGCTGATATGGTGACGTTTATTTAGCATGTTTGCAGACACAGAACAGAAGATTTGTTTCTTGGTAACATGACAAACTATCTTTTTCCTTCTTAACTTCAAGAGAAAGAAAAAAGAGGGGATCTTGATGGAAACATAGGGGTATATATATATATATATATAACATGAACTCCACTTTGTGTTGGGCTTCACACCATTCTGTCATTGATTATTTTCCTATAGCAGCCCATCCTGTCATATTTTATTCCTTTACTTATATTACGTTTTCTGACTAAATCATATAATAATAAATCATAAATCATAATAATCCAAAATAGCTAATACACAGTTCCACCAACATTTTTGTGATTATTAGAGTAAATTGTGTCACTGTATCTCAGCCCACATTGGGATTGCTGTAGTTTTTGTTAAAAGTGGAATAAGGCTGAGTTCAGAATTACCGTATGTCGGAATTACCGTAATTACTAGATGACATTCTTGAACTAGAATCCGTATGAGATGATGTTGTTGACAACTGCAAAATTGCATTAAACTGTATTGTATATCTTTCATTTAGTTTCAGATTAATCTTGCATTATTAAAACGTTAATAATAGTCCATTATAAAAATTATAATGATAATGACAATGAGTCTTTATTTGTCACATTTACATATGCACAGTGAAATTATTTTTCTTCGCATAATATATATATATATATATATATATATATATATATATATATATATATATATATATAATATATATATATATATATATATATATATTATATATATATACAGTGGTGTGAAAAAGTGTTTGGCCCCATCCTCATTTCCTGTTCCTTTGCATGTTTGTCACACTTAAGTGTTTCGGAACATCAAACCAATTTAAACAATAGTCAAGGACAACACAAGTAAACACAAAATGCAATTTGTAAATGAAGGTGTTTATTATTAAAGGTGAAAAAAATCCAAACCATCATGGCCCTGTGTAAAAATAAGTGATTGCCCCTAAACCTAATAACTGGTTGGGCCACCCTTAGCAGCAACAACTGCAACCAAGCGTTTGCGATAACGTGCAATGAGGCTTTTACAGCGTCCTGGAGGAATTTTGGCCCACTCATCTTTGCAGAATTGTCCTAATTCAGTTACATTAGAGGGTTTTCGAGCATGAACGGCCTTTTTAAGGTCATACCACAACATCTCAATAGGATTCAGGTCAGGACTTTGGCTAGACCACTCCAAAGTCTTCATTTTGTTTTTCTTCAGCCATTCGGTGGTGGACTTGCTGGTGTGTTTAGGATCATTGTCCTGCTGCAGAACCCAAGTTCGTTTCAGCTTGAGTACACAAACAGATGGTCGGACATTCTCCTTCAGGATCTCTTGGTAGACAGCAGAATTCATAGTTCCTTTTATCACGGCAAGTCTTCCAGGTCCTGAAGCAGCAAAACAGCCCCAGACCATCACACTACCACCACCATATTTTACTGTTGGTATACTGTTCTTTTTATGAAATGCAGTGTTCCTTCTACGCCAGATATACTTGGACACACACCTTCCAAAGAGTTCCACTTTTGTCTCATCGGTCCACAGAATGTTGTCCCAAAAGTCTTGGGGATCATCAAGATGTGTTGTGGAGAAATTGAGACGAGCTTTGATGTTCTTTTTGCTCAGCAGTGTTTTCTCCTTGGAACTCTGCCATGCAGGCCATTTTTGCCCAGTCTTTTCCTGATGGTGGAGGCATGAACGCTGACCTTAACTGAGGCTAGTGAGGCCTGCAGTTCTTTGGACGTTGTTGTGGGGTCTTTTGTGACCTCTTGGATGAGTCGTCGCTGTGCTCTTGGGGTAATTTTGGGCGGCCGGCCACTCCTGGGAAGGTTCACCACTGTTCCATGTCTTCGCCATTTGTGGATAATGGCTCTCACTGTGGTTCGCTGGATTCCCAAAGCTTTGGAAATGGCTTTATAACCATTTCCAGACTGATAGATCTCAATTACTTTCTTTCTCAATTGTTCCTGAATTTCTTTGGGTCTCGGCATGATGTGTAGCTTTTAAGGATCTTCTGGTGGACCTTACTGTGTCAAGCAGCTCCTATTTAAGTGATGCCTTGATTGTGAACAGGTGTGGCAATAATCAGGCCTGGGTGTGGCTAGAGAAATTGAACTCAGGTGTGGACAACCACAGTTATAGTATGTTTTAACAAGGGGGGCAATCACTTTTTCACACAGGGCCATGATGGTTTGGATTTTTTTTCACCTTTAATAATAAACACCTTCATTTACAAATTGCATTTTGTGTTTACTTGTGTTGTCCTTGACTATTGTTTAAATTGGTTTGATGTTCCGAAACACTTAAGTGTGACAAACATGTAAAGGAACAGGAAATGAGGAAGGGGGCAAACACTTTTTCACACCACTGTATATATAGAAATTCTTTTTCTTCGCACAATATATATATATATATATATATATATATATATATATATATATATATATATATATATATATACATTCCATTCCATCCATTCATCTTCTACCGCTTACTCCTTCTTCAGGGTTGCGGGGAACCTGGAGCCTATTCCAGGGAGCATAGATATACATATTACGAGATTACTACTTAAAAGCTACATTGTACTGCTGAAGCTGCCACCATTTTGAGTATTTCCGCATGATGTTGGAGAGGTCAGGTGGTACAAGTTGGAGCTCTCCGAAAATTCCTATTTTTACTTACAAGTTCTGCGAGGACGTGAGCGCTTTTTACAAGTTGGAATCTCGTAATTACGATAATAGATAGATAGATAGATAGATAGATAGATAGATAGATAGATAGATAGATAGATAGATAGATAGATAGATAGATAGATAGATAGATAGATAGATAGATAGATACTTTATTGATCCCCAAGGGGAAATTCAGGGTCCTAGTAGCTCAAAGACATCACACACAATACAGCATAATTACGACATGGCGTGAACGCAGCCCATGTACAAGTTTCTTTTGTCATGTAAAGCGCTTGTTTCAGGTCTTTGATTATCAGAAAAATTTTAATCCTGAAAATACCACTGGTCATGCTTTCTGGTTCTCAATAAGAGAAACATTAACCAATTTGGGGCATCTGTTAGAACATGTATGTATTACAGGACAGTTACTGCTTTCCTTAAAGTGTTTATAAAGTGTTTATAAATGATGGTAAATGAAGGAATTATGTAATGCACTGGAAGAGAACTACGTAGCTAGAATTGGGATGACTAAATTGGGAGACAAACTGGGTACCAGTACCAGTAACAATAGTGGTTATGATGAAACTCTGACTGCATTGAATAAATTAAAAACATTCGAAAAGTTGTTGGAATTCCACTTTTAACACTTCCAGCTCTCTTCAACTTCATACTTCATAATATTTAACTTTGCGCATGATAATACCAACAGATTTCCAGTTCAAGACAGGCCAATATCTTAAAAAACAAGAATCTCTGGTTCAAAAAAATTTACATTTTCTTTCCCTGCTTCTCTTAATATGTGCTTTACTTATAGCTCTGTGCCAGCTGTGTTTATTCAGATGGTTTAGACCAGTTACAGCTGGTGCTTGGTTTTCTTTCAACCGCCCTTTACACTTAGGCCTGCAGCAAAGTTTCTTCATGTTGTGAATTTAGAGAGGGTTGTTTTGTCATTCTTAGACATTCTCCACTCTCAAGTTCTACTTAAAATCAAATCACTCACTGCTGGCAGATGCTGATTATGTAAGCTGTGGATCAATACTTATACAACTTGTACGAAGCCTCATGGCGGTCCTTTATCGTGGGAAAAAAAACTAAACAGTGAAACTCTCTCGAGTTGAAAGCTTGAGAAGCTAATATCTGCTAAGCGAATCTGGCAAGCTGTAGCATCCCCTGCGGCTAATGCAGCGCCCACACATAACAAGTGCAGCTGCATGACTGCCATTATCTCGCTTCCAGTCTCACATAAGGACTCATCTGAGTAATGTGGGGAGGTACTGTACATTGTTCGACACTCCCTTCCTGCAGTTCCTACATGTGAATTCATTGGGTTTCGAAAAAATATATATATAAATGATTGCTTAGGGACAAGAACATTCTTTTGAGAATCCAGCTGGGTGGAGAATTTCACTCAAGGCTTTTCACTTCTGACTGGCTAAAAGGAAAGCAGATGCCAGTGTATAAAGTCAGGAATCAGGACCATAAATTCAGGGTCAAATTCTGTAGCTTGGTGAAGTGATATTCTTGAAAAAAATGCTAGAAAGCCCTTGATTATAGAGTGTACGCATGGTGAATGCTAGCATCTGTGCCAAATAATGACATACTTACAGTATTTAGTATCAAAAATTTCTATTTTGCTCTGAACTATTGTTGTCTTTTTAACCAAGAAATGAAAGTGATATATTTTAGTCTGAAAAATCAAATAAGGGATTTGGCTTTTTCACTGTGTGTTCAGTACTTTGGACTACAGAGAAATAAAAGGGTGGAGGCAATCCTGTAATGTTTATTCACGTCGTTTCCCATGGATTTAAGGCCCCACATATTTAATTTATTTGTCATCTGACCAGTTATGACTTGTATGGAAGTGCTTGTGAAAACATCCGCGCTTTTTTTTTTTTAAACGTCTTTTGAAAGTTCGGCTGATTCTTTTTGTAGGATCGTTTTTTTTTTTTGCTTCCACCACATTCTTGTCTGGAATTCCACACCCCCATTCAGTAGGATGAATGACAGATATTCTTTTGAAAGCGCACCATTCAATGTAGCGCTGTATGTCCCGTTCACATCCTGGGACAAAGCCATTTTCCTTCTCCCTCAAAGCTTTTCCAAAACATCCATCATTCATTAAGCAGGGGTCAGGCAAAGGGACGGACACTTGTGCAAGCTTTCCAAGAGGATGAACCCTAATATAAGGAATCAAAGATTGCGTATAAACCTCACAGTACTCACAGATAGGACACCAGAAGTGTAAACAGTTTAAATAGTGATCTATTAGTGAATTTGTGGAAGATGAAGTCTACGGGACAGGCAGGATGGAGAATAGCTGATTTATTTGATTATTTTGGCTGGCATTGGAATCACCCAGCTGGTACTACTTATGCCTCACAGCTAGGTAACATTACATCCGATGCCAATCACACACATTATTTTACAACTGGGACATGGAGACCAGCTGACACTGCTTAATTATCAACTTGGGGGAAAAAGCAGTAACTAATACAATTTGATGTTCACATGAACATGATTTTTACCCCCCAAAAGCAACAAAAGAAATATTGATGAAGATTTTATAGAACTAAAGAGTGTAATATTAAAGATTATTAAATATTAAAGTCAGAGCTTTATGAATTAGAACGGAATTATTATTTAAATATTTAAGACTTAAATTCTTTACAGTAGCATTACTAATAAAACCACATTTAAAATGTATGGAAATGCACATAAACACACTATGATGGGTGATTTTAATCAAGATAACCGAGTAACATTAATTACTGTATATTGTCAAAATGCCGCACAAGCAAGAGTTATACTGAATATCTGTGATTCGGCTGTAGGTCATCACAGCTGTACTGATATTCAGTATAACCGCATGATTGCAAGTGCGATATGGCTTTTAATACAATTCTGCAAATGATAAAGCAAGTAAATGACATTTCGACCAAAATATGGCCAAATGTTTTGTTTATCTTTGCTCCACTAGCATAAATAGATCCTGAAGAAGAAGCGTTCACTTTATAGCACATCGACTAGCAGGCATTCCTGTTAAAGGTGCATCTGGTGAACCTGGCTTCCCTTCTTCCTTTTCATCCTCATCTGACAAGCTTTTATATTTTAAATCAAAAGTTAAATTCCTGAAAAATGTATCGTTTGCCATGTCCGCTGATCAGGGCGCTAACTCTAGTGTAGTAATAACTGTTGTATAAGGACTCTTAGATAATAGCTAATTTCAGGGTCATTTTATTATTCTATCTTATTTATTTTGTTATTTTATTCATTTTTATTTTATCTACTGTAATAGAACTGTAATTGCATGGTGTATTAGTTGAATTCGGAGTTTTAGACATCCTTTGCTGTGTAAACGTCCTTTATATATGTATTTCATTTGGATTTTTTTTTTAATCAAGCAAAATGGTCAGTGTTTACCATCTACAATTTAAGACTGATATATTTCATTATAATCACAAATTTCAATACTGAAAATTAACCTCAAGCTCGTACAATCAAGCTCGTACACTCTTACAAGGCTGGACTTGGTAGTATAGTGAGTAACACTATACTATACTATACTGTGTAACACCAAATATACAGGGTGCAGGTGAATGCAGGTGAAGCAGGTGATGCTATAAATATTAACCTTATGACTCAATGAAAAAGTGCTTTTCTGGATCTAGAGTATATAAAATTGCTAAAGGTCAGTGATCTGTAAAACAGTTGCTATTTACATTTTTTTTTTTATCAAAAAGCATGGCATAGTGGTGCAACAGGCAACATAACCACCTCAGGGCTTCAGAGTCCCTGGTTCAATCCTGAGCTCAGGATAATGTCTGCATGTTGTTTCAGATGTTCTCTCTGTGCATGGTTTACAATTTCATCCATAAACATGCTGGTTGGTGGATTGGCTACTCTAAATTACAGTTATCGAACATGAGTGACTGAATGAATGCTGGTCAATAAACTACTTTGCTATTATTTGTATTTAGTGCCATACACTCAGTTCTCTGTGTATTAGGTGCAATACCTTGCATCTACATGTATTGGCCATTTTATCAGGTACGTCTACCACACAGGCTGCTATATAAGTACACATCCTGTACACTGTATGTCCAAAACTACTGTATGTGGATATTTCCACCCCAACAATGACCTGTTCTTGTGGCTGAATGAGCACAAATCCCTACAGCCACGCTAAAAAAATCTAGTGGAAAGCCTTCCCAGAAAAGTGGAGGTTGCTATAACAGCAAATGGGGACTAGATCTGGAATACTGTAGGATGTTCATCAAGCACAGATGGGTATGATGGTCAGGAGTCCACATACTTTTGGCCATATAATGTACGGTATATGTCCCTGTCCAGTGCAAAGGGACCACCATAAGTGGTCCATTTGAATGACCATATATAATTTGCATGGGGGTTCATTCTCAGCACACCAGTGATTCTGATATGGTAGTATTTATCAGGTACAGCAGCCTTGCAAAAATTTGGCTAATAGCACACTTTCCCACCACTATCATATTCCTGCTGTGTCTAATAATAAACAGATTATTCTATTCTTTTCTTTCACAGCAGTTTAGAACCATCGTTCTTCTTAATACAAACTCACATTATCTCCACCACTGGCATTACATCTGATAAGACGTGCTGAATTTGGTTGATGGAAAGAAGAACTCCTAGGGTGCATTCTTTTCATCCTGACACAGTGTGCACCCTCCCACTGGGAGAGACTTTTTACCAGCTCAGGCAGTAAAGGGTCAGCTCCAGAGTAAACAGCCTTCAGATCAGAAATGTTTCAAAAAGAGGTTTGTCAAGCTTTGACTATTGAGTATAGGATAAACTGACATGTTATTCCTACAGGGTCCCTCCACATGAGGTACAAGACCACATGCATTCCTCTGGTTGAAATGTTGTTAACACATAAAACCTGAGGTGTTGGAGTGACATAGAAACCAGAGAATGTTGACTATTTGCTGAAAGATTTCCAAGAGTGTTTCTGGGAAATGACAACTGGCACTGTAACATGCAATATTTAGCAACTTGCACTATTGTTCACAAAGCTGTAACTGGAATTATTACATACTTTTGCATTTTAAAACCTTGAAAACTCCACTTCAACCCAATCTCACAGAATAGTTTTTAGGGTTTCATATTTTGTATCCTGTTTGTGCTCCTGAGTGTGTGTAAATTTATGCTTAAAAAAATTAAGTAATGTCAAACTGGACACAATCAACTTCAAATCAAATAAAGTTCACCTTCAAAACTTCAAAAAGTCTGAGACCACAATGAAAATCTGGATTATTATTTATTATTTATTTATTTATTTATTTAAAATTGGAGATAAAAAAAGGCTTTAGAATTTTGTAATATTTAAAACAAAGAAATGTCTAGGTCCCTATTTTTACGGGTGTAAAAAATGCTTTACCTGTTTGGAAGAAGATACGCGGTGGGTACGGCCTGTTCAAACCCGGGGTGGAATGAATATCCAGGCTGTAATCACGAATTAATGTGTGTGGCGTAGACCACCCTGCAGCCGCACACACATCCTGCAAGGATACTCCTTTGTACAAAGCCTTCGAGGAGGTGACAGCCCTAGTGGAATGAGCTCTTACGCCCAGAGGCATGGCAAGACCGTGCGCCTCGTAAGCCATAGAGATTGCTTTCACTATCCAAGTAGAGATGCGCTGCTTTGACACAGCATCACCTCTGCTGTCGCCACCAAAGCAGACCAGCAGCTGCTCCAACTTACGCCACTGGCCGGAGCGGTGGACATAAGTACAGAGGGCCCTTACTGGACACAGCATGTTTGTCCTCTTGTTCCAACACTACAGGGTGGGCAGCCGATGTAGGCACTTTAGGAATATAATTCGGCCTAGGATACAGGAAGGCCTTGGCTAGTCCAGGGGCGAAGTCAAGGCAGGAGGGGGCAACAGAGAGAGCTTGTAGATCTCCCACTCGTTTGAGAGATGTCAGGGCCAGTAGAAGAGCTACCTTTAGAGTTAGAAGCTTCTCAGAGACTGACTCTAAGGGCTCAAATGGGGCCCCTGACAGACCTTCCAAGACCACAGAAAGATCCCAGGAAGGTACTCCTGAATCTGTGGCACAATAAGTTTAAGCGTCAGCATCTTGAACCTGTATGTCCGAAGAGCACGGTTCAGATTTGCCGCATACTCCCATCTTTTTTGCGGACCAGGAACTAATGGCTATAAAAACATCTATGTTCTATGGCCCCTTTGTCCAAAAGGGAACTTATTTCCTACGCTAACATTGGGCTCTGCTCTGTCTGAACCGGGGGGTCGAGCTCTGAACTGGACCCAGTAACCCTTTTCTATGGTAGACAGAACCAATGGGGAAATCTGATGCTTCCTTCCAACGAAATGTGGAAAAGCTAACATCACTGAAAGACCATTTGGCAGCGTGGAAACTACTGCCAAATGGTCTTTCAGTGATGTTAGCTTTTCCACATTTCGTTGGAAGGAAGCATCAGATTTCCGTCACCCTGTGACAGCTTGCTGACCAGAGAAGACTGAAAACATGGGATGGCCTCGGCCAGGCAGGCCCTACAGTAGCACTGGGGGCTGGTTGCCCTAGCAGCCTCATGTCCCCTGATAAGTCCCTCCCTGACCCATCAGGACCGTTCCTTCCTTGCCTGCTTTGCTTTTAAGATCATTCTTAGATCAGGCCTCTTTGCAGGCTGTGGCTGTGGCTGACTGGTCGCCCTGGCTTTCTGCGGGGGGAGGTGGGCTGCCACACTTGTCTTCTGTGTCTCCCTCACACCAGCACTGGCCTGGGCTCTACTCATGGAGGCCAGTGCAAACTCGATGCGATGGGGAAGGAACTGGCATAAAGCCGCCGTTTGCTGTTGGCGATGACATTGACTGTGCCTCCAAAGAGGCTGGAAGGTTTAACAGGGGCGTTCAGCAAGGAGATCTTTGTTCCCCATCCCTGACAGGTTGTGCCATAGGTGCCTCTCTGCCACAACCAGGCTACCCATTGAACTGCCGATATGACGAGCCGTTTGTTTGGTCGCCCGAAGAGATTAATCTGTGGCACAGCGCATTTCTGCCACTGCCTCTGGCCCAATTCCTTCACCAGTATCCAGCTCACTCAGCAGGTCTGCTTGGTAGCTCTGCAACACTGCCATTGTATGCAGGGAACCACAAGCAAGACCCGCTGCTGTATAGGCTTTGCCCACCAACCCCGAAGTGGCTTTACATGGCTTTGATGGTAAAGTCGGCATCCCTAAATTACCTGCTGTAGATGGAGAGAGGTGGCTTGCAAGTGTCTCCTCCACCTTTGGCATCACCACATAGCCGTGCTGCTCACTCCCCATGATGGCTGAGTAATCAGACTTTGTGGGGTTATAAACATGGCTAGTGTATAGTTTTCTCCAGAAGCGTGATATCTCATCATGCACTTCTGGAAAAAAGGGGAGTTTTTTGCAGTGTGAGGGAGCTTTATTTTTATTTTCACTGGAGAGTAAGTGCTCATCCAGCCTGCTACGAGCCACTTCCTCTTCCCCGGGCCAGTCTAGATTCAACTTCTGAACCGCCATAGTGATCACCTCAATCAGCTCTTTATATGCCTGAGAGCTGCTGTCAGTTTCTGGTGCAATGGCACCCTCTACCGACTCCTCGGAGTCAGCGAGGGTGTTTTGGCTTTCCATAGGGGAAGGAGGAGTCGCAACGCGAGTTCTAAAGTCAGGTAGAGAGCCGGACCTGGAAGACAGATCAAGAGATAGAGCTGCACTCGTCTCTGGCTACTCTTCAAAATCCATTCAAGAACCCCAGGACCTGAGACCCGGCCCAGATCCGCGGGGCTCTGAAACCCAACTCCCTTCGGACGAGAAGAAAGTGAGCCAAGAGCATAGTTGCCTAATCATGAAACATTCACAATGATGACAGTCAGACCCCTCGAGGGCTGGTGCAGCATGTTCTATGCCCAAACACTTCACGCAGAAAGCGTGTCCATCTCCTCCTGTGATGAAACAGGAGCAAGAGTTAACACACTTTCTGAATTCTCCCTCACTCATTCTTTCACTCACTTTTCTTTTCTTTTATAGAACAGTTGAGAGATATTGAGAAAAACAGAGTAGAAATGAAGCGTTTCTTTTTCTTTGTCACACAAAACAACAGACATGTAGTCTCGCTGAAGATAATAAGGCGGCGTGGTTCACAGGTGCCATATATATATATTATGCGACGCGCTTAATTGTCACATCACCTTATCATGGCAGGCCTATAAGTAAAGGCATGATTTTACACAAGCTTCAGATACCCGTCATGCACGCAAAGCGCTCCCATACTGTTATGCTAAAAGCAACGTTGAAGTTCCCTTTGAAAGGGAACCCCTGAAGCACAGGGAGAACTTGTGAGCTCTGCACACACAGGGCAGTTAAGAGAATCGAATCCCCAACCCTGGCGATGTGAGGTGAACTTGCTAACCACTAAGCCACCATGCGCCCCATAATTTGAATAGATTTAACCAAATTCTTTCTTCTTACATTTTTATTCTTATTTTGTTTTATTATGATCAGCCTAGACTATAGGCTTACATATGCTAACTACTCTGCATATTTATCCACTTTCAAACTGGAACTCGTACTGCACATTTGTTCTCATTTTCATACCTCTACCATGAAATCAGTATTAATTATTGGCTGATTCCCTTGAGAGCAGACAAGCTCTGCCATGAACGGGTCAGCAATCTATTCTGCATTTACATATGCTTATAAGCAGCCCCTCATTTTATGCTCCCATGCTTCATTAAGAACATCTTGCTTTCCTCCACACACATCACACGGTTAATATCCTGGCAAGAAGTGTAAGTAGATGAAGACCTTCTTCTTCTTTTGCCTCAGGTTAATTGTGGTAGCAATGTCGCTAATTGGAGTCCAGTAAAGGATAAACGAGTGGATAAAACCTAAGCAAGTACTACTTCTGTTTGAATTATGGTGATAAAAAAATACTGTTTACGCAGTTTTTTCCATTAATGTGTGAATCCATTTAACATCTTAAGCTTGAAACATAATTTTCTATTACAGCAATTACAGGTTATGAAAAATGTACATTTTAGTGTCCCATAACGTTCACTCAATCATGTTATCTACACATCCATATGGAATATTTGGACAAAGGTTCAGAAGGAAGTCATCTGAATTTCTTGAAGCTCACAAGCAGAAAAAAATTAAAGTAAATTAAATTAAAATAAATTAAATTTAATTAAAATTAAATTAAAATTAAACTGTTTGTTTTCAATTATTATTAATCATTATTAATTAAAAATACATTTTAAGTAAATCATTCAAATGTCCTTAAAGGTGCATTAGGTATAATTAAATCTCTAAGAGTTAGGTGGGTTCAACATTTCACTTTATGTGTAATGAATATAGAAAATATGAAAGTTCCACTTGTGTTGATCGATAACCTTTATGCTTGTGTTGGATCTATCACTTTGTGCACTACTGCAAGATAAATGATTTCGACTTAAATATGAAGACTGACATTACAAAATATCTCCATTTCTTGTATTCTTTCAGTTTGTCTAATAAATATCCATGTACCCACTTTAACAGCTCACTGCTTAATTTCTCCCTCATTTGAGAAAGACCAGATGAATATGTACTGCATTAAAAATTGTTAGAATGTATGATGGTAGTTATTTTCCAGTTCTCACCCAGCTGCTGTTTTGGTGGTCTGAAATGAACATGTCTGCACTGACTAGCGCAACCAGGTGCTATGACATTTTCAAACACACTTTGGTCTATAATTGCACCAAAGTTACAGTTTTCTGAGACCTTTATAAAGATGCAAGGCCACATAGTGTTTTTCTTGCTTTAAGCAAAGATTTCATATAACTATTTTGTGGAGGTGCACTTTTTTCCCGTTATTACTTAATCCAATGGATTAAATGATCCTGTCTGTCAAAAAGAGGGGATCTGATTTAATTTGTTATCAGAGCAGCATGTTTAACTTCACCTCTTGATAATGTACTCTTTATAATTTCATGTATTCATTCATTGTTATTATATTTTTAATAACAATGCTGCTCTTCGCTAGATTTCCACGTTCTGTTGAAGTCAAAAAATCCCAAGAATGTACTGTATACACCACACAGTTGTGCTGAATGTGTGGAATGAACAATTACAGAGTATTAAGTGTCAATTTAATACAGGGGATTTTGCTGACATGCATATACTGCAGAAAATGGAAATCCTATACAAAGATCTCAAGATAAATCAATTGGAAGACTTAAGTCTCTATACATAAAATGTCACTATGCATGAAAATCTTTAGCCGATGTGATCTTGCTGTGTTGTCATTAATCATGCTTTAATTTGCTTTACATGTAATACTGGATGCTGCAGAAAAGCAGAAGGTAACTCTTTATCAGTTTTCATCCTGGGAGAAATGAACCTGAACTGGAGCTCATATGAAACAAGTGGCAGAGATGGATGTTATTTCCTATAATGGCAGAATGTTTTCAGGAGAATATATATTCTATTAGCTAAAACATAAAAAGGAAGTGAAGCACAGAATATGTTCCTGCTATACTAATACTTCAGTACTCCTTAATTAAACAACAGTGAATTAGGTTCAATGACTTAACCACAGAAGGCTTTGGGAACTAGATGTAGAAACAATAATACTAAAATATTAAAATACTAAAATAACTGTAATCTGAAACTCAGAATTTCTGTTTACACCAATCATAACTAGATAAATTAATTGGTCAGCATTTATACTTGCTCCATAAGCTCATCTGATTGACTGTGTTATGGATTGTAATAGGAAGATAATTGTTATTGGTTAAATAGACTAATTGTTACATGTTGACTAGAGTATCATCAATCAAGAAAAATGCTCATGTGATTATGCCTTTAAACTTAAGAATAGGGTTTTCTAAAAAAAAAAAACCTAAAAAACTGACCAAAAACATTTTGTATTTCTGAAACAAACTGTACTTTTTGCAGTGCTCAGCTAATTCAAATGTCATTTGAGTTTTGAAGCGTGAAAGTTTTTGTTTGTTTGGTTGTTGGTTTGTTTTTGCTGCACTTTGACATCCCTTAGATAAATCATGCATACAATGCATGGGAAGCAATTTGTATGCATTGAACTGGAGTCATGTCCAAATGATTTAGGTCTTCAGTAACAATTAGCATATAGGATTTATCAACGCCACATCCTGGCACATCCTGGCAGGAGCTCATGACGATCACGCAAGGTCATATCCCACTGCACGCTGCCAAGTTAGTGCCCTCCACCACGAAACCATCATCCTGTACATCATGGTGTCCACCCAGCACCCCGTCATTCTAGGCCTTCCTTGCCTGGACCTTCACAACCCCCAGGTCTCTTGGATGGACAAGCAGGTTTCCCAATGGTCCCCATTCTGCCTGAACAACTGCCTGAACTTCCCCACGGTCCCTTTGGCTGCCACGACAGTGGAGAGCCCCACGACTCTTGTTCCGGTCTCAGTTTCTCCCGAATATCGGGACCTCAGCGAGGTGTTCAGCAAGGAGAAAGCAAGCGGTTTACCATCACACCAACCCTACGACTGCACCATTGACCTTCGTACTGGAGCCAATCCACCTTGGGGACGTGTATACCCACTCTCCCAAGCTGAACGCTGAGCCATGGAGGAATACATTCAGGAGACCCTCCAACAAGGGTACATTAGACCCTCCACGTCCCCTGCGTCCGCAGGGTTCTTCTTTTTGAAAAAGAAAGGAGGGGGCCTATGACCGTGCATCGATTACCGGGGCCTAAACCAAGTGACAGTCAAGTATCGGTATCCCCTGCCACTAGTTCCGGCAGCCCTTGAACAGTTAAGATCCACGACCATTTTCCCCAAGCTGGACCTGCGTAGCGCATACAACCTGGTCCGCATCCGGGAGGGGGATGAGTGGAAAATAGCTTTTAGCACAACCTCCGGGCACTATGAATACTTGGTCATGCCGTATGGGCTCGCTAAAGCCCCCTCTGTGTTCCAGAGTCTAATTAATGATGTCCTGAGAGACATGTTGGGGTGGCGCGTCAACATCCTGGTGTATTCAGCATCGCTGGAAGAGCATATCAACCATGTCCGGCAGGTGTTGTGCTGCCTGTTGCAACATCAACTTTATGTAAAGGCAGAGAAGTGTGAGTTTTCACCAACACACGATTTCCTTCTTAGGATACATCATTAGCCAGAAAGGGGTCATCACGGACCAGCACAAGATCCAAGCAGGGGTGGAATGGCCCACGCCCCGAACCATCAGGCAGTTGCAACAGTTCCTTGGCTTCATGAACTTTTTCTGATGGTTCATTTGAGACTTCAGTAAGATAGCACGACCCCTGATTTCCCTCCTGCATGGACAAGCTCAAGAGGGCCTTCACCAAGTCCCCCAATTCTTAGACACCCGGATCCCTCCAGACCATTCATCGTGGAGGTTGATGCCTCTGAGGCAGGGTTAGGGGCCATTCTCTCTCAAAGGCTCAGAGATAAACCCATGCTGTACCCCATTGCGTTCTTCTCCCACAAGTTGTCACCAGCAGAATGCAATTATGATGTGGGGAACCGAGAACTCCTGGCAGTTAAACTGGCCTAGGAGGAGTGGAGGCACTAGTTGGAGGGTCCCACCCACTTGTTAATTATCTATACAGACCATGAAAACCTGGAGTACCTGAGGATGGCCAAACTTGTCAGGCCCCAGCAGGCCTGCTGGTCCCTGTTCTTCTCCGGGTTCCAGTTTACCTTATCATATAGGCCATGAGCAAAGATCACTAAGGCCGATGCCCTGTCACAAATCCACTGCTCTGAGAGCCGAGTGGACCATAGAGATTATATCCTGCCCCCCTCCTGTATTGTAAGCGCCATAGAGTGAACTCTGGACCAGGCCTTAGCACACTTCACCAGGTCATGAATCCCATCAGCATGTCCTCACTGCAAGCAATTTGTCCAGATGCGATACCAACTGGAGCTCATCTCCTGGGCCCACACAGCACTAGGGTCACCTGGGAATACATCGCAACCACTGACTACTGACCAAGAAATACTGGTGGCCCCACATGTCTAGGCAAGTACAGCGCATCGTATCCTCATGCTCCAGATGCGCTCAGGCTAAGGTACTGCATACTCTACCAGTCGGTAAACTGGTGCCCCTACATATCCCTGTACACCTGTGGTCCCACTTGGCGCTAGACTTCATCATTGACTTGCCAGATTCACAGGGGAACACTAGTGATCATCGATCGTTTTTCAAAGTCCCTGGGCCTCATTCCACTGCCCGCCAAGCTGCTATTCCATCATATTTTCGAATATTTCGGTATCCCGGAAGAGATTGTGAGTGACAGGGGGCCTCAATTCATGTCTAGAGTCTCGGCCAGTTTTATGGAGAAGATGGGTGTCAATGTTAATCTCACCGCCGGTTACCACCCCCAGGCCAACGAATAGGTAGAATGGGCTAACCAAGAAGTCGCTAGATTCCTCCAAACCTTTTGTGCCACCAACCCGGAGAACTGGGTCCAATTCCTCCCATGGGCGGAGTACACACAGAACTCCTTGCGACAATCTGCAGTGCATTTCACCCCTTCCAGTGTGTCTTGGGCTACCAGCCACCTTTATTTCCCTGGAGCACCAACCACTCAGGACCGTCCCCGAAGGGATCATCCAAACTACCAACCCAGGGACAGGGTGTGGCTTTCCATGAGAGACCTAAAGCAGACATTCCCGGGCAGGAATCTTACCCCAGGTATATCGGCCAGTTTCAAATCCAGAAACAAATTAACAAGGTCACGTACCACCTGGACTTGCCCCATCATTCCATGTCTCTCTCCTTAAGCCAGTGATACTGGGTCCCTTGGCCACAGTGGTGCCAGGTGACTCCCCACCGGAACCGCTAAAGATTGAAGGCTGTCCAGGACCTTGATTTTGTGGTCAGTAAACCATTTTTGTGTAGATCTTGATGTATGTTTTGGAACATTGTCCTGCTGGAAGATCCAACCATGTCTCATTTTAAGTTTTCTGGCAGAGGCAGTTCATTCTGGTTTTTGACTTTGCTCACATTTTTGACCTCATGTTTTTGCCCTGCCTTGTTTGTATGGTTTGCCTGACTGCTGCCTGTTTATGATTATTGACTTCTGCCTTATCCTCTGGATTTCATGTTGTTTTATTAAACTGCCATGCCTGCACTTGCTTCCATCTGTGCCTTCATTACATGACACAGTCAGGTTTTCATTTAATATCTGTTGATATTTTATTGAGTCAATGATGCCATGTATCCTAACAAAATGTCCTCTTGCAGAAAAACAGCCACAAAACATTAAAGAGCCACCACCATATTTAATCATGAGCATGAGATATTTTTCCATGTGGCTACCTCTCTTTATACACCAAAACCACCTCTGGTGTTTATTGCCAAAATGCTCTATCTTGGTTTCATCTGAACATAGAACCCGACCCCAAGTTCCAGTAGTGTCTGGCAAACTGAAGATGCTTGAGTTTGTTTTTAGATGAGAGTAGTGGCTTTTTTCTTGAAACCCTTCCAAACAACTTGTGGTGATGTAGGTGACTTCAGATTGTACATTTGGAGACTTTCTGACCCCAAGACTCAACTAACTTCTGCAATTCTCCAGCAGTGATCCTTGGAGATTTTATGACCTCTCAAACCATCCTCTTCACAGTGGATTGAAACAATATAGACACACGTCCAATTCCAGGTTGATTCACAACATTTCCAGTTGACTGGAACTGCTTAATTACTGCCCTGATGGTGAAAATGGGTATTTTCAATGCTTGTGATAGTTTCTTATAGTCACTTCCCATTTTATGAACCTCAACAACCTTTTCCCACACATCACAGCTATAGTCCTTGGTCTTCCCCATTGTTATGAATGACTAAAGGAATTTGGCCAATGTGTTACCTCATATTTATACCCCTGTGAAACACAAATTCATGGCTGAATAATTTCCTGTTCCTAGTCATATTTCAAATATATTTTTCTCATATGAATTCATGCCAATAATTGTTGCACACCTATATTTAACAAAGTTTCATAAACATGTTTTGTTTGCAGTTGTTTGATGTCCATGAGAGCAGAGTATTTATGTGGGTTTTTTTGAACAATTAAGACAAATTTTCACAGCCTTCTTTGCTTATATTTACTAAGGGTGCCAATATTTGTGGAGGGCACTGAACATGGACAGCATAGTTTTCAGAAAACTCAGTAAACTCTGCTAGTTCTTTATTTCTTTCTGTCCACCAGATTTCATTGCATTTTCTCAGAGGGCCCTCTATAAACCCCATAAGTCATACTCCTTCTATAATCTTGAAATGGCCAGTAAAGTGTGAGCCAGTAAATTGTGAGCTGGACTGTTTCCAGCAATATCAAGTAGAAGAACTCTATAAAAAGTTGTATCCAGTGGTCAGTTTTATCTGATCAGAGAATGGCTTTGGTATGAAGTTGTGTGACATACTGGCTCCTGTAAATGAATTTAAGTCTCAATAAAATGGTAATCTATTTAAAAATTATTGTAACGTTTACACTGTTAGATGTATCTGTAAATTGTGTCTAGTATTTATACTGTACCTAGCATTATTGTTTTATTCAGTTTTCATGACCCCAGTATTATTAAAAAGAAAATTAGTTAATTAGTTATACCCACACAAAAGTGGAAGCAAGTTGTGACATATTTACTTTAAATAAATCCATGTGTAAATGATCCTATGAGGAAAAAACAGTACATACTGTATATATAGGGAGTTGAAACCTACCCTGAAAATTACCCCTACTGACTCTTTTGTTAACATTTAAACATCCTCATGTCCATGTTACAGAGTTATGTTTGTTACTCTATAGTAGAGTATAAATATTGTAAATTATTATTCTTTACTATTTATTTATTAATGGATGCACCAATAGAACCAGGCTATTAAAATATTACCTAATTAACTCGAAAATCTCAGGCAGAGAAATGGTGGGGTACCAATAAAGGACACGTCTTTTGTACTTTGAGTGTATAAGTTCAACCTAAAAATGAGGATATAGTGTATCTTAAAAAATAAGAATGGTAATTGTACACTACAGCCCACTGACATAAGTTTTAAAGCTAATTAAAGGTCCACTGCAGGCACCTTCCTAGGTAAAAGATACATACTAAGTGTACAGATGTACCCTCCATGTTACTCACAGCAACAAAGAATGTTTTGGTGCCTTTATTTCCATGATGCGATACCGACTGGAGCTCATCACCTGGGCCCACACAGCATTAGCGACGGGCCACCCGGGAATACATTGCAACCACCGAATATTGACCAAGAAATACTGGTGGCCCACATGTCTAGAGAAGTACAGTGCATCGTATCCTCATGTTCTAGATGCGCTCAGGCTAAGGTACCACGTAAAGGTAAAAGATGCATACTAAATTATACAGAAGATGTACCCTCCATGTTACTACCACAGCAACAAGGAATGTTTTGGTGCCTTTATTTCCATGACATGGAGCTTGGATATGGGGATTAGTTTAACACATGTCATGGCCTGCCAGCAAAGGCAAAAATCATTAACAGATTGTAACAATGCTCCAAATGGCTGTTGGGAAATGAAGTCTGGAGACCTGCTGAACCCTATATAGGCCGTTCCGTTAGCCTGAGGTGGCTTCAGTGATCTTTCCTTCCATATGAACCCGATAGAATTCTACTTACATCTTTAAAATTCATACTGAATGTTGAAATAATGTAACTTGTAAATGTAAACAATGTAACACTTATTGCAAGGTTTTATTCAATATGCAAAAAAAATAGTACAGTATTTAAAAAAATAGACTTCTTCAGACCATTAATACAAACTCTAATTAGCTTGCCCTGTTTGTATATCGTAATTAGGCTAATGGGATTGGAAATCAGATCCACGAAAATAAATCAAGGTCAAGGAACATTTAAAGTGCATTCATGTATAAAATATCTAGTGATTTGTAGTACATGAATCATGTTTTACAACATTTGTATGAGTATTTTAATATGAAAGTGGTGCTTCTTAAATGCCTTTAGCTGTTTCTAAAGAAACAAAGAAAAGAAGGAAAGAAAATCACTAGAGAAAAAATAAGCAGAATCAGTGCATTATCTTTTTTCAGCCTTTATTTGACTGATGGTAATGTCACTATGTCATGACACTGTCAGACTCTACCTGGAGAAAATGGCACAAGCTGTCACAAACGTCTTCAGTAAGATGCTGGGTGTCAAAATTAATTTGCAGTAAGGTCAGGAGACTGCATGTGTGGAACTGTGAGGGCATTTGTCCTCCACCTGGCTAACCTCTACTTCCACATTCCTCATTTTAGTGCCATATTTAATATTAGACAGGTATGCTCATATGTATCTAAAGTAGCTTAGCTTAGCTTAGCACAATTAGTGGACTACTGAGGTTAACCATCATTCAGTGCTCATTAGCATTAACTGGTTAGTATCAAGCATGTAAAAATGTCATAAAAATAAAAAAAAATTTGGAAAGTGTCTTTTTGAGATGTTCTGGTAAAAATCAAATGTGTTTTTAGTTATATTCCAAGCTTCTTAGTCACTGCATGGGAGTGTAACTTTCTAAAGCCAAAAGTCCCAGTGTGTGTGTGGGTGGTGTTTCTATGCATGTGTGTTTGACTGCATTTAAAGCTGCGTTCACTTACTCAGAGAAATGGAAGAAACATTTAGTCATTCAAAAGTAAAGCTAACTTTCATCTCTTACTGAATGCACAGTATCAAATCTCTGATTTCCTGCATGCCATGTAATTAATGGTAGTTATGGCAAAGGCCAAATATTTGTGGTGGTGGTCATTGACACATCTACTATATGTCCTGGATAATGTTCTTCATCTGTTCAACTGTTTTCTTCAGGACTGAAAGAATTTTCATAGTCAAGTGCAATGAGGTTGTTTTGTTTTGTTAGTTTTTTGCTATTGCTAAGGTCACCAATGCATTTATTGTTTTCTCAGTAATGTCCTAAACAATTTGTCTTGAAACATATAATATTTTACATGCAATCTATTGGCCAAACATTTGTGCACACCTGGCCATCTCATGTGTTTGTTGAACACGTGTGTTCCAGGTTTACTCCATCCTTTGTTGTTATAATAAGCTCCACTCTTCCGATTTTGGACCGTGGCCGTGGGGATTTGTGTTCATTCAGCTACAAGAGCGTTAGTGAGGTCAGGCACTGATGTTGGGTGAGAAGGTCTGGAGTGCAGCTGGTGTTCCAGTTCATCCCAAAAGGTGTTCGGTGGGATTCAGTTCAGGGCTCAGATCAGGACACTCGAGTTCTTCCACTCAAACTTTGGCAAACCGTGTCTTCATGGAGCTCGCTTTGTGCACAGGGGCATTGTCATACTGGAACAGGTTTTGGAAGGGAAATTGTAAAGCTCCAGCATGCAAAGACATTTTATACAATTGTATGCTTCCAAATTTGTGGAAACAGTTAGGGGAAGAAGCACATATGGGTATGATGTTTAGTATTTTTCCATATAGAGTATGTATAATTTATTCTCTTTCCAGTCTGATGTCATTAAGAGACTAGAGAAACAGTCTACATGTACAAACGCCATTTATAGCTAGGTTTTGTTAACTCTACTGATCCCCTAAAATGAAACACGCATGTATAAATCAATCTGCCATAAACATATAAAACTCAGTTACTGCTTCAATTCATATCCAATATCCTGCAGTAATTTATTTATTTATCTATTTTTAAAATTCCCATTGAATGCAACAGTTTATGACCTGAAAGGCACACTTTGAACATCTTGGTGTAACTGTTTATCTTTACTTTTGCATCTATCTCCTTTCTGCTATCCCCAGCTCCTGTGCAGAGTTTTTCCATCCATCATTACCAGTGATCATTGTTACCAGGCTCCAGATAAATGTAAGAGTGTGATGTATTTTTATAATTTTTTTGAACAGACTGTGACATTCTGCGTCAAGCTGCACAGACATAGTAACCAAATGATGAATTACATCCTGTTAGGGAATGCCTCACTGCAATGCAATGTAGGCAAGGCCTGTTCAGTGCACACACACACACACACACACACACACACACACACACACACACACAGGAATGAAACTAATTTGCTAATCAATCTCTAACAGTGCAGCAAAAATTTTCATTAGCAAAGGCATTCTTGATTAGCATTCTGTTCAAATTGTGTCATTTCAGTGACTTTATTCTACTTTGTTTTATTAGTTTGCGAAGTCTGTCATGTCCCATAATTCAAAGCTGTGTTTCTTTAATCTAGTTAACTTGCTTTGTCTTCTTGTATTTTTGTTTGTTTGTTTTGTCTGATAATGTAGTTGCCAGATATACCTTTCTTAACCATCTGGGTGTATACTGAGCACAACAACAGCAACAGCAACAGACACTGACATTTATGTTTAGGGAAAGAATTAATATCTATTTTGCAATCAAATTACAGAAACTATACATGTTTTGGTTTTATTCAACGGTTGCTCTACAATGTGAGCTAAACTTTCATTTGATAAAATGACGAATAGCTGAATATATGTTCCATCTGCTGCCCATCTGAAAATAAAACATGAAGATGAATAAGGTCTCTAAAAATGGAAACCACCTGGGTGATACATTTGCTATTGAGAAACCATTACAAACTGCCCTCTCCCCACAACTATACATCAAATGTAGCAGTTCAAATGGCCACATCAGTGATGGATTGGTCGTGAAAAAGCTGTTTCAAAAGCAAAAAAAAAAAAGAAAGAAAGCAAAATCTAAACTGGTTTATTACAGAACAAGTGGCCTAGTGGTAATATTTATAATATATATATAATAATAATAATAATCAGCACATTCACTTCACACCTCCAGGGTCCTGGGTTCGATTCCCGCTGGGGCCATGTGTGTGCGGAGTTTGCATGTACTCACCGTGCTGCGGGGGTTTCCTCCGTTTACTCCGGTTTCCTCCCCCAGTCCAAAGACATGCTTGGTAGGCTGATTGGTGTGTCTAAAGTGTCCGTAGTGTATGAATGGGTGTGTGAGTGTGTTTGTGATTGTTCCCTGTGATGGACTAGGGTCTAGGGTGTACCCCGCCTTGTGCCCAATGCTCCCTGGGATAGGCTCCAGGTTCCCCGTGACCCTGAAAAGGAGGAGAGATGGTACAGTTGAAAATATTAGTTTGAGATGAGTTACTCTACTCAACAATGATTTCAATTACAGTCTTCATCAGTTCTACATAACATCATGCACATGTTTGCTCTGCATTTCTCTACATTTTCCCTGGAACTATTACAGTCATATGCAGGGGTTAAATAAAGACCAATTCAAAAATTTTGCAAACTAAATGTAATACCTTTTGAGGGTAGCTTGGAGAATAATTATAGAAGATCAGTGGATGTCTGCATTCACATGCAGAGAAACATGTACAGAACAATCACTCATTTAAATACAGTGCCCTCCACTAATATTGGCACCATTGGTAAATATGAGCAAAGAAGGCTGTTAAATATTGTCTATTGTTTAACCTTTTCATCTTTTGTTTAAAAAAAATCACAACAATACTCTGCTCTCATGGATATCAAACAATTGCAAACAAAACACAGGTTTGTTCAATATAGATGTGCAACAATTTATTGACACCCTTATGAATTCATAAGAGGAAAATACAGTATCTCACAAAAGTGAGTATACCCTTCACAATTATTTTTTTAAATATTTGATGATATCTTTTCATGTGACAACACTGAAGAAATGACACTTTGCTACAATGTAAAGTAGTGAGTGTACAGCTTGTGTAACAGTGTAAATTTACTGTCCCCTCAAAAGAACTCAACATACATGCATTAATGTCTAAACCACTGGCAACAAAAGTGAGTACACCCCTAAGTGAAAATGTCCAAATTGGGCCCAATTAGCCATTTTCCCTCCCCGGTGTCATGTGACTTGTTAGTGTTACATAGGCCAAATTCCCTAATCATTCATAACAGTGGTTAAGGCCAAGGAATATAGCTGTGATGTACGGCAGAAGGTTATTGAACTTCACAAAATGGGAAGTGGCCGCCTTATGTCCATCCCGGATGCCCTACTTCTGGTTGGAGTTCTCATCAATTGGAAGTCACTGCTGCTGCTGAGGATGGCCCCACAGGGTGCAGCCTAAAGATTATTGAGATTGCTGAGGATGGTACCACTTAAAAACCATAAAGATGGCTTTGACCTCAATTCATATGAACAGTTATGTTATGTTGGCTAGCACTACAATTGCTGTGATAGCTTTAGCAAACAGTTCTTCCTGGTTACACAACAGCACAATTTGACCATGTAGCATTAGCACCGTTATAGAAGGGATTTATTTATTTATAATTGTGCTATCCGGTGTCAACCAAATGATGATGGGTTCTTTTTTGAGTCTGGTTTCTCTCAAGGTTTCTTCCTCATATCATCTCAGGGAGTTTTTCCTTGCCACCATTGTCTATGGCTTGCTCATTAGGGATATATTAATATATTAAAAATCTATATGCTGAATTCATATATTTCTGTAAAGCTGCTTTAGGACAATGTCGATTGTTAAACACGTTATGCAAATAAAATTGGATTGAAATGAATTGAAGGTTGGAAAATGAATTCCGTTCATGGCTGTCAGGAGTGGAAACCGAAGTGGACTTCTGCTGTCTTCTAGTCCATCTGCCTCATTGTTTGAATGTTCTTGTGCATTCTGAGATGCTATTCTGCTCACCATGGTTACAGCTTGTACTAGTCTGTCCACTGTTGACCTCTCTCATCAACAAAGTATTTCTGCCTGCAGAACTGCTGCTCATTGAATGTTTAGTGTTTTTCACTCCATTCTATGTAATCTCTAGAGACTGTTATGCATGCAAATCCCAGGAGATAAGAAGTTTCTGAAATACTCAAACCAGTCCATCTGGCACCACCAATGGTTAAAGTCACTGAGGTTACATTCCCCCCATTTTTATGTTTGAAAGTAAACTGAGTTATTGACCTGTATCTACATTATAGCACAATGATTTTATGCGTTGTGCTGCTACAACATGATTGGCTAATTGGATAATTGCATGAATGAGCAGGGGCACGTGTATTTCTTATAAAGTGGCATGTAAGTGTATATGCATGTAAACTTGTCACAGTTGCATTTGTACATTTAGAGAAAACGTGTACTGTTACGATTGAACCAGTGTACTGTAACGATTGTAGAGTCTCAAGTTGTGTAATTTCTAACTGAACATAAACAGTTCAGAAAGTAAAAGTATAACCAGTGCAGAGATAAACGAAGAAACTTTCATTCTGCTCCTTTTTGTGGAAAGATTGAAGACTCCTGTCCCTGACTTTTCCTAAGAGGTATGCTTGGATATCTAAGATGAACATGGGGGCACCCTGTTGTTGCATAGAGTGTGCCTTTCCACCAGAAACTGTGGCAAAGGCAGGTTCTAGTACTAAACTGAATCAAGGATTATCTGTACTGGGTCAGGTAATAATTCTTGCGGTGAAAGCGGGAGCAGTTGCAGGGTTGTGAGAAGGCTTGGGGAGTAACGGTATACACGTAATGGTGTTACATATCAGGATACAAAAAACTTTAATCCGTTACAGTCACTTAAAAAAAAGTAATCTGATTACAGGTACATTTTGTAAAAAAAAAAAAAAAAGAAAGAAAGAAAGAAAAAAGAAAAGAAAAGAAAAAATGGGAATACTATCAGGATTTTTTTTTTCATTTTTAATTCATTTAAAACCCAAAAAATTTAACTTTTGACATGACACAATATAGACATCTGCTTATAGTTCTGGTTCTCTCTTGCCAATCGTGGCTCACTTGAGCAACCTCCTGGTGCATATGCAAATAAAATTTGCACAAAGTTAATTTGGATGAAATTAACACAAATTTTCTGAAATGCTTTTGTTAGGGTGACCAGAAGTCCTCTTTTTCCTGTCAGGTCCTTGAACCTTAAAAAGCGTCCAGCTGGGATTTCTAAATCTGAGAAAATGTCTGGAATTCAGCTTTAGTTTCATGATGATGTTCTTATGGTCTAATACTGCATCATGTGTGCACATGTTTGCATTGCTTTAACACCTCTCTGTAATTCCCATCTTCTCACACACCAGTTGGTCGATTATAAATGGATTCCAGCAACTATTGGCCAAATTCCTGCTTCTTAACCATTAGCCTACTCTAGCAAACACGTGAAGGTGAAGCGCTGTTGTGTACGCCGTCAAATAATTGCTTGACAATAGCAGCAAGTGACAGCTGTCCTGAGTCGAAACAATGCCCATGGCCATATAAGGTCATTTTTATTTTCATGTTAACACATTGCATGGTATTACATGGCCATTCAAATGTTTAAATGATGGCAGAAGGTACACTCGTGGCATGAAATATTTTATTTTATTACCTGGACATTCAAAGAAGGGGGGATGTACATAAAGGTCTGACATGCAATCTGAATGTAATGCAGCTGTGCTATACAGCTGTTAAAAAAAGAAAACTGCACAAGAAATGATTTACTGTAATAGCTGGGAGAACTAGTGTTTATTATTATTATTATTATTATTATTATTATTTGTCATGAAATCAATAAGGGAACAGCCACTGCTTCACTGTCACATGACCACCTGCACCTGATTCACGTTCCTGGTAATTAGCACTCTTGTATATAGTCACAGTTTGCAATGCACTCTTTGTCTCACATTATCGTCTCACTATACCTTTGTCTATGCTGTTGTATTTTGTCTTTGCCACAGTGTTTTGTTTCCTAGTTGTAGAGTGTTTCGTATGTTTGTTATTAAATGTTTAAGAATCTGCGCTTGCTTCCGTCTCCTGTACTTTGAAAGGTGACATTATTATAATTTTGTGTGATTCTGCAATGTTTTGTGTTTGACCCATTGATGGTCTGTGCTATTTCTAGCTTCACCCACATGCTGAAAACAGAGATCCCTGTTCGGCTTGCATGGCAGCTGGCCAAGATGGTTAGGTATGATTTTGCTCACTTGGCTTTGGAAATAACAACCAAATATGGGATTAGTGATTTGTACACAAGCCATGCTGTGCCACACCGTCTGGTGGAAAAGCGAATATACATAGTTAAACATGGTGCAGATCCTTTGACATCTGTAGTGCAAGGACAAAAGGTTCTGATTTTATTTTTGCTGCAGCAGAAAGCCAGAAGGGTGTTCAGTTTTTTCTATCATGAAACCAGTGACTTGAACATGACATGAACACTCATGCTTGATGTCCCCTGTGTCCTTATTTCTATAGGCGCCACTATGGTCAGAAATATTGATCACATTCCTGTGTTACTCCATGAATAACAAAAGATGGAATATGTCTCTCACTCCTCACAGGAGCCCATGTCACACGTATTAAAATAAAAGTGCTGAGGGGAAATCCGTGACAGACATTACATTTGCATAAATCTGTTAATTAGTGAAGTTTTTAATAAAATGTTGCAACAATCAGATTTCATCGTTGGTCATTTATGTGGTGAAATTAATATCCAGTGACGCTGTAGTTAAACTTAGAAGACACAACAACCAAAAGGGACATTTTTAAAGCTGTCACATATTGTCGCTTATTAAGTGTGGATTTTTATTACCTGATCTGTGTCAAACTTCTTTTGTGCCTAAAGTTCGATTGCGATGACATTTGAAATATCTGAGCTTGCCTGTCAAAAAGCACACCCCAAATTAAGCTAATTCATAATCGATCAATTTGTTTAGGCTTGGGATCATAGTAGAGATGCACCAATACTAAATTTCTCAGCCGATACCACTAACCGATTATTCAGAGTGATATCGGCCGATACCAATAACCGATCGTTCTGCCTTTAATGCCTTCTTTTAAATTAATAATAATTAATTCTACAATTCTGAAGAAATGCAAATAAAAACTTTCTCTCCATTTCAGCAAGTTGTTTCACAGTAACTGGTCTCATAAACATTAACACATTACTCTAAGTAACATTAACACACGAACTCAATTCTGAAGATTAAAGTAAGATTTCTGAACTTATTGAAGGTTATTAATTCATATTAACAATTCTAGAAACCCTCCTGTTAGTCTCACATTCACCACACACACAAGCATTTCTACTTCATCACTGACATCAAACTGGTAATACAGTATATAATATACACTTCTATATTTTAACATTAACTGGATATGAAATACATTACTCTACAAATATATTTTTCTATGCAAAATATACTTTTTTGTCAACTCATCTTCATTAAAATCTTTCAATGGTGTACTGGCACTTTAATTCAGTGCAAGCAGCTCGGAAAAAAAAAAAAAATTAGACTCGACGCTAAAATTCCCGCTTCGCCACTGCTCACTTCCGGTGTAAAATTTTAGCAGTGCAGAGCTTACAGAGATTACAAACTGCAGTTTTGTCGTCATTCCACACAAGAGACATCATCTTTACACACAGCACAAAATCACTATGTTTTCCCGCCCTCTTTGGATTGACAGGATATAATCAACCCTGATCATCAGATATTTTTAAACTATCAGCCAATGGCCGATAGCATGAAAAATTGCCTTTATCTGCGATACATCGGTACATCTCTAGATCATATCCATTCTATATACAACATATATTTATTTGGAGTATTGCATGGTATCAAATCCAGAAGGTTCCAAACAGGGTAATGAAAAGTTGCTGTAAATCTTATGACTTTAAAATACGACACCAGTGTCTTCCTGCAAACAGCTGAACTCCACTTACTGCACTGCTGAGCCAAACTTGTCAACAAAATGTACAAAACCATATCCTGCCCTTTGTATTACTGAGAATATAACAGCTGTCTTGTAACAAAATCAAGATACAGTTTCAGACCATTGGCCCTTTTAATTGCTTTCTCTCAAATATTAAAATATTTTGGCATTGCATTCCCCTATGCAGGAAGTGTGCACTTAAACAAGGTGGGGCATGATTAAAAATCTAGACCAGACTGTTTTATGCCTTCCACAGCTCCACTGGTACAATAAAGGCTCATGGAACATTTAAACCCCAGATCACGTCTGCCACAAGCTGTTTTTCCTTGTAGGGCTAGGCAAACATTACTAAGCGCAGCATCAAAACACCAACCAGCAGATTTGGCACAGTTTCTACCCACAGGCAATCTGCCTTCAAAAAATCTAACATTTTGACTTACTTCCATCACAGGCTCATGGCACCCCTTTCACATTTCCATTTCTGTTTCTATACCTAAATATTCATGATTTTTAAAATCTTCCCTGACATCTTTATACCGGTTATAAAGGGATTGTATGTACACTTGCTGGCAATTGCTCAAATTTTGCTCAAATATGGTCGTGCTGTCTAATACGTATTTTTGTTATTGTACCTGTTTTATCTACATATGCCTGTTCTATTTTTACATTAAGGTGACACTGATGGATTTGATTGGCAGTTTGACATTCAAATGTGAATATTAAAAGGAAAAACTGGTGGATCCACTTGTGTGAAGAGTCACGACAAATGAATACAGTGTTCTTCTCACTCATCCTATGTTTAAACATCACTTCCAGGATGACTCCATCCCTGAACTGTAGGGCACCAGGGCTCACTGAATCCATCCATCCATCCATACACATTTCTGTACCACTTATCCTACACAGGGTCATGGGGAACCTGGAGCTCAGTATCCCAGGGTACTTGGGACACCCTGGATGATGTGCCGACCCACTGCAGAGCACAATCGCACACACACTACCGTCGATTTAGAAATGCCAATCAGCCTGCAATGCTTTTCTTTGGACTGGGGGAGGAAACCGGAGTACCCAGTGGAAACCCCCAAAACATGGGGAGAACGTTCAAACTCTGCATACACAGGGTGGAGGCGGGAATAGAACCCCCAACCATTAAGCCTCCATGCTCACTGAATGATTTTTTTTTAAATTTGGCAAGAATGACAATGATATAAATCATTTACTGTGGGCTTCACACTCATCATATTTCAACCCAGCTAATCACATACAGTATGGGAGATTTTGGAGCAGTTTGTTTGAGCACTCCACCATGATCATCATCACAACACAACAAAGGGAATATCTTTTGGATGGATCAGTGTCCAATTCTAGCTCCAGAGACTTGTACAACCTCTAGCAAGCAACATTGAAGCTGTTCTATTGGTTATGTTAGTTTTTCCTTTAATCACCAGTTTGTAGGTCTACAGTAAGACTCACGCTAAGTTATCCAGTCCATTAGAAGGTCTTCATCACATCCTCATCACCTCATAAACTTGGAATGTGTATCAGTCTGCCAAATAGTCACAGCTGGTGCCTCATAATGAATTAGCATTTAAAATGCAATTCTGCATGAAGTTTAGTTATTCATAGTCCTGACTGAATACCTGACTGTTTTCATCATCCAGTCAGATATACATATTTATACAAGGTATATCTAGTGTACCAAACTGTACAAGGTAAGTTTGATCCTGTTTGAAAATATGAAAGGCAAACAAGAGCATTCTTGTGTACACTCTGGGTGAGTGTCAAAGAACCAGACAATTTATGGTGCCTTGTGTAGACACTGCAAAACACTGATTCTGTATTTTCTTTTAAAATAAATAAATAAGTTTCATGCCTCTGGGAAATGTGCTGCGAGTTACTGAATAAAATCTTAAATAGTGCCGGTCGACAATTATCTATCGACTGGTGGCTTACTGATGTCTGCTAAAACTCCTTAGAAAACATCCAGCACCTTCTGAAGGCATTTTTTTATGCTTTCACTCACACTCACACCCCCACACTGGATATCAAAGACTTGATTTACAATATCCATTTTCTTTCATACTCACCTTTGGTGAGCCATGTTTGATCGTGTGTGTTTAATAAATGCTAGTGTCATTTTATTAGCACAGGCTATTTTTGTATGTTGTCTTTGTCTCTCTATTAATGTTCACCAGCTATGAACATGAAATGGGAACAAAAAATATCTAGGGTTCAAAAGTTGAAGAAAAAAGAAACCAGGTGACTGTACTGATTATCCCTCTGACAATATTTTTCCAAACCGTTTCTATGACTAGATGAGTCCAATGTATCATTTGCTTATGTTATCAGTCAGCACACAGTGTCTGAGTTCAAACATGTCATGCTCTGGCTAAACCCAGCACTCCTGCCAAAGATATTGACATTGTAGTATATCAATAAACAGGTAAACCTATCTGAGCTTGATTGTAACTTGGCCAGCCCTGTGTCCAGAGAACAGCTCTATTTATGGAAGTCACTGCCAGCGTCCAGATCACTGACTCACGGTTTGTGTGCTCTGGAGTGCGCCCCATTGAGAGCCATTGGGTAAAGGAAGTGTTTGGGGAAGCATATTTAAATGCAAATCAAGAGGCACCTTCTTCCATTAAATGACTTTCAATACACACTATGGCTACCTCCTAGGCGACAGCAAGAAGAGTGTCACTTTTGGACATTTGCAAAGCAGCAACATATAACTCCACATCCAACTTCTGACTGAATGTTACCTCATAGTATTTCATAACAGCTATGGTGAGTTTTTATTCCCAATAAAGTGCAGTATCAGTACTCATTCTCAATACAGAACAGTTTAGTGATTCTCATCCTCAATAAGGTAGAGTATCAATACTTTAGTGATTTCTCCTCCTCAATAAAGTACAGTTTAAGAATTATTGCCGCCTATTATTATCTGGCAGTTGCAATATCGTGATGTGTCCTGAACCTTCATGATGACTTGATACATTGTTCAAAAGGTTGGAACATAAGGAAGAATAATGGAAAATTATGTAGTAACCCATGTTTTTCAACTCAGTGGTGGACTGCCAGGCCATTTAGGTCACTCAGGTTGATGAGAAAGGTGAGAGAATAAACATGCCATTGCAGGGTCATGAGGGTGACAGCTTTGCTATTTGTAAGGAAACTAACACATGGATAAGTTTCTCTAGTTCCACAGGAAACCACCCTAGAGGTCCTCCACTTAAGTTATAGAATGCGAAACTTTCCAATATCATGATACATGTGCTGAACAGATACCTTAAATTTTCTTCATTATGCTACAGCCTCACTCTAATAGACTTTTTGTTTCTAATGAATCATTTCATGCATAGTGGTCACTACAGTGGACAACTATTCTGAAGCCATGTTCTGGCTATTGAAAGGATTTCACACTTTCAACAGCCACTAGAGTGGACAGTAATTCTTCGTTTGATCACATGCAGTCCAGTGGAGTGGGCACTTCAATAACTTTTTTTAAAAAATGTTTGTAAGAGTAAAATGAATGTAAAATCATTCTTTATACCTAAAGGTGTCATGTATCAGAGAAGGAACTCTGGACTTCCAAGTTCCTAGCAGCCACTGCACTGTACTATGTCAATGTCACATGACCACCTGTACCTGAATCACGTTTCTGTTAACAAGCACTCATATCAGACCACTGTTTGCACTGCCTCCTTGTCTTACGTTTGTCTTACTTTACATTTGTCCCTGTTACCGTGTGTTGTTTCTTTGTTTATGCTTAGCCTTTGCTGCAGTGTTTTGCCTTGTAGTGTCTTTTGTAGTTTGTTGGGTTATTTATTAAATGTTGAAATTCTGCGTTTGCATCCATTTCCACTTTTGAATCGTGAGAGAAGGAGAGTGAAAACACGGAGAAAAAAATCCTTGATCAGGATTTCAGAATTCATGCATGAAAGGGTTAATGTGCAGATAATACTCCATAATTAAAAATCATTTTAAAATGGTCACAGCTAAATCAGGCTGTATGTTTCTTTCTGGTCACATTTCATATAGCTCTAGTTTTTGATGCATTTCTGTCTGTATAGTATATCCTAAATATATGTTGTTTCATTACTCTGATATTTTAAACCACAAAATGATTGCCAGTTGAAAGGGTGCTAGAATCAATACATTTAAAACTGCTTTAAAATCCAATATTTAGGGCATGGGGCAGAATTGCAGCACATTGTCAAGTCCATTTATGAATCAGCAGAAGATTTACCAGTCTGTCAGTTTCAGAATAAAGATTTAGCCTAATATGATTTCCCGATACAGAAAGTAGGCCACTGCATGGATTTCAGACTCTCCAAAACTGGGCTTGTGTCCTATATTATTGCATTCTTCACCACTTGAGACTGATTTCGGACTAGCTGTCCAAATATTGTCCAGTTAATAATCAATGAAAATATATTGCTCATCTTAATTATTAATTATATAATAAATCTTGCCCATGGCTCGTGACTTGCTTCTAGCTTAAAATAAAAGGCAGTAGCTTTGATCATGTTAATATAAGCTTCTTGGTCATTATTTAAAAGCCAGAGCAATTTTATTAGTGGAGCGTGAAATACTTCGACATCTAAGCAGACTGAAAAAAGGAGAAGCACAGGAATTATGGAGCCTGTAGGACATTTAAGAAAGTCAATGCAAGACAATAAACATCATGGTCCATTAGGGCAAGTGCATTGCATCTTCATAGCATGTGCAGTGACCATTTTGTGTCTGAGGGGCCCTCTGAGTCATTGCTTAGCTGTGATGAGCCTGACAAAGGATGTAGAGTGCCAGTTTTATGGCATTTTAAGCCTCAAGCATGAAGGGAATGTTCTTTTTGTCATTCTTCAGCAACTAATGGCCAGCTGAATTCTCAAATGTTTCCTTGTTTCACCCTCTATTAAGATGATATTTCTGCTGCTACCTCTGTAATTTAATTCCCGAGTACTTTACTTACGTAACAATTTGCACATTTTGAGGTTTTTTTTAGGCCAGACATTGGTGGCACCAGACATAACTGCTGCAAACACTTTGTAATTCTTACAAACTCCAGTGGTTTATACTGGTATCATTGTGGTAAGGGAACGGGAATACACATCACTGATGGGGAAAAAAACCCACAAACAGATGGACTACTGTAGATGGTTCTGCCATTAGGACGTTACTTTAGACCAGTGCTTTGACAGTCTCTTTCTATTTCTTCTATAGCATTTCCTAGAGACAAATTTTGTGTAAATTGGGGGGGGGGTATACTTGATAAGTGATGATATTCTCAGATTGGGGGTTAATCTTCAGGAGCAAGTAATCAGCATATGTGTGGATTTGAATGCATGATTGTGACAAAATATAGAAGTATTGAAGATAATCAAAACACCATGGCCAGTCATTTCTATACATGGCTTCTCAAAACATTGCTTAGCCTGAGGAGATCAGATTTAGTTTATGACTTCTCATTAACCAAAAGCATGATCATAGTAATCTATTACTAACACAAAAGTCATGGCATGTATTCGTGACAACAACTAAAAGCAATCAAGCTGCAGGTTACTCTAGGTGATGGTACTGCAGACAGACAAACCTGCTGAATTTATTGTAGCTATTTATGATGTTCCTTAATCAGTCAAGTACCACAGCATGCCCTAATAGAATTATTGAATAAATCCGTTTGAAAAGAATATACTCATTCTGGTCCATAGCAAAAAGTGAATTTCAATCTATCCATCCTTAAAATTATATGAAAGAGGAATTTGAACATGCAAGACACATAACTGGTAATCCATTGTTGCATATCCCTCATGTTATAAGAATATCATTCAAAATAAAAATAAATAAATGAATAAATAAATAAACAGTTTTTGCCATGTTGTAATGAAAGTGATTAAGTTGTCATATGAGTAAACATTGCTTACTACAATGGCTGAAGTGATCTGGAAAAAAATTATAAATTAGAATTGCTGATTATAACAATGCTGCATCTTCCCATCTTCTCTAATTATTTAACTAGAATTATTAGGATTCAAGAAAATGAGCCAAAATATAGAGTACACTCAGGTTTATACAGGTTTCACTCAGAATTTATAATATATGCAGATATTGTTATCCTTGCTTTTCTCCTCACAATGGTTGTAAAGAGTGATTAACGATAAATGGCACACTATTGAAGTTCTTTTATCCAAAGCGCTTTACACTGTGTCTCATTCACCCATTCACACACACATTTACACATCAGTGGTAGCAGATCTGCCATGCAAGGCTCTAACGTACCATCGGGAGCAACTTGGGGTTCAGTGTCTTGCCCAAGGACACTTGGGCATGTGGAGTCATGTGGGCGGGAATCGAACCGCCAACCCTACGTTTAGTGGACACCATGCTCTTAACACCTGAGCCACAGCCTCCCCATCTCCTCTGACTTCTCTCATGAAACAAGGCAGTCTGTCACTCACTGGATGTTTTTTTGTTGTTGTTGTAACATTATGTATAAACTCTAATCAGGCCCTCCAGGAATTTGCGATTTTTGATTAATTATTTTTAATTACTGCAGAATTTCTGTGGATTTGGGGCAAGACGTGCATTCAGCCAAAGCCCTCTTTGATTTACGTGCGCCAAACAAGAGTACAGCTAAAATGTCTCATTTACCAACAAACATCACTGTGAAAGACAGTGCAAAATAATTTCATGCATTTGCAATTTCACCAATTCAAGTAGCTTTACACGAAAAAAACACACACACACACACACACACACACACAGACAAAAAAAAAACAACTCCACAAGCTGCATTGCAAATTTTGAACAAACAAACAAAAAAACACACAAAAAAAAAGCCACAGCAAAATCAAGCATTTTTTGGCCACAGCAATCACAAATTCCACAAAATCCTGTATGGACTGTCTGTGTGAAAATCCCAGGAGGTCAGCAGTTCCTGAAATACTCAAATCATTCACTGAGATGACATTTTCCCCATTCTGATGTTTGATGTGAACCTTTGGTTATGTTTCACCTGTATATTTTATGCATGATTTTATGTATTGTGCTGCTGCTACATGTTAGGCTGATTGGATAATTTCATTAATTAGCAGGGGTATCGTTGTTTCCATATGGGAGTGGACAGTGAGTGTACAAGACTGCACACATACAGTACGCATTTCTTTTATATTCATAACCATGGGGAAAAACCAACACACAAGACACTAACATAACTCACAAGACACTAGCTTCCCCTAACCATACACAAGGCATGTAATAGATATAAAATATGCAGTGGGAAATTATTAAGCCCAGTCAGGGTAAGAATTATATATATTTTTTAAGTGGACACAGATTAACTGATTCTAGGTAATCAGATCAGTGGTGGTCAATCACAGCGTGTCAGAGCTGCTTGAACTAGACAATGTGGAAACACTCAGATAACAAATGAGTGATGACTCATATTTAACAATTGCCTTGATTTTAAAAGACATCATACAGTACAGCCCATTATGTTTAACCTGCTGTAAATCTGCTGCAACATTAATGACATGTAAGTACAGTGTAGCATTTATGAAAATGACATTGTAGGCTATGTATATGCTGTGTGCACACAAACAAAGCTTATAATTAATTAATAATTAATAATTAACTTATGAAGGGAGAGTTTCAACCCTCAGCGACTCAGTCATTATACACCAGGCTGCATGTTATTAGTCATTATATTTATGTATTTTGATTAGGAGAAAAAGGTCTACTGTAGTAGCATTTGTTTTTCTCACCATTGCTGTCATTTTGTCACCTACAAAGTCTTTTTTTTCTTAACAATGACATTTTTTTAATGTGTTAATTTGTCTACGCTTTCACTTTACACTACTGTATACTGTAGCTGTGCATTAGTGAATGGGTATGGCTGTTGGAGCAAACCATTTAGCTTATAGAAACTAGAATCATTTTCTATGGATTTGAGACATTTCATCACCAATTATAACATCCTGGTCAGTGAAATGCAGGACAAAGTTCTGCTTGTGCAAGGTATGGGACCAACATTTGTTTATCAGGATTGTTGCACATATGATTACCATACTTCCTTTTGGGGGTTATTGTCTCTGGCCTTGTTAGCTAATTTTGGAACTATTTCTTTTGTTTAGTTATTTTGTTAAACATTGTGTAAAAGTGCGCACAATGAAGGAACATCTGAGAAAAGGATAGTGAACTGCATGTACTTACAAGAGATATCTTGGGTGCAAAATAATTGTTCAGTTGTCATAGTAATTAGAAAAAGAATGATACGGATTCTGAATATGATGGGATTCTTATTTATATATTCATTAAGCCATCTATCTGCTTGAGTTTCTCTCACAGCTCACAGAATGAGCCTTAATTCATGTTATTATTTTCATTATTTTATAGGATGTCATCATGGACACCTTTTTATTACACCAGGCGTGTTAGAATACATCAGTTTAATATCGAAAAATGGTACTGTGTTGGATTCAGATGTACAATAATATTTAAATGGTTGTGTAAAAAAAAAAACACACATTAATCATATTGTTTTTTAATAAAGGTTGTTTAACTGATTGTCTTGATTACTATGCAGGTTTCACTTTCTAAAAACAGTTTATACCCAAGTCTCACCATTGCTTCAGTGAATAATCTCAATTTCATATTGTAGACTTGTACCTAAGAACTTCTGATGTTACCATGAACACTACTGGACATCTTTTATTCCCTTTAGTATGGTGTACAATTACTCTTTTACACTTGTAATGATTGATAATCCCACTATCCAATGTCACCCTGAATAGGATGGGTTCTCTCTCTTTTTTTTCTTTTTTTTTTTTGAGTCTGGTTCTTCTCAAGGATTCTTAATTTCTTTTCATGGAGTTTTTCCTTATTGCTGTCGCCTCTGACTTGCTTATTGTGGATCTAAATATAAATCTACATGAATTCCTGTAAAGCTGCTTTGCTACAGTGTCTATTCTTCAAAGCACTATACAAATAAAATGTATTTGAATTGAATGTAGAGTACTTGTTGGAAATGCTCCCTACATAGCAGACTACATCAACATTTTGGCTTTTAGCTGCTCTGTAGTGATACAGTATCTAAACACACAGTGTAAAATAAAATGTATGCTGTTTCAGTTATTTTGCTAAGCTGTTTGGTGACCTAAACCATTAGAAAAGTGAATTCTAAATTGTACTAAACATTTACTAAACATTTGTCCTTGTATTAGATTGGATTAGTGAAGTAAGGCTAGCCTTAGGCTTTGGGCTGCCCTGAAGACTTTTTTCTTGGCATTTAAATGGAAATATACTGCCAGTGACATGCTAATGTTCAGGAGATCCTCTATTGTCCTCCATAACCATTAAAGTGATGTAAATCTCTGGGTTCAAGAAAGAAAGAGGCAGTCAAAGGCTTGCAAAGTAAAATACCAGCCTGTTTTCAACATTTTATTACTGTATTCTCTTCTAAGCAGAGGTAACTCAACAGTGCATCTTTAAATGGCGAATATGTTTAGAATCTCATCATTTCCCAATCCTGAATGTTCCTAACAGCCTTTAAACCGACAATTCAATCCCAATTAAGTTAGCTTGATTTACCCAGGTCAGGCTCAGTAAATGTCAAGCTTAATGATAAAGTAATAGATCGCCATTGAAATATAACTTTGCCCTTATCCATTTTTGTCATTTCTCTACAGTGGTTTGACATATCTGAAGATAAGTGTCAATGATCCATTTGAAAACCAGCTCGAGCCAGCAATCAGGTACTGAATAGATATGGAGTGTCAGCACAAGTCCCATTCAAGTGTCACAATATCTTTCCCAACATCCGAATAAGTCACGGATAATGACCTAGAGCAGCGGCACAGTTTGGTTCCAGTCCATAATGCGACAGGCCTTATTAATCACAGCCGACAAATTGTCAATTCGCACTCCATAGTGGTTCCGTAATTGCTTATTAAACACGCAGATAGCTGGAGCAAAACATAATTAGTCCTCCCCATGCATGGATGCGTTGCAGCTGGGGGAGTGAGACAGACCAGACAGATATAAGGGAGGATGTGCAGTTCACTGTAATTCACACACACACACACACACACACACACACACACACACACACACCACATCACACACATGCTTCCCATATCTCCCTATTTCCTAAACCTACCCTGAGGGGTCTTCTCTTTATAATTCTATACCCCCACAATCCTGCCACAGCTTGGTGTGTCTCCATGAGGCCTGGATGCTGTTTGGCCCTTTCAATAAATCTAAATAAATTATAGTCTGCAAGTAGAGCCCACTCCAGGAGGGATTAGTATCTTTTGTCTTACTTTCCTTCATTTTTATTTATTTATTGGGGTGTTCAGCCTCCAACAAAGACGGATGAGGTAGGGTACAAGATCTTTGCAGAAACCTCCAGTGCAGACATTGCAATCTAATGAGAAGCATTTTTCAAAGAGAAAGTATGAGCGATTATTTCATGCGAATGAACCAGGTGAAGCTGGCAATGCTGTATGGAGGTGTATGAAGGGAACAAATTCATCCACGCCCTGCTTCTACATCTACAAGAAGGGATTATGGAAAGCCGAATGAATAGGCACAGCAGGATGTAGTTGCCTGAGGTTTATTTTTCCTGGGTGAATTTCCATTTCAATGGAGGGCTGGAAAGAAGAAGACGCTGCCTTGGTACAAAGACAGAGCTGACATCTCCTCCATAAACAAATATTGAAAAATGCTGTGTATTTAATGTTGTTTAAATTTAAGAATGTATTTTTGTTCATTCTGTTTTTGTTTTTTCTTCCCCTGTGGCGCAGGTGGTAGAGCGGGTTGTCCACTAATCGTAGGGTTGGCGGTTTGATTCCCGGCCCGGGTGACTCCATATGCCGAAGTGTCCTTGGGCAAGACACTGAACCCCAAGTTGCTCCTGATGGCAAGCTAGCGCCTTGCATGGCAGCTCTGCTACCATTGGTGTGTGAATGTGTGAATGAGACAGAGTGTAAAGCGCTTTGGATATAAGTGCACATTCACCATTTACCATGTACAGTAAGCCACTAGTTTCTGGATTTATGTTTATGGCAAGTAGTTTGGGTGCCAAACAAGGCTAGTCACTTCATATGATAATCTGCATTTAAGCTTAGGAAAGGACTAATATCAGAATGCTAACATCTGTTTGAATGTCTCCTAATCATAAGAAAAACATTACAAAGCTCCATGCTTCACAGGACGGCAATTCATTTATTGGGTATTAATTCAATAATTGCTTGATGCTTCAGGTGCATAATTAAGGTCTGCTTAATTCTACAAAAATAATGAAAATAATAATAATAATAATAATAATCTGATATTACTGCACGATGCATTATCTTGCACGTGCTTGCTAGCACCATTCATAACAAATACCACTAATCCAAATGTGAAACACTGAGTCAAAATGCCAAATCAGCGGGGGACACAGAAGGACATGGTGCCAAGGTTCTGCATGGCAGCAGTCTGGAAAATGGCCACGACTGGCATAGCAGGGGAGCAGATGGGCCGAAAGAGACCAAGACCTGGAGGTCAAACATGAAGGCAGCATATGGGAAAAGAATAAAGGGAAAAAGCAGCACGAATGATTTTCTCAACCTTCAGGCACTACGGGAGTTAGGCAGGAATAAAGGCACAGGCAATCAAACACAATGTATAATCAAAATCAGTGCAGCATCGCCATTCCAGTGAAAATGCACGGCATCAAAGAAAATCTTACCATTGCAAGAGGAGTGCATACATGCAAACAACAGTGATTACATAATTTCACACAAAGTACAACAGAACAAGGTCAACACATTTCTATAGCACCAATACTTTTAAACTGTTTTTTTTTATCCTCCACTCTGCATAAAGATGACTTCAACACATCTTTTCAGACATGCTTTAATGTTTGCCTTTTGCACCATCTTTGTTTTGTCTGTGACCATATTTCAAAAAATATATCGCAGAATTCATCCATTTACACCCTGGTGTTCATGAAAGTGACTGCGCCAAGACTTCCAGCCACAATGAGGCTTATTTAAAGCAAATTCCCAAATTTATTTTTTGATGAATTATGAAGTCCTGAAAAAGTTTTTTTTTAAAGTAAAGTCAGCTCTTAAATTAATCATAAGACTAGAGGACACAGTCATAGCTATACATCTTTTTGTAGTTAAATGCTATGTCAGTTTAAAAAGGTGGTTCTTCCTCATTTTTCAAAGTCTTATGGATCAATGCTTTTCTCAATAATGAGCACAACTCAGCTGCAGTATGTGGAGATACGCACTGGTTTACTGCAGGTACTATATGGAACTGCTCACCTACACTATATTACACTATACACTATAGATTGTTTTTATAAGTGAGCAGTGTGACTAAAGTTTGCAAAAAATAAATCTTACCATCTAATGAGAGCAGCAAAAAAGACTGAGCTTAACCAGTAAAATAAGTTTCCGGTTAGGAAAGAGATGGATGTGGTTGAACTATATTCTTCTGCAAACGTAGTGGAGACTCAAATAATGGATTCTGACAGGAAGTTGAATGCAGAGGGTTAACTCTGGCACAATGGAGTTGCTGGAACAAGCTCACAGCATTAAACAGCCGAAGACTGACAGGACTTTTTGAGACTGGAGTTTCAAAGACATGACTTCAATGTGGAATAGGTGTGCACTGTTGTTTTATATACGGTACTGTGCAATAGTCACATGCATAGAAATGCTGTACAACAAAGATGCCATCAAACATAATTAACTTAAATAGTTCTACATTTAAAAAAAATACTATAAAGAGCACTAAACAGAAATAAATAAAACAAAGTCGATTGTCACCAAAGGAAATTGTCACGATTTCCTCTCGAAACCGCGAGGTTGTTGCCCGACCTCGATGCAAGACCTCTTAGTGAAAGTACACTTTTGGGTCTTCAGTGACATTGACTTTTTTACTTTGGACAAGCACTTTTGTTGTGGTTTCTGTCCTGTCTCTACACCCATACTGTCATTGGTTGTGTCCTGTATGTGTGACATCATTGTTTTCAGCTGTCCTGTGTTTCACCCCTGACCATCTGGCCAGTACTGGGTCAAATGCCCTAAACAATGTATCTCAGTTTGTGGAACTATTCATGAAGGAGTTTGTACGTCCAGGGCAGAGCTACACCTGGATCAACTTTTGAGGGAAGTCAGTGTGACGAGCAAGCCTAACCTGCCATTCCATACTTACTATGAGTGGATTGACAGGGCAGCCTCCATAGCTCAGCTTCAGCTCCTGGCCGACAGGGCAGTGGTGGAGGTGACGCAGACCTGTAAGACCAAGGGCTGTGGTAAAGAGGCCCAGCTACAATGTCTCAAATGCAGGAAACTTGGGATCCATGGATCATATTTCTGCTCTCAGGGATGTGTCAAGAGGAGCTGGCATGTTCACAAACGGCTCCACAAGAGAGCACCTCCAGAGCTCCAGCTGAAGGTTAATGTGGTGACCTCATCTCCAGAGCTTGAACCTGAGACCCATGAGGTGGTCACACCTGCCGAGCTCCAGCCAGAATCAACATGGTGACCCCCTCCCCAGAATTCCAGCAGGAAACCCAGGAGGTTGTCTGATCTCCAGAGCTCGAACCTGAGACCCATGAGGTGATCTCACCTGCCGAGCTCCAGCCAGAGGTCAACATGGCGACCTCACCTCCAAGGCTCCAACCTGAGACCCATGAGGTGGTCTCACCCACAGAGCTCCAGCCGAAGGTCAATGTGGCGACCTCCTCCCCAGAGCTTCAGCAGGAGACCCAAGAGGCGGTCTCATCCACAGAGTTTTAGCCTGAGACCCACGAGGTTGTCTCATCTCCAGCATTCCTGCTAGAGGTCAACAAGGCGACTTCCCACGCCACCTTCCTGTCTGAGGACGAAGAGACGGCCTCTCAAGCCAAGTTCCTTCTGAGGTTGAAGAGACGGCCTTTGGACACCTGCTTTTGTTATGATTTATGTCCTTTCTCTGCCTCTGTACTGTCCTTGGTTGTTTCCCGTATGTGTGTTAACATTGTTTTCAGCTGTCCTGTGTTTCACCCCTGATTAAGTTTGTCATTTAAACCCCTCGTGTCTCTACACAATGCGTAGTATTGAGTGTTTTCTCCATACCAAGCGGTTGATTCATATATAACATTTTGATTCATGTTTATTGCATTTGTTTCTCGTTTCTCATACTGGATTCTAACTGTGCCCAGTTTATAGATCACTTGAGCCCTTGCCTGTTTTGACCACGCTCTTGCATCATGATTTGGATTTTCTGCCTGTCTCTGTCAAATAAAAGTCTTTAACTGCACTCCTAACCTCCATTACAAGGATTATGTGACACCTGCAATGGATGCAGCAGGAGAACGAGGAGAGCATCATGTCAGTGTACATAGGAATGTCTGGCCACCTTTCGTGTCAGTCCAGTTTCCCCAGTGGATGGACATAGAACTCCCGGACCTCAGGTATGAATTGGGTGGCTTTCCAAGATAGTTCATGTTCCACTGCCAAATGTACTTTTTTAGCCTGGTTAACCCCAAGCTGGACAAGAGGCAGTGGCTCAGGTTCGTTGTGTCTTGGCTTTATGGCCTGGCCCGTGATTGGGCAGAGCATCTGGCCAGTACAGGGTCAAGTGCCCTAAACAATGTAACTCAGCTGTAAGTTTTACTAAGTAGCTTGCAGAACCAGCCACAGTTCTTCTGGAGATTTTCCCTTTCTCACTTGCTTCTTATTTTTGTAGCAAAGCCCAGCAGCATTCATTATGTTCTTTTGTCTGAAAAATGGCTTCTTATGTAATATGCTGCTTTCTTTACTGGCATACAAACATTTTTCTGAAGCTTTTAATTGTGTGCAGGAAAACCAATGTTTAAAAATGTTAAATATTTTTGTACTAACTTTATAAAATAGACGTCACAAAATAGAAAATTTGTACTAAAAAAAGATAGGTTGCTCAAGACTTTTGCACAGTACTATACACATCATGAAAATTGTTCTCTGATGGTTTCCCCTATTGATACTTGTTCCCTATTCAATTCAGCACAGAAAGTACACTCTTAAAACATGTAATGCATTACAGGCTTCTTCAGTTTCTGATAGACTTTTAAGAGAACCTTTAGTTCTGGTTTATACTTATGATTTGAAGTGTATTTGCATCACAACACAAAGAGGGTTTATGGGTAGGCATGCCCGATATAAATTCCTCTAAAATCTTAATAGCATGTAATCTCTTTTGACAGCATAGCAAATTTGACAGAATAGCATCTATATCTGAATCTATATTGCTGAACAAAGAGTAGAGGGGTTGGTAGAGTGCGTGAGCCAAATACAGAAACTGTTAACAACAATGCAACGGCACAGTGAAGTGAAAACATTGGTGGAGTATATCTGCCCTGTATATGGAGACAGGCCCTGATGTATTCTAAGTGGCTGCTACTCTTTCTGAAAGATTGAGGCCCACATCAGGCAGGGAGTTCTTATAGTTTTGACATTTGTAATGCAGGAGTGTAGCTCAGCTGCAGTAGTGAATGCTCTCCAAACTGGTATTAAATCTGCCTTAGCAAAACTAATACTGAATCCTCTACCAGACACAGCTGATCAAAGGAATAACCCAGGGGTTCCCAACCTTTTAGTGCAAATGATCCCAAATGGACATTATGCACTTCATGCAACCCCAAGCCTCGGCCACCCTACAAGTCCAGATTTATAACATAGGACTATTGTAATATTTGAACATTATATGATGTTGGTAACATACTTGACATAATTACAAGGTAAAAAGGTACAAAATTGATTAAAAGCTAAAGAAATATTCCTTGAGCTGACTTAACAGTCTGTTTTACTGTTATAGTATAATACTGCAATTCATCCTGGGGTTGTGAGATGTAAAGCAGAGGAGCCTGGTTTATACTTGCATGTGCAGAAACGGTTGTAACATGAGCAAACTCAATGTGTATCTAAAGTACATCACACATGGCACATCAGAGCCAAATCTCCCTTGTCCATCAGGTTTCCAAATCAAGCTATATTAAATGTTTAGAGAGTTGTGATTTTAAACACACTGACAAGCTCTATCTCTCTTTAAAACTTTGAGAGTGGCATCATGATTATTGTCATGAGCTGTGTCTCAATTATAAAACTCTGACCTTACATTCAAAAGTATATACTACTGTAGAAGATCCAGAAAAAAACTCTATAAAATAGTACGCAAAGCAGACCTTTTGGTAGGTTTTAAGGTGACATGGAAGGTTTTTGTTTTTTTATTCAAACAACAACTGCAATAGGAAATCTGGTTAGAGTTAGTATTCAATAACAATCTAGTAGTAGTTCATAAGGTCATATGTATATTCATATGTATGTCAATACTTCATATGTATGCCTTGTGACAAACTGGCATTGGAGACTATGTTAGGATCCATGTGTATTAAGTTTATTGAAACACACAAGCAAACATATTCGAGGTGCAGGCTGACAGGTTTGGTAAACCAGGCAAACAAAACAATTGGTAATACAAAGTATCGGTAATTCCACCAAACAGGCAATGGTAGTGTAGGCTCGGTAGTGTAGACAAACTAACAATACTTCGCAATGGTGTGATGGAAATGGTATGGTTAAATACGGTAGCAAACAGGAAGTGAGTAGCGAAGCACATGTCCGTATACGGGCGAGGGCTCCTTCTGGTGGGTGGATGAATGATGGGCAGTTTCATTCATTACAAGCCTGTCTGATTTGAAACACTACACTAGTTAGTTTAGTGGAGGTAGATGGACTGGAAAATGTATCCGTTGTTATTGCTGAACTAATCTAGTGCTGCTGTCAGGACAGTGAAAAAGACTAAAATAACATGCACCCTAAAAATTTCAATGTGGCTTATCTGAATGTGACTCTCAGTAACATTTCACATATTTGCACAGAAAATCCGTCTTTGATATTTCTATTTCTATATTACTTTGTGAAATAAATTAATGCAACAAAAGAGGAGATTGGGTATGAGAGTGTTTCTCTCACGACCCCATTTGTAAATCAAGCATGTGGGGTCACAACCCCTAGTTTGGGAACCCCTGGCCTAACCCATTCAGTACAACCACTCAAGTGAATGCTTGGGCTTTCACAATGAACAAGTTTCTTTAGAGTTTTTATGTGCATACAATGGTGCACTGCAGCTACAAGCTGATCAAGAACACACAAACCGGCAACAATGGAAGAAGCACGATAGCTAAGATCAATGCCTGTGGCAAAGACACAGATGGTCTCACAAGTGGAACAGTCTGATAAGAAGGCAAGTTTGGCTGGCTCCAACATAATTGCCAGAGCGTGGTTAAACCACTCCGCATCACCTGTCGTTGGTACCTGGATAGGTCTTGGCACATAGCCACAGGAGGCACGTGATGGTCACCGCTTTCAAAACATGTTATGCCACAGGCTACCTTTAGATGCCCTTGTTTTCTGTCTAATTATTTCTGTAATCTAAATGGACAGAGGGAGTTATACAAGGAAAAATGTGGATCATGTTTGTGTCACCAGAACAGAAAAACAGGTTAGTGCCAGATTAGGGCAGGACCAAATTTCCAGGGCTGGATTACTGAAAGTGCTGTGGCATCCTGAGACCATTTCTTAAAATATACAGTCAATGTTTTCCTCTCTGCAGTTGAGACAATGGAGCTTGATAACATCACTGGCTGCTGAGAACACAGAGTATTGTTTACTGTTTCACCACTGACCACCACAAACACGGAGATCCTCCCGACAGAGGTGTCATATTTTTCAGAGGTGTGATTCCAAGAATTAGGCAGAATTCACCCCATTCTGGATCTTAAATGTCTTCCTGAAATGTCTGCCATTCTGCTACACATAACATATGTGATGCAAACAATGGAAAACACATAATTGTTTTGTGGCCATAGGTCTAAAAATATATATTGTTTCACAATGTAATTGCTATGCTGTTTAGGTACTTGCACTCCCACACAAGCAGAGTGATAATAGCATGTTAAGGTTCCTCCCTTTGAGAGCCATTGTGAGGACTCAAACAGAATAAAAACATATGCTTGCTCTGAGCTGAACAAAGTAATTGCTATTCATTAGTGTTTGGTTGGTCGGAACCTGCCACAATTACTTGTGACAACTTTGATAAGCAGTCTCAAACAGAGCGTAATGGCGGTCTGGGATGTAAGGAGGTAGAACAGACAGTCATCTTGGTCACCTTTTATAGGCTACCCATGTGGAGTCATGGTCACAAGGTGACTGCTTTGTCGTGTATATTAGCAAGGAAACAAGCACATGGAAATCTCTACTCATTCCAAAGGAAACCGCCTTTGGAAAACTATGACTTTAGTCATAGAATCATAGTAAAAGTCTGTATGTTTACTTTGCTATTGTCGTTTACATTATTTATAAATTATCATCGATATACAGGATTGGACAAAGGCAGTCATTATGGCACAGTGTGCTACCTGAATTTCTGCATTAAGTAAATGGATTTCATCTTACAGTCAAGGATATTTGACCAAACAGTACATGTCAAGAAGAAGAATATAATGTATACAGTCTCTCTCTCCCTCTCCCTCTTTTTCTTTGCACATCACAGACATTTCTTAATGAAGGTGTCTCTAACTTGAAACATAATGGAAGTGGGTCGAGTAAGAGACTGACACAATGTATTCCTTGTCATTCTGGTAGTTGAACAGCATCTCATGGGATATGCAGTCCAGACTAGTTAGAGTTAAGCCTATACATACACTCACATACACGTTTACACTCCACATACTGTATACACCAGTCGTAATTACTATGCAGTCAGTCATCATCAAAGTTTCTCATCACAGGAGTGAAGGTCAGCGTGGCATCCTTTTGGATCATACACAATTAATTTATTCAGCATTACCTGTATGTGGTCATATAATGGATGGAGTTACTGAAGACCAGATTAGCTTGTAAACTTGTCGATCAGTGAAATGTTTTTCTTGAGTATGTTGCATTCACCATTTTAGCTATCTCTCATATTTGTATATAGTCATGTTCAATGAATCAACATGTACATTCAAAAATTGCAGGTTTATGAACAGGGCTATGCATAAGCCCTTTTTTTCAATCCTGATCAGATGATGGATGAGTCATTTAACAGGTGCACAGCTTTATTTAATTAAAGTAGCATGCAGTGCCTAAATATAGCTCTTATAAACCATCTGCTTGTGATGATGACAACAGACTCCGTTGTTACCTTTGATTTTGTGCATCTGTTTATTGTTAAAAAAAAAAATCTTGACAATCATATTAATGTATTCATTTCCATGAATTAGAACATAGCAATTGATGAGACATCAATGTTCCTTGAACTTCTTGTAAATAATTAATGATGTACGGCAGGTTTTAATTGTTTAATTGTTTTTAATTCAAGTGAATGTTCCATGAGATCATACTGGTTAAAATTGAGCTCGGTGGTTCGTAAGGTGGAGTCAGGTGGAGTCCTTTTTAAGCTATGGATCGAGTGATTCATTGAAAGCCCTGCCTTCTGAACTTAATTCTCTCCCAATATGTCTTCCAATGTCTATCCCAAGTTTGTCAGATGTTAAGCTCCAGTAACAATCCTTAATCGGACTCATTATAACTGGCTTTTTCAGAGATCTCCTCCTTTACAGAAAAAAAAAAACATATAACAGCAGAGCAACCAAGAGTGAACCTCATGAGCCTAAGTACTGTATGGACACAATGCTTGTAAATATGAATACTATCTCATCCGGAACTGATGTAAGGTGAAGGTTGTGATTTTATGTGCACCACTCTGTTAGGTTGTTAGGTTGCCAGCATGACCTCACAGCACCATGAAGGCCAGAAAGGTTAATCTATACAGGTCGGTCGCATCTTGTCCCCTAACCTGCTATTAAATCCATAAGACCATGTCCTGGATGACTGGAACGAAGTATGACCTTTTAATTATATCCTAAAGTCACCTTGTGCAGTGGGGATTGGTTGATGATTATACAGCGAGATGTAATAGTGTCTTTAAGGGAGGGTTGGGTAGAAAGATGTATAGAAGGTGTGAAAACACAGAACAAATGTAAATTTACAACTTTGTAAAAAAAAAAATAATAATAATAATAATAACCTACAATAAAAGATAGTGATTTGTTCTGATTTAGAATGAATAGAGCTGTCAGAAAATCTTACTCCTATATTATTGAAACTCAGTTGCACTTATTCATCAAAGTTGCCTAGAAACAAGAACCAGGAATGACGTATGAACAAATATGCATCTGATTCAAGTCATACAAAATAGTGACAACATAGTGACTGCAATTGATGAATCAATGCCCTCTTTATCCCTTATTCACATGTAATAAGCATTCAATATGTCCCTCATATACTGTACATGACAGTTACATAAACACACCCTTATTAGAAATAAAGAAAGTAAATTGAAAAGGTAATAAATACATTTAAATAAAGATGAGTTAGAGGTACATGTGCTTTTTTTTGGAAGTCTCAAAAATGGTCTCAAAGGTGAGCAAACACAGTTAACACAGTTTCAAAAGAGGTTTACACTTTGCACTCCATTTTTATTTGAATTAATTCTATAATGTAGGTGTGTATGTAGACAATTAGGATAGTGTGCTGTTTTACAAGCTGTTTAATGTCATGTCAACACTGAATTTGGTGTCTGACTCCCAAATGAAATACTATACACTATATACTTGTACTATGCACTATACTCTCTGCTGTCTAGTGTATGAAGTTTAGAACGGTAGTATCGTCTCAAATGGCACACTTTCGGTATTGTACTAACTGGAAGTATATGCTATTTGCTGGTCGAGGGTAAATTACATCAAACGCACGTAATGCGATGGCGCTAACATTAGCAAAATAGCCGAACAGGTAACAAAAATGAATTGGTACATTTGACTGTTTATGTTAATGTTTGCTTTTATGCCCAACAAAACCTCAGTCATGGTCAGACTAAGGCGTAATCATCTCCGCAGGCGAATTTTGCTTGCACAATTTAGAATCAACTTAGTAAGTTGTGGTTGTGGCTGCTGGCAATGTTAACATCTTTTTTTTTTTTCATTCTGCATCTGAGCCTCATGTATCCTCTCCCCATCTGATATGTAAGGAAAGCTGCAACCGTTTAGTGTATGAAGTAATTCATAGTCATTCAGTGTTTTGTTCGGTTTAATGACTGCATCATCTGGGAATTTAAAGTGCACTTCGTTTTTTGGGGCGTTTTCAGTGTGAACACCCTATTCACACTATATTTATACTACAAAATGGCATAGAATAGTACACAAGTGTGTACTACTAGGCTGTGTTCACAACCTGTCGGAATTACCGTAATTAGTTGATGACAACCCAGATGGTCTACTTGAACGTTCTACAAACCTAAACAAACAGATGATTATCCAACTCTGTGCAAGCTACATTAAACTGTATTGTATGTCTTTGGTTTATATTCAGATTAGTCTTGCATTATAAAGACATTAATAATCATCAATTATATGAATTATTACACAAGTAGTACAACATAACTATTATTTTACTACTGGAGCCGTCGCCATTTTGAGTGATTCTGCTTGTTGTTGCAGGGGTGTGAACACTTTTTACCAGTCAGAATCTTGAAAATATAATACATAATTATAGTACATAGTTATATGACATGGCTTGAACATAGCTCAAATCCCAGTTCACATGCTCAAAAGCACACGATTACGGATTGCACACATCTGGACTCAATTACCACCACACTGCAATAGCAAGTAGAAGTATTAGTTTAGCTCTGTTCACGTCTCTGACATACCAAGCTTTTGTTTCATATTTGATTATTCTGGTTTTTACCCTTGTTTGTTTCCTCATGATATGACCATAGTCTTGTCCTCTGATTGCCTTTCTGTACATCGCCTGACCCTTTGCATGTTCTTGGACTTTGCCATTGCTACTGTGATTTGGATTTGTTTGTGTTTGCCAGTCTTTATTTTTAATGAAATTTAATATAGTCAAAACATTCATTTAAAAACCTGAATAGGTCAGATTTAGCTGAAGTTATTCAAACTACAAAACAAACTCCTCTACCAAAAAAATCAGTGTTAGCTGACAACCATTCACAAAACCTTTCACACCTAGGATTACATCTAGTCATGAATACCTGCTTTGGAATAACCCATTACTGACTTTCTCATTGTAACAAATGACATCTTAACAAGTGAAAATATCTTGAATGAGTCCTTCCTAGCATTCGGTGCCATTTGAGTCCTCATGACATGGTATATTTTGTGTAAAAAATGGCTTAATACTTTCTAAATGCTCATCTTACATAGTTAATCCCCCTCTACTATAAAACACAATAATATGTACCCAGGATTAATTCATTTAAAGTAATTACTCTGATTTTCGTGCAAGTATGCTAAACTGCCAAGTCCCCAATTTATCTTGCCTAAGTTCAGCTACAAATATAAGTAAAACATTCAAAAATATTGTTGTATAAAAATATATTGTCATATATTCTTATTTATAATATTCCTCCCAAATTTTTGTTGTTGTTATTAATACATTTTTAATGCTTAAAAACTTTAGAATTCATTGTGTCCATGAATTGACTATCCCCCCTGTTACTCTGATGGAAGTCCATCTGAATACACCCCTTGACTGTTCCTCTTGTCACATGCCTCTCAGGAAGTAGCATACTTTTTGGTGGTAAATTAGCTACAAGAAGCAGAATAAGTATCATTCCCTTATCAGCCTTCTTTTCAATGTTTTAGAATGGTTCACAGATTTGGTAAAGCACAACATGTCCACTCTGTTATGCTTATTTATAGTGTACACTGGTCATTTTTGGAGATTTTATATGGTTAATAAACATGCTACTCTTACTTGGTGATTACTGCGCACTAGTTTGTTGTTCATACATGAGTACCAATGGCTGACTTTAGTATAAAATGTCCCTCCTATTACTGTCCACCCTGTTAGTGTTTTGCATAGTAATAGGGTGGACATATTGTAACAGAATGGACGTAAAATCTAGATGAATAAGTGTTTCCAGCATGTATTGGCACAATCTCCTGGTTATCTGGGCCCACCTCAGCCCTGTGTTAGACATGGTGAGGGATACCCTCATTCGCCTCCATGTCTTTAGTGACAGCCCAGCTACTCAGTAAAACAAATGGGAAACTTTTACCTACACTCAAAAGAACCTCCCAAGCAAGGCTTCAAAGACATCAGCTGGAACTTCTTTGAAGCCAGCCATAGAAAGGGGGCTTCAGATGGTGTTAGGGGTACCCTTAAAAGATCAGCTGACAAAATTGTCTGCCATGGAGGAGATATCCCCAATGCAGAGGTCATGTCAAACCAGTTGAGGAACATTGGCACCTCTGTGAAACTCTTTTTTGTGGGTTAAGATGTTGAGAGGAAAGTGCATGAAATGATGGATATGCTCCCGCTTGTTCCTGTCAAAGGAACAATGAAAATCCACCAAGTCATCACCGGGGACAATTAATTACGAGGACATAACTTGCCTTTGTCATGCAGATAAAGGTGTACTCGACTGTGCATGCTGAAGGAGGTGAGCCTGGGAGAAGAAGAAGGCCCACATTGCATCAAAGAACCGTCACGGCCTGAAGTCATCATGAAAGAAAACATTGGGCAGTGGTGCATTGTCAACTAAGATGGGGAACCCTACCCAGGAGAAGATATTAGTCCATACAGGGATGAGCAGATTGTGTGGCTGATGAAAGAGCCACAACCTTTAAATGAGAGGTCTGTCCAGCTAGAGAAGACAGTGTAGAATTTCTTAGAAAAACACCTGGGATGCTGGTTTGTTCAATAATTTACTGTTGCTGAAATATCTGTGAGATGTTCTACTAAGAAATGTTTAAGTTTGAATGGTTGAAGTTTGATGTGGACATGTGACTTTCTAGATCAAGGGGTGGCAGGGTAAATGACTTGATTTTCTTTCATGAAATATATTGCTGTTCAGTGGTATAATGTCCACCCTGTTATGTCCTGTCCACCCCATTTCTCCTCTGTCCACCCTGTTATCTTTTTCATTTTTCATTTTTTGATGTTAATAATATAAAATCAACCAACGTTATGCACATCTCTGTGGTTACTTGCGTGGAATGGAAAATTGAAAAATGAAATCATTTAAAATGCGGCCAAAATACCAATGAAAGTTGTTTTTATTCTAAATGAAAAGTGTTGAAACAGCTCTGTGTGTCTTAAAATACAACAACTTTTTTTTTTCAAGATAAACACATTTATAGGGTAAAGTGAGGGACATTTTAGCTCTTAGAAAATGTACAGTGAGGGGAAAAAAGTATTTGGTCCCCTGCTGATTTTGTACGTTTGCCCACTGACAAAGAAATGATCAGTCTATAATTTTAATGGTAGGTTTATTTGAACAGTGAGAGACAGAATAACAACAAAAAAATCCAGAAAAACGCATGTCAAAAATGTTATAAATTGATTTGCATTTTAATGAGGGAAATAAGTATTTGACCCCTCTGCAAAACATGACTTAGTACTTGGTAATGACTTAGTAATTACTTTTAATTTTCAATGCCCTGGCTGAGGGAAGGAGGTTTTCACCCAAGATTTGACGGTACATGGCTTTGATACGGTGAAGTTGTCCTGTCCCCTTAGTAGAAAAACACCCCCAAAGCATAATGTTTCCACCTCCATGTTTGATGGTGGGGATGGTGTTCTTGGGGTCATAGGCAGCATTCCTCCTCCTCCAAACACGGCGAGTTGAGTTGATGCCAAAGAGCTCCATTTTGGTCTCATCTGACCACAACACTTTCACCCAGTTGTCCTCTGGTGGTCAGATGAGACCAAAATAGAGCTCTTTGGCATCATACAAACGTACAAAATCATCAGGGGATCAAATACTTACTTACTAATTACTACAAATACACTGTAAATATTGCAATAACTGTGCATTCAAAACACTTTTTTAATTGAGATGAGAATGTCCTGTAACAGGGTGGACATTTGGCTTTTGTTATGTGTGAAGAATTTGGTCAAAATTATAAGAGAATAATAATAAGTTTTTACACATTTTGATAGAAAGTTACCAAGTTGAAGAGGCTTAGGAAATAGGAAGAATGATCGGAATTAAGTAAAAATTGTATGATTACCATTGTCACGGCGCGTGACGTGAGGGAATCAGGCAGGATGCAATCGCAGGTGAACGGTAAGTTTTATTCACAAAGTGATGAGCAGCACAACCAAAACGGAAACCAGCAACATAACTCTTTCAATAGACTAAGCTAAGCTAACTAAGACTATGGCTAGTGCTAAGGCTAAGGCTATGGCATAAACACAACATGAACCAAAGACTTATTATAGTCGCACTCACGCTATAAATGACATACATACAAAAGCCCTATTCGTATGTCCATATATTCAGTTACATATACATTCATATATATTCAACTGCGCCGCGCAAAGTACGACTCACGGTATATATCCACACAGTCATTAGCCTGCAACCGCTACCAGCAGCGGGCAATTCCGCATACATCACACATGGCGCGACGGGGCGAAGACATGATGTCACCCTTCCCACCCCCCCGCAAAGGCACTCTTCCCGGAAGTGCCAAGAGTCCACTGCTTTCATCGGCGGCCCCGGGCCCCTGGGCCGAATGTCCCAGGCAGAGCCAGGAAACTGCACACTGTTCCTGGCGGAGTAGGGAAGCAGGCCAGGGTCCCTAGCTGACCAGGGAGGCTGAGCGACATTCTCAGTGGCGCTTGGGAGTGGTGCAACATCCTCGGCGGCGCTTGGGACGAGAGACATGACCTGGATGAGAGACGTGGCTTGGGCTTGAGCTGGAGACATGGCTTGAGCTTGAGACGTGGCTTGGACAAGAGACATGGCCTGAGCTTGGGACATGGTTTGAACTAGAGACATGGCTTGGACAAGAAACATGGCTTGAGCTTGAACTTGAGACATGGCTTGTGCTTGAGACAAGGCTTGGACGAGAGACATGGCTTGAGCTTGGGACATGGCTTGGACGAGAGACACTGCATGGAGGTCAAGCACCGGCGACTGGGCTTGAGCGTCGTGGACTTGAGACTGGGTCTGGACTTGGATGTCATGGACTTGAGACTTCGATTGGACCGAGCCTTCCAGCTCCTGCATTTTGGCTGTCAGATCCTTATTCTGTCTCTCCAGCTGCTGCCGAGCAGTCTCACTCCTATGAGCCTTGCTGCGCTCACCCATTAGCTCGGTGCTCAGCGTGTCCACTTGTGCATTTGCCTTCTTTAATTGATCATTAACGAGTTCAATGTTGCCCTGCTCCTCATCTAGTTTGCATGTTCTCCCCGTGCTGTGGGGGTTTCCTCCGGGTACTCCAGTTTCCTTACACATTCCAAAGACATGCATGATATTCTGATTGGTGTGTCTAAATTGTCCATAGTGTATGAATGGGTATGTGTATGTGATTGAGCCCTGCGAAGGACTGGCACCCTGTCCAGGGTGTACCCTGCCTTGTGCCCGATGCTCCCTGGGATAGGCTCCCCGCAACTTTGAAGAAGGAATAAGTGGTAGAAGATGGATGGATTATTATTATTATTATTATTATTATTATTATTATTATTATAAAAGTCTAAAAATAGGTTTGAAAATCTTACATTTAGTTTTATTGTAATTTTTGTAATAGGAAAAATTTGATCAATTTCACTAAATTCACTATATTAATATGTCTTTCTTCCCCCCACCCACCCCTCCAGTGTCTGCCTGCTTCTCTGGATTTGACCATAAACTGTTTATTTAGTCTGATTCAGTCTCACTTTATGTTTGTCTTGTTTGATCATCTGACCTTCTGCCTATTTATGGTTTATGATTACTGCCTGCTCCTTTTGGTTTGTCACCACTGATTTATTTATAATAAAAACCAGCCCTGAGCCTACATTCATCCTCTGCACTTAATGACACCCATCCTGAACCCCCAACTGCTGCAGATCTAATATGCACCAAATAAACAAAGTGCTGAAATGTATCAATCAAATAGTGAAGAACAGACTGTAAAATGAATCAAATCCATGTGTTGACAGAAATGTCTAAAACTCCACGATATCTTGTGCATGAATATCGTAGGTGTGTTTTTGCCTGCCTGAGGCTGCACATCCACATCCTCAACAATTTTTCATGTGCACAAATGTGAATGTGCATATTATCTAGAGATGACATGATTTTCGTAAATGCCTCAATAGGATTTCAGTTCCTGTCACATTTACACACACCTCTGCCATCAGGATGATACCCAGTTATGAGACGAGCTTTCAGGGGCTCAGGTTTTAAACATATAAAACCTTAAAACATACTGTACTTCAAAAGTAAAACTCCATATCTAGGTTGCTAAAAATTGAGTCTAATGCTTTGTTCTTAATTTATAACCCATAAAAATGCCATTCCAAAATTCTACAATAATGAGAACGAACCCACATGAAAGGTGCATGTGAACACTTTGAAATCTTTTACACGCTACAGAGGCAAATAAAAGGGGGGGGGGGGACGTTTCTGCTCAGGACCCGAAGGATGAGGGAAGCCCTAAAGCTCATGGGAAATTAGAGTGACATTTTAAAAATCTCTCATGTTCTGCTTCCCAGTCTGCACTCTCTATGTTCCCATGGAAGGTAAAAATATCGTTCTTTGAACACTCTACCATGAGTTCTGCCAGTAGTGACTGACTTCAAGGAAATACAAATTTCACTCTCATGTGCAGAACTACTTCTCATACCAAAAACTGAAATTGCCTTCATTCCTTGGAATGTTGCGTCTTTACCTTTTCACTCAGTCTTATTAAAAAAAAATGCATAAATTTGAATGTGATATATGATTGTGAAAAGAAAATAGGGTATCTTAGCAAGAATTTGTTAGTTTACAAATATTCCTTATAGCAAAAATGAACCCTGAAACACATTAAATATATTTATATTGAAAAATCAATGATGTGTTCCCAAACTTTTTGAGCAAACGACCCCAAATGGACATTATACATTTTCAACAAGCCTAAGAATTGACCACCCTATTTACTTCTTAAATTCTGTATTTTTAATATAGGACTACTGTAACAATTATTTCAATAATTTGACATAACTGACTAAATATCAAAGGAATATTCCTTTCACTGACTTACTAGTCTAGTGAAGGGTGAGCATGACACATTTCTTGACACAGTTAAAAAAAAAGAAGGCACGAGTTGTGTTTTTAAAGGGTGTATTTCTTTCCGCTGGTGCGTCTAGCTTGAAATGATACATAAGGAATAATAAACCTGGGGTACGTTGTCCATGCCGGAGTGGTGTGATATGGCCCAAAGTGAAGCACAGGAGTCTGGTTAATAGTTCACGTTAAAAGGAAGTGGCAATGCAAATGATCTGTTCGCACCATCTTCTGCATATTTTCGGTACCATCCATCCATCCATCCATCTTCAACCGCTTATTCCTTCTTCAGGGTCGCGGGGAACCTGGAGTCTATCCCAGGGAGCATCGGGCACAAGGCGGGGTACACCCTGGACAGGGTGCCAGTCCATCGCAGGGCACAATCACATACACACTCATACACTATGGACAATTTAGACACGCCCATCAGCCTACCATGTATGTCTTTAGACTGGGGGAGAAAACCGGAGTACCCGGAGGAAACCCCCGCAGCACGAGGAGAACATGCAAACTCCACACACACACGGCCCCAGCAGGAATTGAACATCTGGAAAATTGAAAAGTGGCATTTACTAGATAGCACATCAGAGCTAAGACATCCTTGTCCAACAGGTTTCCAAGTCGGATTGTTGTAAAATGTTTAGCAATACACCCAAAAAGTATTTACTAATCTCGAAAATCCCGAACACATCTTTTGGTAGGTTTATACGCTACACAAGACGTTTTCAAAATTCAAACACTAACTCAAATAGAAAAAACGGTTACTGTTAATACTCAGTAACGGTTTAGATTAGTGAATAGGCATTTTAAGACACAATGTAAGTTTGTTTAGCGGTGTTAGATGGACAGAGAAATTTGTTTAGAAGGCATGACAGGACAGGGAAAAGTGTAAAGTAGCATGACCACGCCTCATTTAAAGTTTTAGCACACAAAATACATCTTTACAGTTAGAGTGATATTTCTAAGAATAATTTGTAAAATACATGAATAAAACAAAAGAGGAAATTGTGGGTTTCTCTCGCGGCCCCATTTGAAAATCATTTGACCTAACATGGGGGCCATGACCCCTAGAAAAGAAACCCTGGCTTAGAGGTTCTGGTGCAAATGTTTAGGTTGGTGCTGTATTTTCACTATCGTCATGAGATCATCTGCTTCACTTAAGTCACAAGAGGACACCGTTCGTGTAGTTAAACTGTCATTTAATAGGTGAATGTTATAATGAGATTTCAATGAATGATTTCAAACATAAGTAATAACGGTCAGATTTGAATGTAAGCTCTTAACAACAAAGGAATTACCAGCAAAGTTGGAAAAATGTCATATTGATGAGAAAGATCCAGAACTCAACAGAGCTAAACGACATCGAGTTAGTGTAGATATTTTTCTTGGCGTGTTAGTGGCTTACAAGATGGTGAGTGCGATGGCATTGATAGTAGTATTAGCATGATAGTTGAAGCTGATCTGTTTGATTTCCGCTGCATTGCTCTTTAAAGAGAGCAATGCAGCGAAAATCAAACAAAGGTTGAGATGCAGTTATGGCTAATCCCCACTGGTACTACTATCGGCAGAGAGCATTGTGGGTAATGTAGGAATTGAAAATGAAAGAAGTTTAAAGTAACAACTCCATCCATCCTTTCATTTTCTACAGCTTACTCCTTTTCAGGGTCAGGGGGAACCTTGAGCCTAAACGAACAACTCGGAATTGCAAAATTACAAAATAAATATTGGATTAAGATTAATATGTCGTTCATGGTGGATGTTTCTTGTACAATCACCAGTTTGAAGCAAATTGTTGTTAACGCATTGTTACTGTTAGATTTCCAAGTATCTCAGGAATCTCATATTATGTCTTCAGATCTCCGTCAGCCCTTTCAGCCTGTTCTACAATTACTTCAAATAACTTTTAGTTCTGTGCTTAGAAAGTGTGGTTTACCGCAGAGCTCAGGCACCTGGAGAGTCCGAATGAACACACACTGACACATATGAATGTTCACTGAGACTTCCAGTTTATTCATTCAAAACAGAAGTATTTATACACATTGTACACATTGATAACAGCAGGGCGTGGACAGTTTCTACTGGCGCAGGTGCCAGCCAGATAGACAAAACTAAACACACAGCACATTATGAAAATAAGTCTTTTCAAGAGACAGAAAATACATGTGTCAGCTATAAGAAAGATGGCAGTTGATCAGCTTTTTTAAAGATATAATTAAATGTATACATTCATCATAGGTATTTGATAGCAGTTCATAATATAAGAGTACATCCATCCATCACCTCTTACTCCTTCTGCAGGGTCGCGGGGAACCTGGAGCCTATCCCAGGGAGCATCAGGCACAAGGCGGGGTACACCCTGGACAGGGTGCCAGTCCATCACATACACACTCACATTCATACACTACGGACACTTTAGACACTCCAATCTGCCTACCTTGCATGTCTTTGGACTGGGGGAGGAAACCGGAGTACCCAGAGGAAACCCATGCAGCACATGCAAACTCCGCACACACATGGCCCCAGCGGGAATCGAACCCCAGACCCTGGAGGTGTGAGGCGAATGTGCTAACCACTAAGCTCTGATATAAGAGAATTTCCTTTCAGTTACACAATGATAATAGACTTGAAGTATACTTTATGAAGCTTTGGATAATACTTTAGATTTCACTTAATGTAGATCATCCTGTAATCCAATGGGCTTTAGTCGAGCCTCTTTGCTTATCATTTTGTAAATGTTTTTTTCTACAAAAGTTATTTTTCTACACAACTCGGTCAGCTTATCTCATTTCCCTTTTCATGTAACCTCTCTACATCCAGAACATCTACAGCCAGAAAATCGCTCGTGCTGAAATTCTTCAGGTCAAACCAGGCAACCTGATTCCCGTGAGACTGTGAGAGCTATTAAGTCTCTCCTTTCTTTCTGACAAATAAAATAATAGTGTTGCAATGAATCATAAAGATGTCTTTTAGCTCATTTTCACTATAACTAAAACTGCCAAGCCCACAAATCCACATCTGGACCATATCACAGTTATGATTTCATACAAATCTGTTTACCCACAGCTGCATTAGATTAAATAACATGTTTGGTTCCAGGGCGCTCATGAGCATTAAAAAAAGTATAAATATTGGCACAGGCTTTTTTGTAGTGGAGGATCGCGGTAGAGCTCTCCCACCAGTGGAAATGTCAACTTCTGGACAGAGCCTTTTAAATATTCCCACATTAAAAATAAATAGACACTGTTCTGTAATGGCTTAATTTCTGCTGAAAGATGTTTTAAACTACAACATCGTGTACAAACCGTGTGCAGCTCTTGAAGTCTGAAAAAAACGAATACGCATTCTGAAGATACTTCAATGTCATGCTGGATTCTGAATCCTCTGAGAAGTCCTAAACAACTGGAAAATTTTTTTTTTTTTAAGAAAGTGTATGCAAAGACCAGTTATTTTAAATAAAACATTATTGAACACTTGGCAGCACAGTGGCAACAGAGTGTTCTCCTCACGCTCATCTGAGTTCTCCATAGTGTGCAGCATTCCAAAATAATCTGAAATGCCAGAACGTCTAGTATAGCTTCTTCCAGTACAGTTTGTCTGACTGACAGGCCACCTTAATTGGTGGCTTATCTTCACCTAAGGTGACTGGGACATCCATCCATCACTCTGAGAATCAATTTATCTTTAAAGACAGATTTCCACTCTCTGTCATCTGAGTTTTTTAGTAGGCGTTAATGCAGGAAATGTTGGCCTTTAACACATCACAACTTTAAATTTTAGAAACATGTCTGTTAAGTTGCATTGGATACGTTGTTACCCAAATGCGGACGGGTTCCCTTCTGAGTCTGGTTCCTCTCAAGGTTTTATCCTCATATCATCTTAGACAGTTTTTCCTTGGCTCAATATGGTTAAATTCACACATTTAAAATCTGTATCCTGAGATTATATGTTTTTGCAAAGCTGCTTTGAGAAAATGTCCATCGTTAAAAGCGCTATACAAATAAAACTGAATTAAATTGAATTGGATTAAGGATAAGGACTGTCTTTAACAGTTTTTAGTAGATTTACATTAGGTTTTCTGCATTATGCACATAGTTTTATCCAAATGCAGTTTTTCTCTGTCCCACTCCTGTAAAATATGACTATTATTGTACAGAGTAACAAGATACAAGTTCAGTCTTTCTAAAAGGAAATAGAATTCACTAACCAAACTGTCTACACTAAGTGTAACAACTGGCTTTGTGAACTCATGCACTTGCTGCATTGTTGATGTATTAATTTTAACCCTGTTGCACTTAAGATTTCAACAACTTTGATGTTATTCCAGAAAGTGGTAAATGTGCACTTATATAGCACTTTTATCCAAAGCGCTATAGCACTGTGTCTCATTCACACACACCAATGGTAGCACAGCTGCCATGCAAGGTGCTAGCTTGCCATCGGGAGCAACTTGGGGTTCAGTGTCTTCCCCAGGGACACTTCGGCATGTGGAGTCTCCCGCGCCATGAATCGAACCACCAACCCTACGATTAGTGGACAACCCACTCTACCAACTGCGCGACAGCCGCCCAAGTGCATACTCATAGTGAGGTGCCAATAGGACAAACTGTTTAGATGTGCAGTAATTGCTGCTTTTTGTTCTTTGGTTATTCAGAACAGGGGCATGATGGTTTAATGGTTAGAACATTTGCCACGGACCGCTATGGTTGGGGGTTCCAATCCTACATCTCCCCTGTGGGGAGTTTGCATGTTCTCCCATGCTTCGGGGGTTTCCTCTGGTTTTCTCCCCAGTCATGCATTGTAGGCTGATTGGCATCACTAAACTGTCTGTAGTATGTGAGTGTTGTGCCCTGCAATGGATTGGCACCCAGTCCAGGGTGTCCACCACCTTGTGCCCCGAGTCACTGCGAACCTTTTTAGGATAAGCGGTTTGGAAAATGAATAGATGGGTTAATCAAAGATAGAAATATAGCTAAAATCATTGCATGTATTCTGTCTACCCGAGTGGCACATCAGAAAGGTGTTCACAATCTCTTGATGATGCAACAGCCATCCATGGCTTAAAGAACAAAATAATGTTGTGGGAATGAGGGCAGATAGCACTTTCCTCTGAATGTGCTATGCCACCCTGTGATGTAGCAGTTTGAAAAGATGTGACTGGCTAGCACTTGTATGCCTTCACCCTCCCTGGTTGTTAGTTGTTGTGTGAGAGTAGAGAGAGGCTTGTGGGTGAGAAATGGCAGGTGACCAAATTGGGGGGAAATTACGGACCATAGCTGTCATATAGAATGATGATTGGTGGAGGTGGGGAGGTGTGTCTGGCTGCATACCCAGAAATGTTATGTTGAAACATTTTGATCTTTTGTTCTGCAGGTTAGTCAAGGCTTTTAGAGTAATATTGGCCCACAAAATATATCTGGAAAAAGAATGAAAAACTAAGGTCCATTGCTGGAAATGTTAATACGTTATTAATATCGTCGTCACTGCTTAAAGCAAAAAAAAATGTTTTTATTTATTAATAAAATCATATTTATGAATCAATTTAAGCATCTTGAATTTATTGTAATGGTGATCATCTTTTGCACAGAGTTGAACCCAAATTTAGTTTGCTAAATTAATAGTCTGCCTTTTCACATATCTGAGGGCTTGTTAATTAACTGACTAGTCCAAACATGCCTCCTACAGCAGCACTAAACTCACAGTGGGATCCATTGGTCTAGAAGACTTTGCCAATTGAGAATTTCATAATATAATGGTTTATATCCAATATGCAATGCGACATGTTTCTGTGAACTTCTATGAGTGTAAGTGTGTTTGTGTGTAACAGACAGTCACGTGTATCTATGATGCTGCATCTCAACGGGCCTCCAAACGAATGCTCATTGGTTGAGGTGGAGAGGTGGGTCTGGTTGCGTACCTGTAAATATTGTAACGAAACGTTGTGCCCCTTCTTCTGCAGGTTTTATCAATGGGCATCTCCAGTGTAAACGATAATATTTTATACAATGATATTTTCTCGGATCACATGCTCACGGATATGCTGTTACAGTAGTGTAAACCAAGCCTAAATAACGAAAGGATAATAAACTGCACTCGGGCAGGCTTGATTACGCTTTGCATGATGAAGCCCCGTTGCTGAACGCCTGAGAAGACTCTAGTTCCTATCACTATCAAAAGTGGCTGTCTTCAAACGTATAAAGCACTCCTATAAAGCACATGAATGGAGCTGTACTGCTCAGAAACCACACTATATAACAAGAACTTCATTCTGTTGATCCGTTCATCATATTTTATTCAAGTGCATGAAAATATTGTAACATATATTGTAATATTGTAGCCGGAATTGCTCCACAGCTCTGAGTCGCACTCAGGAGAAACTGGTATTTGTTTCCTCATAGGTGAAGTTGAAAATCCTTTTGAACACGAAGTTTTTTTTATGGGAACAATTTACATACTGTTCAAATACTCATTGGCAACTAAGCCCTATTTTATTCCTATACAATACTAAGAACTACTAGTTAATTAACTAGTAAGTTATTATGTGTTCATGATTAACTATACAGTAATTAACTGACTCTTAAGCAGTAATTACTTACATTTCTCCTGCAGAACTACTAGCTAAGTATGGCTCTTTTATAATTACTACTGATTAATTACTGATGGTATTGACATTAATCACCAATAGCTATGTCTTACCTTCCTACTGGAGATTTATTACCTAATATAGCTCAAACTTTTCCAACAGTATCTAAAATAAAATTATTTATATGGGTTTTAGGTCTCCTTTTTTTTGGTAATTACTCAGGTAATGACTTTTTTGTTATTGTTTTTTTTTAAACCCAGGTAATTACTGTATAGTTAATAGTCAAGTCCTACTAACATAACAAAATGTGGAAAAAGCGAAGCGCTATGAATACTTTCCGGATGCACTGTATCAACCTGGTACACAAAAGTCTACCATGAATTCTTCTGACACACTTGAATCCATCCATCTCCTTTTCTGTGTCAAAGGACAGCTGAACACACTCATAGGAAAGCACTAACTTGCCCATTCTGTACACATGACCTAACAGATGCCGTCATCTGTTGGTTAGCGTCACTTTTCCCACCAAGACAAACAAAGACAAAGACAGTTGCCTCACTCGGGAAACTTTGATGTTTTTAAAAAGTAAAACAACCACTTTGTGGGTAATGTCTACCGTTTTTAACAGTAGATATTTATTTTATTTTATTTTTTATCACCTAGCTATGCACCTGTAAAATGAAATCTTATTTACTACCAGATTTTGTGAGATAATCCCTTTTAGTTTTAACTAACAAACTCCAAAGCAGACAGTGTGACTTTAAAGGGGCAGAGGATTTATTTGTGGCGGGGGGGGGATTAATGGCATTATGTAGAGGTAGTCCATACAAAATTAGCAAGGTGATCACAGGATATTTGTGTACAAACATCTACAAATACTTTTAAAAAATCACAAGTGGCCTGATTTGATGAAATTAAGAAGTTTCAAAAGATCACTGGTTTGTACGCAAATTTAAAGACGCATTTCATGCAACTCAAATCAGTTTATAACCATTTATAGTCCATTCCCAAGGCAAAAAGTTCCCAAGGGTCATTTGTTAATTTTTCCTGAAGCAAATGCACAAAGACACCGTTTACCCATTAGCCAATCAGATGCCTTGCTATGCGAGACAAGCATATGTTCAATTTGTCGCTACGCAGTGGTCTGTCTTCTACCAAGCAGAGAAAACTGGGGGATGGTGGTGAGCTGCAGAAAGGCCATCATGGAGACATGGAGGGGGGCTGAAAAATTTCAGAATAATGGATCAAATTCCACGGGCGCCGTCACGCACCATGTCACACTTTGTTTACGGAAACCATTTGGAAGGAAGGCGGTTGGAAGTAGGGGAGAAAGGGAGAGTGATTGTGCTAAGATAAGATGAGAAGCTTTTCTAGCCTGGGTACCCCAACAGAGTCCCTCATTCTTCTTGAATAGACTAAATAAAGCCCATTTTATGGAATACGGGTGAAAATTAAGATAAGCCTGGCATTGTGCATATCTTTTATTGCAGCATGCACTGCTAAGCATCACGAAGACACACAATAGACAATTAAAGCCTGACTTATTCAACCATAAAGGTGTATATATAGAGAATTATTTTGCTTGTAGCTTTGCTAGCCTTCCGATATGATGCAATAGTACAGACTTTAATCAGATATGTTTAAGAATAGCTCTTGACAGCTGTGGGTGTAATCCTTCAAGGCTTGCACAGCCATGCACATTCCTCAGAAAATGCAAACAAAACATTAGCGAGGCATGAAATTTTCCATCTCAAACATCAGCCGTGCTCTGTTCACAGCAAAGCGGCCTGCATGCCGGAGTTAATAGAAGCGTTTGATTTCCAGAATGACTTTAAAAACCCAACTGTGTGTGTCTGATGACCCTAATTTAAATCATCTGTCAGATCCCAAAGTCTTCAATCACACTGAAAATATTATTCCTTTTTTCCCCCCCTTGTGTTTACAAAATTCAGAACATGGATTTGAGAAGCTATTCGTATCCATTACTTGCAGAGGTGAGTGTAAGATTGATCGCATTTTACTGTGGAAATGGCAACGTGTGAAATGATTTTCATTTAACTGCAGATTAAGTTGACAGAATGCAGTCATATAAAATCTGTTATGCTAATTGGAAATGATGTCTGCATAGCCGTGGGATTTAGACAATTCTGTGGTTTGTTACACTTGGGATTGCAGAGCACTCCAACTATATTGAGGAAATTCATCTTAATACATGTGCATCTTTTAAATAATATATCGGTTATTATTGTTGCCAGTCTGAGCAATAACTGAAATCTATTTAGTTTTGAATTACTGCTTATATACATCCAACAGCATTTATTGATCCCCGCAAAAAATAGCGCAGAGAGCATTGCACTGTACACTGCATTTTATTTAAAAAAAAACAAAAAACGTAATAAATATTGCAGAAACATATCATACAGACATAGAATGGATTCCAACATTCAAAATGAAAAAGCTGACACTCTACAGCTAACACTGGATATTGTAAATCATGGCATAAACCTGCAGGCTGAATAAAAATGCCAAGGAGAACTGTGAGGCACCTATCTGAACAAAGTGTAACAAAGTCCAGCATCTTCACATATTAAGGAAATTATGAAGGTTATTTAAGGTAGTGACCAGTATAACAGGAAATATACCCACAGCCAGATTGTGTTCCAGTTTCATGTTGGGTCTACTGGTGCTTGAGGCTGCATAAGCATTGCTTTTAACGTGGACTAAAGATGTACTTCCATTCCCCTGATACTATGGAGAAATTTTTACCTCAGCGGATCAAACAGGGCATGTAAAAAAAAAAAAAAAAACAAGGACAAGTCTAGTGGGTTTCTTCAAAGAGGATATGCGGATTTCTCTAGGCCAGCCGTTTTTTTGTTTGTTTGTTTGTTTGTTTGTTTTCCAAATTGCTAAAACGGGCCAAAGTCAGCATATTGCATAGCTGAGATGATTCTCTTACAGGAAATTCCAAGTGCTGATGGATTAGGCAGAGGTATTAAAAGGCTCTCAAGCAATACTGAAAACCTAGGCCATGAAAAGCTTGGGTACACCAACACGCAAACACATGGAGGCACTGGAGTTGGACACAGTACTAATGTTGGTTCTACAAGACCCAGTCGCTCATGGAGATATGCTCGTCAAGCCAAGCCAGAACTACCAACAACAATATATCAAACACTTAAGACTGCACATAAAGCAAAACAGTCTAAACAGGAAACTCTGGCACTATGAGACACAAGCTTGACTTTGACACTTCTTTGGCGTTTTTCTAAAAAGAACGAAGAGGAACACAAGCACTAATGTTCTGAGGTTAGCATCACCACAAAGATACAACTGTTGGAAAGCTCAGGCAGTCTCCTGCTATTTCCAGACCTACAAGTACCGAGACTTTGACAGACACACATCCAATTCTCATCTGAACAAATCATCAAGGCAAGAAGATGGAACAACAAAAAGACAACCAAAAAAAAGTCAGGTTTATCCACAGTGTTTGTCGCATCATTTTCTCTGTTAAGTGCCTTGTTTTTGTATTCTGTGGGAAAATTCCACAGCAGCTCATTAGCTGCATGAATGTGGCTTTCCTTCAAACATTTCCATTCCTTTCCTGGTACAAAAACTGCAACACAATCAGAAAAGTTCCTTGACCTGTATTTCAAATATGTCCCAAAATTCATGTCCTATCATGTCAGACATACTCTTCATGTAGATTATTCTCCATGTAGATTATTCAGAACTTCCTTCCAAATCTCCAAGAACTGGAATTCTTTTGTATTAGCATGGATGTCTTTCCAACACATGGATGTCTTTCTTCTGTGGCACCGTTTTTTTGTTTAGTTTTTTTTTTTTTGGTTTGCTCATTTCAGATGGGGCAGAAAGGACAGACACAGAAGGATATAAAGTGCAAAGACATCGTCCTGCATCCCTCACTGCTTCACTTGTGTAGTTGTACCAATATCTTGTGCCTTCTCTTTTCCCTTGCCTCGACACCCATCCATGTTCTCCAGATCCTTCACATAACTGCGCAGCTCTTGGCTTTATCTTTACGAATGTCCGGGCTTACCGACTCCAGATAGGGTCTACTGGGCATGTGCGAGGTCCTCTTGGTGGCTCTGGAGGACTTCTGGCGTTTCACGTTCTTGCTGCTCTTGTTGACACAGGCTAAAGTGGCAACGTGGAAAATGTCCCTCACACTGTTCTCTGACTGCAAAGCGGAACACTCGATGTAGGGAGCCGAGATTTGTTTGGCCATGTTTGATCCCTGCATGAGGATATAAGAGGGCTTAAAATGCTGGTAGTCATTTGTCTCTCATTTCAAACAGTTCTTACCACAACCCCAATTCTGAAAAAGTTGGGACAGTATGGAAAATACAAAAAAAACCAACAAAAAGAGTCATTTGAAAATTAAGTTCACCCTGTACTATATTGAAAACACATTATTAACACATTATTTGATGGTTTACATTGTGAATTTAATTTATTTTTGAAAATATACACTATTTTTAGATCTGATTACTACAACACACTCCAAAAAAGTTGGGACAGTGGGCTGTATACCGCTATGTAACATCATCTTTTATTTTAATAAAACTTATTAAGCTTTTGGGCGCTGAGTGAACACACCCGTTGGTTAAGTTTAGCAAGCAGAATTTTCCCCCATATATCCATTATGCATTTCTTCAGCTGCGCAACTGTATGGGGCCTTCGTTGCCTTATTTTGAGCTTCATAATGCATCACACATTTTCAATCAGAGACAGGTCAGGACTGAAGGCAGGCCACGCTAACATTCCCATTCTCTGTTTACGCAATTATGCGCTTGTAATCCGGGCAGAATGTGATTTGGTGTTGTCCTGCTCTGTATGCCAGCATATGTTGCTCCAAAATGTGTACATATCTTTCTGCATTAATGATGCCCTCACAGATGAGCAAGTTACCCATGCCATGTGCACTGACACACCCCCATACCATGACAGATGCTGGCTTTTGGACCTCACTCTGATAACAGCTTGGGTGGTCCTTTTCATCTTTGGCCCGGAGAACACGACGGCGGTTTTGTCCAAATACTATTTGAAATGTTGACTCGTCGGACCACAAAACATGATTCCACTGTGCTACTGTCCATCTCAGATAAGACCGAGCCCAAAGAAGTCGGCGGCACTTCTAAACAGTGTTGATGTGTGGCTTCTGCTTTATCTTTAAAACCTTAACTTGCATCTGTGGATGCAGCGGTGAACAGTGTTGAGTGGCAAAGGTTTAGCGAAGTATTCCCGAGCCCATATCAATATATGCATTCTAGACTCATGACGGTTTTTAAGATAGTGATGTCTGAACGATTGGAGATCACATGCATTCAGAAGTGGTTTTCAGCCTCGCCCTTTATGCACAGAAATTTGACCAGATTCCTTGAATCTTTTAATTATACTGTGCCTGTGTACAAGGTCCTACTGATTTGTCTTTGAGGAATGTTGGTCTCAAAGTGTTGAATTATTTGCTGATGGCAGATTGGCGAGCCTCGACCCATCCTTGCTCTTGAAGGATTAGGACTTTTTGAAGGCTCCACGTATACTATGATTAGACAATTTCCTCACCTGTTTCACATCATCTTCTTATTTAAATTTGTCACATTGTTATTGGTCTTAAATTGCTCCTCTCCCAACTTTTTTTGGAATGTGTTGCATGCATCAGTTAAAAAAAACTGTAGTTGATTAGGTAAAACATCAAACACCTTGTCTTTATACATTTTTTTTGTTTAAATCAAAGTCAAAGTACAATTACAAACCACTCCTCTTTTTTTTATTAGGATTTTCCATACTGTCCCAACTTTTTCGATATTGAGGTTATATAAACTTGAAACAAATGATAAAGGATGAATATTTAAGAACTACTCACCTGATCATATGATACAGGTGTTTGCCTGTGATTTGAAAGTTCCACCAACGTGCTGAGATCTGTACGCAAGTCCGACTTGCATCCCACTAACAGCATCTTAGTATTGGGGCAAAATTCTTGGATCTCTCCTTTCCACTATAGGGGGAAAAAAAACACAATTATTTAAAACCATTCTTAAGCACAGTTGTAATCAATAGAGAGGTAGTCATAGTTATATAACAAAAGCATAAATGTCCTCTATGCACATTACTGCGCACAAAACCACTTTCATTGGGTCAAAATTAAATTCCCAATATACAAACAGCTACAAACTCTAATCTTCTTGTTAAGCCATCTGGAAATCCTTGAGTGCAAAAGCAGAATGCAAGTAACTAATTAAATGTTATGCCTCAAATAACAGTCAGTGATTACGTCTCGTAAAACGTCTCATCTAGTTCTTAAATTAGATTCTGCCATCATGTTTTGTGCCATTTTATACCACAACACTGTTAAATTCTCAGCTGTGACTGGTCAGAAGGGGTTGATTAATTTCCTATCGCAGCAGTCCTGACAGAAAGTCAGGCTGTAATTCAAGTAACTCATTCTAATACCCTAGCAAACAAGCTTCCTAATTTAATCCAATAACAAATGGGTTATAAACAGTTCTTTAACAATGGCAATTGCATAATCATTGATATGATAAAGTTTTCTGTAAGGAGATGTTTATGTAACAGTGACAGTGTTGTGTTACGGTCTGCAAGTTTAAAAAGTATAAAAGAAGTATAAAATCTTCAGGACATTGGGCTTCCTGCTTTCTGGTTTCTCTGAAACATGACAAGCTGCATTTTTCTTTTCTTGTATTAAGTTTGACAGAAAAAAAAAGGCTGGTGAGGAAACAACTGTTTATAAGTTATAACAGGAGTGCTACTTGTTTCATGGACATTTCACAACATTAAATGTAGCTATAAAAGTGTTGTTTGTTAAAAAATGAACAAAGTAAAATGAATTTTTAAATGGCAATCAATGGAAAATTGCTTAATTTAAGAGGAATAAAGATCTTAGGGACATGCTAGTAACGATAAATAATCAACTTCGCATTGGACTGTGTCACTGCATGCCCTATTGTGTTTTATTTCGTATGTGAAGCACACAGGGAAGTGTCATTGACAACACAGGTCATAGGTCACAGGGCACTCGATCCCACAAAGACTACATATCTCTCAAACCAAAATGTACAAACACATCCTCAATAACCCATTATTCTTTGTCCTCATGTGAGCGGGCTGGAATCAAAGCAAAGCAACCAGACCTCCCACACATTCTCTTTGTGCTTGGCATGACCTTTTATTTGACCCTCTGAAGTCTAGACTCTCTTCCATAAACCACTTGTCCCAATAAACCAAAAACAATCCAGATGACAGACTGTGTGAGCACGCCTTCTTTCAACATCAGTTCCTGCTTCACAGGAATGGAGGAAACCGCAAATTAAGGCTGTGCTCATTACAGACCTTCTTAAGTACGCTGTCCAGGGTTTCTGGTCGGCTGATGTCAAAACAGATGAGGACCGCATCCGAGTCAGGGTAGGACAGTGGACGCACATTGTCGTAGTATGGTGACCCTGTAAAAACAAAGGTTAAACACACAGTTTAATCAGTGACAAACAGTGCTTTGGTTTACAAGGTAGTCCTTTTCAAATTGATAACTATGGTCGTTTATGCATTGGCATTCATAGCTGAATTGAATTCTTTAGTGTTTTTGAGGACATGCCATTAAAATTACTGAGAATTAACTATGAATTATTTCAACACTCATATTCCTTCTCATAGAAAGAGATTCTAACCATCCAATAAAGGCTCCAACCAGAATAAGTCTTATGAAATGTGGCGGTTTTTTTTATACTTTGCTGTGAGTAAATACAGTGTTATAACTGGCAAAACCAGATTTTTCTTATTTTGTGGAAAGCCATTTGACGTTATTGAGGTTTACCGCATAAAATAACAGTGAAGATGTCCAGACATGGATTTTTAGCAACAATTTATGTAGCAAAATGGCCATATAGGATTCCTTTTGGTTGAGTTCTTTATTTTGGAGTAAATTTGGGTCATCATGACAAGGATCTTTAAGGAGGAATTGATGTAGAGTAGGCTTAACCCTTTAACAGGTAGAGGTGGAAAATCCATCCATCCATGCATTTTTCATACTACTTATCTTACACAGGGTCACGGGGAGCCTGGAACCTATCCCAGGGAACTCTGGGAACAAGGTGGGGGACACTATGGATGGGGTGCCAACCCGTCACAGGGCACAATCGCACACACACAAGAGACCATTTGGAAATGACAATCAGCCTACAACATGGTCTGGGAGAGGGAACCGGACTACCCAGAGGAAAACCCCAGAAACATGAGTAGAATATGCAAACTAAGCACCAGTCCTCAATCCTAAAACCCAATAACTCAAACAATAACTGCATATTTTTAATGGTGAAAGTAAATTACAATGATCTTTGAATGTATTTAATAAAGAAACAGATAGATACAAACAAACACAAAAGGGATGAGAAGCAAGCAACTCTTGTTTGTCAAAAAAAAGGGAAGTTCTGTCTCGGCACATCAGGAATAGCAATCAAAACAACGGCACGAAATGTCATTTCCATAACGTGCTGTTTTTCAGGCTCATAAATTCAAACCACTGACATGCAATGAACACCGCTGTCACCGTTCAATTTCCTGAGACACTCCACAAATTCTCCAGTCACGGAAGTTTCTGCACTTCGTGGTTTTCTAGGTCACAATTAAGACTGGCAAGAGACTCTGTTTGCCTGATGTCTGGAAACTCAAGGTCTGAAAGTAGGAATGCTGTTCCAGTGTCAGGAATCTGAAGAATTTGTCTTTTTTTTTCCCCAACTAGACAGAAGAGACATTGTTGACGCCAAACATTAAAACACAAAGAAAGGAGTCGTGTCCTCCTGCCCATATACATCACACAAACAAACATTCCTTTGTGAGTGAGAAGGTGTTTGGGTGCTTAATCACGTCTGTCAGGAGCAAAGTCTGCACTTGAGATACAATGTATAAAAATGCAGTCCATGGCTTAGAAAAGAACATCTTCAGTTTCACCAGATCTTCCCAACTGAACTTCATGCATTTTCAAGTATGTGGTAATATTCAAGAAACAAGCCCTAAAGAGAAAATCCTGCCCTTTGCTATTATTCTCCTTCACTAAAGCCCCACTAAAAATATTTTGGGAATGATACCTTATATGACTAATGTTTTTTTTTTTTTTTTACACAGCCACTCTATATTTCACTCTAATACAATTATATTCATAATGCAAGCCAATTTATCTAACAACAAATCTAACCACAATCACCTCGTGTCTCCATAACAAACATAGAACACATTCCCTCGTTGCTTTCCTGTGGTCAAGTCAAGGCACATCATGACCTTACGTGATTATGATCACGCCTATCCTGTTCAAGGCAGGAATCCCTGGAACTCTATCCTACCCCACCCCCATTCCGCTAACCCACAATGCAGTGTTGTCTTTCACTGTGGCTTTCTCAACAATATCCTCTCAAGACGTGTGGCGCACTCCAGCAGATTCCCTCAACAAAGTGGGTTAAGCAATAGGAACGTCATTGGAATAGGAAACCCCTTAAGAGAGTGTTCAAAGCCTTGAAAAGAAAATGCCAAGGGATGTGAATAGTGCTAAAATTAGCTGGCGGCTTGCCCTTTGTTCCAACCTACTTTCAAATTGGTGGATCCTAATTACCGTTTCCAATCTTTCTCCACATACCAGCTTATTAACACTAGTACACAGGGCACTTTCTCTTTTAGAACTCTCAAGCAAAGATTTTTATTTTTTTTTACATGGGTCTCAAAGGGTTTCAACATGGACTCTTCCTTGTAAAAACAAACAAACAAACAAAACAAAACAAACCAAAACAATAAAAAAAAAACTTTCAACTAATTCGAATGATACTATATGAATGATTGAACAGTGAATGGAACAAGTTCATGTTTCAACAGAGACTTAAAAGTCAGCAGGCATGGGTGAAGGTGGTAGTGAGAAATCCTCAAAAAATCTCTCTCGAAACTCCTTGATTTATTCCATATTTAGCCAGTTGACTAAGCTACTGTCCAGTTTGTTTAGATCAAATGCTATTGGCTCTTGTGTGAATCAGTCAAGCGCGTCATCACGTCACCTTATCTTCCTATTTCAATAGGAAATACATCAATATATGGAAACAAATCATTGCTCTCAATTTTTCGCGTTGGGGACTTTAAACAGTAGTGGCTCCACAGGAAGCATCCCAACAGACTAAAAGGATGTCCCGTATCTCTCTGTGAGTAATTCTTGTTTATTTGCTACAAATAGGACACTAAATGCTAATGGTGCCATTGTTAAGACTCAGTAGGTACAATATTGTTATGACTATGAGTAGCTATTCATATTCTGATGCATGGTGGTCATAAAACTAATTTATTAAATATGTTCTGTCAGAAATGCAGATGTTGGCAAAAAAGGAAGCTACAGTGACTTCACTGCAGCAAATTTCCATCAAAGCAATCTGGCCTGTTTATCCTGAAGTGCTGCCCGTTTGAGATTTCTAAGTTTTGAGACTGACATGACCTGTGTGCATTTCCATTGTGTACACATCATATATGTTTGTGCCCACTATCCACTTGGATTGCCCTCAGCTGGGAAAGGAGTAGAGGGTCAAGCCCAGGCAGAGTTCTCATGGCCCATCCTCCAGCCTATAACGGCAGATTTTAGTAGACAGCTGGTGCAGTCCGTCCATGGAAGGAGATCCGTTCCAGAGTGTAATCACCCCCAGACTTCAAGCTCCAACACATGTGTCGTTAACTGTAGCTAACTGCGTGATCTGTAGGCCATAGAGCCACAACGTACGCAGTCAGTGGAGTCTCTGAGACCGCAGACTGAGGGATTTATACACAACCCTTCACATACCTAAGGCAAACAATAAGACGTGATTTATGGCTTTGTCTGAATGCAAGATCCAGAGCTGTGCGTTTTCTCTGTTGAAAAGCCAAATTAGTTACTTACATATTGTGCTAGTATACTGTATAAGCTAGGTTCATGTCCTTCCAGCTACAGTTTCTGTGCTTGGAGGGGTGGAGATGCTCCCTGCCCTGACAAATTACCACCGTCCTGCTCTGCATCGCATGCATTCCAGAGAGCAGAGTCCCTGAGTGTCTTTGCTAAATGAGCTCAGGCTAGGTCTTTGTCAGGCTAGCTCAGCATCTCGAATGACCCTGAAGCATTCACATTTCGCACCTAGCAAGCAAGGGTCTGGACATTCATCATGTAAAGTCCTTGAGAATTTCCCCCTGTTGCTTTCAGTGAGAGCTCACTACACAGTACACAGAAAAAACGTATTCAATTAATACCCAAGATGTTGAATTCCATCGTATAGCTCGAATTCTTTAAGTGCTAATTTATAGACTATACACTTAATCTTAGTAATCTTATTGTCCTTACATCTCCTGAGCTCAGTCCTTGAAACTCAGCAGTAAGTGGGAATGTAAAAGTGTTCAGTGACACGTACTAAGAGCTTCTGAAAACATCATGTGCAAAAGTCAGAGTGATTATCAAAGCAGCGATTTGTTTTGTTTTTTTTTCATCTGGTACGGAAATGTGACTATTATTTCAGGGCAGTAAGCAAATGCAAAACAGTGCGTTCTTACCTGATGTGTCCCACAAACTGAGCTCAATCCTTTGGGAATCGATCTCAAAGCTGGCTGTATAGTTCTCAAATACTGTTGGCACGTAGTTCTACAGTGGAAATACACAATTACATGACATTTTCATTGCATTCATTCACTTAGCAGACGCTTTTATCCAAAGCGACTTACAAATGAGAAAAATACAAGCAAAGCTATGTATCAAGCAGAGAACAATACAAGAAGTGATACCATACAAAAAATTATAAATACAAGCTTATGCTAATTACAATGTATTGAATATCATTTAAAAAAGTAAAAAAAAAATTATAATAAAAGTGTGGAGTACCTACGTTTTTATTTATTTATTTATTTATTTTTAACAGATCTATTAACCAATTGTATTTCTTTCCCCCCCAAAAAAAGTGTACACTCTCAGAACTTAAGGTTACAGATTATACTTTTCCTTGTAGTCGGGGTGTCACAATGGTACTTAAGAACCAATTATTCTGTACCTTCGATTATAGTATTTCCCACATTTAATATATTTACTAAAGGTATAAAGCATGTCCCCTTGATGGACCCACTTCACAAGGAAAAGTAAGGGTTTGATATCTTTATTTCTGAGAGTATACTCTGATAAGAACGACTGGGACAACTTTGTCTCCACTGCTTCCACTCCACTCTAACGCCTTTCCAAAAAAAATAAGAAGGGAGCTAAAAAATAATCATGCAGAAGATCCTTACCTCTGGAAAGCAGTCTTTGGCGAAGACATGGAGCAGTGCAGTTTTGCCGCACTGACTGTCCCCAATCACTACTATCTTACACTTCACACTCTGGCTGGCGTCCATTCCAGACATCAGGCTCGAGTTACTGTCCTTCATGGATCTTAACAATAGTCCGAAAAGATATCGAGGTCAGAATGAACTCCAGAGAAAAGCGCAGCATCCCCCGATTACTTGATCCTGTTTTTTAAAAACCTCACTCGCTCAGCATTACTCCAGTGCTGCAGCCTGTTCAGCTCTCCTCATGCCATGTGAAAGCAATGAGCAGCCGCTTGCCTTCCTAATGTGTGCTCACACACACACACACACGCACAGACACCCACACCCACACCCACAGCCGGCCCTCTTTTTCTCCCTTTCACTACCGCAAATTGCCTGTTTATACACATGCACAGAAAGAGCACCCTCGATTGCCAATAATCATTTCCAGCACCCGTTTTATGGGAAAGTGAGTGCTTGAAAAGAAATTGATGAGGGAAATTACCTTCTTTTGTAATCTCTAGCAAAGAGACTAATTTTAGTCTGCCTGTCTGAGCATGCCTTCAGGAATTTCTTTGGAAATGAATTTCAGGGAAAGCAAGAATGGAAAATCCAAGATAAAAATGAAGCATGCTTCTGTATGATGCATTATAACTCAATAGCATCATCACTTCTGAAGCATTTCTTTCCATAATCCATTCTTCCGAACTGTATCTTGATCAGAGTTGCGGTGGATCCAGGACCAGTCCTCGGAACACTGGACGCAAGACGGGAATACACCCTGGATGGGAAGCCATTACATTATACGGCACCATACAATACATACATTCTTACACTCGTTTATACCTATAAATTATATAATTATACAACTTATATCATTTGCTGTAGCCAATGGTACATGGTATAACTGACTCGTCAGAACTTCAGACATTCTGAAAATAAAATCAAAGAGTTTATTACACAGTAGTGAACTAAAGCTGTTGCCATACGCCCTAAATGGGACATCTGCTTATCACTGGGCACCATGCACACACATTCACACATTCATACACCCCTAGTGGCAGTTTAGATTTGCTAGGTGGGTGGGAACTGGATAATCCAGAGAAAATACTCATGGATACAAGAAGAACAGTCAAAATTCCAGACTAACAGTAACCTGAGCTCTGGCAAATCCTGGAGCTGTGAGGTGGCATCTCAACCCACTGCTCTACCGTACCACCATAAGCATTTATCTGTATCTAATTTACAAAAAGCCTTATGCATCCTCAGCCATGGTCTCATCCCAGAGTGCTGTATTACTTTTATTAGGTTTACTACTTTCCAGTGTTTATCCAGAGACAGATTATTATATACTAAATCAGTCCTCCTGTGACGTTTAATCAATTACACAGATTAAATATTGTGATGCTACTTGGTTTTGTAGACTCCAACTTGCTGGTTCAAAATTATCTCCAAAAATCCATTATATAGAATACACAGAAATTCTGAAACTACTCATGAGAGCAAATCAAAAAGTATTTGTGGCTAGTCAGGAAGCTCCACTAGCTGCTTGATACAAACATTACACTACATTAAGTCAGAATTTTCCAGAAAATCTTGGACTGACTGACTGATATCATGCACCCTGTGTTCCCAGAATAGCACGTTCGCCTCACACCTCCAGGGTCCGGGGTTCGATTCCCGCCCTGTTCCCATGTGTGTGCGGAGTTTGCATGTTCTACCTGTGGGGTTTTCCTCGGGTACGGTTTACTCCCAAAGATTGTCCATAGTGTATGAATGGGTGTGTGAGTGTGTAGGTGTGCCCTGGCACCCTGTCCAGGGTGTACCCTGCCTTGTGCCTGATGTTCCCTGGGATAGGCTCCAGGTTCCCCGAAGAAGGTGGAAGATGGATGAACATAAATGGAATGCTATGAAGAAAGTAGGGCTCTGTTATCAACTAAATCATGATTAAATGCGTGTAGATACACTGATCTTGACCTTTACTTGAATGACAGTAGCAGTAGGATAAGACAAGTTTGTTAGCATTGCCTTGTGGCTGTTCTATGTAGGGAGGTACATAATGAGAGAGAGGCGCATTACCTGCCATCAGCCCGGAGTTCATTTACAGTCATAGCTTTTACATACTTACTGCCATTGTCTCACTGCAAATCCTGCCATTAATACTTATTACTGATTTTAATGATGACAATCTATTAATCACCTGGAATGCCGAGCACAAGATAATTAATGGTTGTGCCCTAACCTGATCAAAGGTTCTCAGACCCACAACTTAATAATGGACAAAGAAGAAGAACAGTGAATTGATTTGCCAGCAAAACATCTCATGGATCACATTGATTTGTTTTTGCTTGAATAGTGGCTCTCTCAATAATGGTTAGCAGGACAGCCAAATAGAGTAACAGGATAAAAGACCCTTGAAGTGGTACCCATCCCCCCCAAAGCAGTTGAAAATGCTGTCTGATTGCTCTACTGTCCTTCTTCAGGAAACACAAAACCACAATATATACACGCACAATATGTCAGATATGTTGCTTCCCTTTGTGGCTAGTCTTTAAAATAAATAAATAAATAAATACAAAATAAAGGATATGGAAAAAAAATATTTGAGAATATTTGTTGTGATTAAAAATAAAAAATATAATCCTTAAATATAGACTGATAAATATATATATATATTTAGTATAGGATTACAGGATATAATAAAATAATAGTCCTCATTTACATTTCTACAGAAATCCCTACTATCTATTGCAACTCCATGCATGTTATATTTATTTAAGAATTGTGTTATATGTCCTTATTATCGAACAGTGCAAGTTTTTTGTTTTGTTTTTTCAAGTACAAAATCGAGTAGGGGATGGAGCTGAGGACTGGATTGATGTCCTAAATCTTATTTAAATCAAATTAATGAGATGTAAAATCTAAATATACAACTCGAAACGTTGACTGCATTTGTCCTGTCAACCATTGGAACCGATGACGATATAACAACACACACACACTAACACACACACCAAGATGCCCTTCATGCCAAAGAGAGCAGATGGACATTTGAATGAAAGATGGAAGCTGCACAAAAGAAGGGAAGAAAAGCCAGATGGGGCTGAAAAAGAAATAAAGAATGGTCTAGTTAAGAAACAGATGATTCTGAAGAAAGCAGGTGGGAAAATGGTATCAATGGAATATGGACCAGTCATCCCCTAAGTGGCCCGGAAAACTAACCTAGACTTTCTGTTATGTTGAAATATTTTCCAGAGGAACATCACACCGTCCCATCAAATGCTTCAGCCTGACTAAATACGGAGGTAGAGGGAGATTATTAGACTAGACTCTGGCAGATGCCACAAGGGAGTTATAGGACTTTTGTTGTACCTGGCATGAAGTCTCTGTGGATTCCGACAGCTATTCGTCATTCGTAAGGAAAAATATCCCTGAAATTCCATTCTCTGACTCATCTTTCCTGGAAAGCACCACCACTCTGAGAAATCTACATCTGTATGCCATTATTCATAGAGAAGAATCTATTGTGAATATTTTCACAATAATCACATAATGCAAGTGCAAATTGTATATAATACGTTACAGTGTTAGAGTAAATCTACATCATGTTAATGTTATTGCCAAAGAGAGAACATGAAGTAGTTTGGCAGTGTTCACGCAGTTTGCTGTGCTTCACAGATGGGAATTTCCTGTGCCCAGGGATGTAACTATGGCGACAGTCTGTTTTTGTTTTAGCCTTAAAAAGAAGAAAAAAAGTTTAAACCCCACAAGTTGCTCGGAATGCCTGTGAGGCTTTACATAGTTTTTAAACCATCCGCTACCTTGGATAAAAGCAGACTGAATGCTTGTTTTGAACAGTTTCAAATACATGCAAGACTAAGAGCTCTCCGTTCCCTGAAGACCCACCCAGACAATAACCGACATTGCTCCGAGCAGAAAACACCTCCACAATAGGGGGGGAAAAAAACATGGCAACATGCATTATATGAAACCATTGCTATGAAGTACTGAGTATTTTGATGTCATTTGGACGAATGTACATTTCTCTTGGAAGTATTGATGTGTGTGTCTCAAATCTAAGTCATTTCTGTTTATGAAAATTTCATGAGTTTCAGCAAAATCAATGTGTGAGAGAGGACTATTGACAGATCAACTCCACCTCTGAAATTCAAAAAGATTGGAATAATCAATATGTCTAAATTATAAACCAGACATTCTTGTAAAGACCCATTTAAGAGAACTTGAGAGAACCTTAAGAGTATTAAGATTAATACTAAAGAATTTAAAGTGGTCAAAAGAAACCCAGTAAATATTTGCAGAGTTAAGTGTGGAGAGAATTTTCTGGAAGAATTTCTGGACTGGATTTGCTGAAGATCCAGTCTAGAAGATCCAAGAGGAACAAACCAGTTTAAACACTGAAACTTGGTGGGAGAGCCAGATGGATAGATGGAATAATGGCTGCCCACTCTGTGTTCTGTATAACACCTGGGATCCCAAGTACATAATTGGTGATGATTTCCTTAAGCCACCTGCTCCCAATATTGAGTGACAGGCTGGAGAGTTGCTCTACAATGAACATATATCGGTGACATGAGTATTATGAAATGAATTTTGTAATTATTTTGTTAGCTTTTTGAGGGAGTAGCAATATAAATATTGATTGAAACAAAGCATCACTGATAGTTAACTCAACAATTCAGCAGAAATTCTTACAAAGTTCTTAAAAACACTCTACCAGGAAGTTGCACCACAGTGTAAATTAGGTCAATTTTCCCTGTAAAGCTCCAAGCAATGGCTCAAATGACATTTTGTCATATAATCTGTTACACCACCTGATTTCCCCAACTTCTTTCAAAGACCTTTAGCATCATCCTCAGGCACTTATATCACAGTAACTGCCAATTGTTCCTGTTACACTGTTACACTGAAATCCAGCATTATTACACTGTAAAACATGATAGACGCATTGCCTTATGTGAACTTATTTCTTCTCTTTAACTCTTCACCATGACGTATCCAAGTTTTGGATATTTATACGTTTTCAAAAATTTTAACTCAAAGTAATCCATTGTCTTGACTACTTGAGTGTGTGTGTTTGAGTTGAAATAAAGGTTATCTGCAAGTTTTTTAAGCCAGCAGGTGAACTTTTCTTTCTAAGTTTACTTTTAAAGTTGTTTAACCAAAATGTCATACAGTGCACTAATTTAAGGAATCGGTCCCGCCAGGATTTGGCGATTTTGTGATCGCAGAAATGAAAGCAAAATCCAGGAAACGTCGCAATATTTAGAGGAGCTTGCAATTTTTCAAAATTACCTCAGATTTTCCGAGACGTGCCATGGGGCATCATCACAACACACATTCAGCCTCTTTGATTCATGTGCGTCAAACATGAGTACAGAGTAAAAGGTCTCATTTATCAATAAACATCACTGCAAACGACCCTGCCAAACAATTTTCTGCAATTGCAATTTTCCAATTCAAGTAGTTTCACTGGAAGAAAAAGAAAAAAAAAAACAAAAAAACAATGGCAAAATGCGTTGCAAATTTTGAAAATAGCCGTAGCAAAATCTAACAATCCTGTACGGACTGAGCAATCACAAATTTATCACGAATATTGTCCTAGTGTTCTATTGCATTTATACAACCGTTTACAAAGTGAAGAAATGTAAAGCAGAAAAAAATTAACATTGTTTGATATTGACAGTTTCTTCCGCCACATATGAAGTAGTTCCACCACAACTGTCTTTGTTGTTAAGAAATGTTTACATTTACATTTACGGCACTCTTATCCAGAGCGACTTACAATTATCTCTGAGCAGTTGAAGGCTAAGGGCCTTACTCAATGATCCAGCACTGGTGCTGGGATTTGAACTCATAACATTCCAATCACAAGTCCAACATTAAATTAGCCTATAACCTTGCGGCTAGACTGGAAGCTTTACTAGCTGGTTCTGGTTTGGGGGAAAAATTTCCACTGAGGTTATATTCGCTGAGCACTGCATCACTTTACTAATCAATTAAACATTGAACCATTGTTCTAAACTCTGTGGATTTTTACAGTCGAGTCTGTTCACTTAGTCTTCAGTGTAAACTTGACGTAGGTTCCCTCATAATATCAAAGAGAAATTTCTCCAACACAATGATAATTTGGTATTGATTTTGTCTGTCATCTAGCAGTAGGAATGATTTAATGTATAATGCCACAGAAGGTTATTTTTTACTTCAATCATTGGCTGTAGTTTGGCCATCGTGGTACAAAACATTAACCGAAGGTTATAACAGTACTCAATGCTCACACCTACAGACTTCTACTACTACTACTACTAATAATAATAATAATAATAATAATAATAATAATAATGTGTATGCCATATGTTATTGTTTTTAGCCAATCCAATTTTTACATGTTGAATTTCTTATAGCCATGGCTCTTAAAGTGGGATTAGATTAGAAAGACAGATTTAATCTATTTATTTATTTAGTAAATTGGTGGAAATTGCAACATTCCATGTTGTAATTATTACTTAGTTATTGTAGTTACTAACCTCTATGGCTGGATTAATTCAATTTAATCCAAACCTCAATAATAACTCAAAAACAAAAAGATGTTTAGTTAATGTAATGTACAATATTTAAAAGAATTATCATAATTTTAATGTAATGTCTATGTTATTAAAACTCTGTTTAATGAGTAGAAAGTTAAGAAATAAAAAGTATCATTAGTAAATAATAATATATTGTATTTTTAAAAATCTGTACACCAAATCTGTATCTTTCCATGTCTTAGATTAGATCAGATTGTGTGGTTGAAACTGTTGTATAATAAATGCGAGAGCATGTTGTATGGTGACCATGACTGTGTTATATTTCTCTTAACATCTTCTAACAGTCAGTTTAGAAATGATCTCACTCTTAGCCAGCTGTCTGCAGTGTATATTTAGCATAGCGAGTAATTACTGAGCTGTGTTCCCTCTCCCTGAAAACAATGAACGTCACTCGTGTTTGTTTGAAGGTCGCATATGTTGTGAGGCAACAAAACCATAGATGACGCCTGTTGTATGAGGCCTGCCTTAAAACACAGGAAAGAAATAAGTGCTTATGTGCATCAAAGTGGCAGGAGAAAAATAATTACAGCTTTATCTATTTGTGGAAAAGTAAAGGAGTGCAGCTACAAAGCTCAGAGCTATATGAAAATAGAGTCGCTACACTCTGGTACGTGGGCCTGTAAATGCCACGAGCTCATTATAATGCTGGGAAAACGTCACCTCGAGGCTGTGATCTGGAAAGTGTGTCAGTGGGAGTGTGTCATATATTGTACGAGTGAAAACGATGTACAGAGAGTTTGGGTGATCAGTAGGGTCCAGCAGAATATATATGTATGTATTTTTTTTAAAAGGTTTGTGCTGGTTTAGACGAGGATTCGGCTGTAGTTTCCATCAGCACACACCTGTCATACCGTTATTTGAGACACAGATGGTGTGAGCACATAATGTTTGTGAATGTGAAATCACCATGCCAACTACTGGGATGTTAGATCATGCATTTCCAGAATGGCAGCGGGTATGAGTCATGTGGCATCGCGTCTGATTTCAGAATTCATCAAAAATAGTTCACGTAGAGAGTCCTGTCAATATGGAAGCAAACTGCTGATTTACTTTATTAACATAAATAGAAAGATTCATAGAATCGCACAGTGAATGTGAACGATTTGATTCAATTTGATGGGGTTTTTTTCCTCCCAGTATGAGCTGGTAAGTTCTCTATAAATATGCAAATGACGAGAAAGGTTAAATCTCCGGCATTTCTGAAATATCTGGCACTATTACTGGAGGACAACCAACCATTTGTTCCAACAAAAATCTGTCAAAGAACAAGATTCTGTCCATGTAATTACTAGCAATCACCAATCAACATGTCATTTCCAGAATGCCAAACACGAAGTCATACTATGTTTCTCCATCCATCTGGTGCCAAAAGTGCTGGATGAGCTGTGATTTCCTCCTTGTCCTGTTAGCTGTAAGATAATCACATGCATTCTCATGCGGTCTGTTCGCACAGGGCTACAATTACCCCCTGCCTCTAGACGGCACTTAGAGCTGACAGCACAAGCACACCAAATGGCCATCACAGCCACAGCAACGCATTACACACACTGCACCGGTAAATCAAAATAATGGGAGCATTTACTAGGTTGTTATGTCTAGAAGTCATACAAATAAATATGTATATATATATAGATTTTTTTTTATTCAAAAATGTTAACTACTGCTAACTAAAAGTGGAACAATGGAGAAAATTTTATGTGGTAAAGGCTTTAAATTTTATGTGGTAAAGGCTTAACCTTTTCACCCATCTTTTAAAAGGAAAGGCGTATTATTATACTATCTTGAGGGTACATTGTTTTGTTGTCTTGGTCATGGTCTCCATAATGGAATGCAAAGCCAAACAAATATTTCATTGGTGTGCCACTGGATTACCCAAAAGGGCAAAAATGAGACAGATCTGCATGTTACATCGTTTGGCCATTCCCTTGATGCATTCCATTTCTTTTCAAAGCCATTTGGGAAACAATCCAACTAATCCACATTTGACGCAGAGCTCTTGGCCCGGTGTCATCCAATAAAAACCCTCAATTATTCAGAGACCTTTTTATTATATAGAGTGTAGTAGTTTGCCTATGCCTTTTATGGGTTTAATGCAGTACTGCTATCAATATCCATGTCTTTATTTAGATTAAACAAAACCATTGGGACAAAATAATGGAGGTAGAAATGCCAGGATTGCCAGCAAGAACTGGCTATGACAACAACCTCCTCAACCTCAGCTACATCACTCCAGTGCATGAGTGTCAACTAGAGATGTGTGAGGGATTTTATTATTATGTTTTTGTTGATTTTAACAATCCTGTTTGCATAGTTATTACTTTTGTTTGTATCTGCGTGCGATATTTTCTGCTGAACTTAGTTGGTTTTATTTCCTAAAATGTAAACAAACTAGAAGTGTAATCTAAATCTAAACCACCTTGACCAGGCAGTTACTAATGACGAATGAATGAATAAATGAATGCTAATAGGCTCCAGGCTCCCCCACAACCCTGTGTAGGATAAGTGAAAATGGATGGATAAATGGATGGATGGATGGATGCTGTATGTTCGTGTTAATGATCATGGTCATTGTTTGGCTCATGAGATTCATACCTATCCACTCGCTCACTCCTACATGAAAGTAATCCTCGCATATGCATGACCTTTTGTTGTGTCCTACACGATCCCCATCCCCATGTACGCACCTAGTCTCAACCAGATATCCTTTGAATCTCTCTAGCAAGATTTATAAGTTGAAAAAAAAAAGAACAAATTATCTGTTCATTCCGAATAACATATTTGTATTCGGTTGCATCACTAATGCATTTGTATTGACCTTGCAGCTGAAGTGACGTGACACCTCATCTGTAAAACTGTAAAACTCTAATCTGTACTGAACATTGGAGTAGACATGTGATTGAGTTATTTTGAATTATTAGAGCTTCTCAGGAAATAAATAAGACCATGCGTAGAATAATTTGGTGGTAAACTCAGATCACCCCAGCATAAGAACTTCAATCATATGCAGTAGAATTAAGAAAATTCAAAGACGGATACTGTGTTCCCCTGGGAGATCTAGATTTATACAAAGCATTTAAAAGGGCATCTCTTTTATTCTTCACTTTTCTGCGTCATACAGAGATGAAGTGTTGAGGAGATAACAACATCGACCTAGCGAAATTGTTCCTATCTAAGGGCGAGCAGGAGTTATACAATCATTTATAATAAGACATTCCACTCTTGCAATAGCACCTTGACATACATTACCAATTTTTGTAACAAAGCATTCCTCTGAGCTATTAGAGACCAATGTGTAAGACCTCATTCCATCACGGAAAGGCACTGACATTCACCACATACCACTTGCTCATTTGTTTTTCTCCACACATATGTTTCTATTTATCTTCGCCATAACCTGTAGACCATGTCAGGGGAATAATGCTGCAATACCACAAACCATAGCAAAAGACACTGACAAAAATGTTTATGAGCAACATATTTCTATGACAGATGCTGTTACTCAGCATATAAAGTTACACTAATTGAAACAGTCAACTTTAATACGGTTTTTATGTCACTTATGACCTAAAGCATTTAAATCACAATAGTGAGTACACTCCTCAAATTTTTGTAAATATGTGATGATATCTTTTCATGTGACAACACTGAAGAAATGACACTTTGCTACAATGTAAAGTAGTGAGTGTACAGCTTGTGTAACAGTATAAATTTGCTGTTCCCTCAAAATAACTCCACACACAGACATTAATGTCTAAACCGCTGGCAACAAAAGTGAGTACACCCCTAAGTGAAAATGTCCAAATTGGGCCCAATTAGCCATTTTCCTTCCCCAGTGTCATGTGACTTGTTAGTGTTACAAGGTCTCAGGTGTGAATGGGGAGCAGGTGTGTTAAATTTGGTGTCATCGCTCTCACACTGCCTCATACTGATCACTGGAAGTTCAACATGGCACCTCATGGCAAAGAACTCTCTGAGGATCTGAAAAAAGATTGTTGCTCTACATAAAGATGGTCTAGGTTATAAGAAGATTGCCAAGACCCTGACACTGAGCTGCAGAACGGTGGCCAAGACCATACAGCGGCTTAACAGGACAGGTTCCACTCAGAACAGGCCTCGCCATGGTCCACCAAAGAAGTTGAGTGCACGTGTTCAGAGTCATATCCAGAGGTTGTCTTTGGGAAATAGACGTATGAGTGCTGCCAGCATTGCTGCAGAGGTTGAAGGGGTGGTGGGTCAGCCTGACAGTGCTCAGACCATACGCCGCACGCTGCATCAAATTGGTCTGCATGGCTGTCGTCCCAGAAGGAAGTCTCATCTAAAGATGATGCACAAGAAAGCCCGCAAACAGTTTCCTGAAGATAAGCAGACTAAGGACATGGATTACTGGAACCATGTCCTGTGGTCTGATGAGACCAAGATAAACTTATTTGGTTCAGATGGTGTCAAGCGTGTGTGGTGGCAACCAGGTGAGGAGTACAAAGACAAGTGTGTCTTGCCTACAGTCAAGCATGGTGGTGGGAGTGTCCTGGTCTGGGGCTGCATGAGTGCTGCAGGCACTGGGTTACAGTTCATTGAGGGAACCATGAATACCAACATACATGTACTGTGACATACTGAAGCAGAGCAAGATCCCCTCCATTTGGAGACTGGGCCACAGGGCAGTATTCCAGCATGATAACGACCCCAAACACACCTCCAAGACGACCACTGCCTTGCTAAAGAAGCAAGAGGGAGAAGGTGATGGACTATACCCTATTGAGCATCTGTGGGGCATCCTCAAATGGAAGGTGGAGGAAGACAAGGTCTCTAACATCCACCAGCTCTGTGATGTTGTCATGGAGGAGTGGAAGAGGACTCCAGTGGCAACCTGTGAAGCTCTGGTGAACTCCATGCATAAGATGGGTAAGGCAGTGCTGGAAAATAAGGGTGGCCACACAAAATATTGACACAATTTGGACATTTTCACTTAGGGGTGTACTCACTTTTGTTGCCAGCAGTTTAGACATTTTATATATATATATATATATATATATATATATATATATATATATATATATATATATATATATATATATATATATATATATATAAACATATGATGCCTGAGTTTGGAGGTTTGGAGGTCCTTCAAGAATGTGTAGATTCAATTGATGTGTAGACTCAAGCATCTGTACTGTTTCCATTTGTGGACCCTATCAATAAAAAACCACAGATGGTGTGAGTGTTTTCTTGGAGTGAGAAGTAGTTCTGGAATTGTTAGTGTCACTCCATTCAGGGATTTCCGTTCTCTTTTTTCCCCTTCGCAGAGTATAGTAATCCTCCACTCTGAGAGACACAGAGCCAGAGGCTCTTTGTTCATGTTCATTGGGTTGCAGACAGAACTGAGATGATATTTCAAACCGGTGAACGTAGGTGGCCTTTCATCATGTTAAAGAGGGAAAAGATGCAGACTTGGGGGGGTAGAAATGCAGAGCAATTTTTCAAAGTCCAGGGATTGTCAAAAGCTATTGTAACACATATTTAAAATTATGGTCTACGGTAGAGTATATTTCATTAACAACATGAAAGCTGGATAGTAATCACATTCATCATACACACATACTGTGCATAACTCATGATCTCATTCTGATCAGTCTCTAAGCAGAAGTTAAATCGTTTTAAGTTATGCAGAGTCTTGACGCACCCTAAGAATGAGCTGCAGAAAAAACAGCAGGATAATGAAGAACCAGGTGGGCTCACCTGGGCCTCTGCTTTAATTGGTTCTTTGCATTGGGGAGTTTTTGACTCTGGAGAGACATCTCCCAGGGATACTAACATCATCCCATAATTATTCATTGGGCGAAGAGTCACAGATGCTGCTGTGTCTAAGGGTCTGCCAAGGCAAAAAAAAAAAAAAAAACAAGGCAGCTATTTATACCAAATGCTACAATAATTAAAATTATTAATAGTCATAGTAGTGTGAACAAATAAGCACGTTTTTCAAGGACTCATACTTTTTTGAATGAGTTCTGTATGTTCCTAAAGAAGCAGTGACACTCTTAGTGTTTTCCAATTACATGAAACTTTTTTTTTATTAATAAATGAAAATCGCATGCAGATTTACTAATGCCATGTTTCAAAGAGACCTTTGTATTATCATTGGACTTGGCAAAGTAATGGCTCACTCACTCCCCTGTCGTTATGATAGATGTGCCAATTAACTAGCAGAACAAAGAGACAAAGCTTTTCAGATATGTCGCCTCATTTGTTCTGTCGCCTGTACACGAGTCGCTCATTAAATTCTAATTAAAACAAGTGACAATTAGCCCATCTGTACATGACAAAGTAGTTAAATGTCACCCCAGTGCTATATTATGTTCTGTGCGGAGCCGGAAAAAATGGCAATAACAGACTGGAACATTCACAATGACTGTGCAAGAAACTACAAAATAAAAATAGATGCGGTTGTAGATTTTAAAATATGTATACTCGCTGATGTAGGAGGATTGAATAATAACAGGAAATAGATAACAGGTTGGGTTTTAGTGTGACTGAACTGCAAAATTATTCCTTGCAACAAAATTAACATATGTACACAAGCTTCAGAGTCAGACTGCACGGTGCATTAACAAGTTCTTCCTCAAACTTGTTGACCGCCTCTGGCGACAGGAAATAAGACATTACTCAAACTGTCATGTCATAATTAAATGTCAAGTCTCCCAGAGGGACCTCCCACATGTGAAATAACACATGACCTAAACTCTAGCATGGATGGCTCTTTCCACACTCCATTCGGTGATTGATAGGTTGAAAGTTGTCGCTAATGTTCCACAAAGCACAACAAAACCATGTTAAGGCAAATTCCGAGCCGATTCAGTTTCGCTTAGTCCTACAGAAATGGGCCAGAGATCATTTTAGCAGAACGGATGCTAATTCTTGTATCCAGGCAACCAGCCAGGAATCTCATGCAAGAAAGTCATGATCACAGAAGCCCAGAAAGAAAAGAAGGTGAATGATTTTATAATTGGAAAACCCAGAGAGCATGGGAACGATGCAGTGTATTTGCAAACCGAAATACTAGCGTGTGTTCATAGTTTGTAAAACACATTCAGAAATAAGATTTGACTAAAATGCCTAAGCAGTTTATTGTAGTCAAGGATTAAATTTAAAAGAGTGGAGCTCCTACACCATTTGTTTTATGTAATGAGCAAGCTGAGCTGAACTCCGCTATTATATTTGGATCGAGTTTTGAATAATGGTGATCATAAAGGTGCTGTAATATAGTTTTACACTATTATTAGAGAAATGCGTTTATTTTAGAGGCAAGATGTGTTTATTATGCAACTTTAAATCCTTAAACTGTACCGTGTGTTTTTGTAAGACACCAGTGATGTGATTTTGATGCAAAAACAATAAATACTAACGGCATACAGTAAGGTCTGGACACCCAAATGTTCGAAGCTAAATTAAAATCCTCGTACAGAGTTCAATAAGTAAGGAAGTGGAGTTACTGTTACTGCGCAACAACGTTGATGACTTTCCTATAACAACGCAGTACTGTTTGATTCCTCTTCCCTCAGAAATTTGCCAACGATTACAATTGTTATGTTCCAACGTTTTATTAAGGAACATGGAGTAAGGTAACTAAAACGAAATACAATTTTACACAAGCAGAATCATTTTACTCGTCATACTGTACATTGACATGAATTAGCAATCTTTCTTAGTGTTTGGTGAGAACACAATACATTCAACACAAGACAAAACAACTCACAACACAGTTAGCAGCCTAATATCCAAATATCGCATCTTGAGCATAAACTGGTAGACTCAGTTCTAATTCATATTACAGTGGAGGTAGGAATACTATACGCGATGTAATACTTTAATACTAACAAATCCTGAATAACAGAAGTATAAGAGTCTAAGTCATTAATACCATATTATTCCCCACTACTTTAAATAATGAAACACTAAATTCCAAAGGAAGGAATGAAGGGTAGAAGGAAAGGATTAAACTGAGTCAGCTGTAAAAATCCATCAGAATTCCCTTGCAGAAAGTGTCTACTTTGTCCCAGTTTAAAGCAGGACATAGTATTCTTGAGCCACCGAGTGATATCTGAGGGTTGGTTAGATTTCCAATTAAATAAAAGACAAGTCTAGCCAATAAAGATGTAAACACTGACACCTCTAGCTCTTTAGAATTAAACTAATGTCGGTTATTGGGCACACCAAATTCTGCGACAGCAGGCCAGACCTCAACTTTCATTTTTAGAACATCACTTAGGATGACTACGAAGAGTAACTAAGCCAGTAGCAATGCAATGCTGAACACAAGGAGAACACATGGTGGAAACTGCATGGGGAAGCCAGATATTTGTCACATCGGTCCTCTATAGTGAGATAAATTTCAACCAAACGAGCTTTGGAATGGTGAACTCTGTGTAGTATTTTAAATTGTATAACCCCAAGAACACACTGTGCTTGTATGAATCCGGTCACAAGCACAAACCCACCAGCGCTCTGTAAAACCACCACCCAACTCACGTTCCTAGGCACTTTCATTCCTAGTAAACAAATAATCTTATCAAGAGCTGATTGTATGTAAAAGAGATTAATGACTTCTGATGAGAGTTAAGAAGCAGAAGATCTTCCCATGGTGGCTTCTAAATTAGAAGAAGCACATTATTACAAACCTGTGATTTAAATTGTCAGTGTTGCTGTTATTAAATATAAATCAACACTTTCTGACCAATCTGATTTAAAATCTAAATTAAATAGTACTGTTCCCACATCATTGGCTGAGTTAGGGCTTTCATGCTAACTAAATTAATTGATTGACCTGATTGTATGGTCTAATAATCATAAAAAGATTAATAGTTTCCATGTAGTATTTCCATGACCTTCAGTGAGGAAATTGTTTTTGACGGGCTAATATTCATGAGCTTCTCGCACTCCTCCTTCCCTTTATGCATGAACGGATTGAATGTTTTGAATGACTAGAGACATCCGTCACTGACACCACGTTACATGCATGGTAAATTCATGAGCTGAATATAACAATTTTGTACGTTTTGGATGTTGAATTGACAGTTGAGTGAGGAATGCAATATGGAGTGTGATGTTTGGTGATTGACTGAATTCTAAATCATATTTGAAAGAAACAAATGTAGTTTGGCTTGCAGATAGTTACAGAAATCTAATTATTAGGATTTGTATAAGACCTGGTATAAACTGGAATGAAACTATATTGGAACGTAATGATGTTTCTTCAGAACTTCTTCTGCACTTCGTAGAGAACATACTGAAATAAAACATCCCTTGTATTACTGTCTTTGGGTTTGAGCTTGTATTACTGTCTCTGCAGCCAGTATATAAACTCTTTGCCTGTTGTCACGTAATCCACATAATGAAGGTTAGGACAGATGCAAGTGCAGATAAGAGTTTATTTAGAGAGAGACAGGCAAACAATTCCAAAACAGGAGACAATGGCGAGGTCAAGAACAGGCAATGGGTCAGGCGATTGGCAAACAGGCATAAACTGGGCAAGGCTAGAAACAAGAATGAGAAACGAGAAGGTCAAAGAACATGAAACTAAACGAGGAACAGGGTACTAACACTTGGCACGGTGATAAGACTCAATACTACGCGAAGTGCAAAGAGACACAAGGGGTTTAAATGACAAACGATATCAGGGGTGAAACACAAGACAGCTGAAAACAATGAAACCAATAACAATACAGGGCGCAGACAGGACATAAACCAAAACAAAAGCACGTGTAAACAATGTAAACAAAGTCAATGTCATTGAAGACCCAAAAGCATGCATTCACTAAGAGTTCGTGCATTGGGCTCGCGCTTCGCGTTTCGGGTGTCCGAGCACACTGCAACACTGCAGCGCTAGCTTGAGGGGAAATTGTGACACTTGTCTTGGTGGAGAGAGATGGATGGAGTTATACTTTGTGTGTACACTCATTTCTCTGGCTGTAAAATTTAAATAAAGCTTGAATTATTTGTTCTTAATATTGATTTATTACATTTCTTCCACAGTTCTTACTATAGTAAACTTAAGGCACTATTTCTTATAATACCAGTGCAAAAAAAGCACATCACTAAAAGAACAATATATCCATGGTGAAGCATGGTGGTGGCAGCATCATTCTTTAGGGGCACTAGTGTCTTCTACTAAGCTGAAGACGAAAAAAAATTTCACCTTTCAGCATGACAATGATCCAAAGCATACATCCAAATCAACAAAGGAATGGCTTAACCTAAAGATCAATTAGTTTTTTTAGTTCCTGTTTACACTAGTGTAGTTTTTGTTTTAAAACGCATAACTTTTGCTACAGTTACGCCTGACATCTACACTACTTCTGCCTTTTCAACCCTCAAAAACTGAGCCTTTTGGAAACGCCAAAACTCCGGGCTTGTGTTTCAGTGTAAACAGACCAAAATAAAGACTTTTGAAAATGAAGGCGTGGCTGCCCACATTCACCCCCTGACTTTTCACCAGAAGGTCATGAGTTCAAATTCCAGCACAGAGCAGCCAAGGTGCCACTGCTGGGCCCTTGAGCAAGGCTCTGAACCCTCAACTGCTCAAATGTATAAATTTGATGGATGTACGTCGCTCTGGATAAGGGCTTCTGTGAAATGCCATAAATGTAAATAATTAGGCCTTCTGGATCATTGCATATCCTTCCCTGAATCATCAAGCCCCTACCTTATGACCACTACGATACCTTGATTGTATACACAACAAAAAGAGACTGAACCGCAAGCTTTGTTGGCTTTGTCGTCATTCTTAGCAGCCATTGTGCAGTTAAATTCTGCATTTTATAATACTGCAGCTGCCTACATGCACAAGAGGCGAGCTATGATTAGAGAAATCGCCAACAAATCTTATTTCAAATGGTGTAAGCCCTACATGGAACGCCAGTTTGAACTAGCAGCCAACTTTCTGTTCACACCTGTATGCGCATGCCCAGTGTGCATGAATGGTCATATGACACGCATTGTCGTTCGTGAAGTGTGGACAGAGATCTTTTCTGAAACACGGCGGAAACGCCAGCGTGGATGAGAATCATTTACATTTTAAAATGGTGTTTTAAAACAAACACACACTGGTGTAAACAGGGCCTAAATGACCTAGCCAGAGTCCATACTTGAATCCAACTAAAAATCTGTGGGGTGACATGAAGCAGGCTGTGCACAGGAGATGCTCTTCCAATTTCATGGATCAAGAATGTTTTGCAGGGAAGATTGGGAAAATATTGCCAAGACAATATGTTCCATTCTGATCAACTCTTACCCGAAAAAACTGAGTGGTGTAATAAATTCAAAAGGTGCTTCAAGAAAGTATTAGTTTAGAGGTTTGCACACGTTGTGCACACAAATAGGTGATTGTAAGTTTTGTATTTATTTATTTTATGTATCTTTTTCCACTTTATTTATGTACTTTGCAATTGCACATTAAAGGTGTGAGTATATTCTTTTACTTCAGAAAAAAACAGGCATTTTAATCTGGGATGTGTAGACTTTTTATGTCCATGGTATATAATTACAATCGAATTGAATTGAATAAAGTTTTGCAAAAAGAACATTGTTTTTATTGTGTAGCTTCAGACCAGAAATATTCTTGGAATTGCAGAACAATGGCGTTGGTACACATTTGACAGCAAGTGTTTATTCAGCCGTCAAAACATATTGTTTCACTTTGTCCTTGGTTTCAACATATAAACTAGTGCATGATGGATGAAGGAAAATAAATGTTTTGCAGCATTTGGGGAAAAAGATCCATGTGAATGTAGAAGAGGATTGGAAGAGGATTTGTCTGCATGTCCTGGCTCATGAGAGCGAGCTTGGCATCAGTTGAGTTGTTACAAAATCCAGCCATGTACATGGAAAACAGGATGTTGCTCCATCAGTTAAAACAATTTACTGGAAAGCTTTGGCCCACTAACATGCAGATTGTGAATCACAGTGATAATGTGGGGAGCAGGTACTTCTGTGTTTGTCATCTGGCTTAATGGAAAACTGTCAATGATTGAAAAAGTGTCCTTCTCCGACAGGGTTAGAGGGTCCAATTTTCTGAATCAAAATACAAACTCCATTGCTTCAAAAGAAGTTTCTTTCAGTGACATACTTGTACGATGGGTTAAGGGTATGTAAATTGGCTCTGAGATTTCCTTTGCTTTGGATCACATGTCATGATCTCATACAGATTTTTGTTGGCTCTTTCATGAATGAAGCTAAAACCACCTGATGTACCTTTTTCAGGGGAATTCCTATATATAGTATTTGCGATTGTAAAACAACATTAAATGTGATGTTTCCTCTTAGTATGTATATTAGCTGGTTGAAAAGTGGTATGTCATCATTGATCAGATAAATTACTGCTATGTTCATTGCAATTCCCAGTATTTTATGCATTTTGGTTGTTAATCCTCTCCAGCTAATTGGTAAGTAGGCTGGACACAAGAACCAGATCTCAGTTCAGACTGCAGTTTGAGAGTTTATTGACCGGTGGTTTATGATTCAGAGATGTTGCCGGCTCTTTTAATGGTTGTCTCAATGTTGTGATCACTGTCTGTTGGCTATTGCAGTGGTCAAAATCCACTCCAAATCTGAGGTTTTGCTTTGCTTCAGGTCCTGCTTGGACAGATTTCTAGGACTCTTGAAGATCTGCAAAAGCATTGAGCAAAGCTCAAATTCATAAAGTTCTGTCATTAAGAAGGATATCAGGCAAGATCAGGATGCAGGACTGGACTAGAGATTTGCAAAGAGTAAAATAAAATATGCAAGGTATCATCAACTAGAAACAAGTAGACTGTTGGGGTTACTATAGGAAGTGGGCAGGATTGGAAAAAGTAATTCAAGTATTTTGTGAAAATCTTACTTGATTAAAAATGGAAGTAAGAAGTCTAAATTATACTTGAGTGAAAGGTAAAAAATTGGTGACACTATGTATTTATAAGTATTTAAAAGCAAATTATTCTAACTGGATTGTAAAGACTTTTTTGTATCACACTTCTAAAAAGTTCCAAAGGTTAGGAACGTGGATAGCATTTGTACAACGTCATTGGTATGAAATCCAATAAAACCCAGAAATATCACCATCATGTCTTTTTCATGAATTTGTGCAAAAATTCTTTACTTTTTACAATTTAAATAATTCACTATTTGCGTGAATGCCAATTGGGACCAGTTACTCAAAGGTGATTCGTTGTGGTATCTATGAAAATTAGTATGAGTTACATTTGATGGTTTCCATTCATCCATCCATTTTCCATATTGCTTTTCCTACACAGGGTTATGAGGAACCTGGAGCCTATGCCAGGAAACTCAGAGCACAAAGTGGGGGTGCCAACCCATCGCCAGGCACAATCACACACACCCATTTAGGTCTATTAGACCTACAACACACATCTTTGGACTGGGGAGGAAACTTGGGAAGAAACCAAAGAGGAAATGTCAGGGTTACGCATGTAAGGGTACGGCCTGTTCAAAAACACCTAAGCCCAAGGGTCACTGCAAGACACTCGAGCCCGGGGTGAAATGATTATCCCGGCTGTAATAACGAATGACTGTGTGTGCCGTAGACCACCCTGCAACCAGACACACATCCTGCAAGGGTATACCTTTGGACAAAGCCTCAGAGCAGGCGACCGCCCTAGTGGAATGAGCTCTTATGCCCACAGGCGTGGCAAGACCGTGTGTTGTAAGCCCTAGAGATTGATTCCACTATCCAAGTAGAGATGCGCTGCTTTGACACAGCATCACTTTTTCAGAGACCCCTTACTGGACACAGCAGGTGCATCCCCTCTTGTTCCGTGTGAGGAACAGAGGAGGGCAGAAAGCCTGCAACACCTCAGGGTGGGCAGCCGACAAAGGCACTTTAGGAATATAATCCGGCCTAGGATACTGGAAGGATTTGGCTAATCCAGGGCAGGAAGGGGCAACAGAGAGAGCTTGTTGACCTCCCACTCACTTGAGAGATGTCAGGACCAGTAAAAGAGCTAACTTTAAAGTGAGAATTTTCTCAGAGGCTGACTCTAAGGGCTCAAATGGGGCCCCTGACAAACCTTCCAAGACCACATCAAGATTTCAGGAAGGTATGCATGAACCTCGAAGTTAGAGGATGTTGCCCCACAGAGGCTCCATCAACAGGGGCATGGCTGGCCAAAACCGCGGCCAAGTAACCCTGATTGTAGAAGGAGCCCAGCCCGCTGAGAAACGTTCTTGTAAGAACTCCAGGACAGTAGCTGTTCCGCAGTTCACTGGGTCTAGCTGACTTTCCTCACACCACAAGACATAAACCTGCTACTTGAGTGCATACAATTTCTTTGTGGATGGGATCCAGTCTTGGGGCTCAAATGGGGCACCCGGCAGACCTCCCAGGACTAGAGAAAGTCCCAGGAAGGTATGCGCGGCCTGCAGATGGGCCTCAGCCATCTGACACCACGCATGAACCTCAAAGTTAGAGGATGTTGCCCCACAGAGGCTCCATCAATAGGATCATGGCTGGCCAAAATGGCGGCCAAGTATCCCTGATAGTAGAAGGAGCCCAGCCCGCTGAGAAACGTTCTGTAAGAACTCCAGGACAGTAGCTATTGCACAGCTCACTGGGTCTAGCTGACGTTCCTCACACCACAAGACAAAAAGCTGCCACTTGAGTGCATACGATTTCCGATACGATACGGTTCAGATGACGCAGATCTAAAATGGGCCGCATACTCCCACTTTTTGCAGATCAGGAAATAATGGCTGTAAAGACTTCTCCCTTCAGAAATGTGGTACATGTTCTATGGCCCCATTGTCCAAAAGGGAGCTTACTTCCTGTGCTAACGTCGGGCCCTGGTCTGTGCTGACTGCTGTGGTGAGCACACCTGTGAATGGAGGGGGTCGAGCTATAACTGGACCAATCCTTATAACTGGTAACCCTCTCTATGGTAGACAGAACCCATGGAGACACATTTGGCAGTAGTTGCACACTGCCCGATGGTCTTTTAGTGACGTTAACTATTCCACATTCTATTGGAGGGAAGCATCAGATTTTCATCACCCTGTGACAGCTCGCTGACCAGAGAACACTGAAAACTTGGGGACCGCCTTGGCTAGGGGAGGCACTACAGTAGCACTATGGGCTACCTGCCATAACAACATCATGTCCCCAGAGGTTTACCCCCAGAAGCCTGAGATTTTGTCATAAACTTCTGGAAGACAGGGGAGCTTCTGCAGTGTGAGGGATTTACTTTCACTGGGTAATCACTTCAAGCAGCTCTTTACATGCTGCTCTCAGTTTTCAACACATCCTTCTAACTCCTCGGAGTCAGAGAGGAATTATTACCCTTTTGGCTTTCCATAGCGGAAGGAGGAGTCGCGACGCGAACTCCAAAATCCAGCGGAGAGCCTAACCCGGAAGACACAGCAAGAGATAGAGCAGCGCTCGTCTCCGCCTCCTCTTCCGGATCTAAGAGATCCCCTGAACCTGAGACGGCTGGCTGCCTCGGCAGCAGCGGGCCCAGACCCACGAGTTGAGCTGCTTAATGTAGCATTACCATGCGCAGCCTCTCGAGGCTGCCATTGTATAGTACACTGCTAACACTTCACCCAGAAAGTGTGCACTTTTCCCCGTGATGAAACGGGAGCAAGCCGTAACACACTTCCTAAACTCTTTCTTGCATATTACTTACCTCTCTTTTCCTTTAGAAAAGGGATAGAAAAGTTAAGAGATTTTGAGAAAATATCAAGTAAAAATGAAGTGTTTTTGTCACACAAACAACAGATATGCAGTCTCGCTGATGATAATAAGGCTGGCGGCGCGGTTCACAGGTGCCATATATATATATATCATGCAACGCGCTTAATTGCCACATCACCTGATCATGGCAGGCCTATAAGTAGAGGCATGATTTCACACAAGCTTCAGATACCGGTCACGCGCACAAGGCGTTCCCATACTGTTATGCTAAATGCAACCTCAAAGTTCCCTTTGAAAGGGAACCCCTGAAGCATGAGGAAAATATGCAAATTCCATGCACACAGGGCAGAAATTGCTCACCACTAAGTCACCGTGCCCAATTTGATGTTTAAGTAGTGATAATTATCATTTATCTTCACATATCCCAGCATCTAAAGAAGTTGGGGTCAGAGCGCAGGGTCATCCATGATACAGCACCCCTGGAGCAGAGAGGGTTAAGGGCCTTGCTCAAGGGCCCAGCATTGGCAGCTTGGCAGTGCTGGTGTTTGAACCACTAACCTTCCAATCGATAACCCAAAGTCTTAACCACCAAGGCACTACTGCCCCTGTATTGTTTTAAAAACCAAGTTTGTTTTTTAATGTTTGCACAATAGCTCTCCCTATTACATAATAGCAACCAACCAGAGAGGGTGAAAGCTAACACATGCTTCCTCTGAGACATGTGAAGCCAACCAGCCACATATTTTGGAACTGCTGCTCATATTGCATCACAGAGCAGCATAATATCCTCAAATGAAAGCACTCTCTGTCCCATGATTGGCTTGTGTCACTGTCATTGACAGGAAAGAAAGACTATGTCATCCCTCCCACCCAGACAGATGACCAGTTTTATTCCTTTGGCTATGGCATCATCGGAATTCAAAATTGTAATAGGGCAAACACCTTTCTGGTGCACCATTTGGGCTGTAAATAATGTTTAAATGCATAAACATTTAATGCATTCAATTGGAATGTGTACTTGTATGGTCTAAATGAAAATAGTAGGAGTTGTAAGATATTATGGCATACTGTATGTGAATAGAAATTAGCTGTATACTCGTGTCTGTCATTCTAATAGCTCATTTAATCAGTATTCAAGATTGTGTTCTTCGGATTGATTTTATTTTCTTTCTCCCTTTTTCTCACTTTGCAGGGGAGTTTGCAGCAATCTGTTGTTCAGATGCAGACAATTAACTGGCTGTTTGAGCTTTTACAATAATACTGGAATGCTTTGATCCAGGAGTTATTAGCAGGGTGGTAAAAGTAAGTGTGTGTGTGTGTGTGTGTGTGTGTGTGTGTGTGTGTGTGTGTGTGTGTGTGTGTGTGTGTGTGTGTGTGTGTGTGTGTGTGCTTTAATGACAAAGGAGGTGAATCTGGAATGCTAGTATGGTAGGGGGCTGGAACTTTTCCTCATGACCTTTTGCAAATAAACAAGCGATTTCCAACTATGCCACCATCATTATTTTTTCAGTTCAGTCTCAGAATATCTGTTACTGCCAACAGCTGTCTGAGATCCACAGAGTTTATATCACACACACACACACACACACACACACACACACACACACACACACACACAGACATCAGAACTGGGATTGGGTATGAAATGCAACTTGTGTAAACATTTGATTGTCATTAAGTCAAGGCAAAAAAAAACTAGTTTGGAAATCTTACTTTCTTAAACCTGAAAGGCAAATCCTTCTGTTCAGATATATAAGAACACACACACGTGGTCATTTTAAACTCCAACTCTATGTGCCATTTCAGTTTCTCATAATACAGGCTCAAACCAGAGAATATTATGACATCATGATGTCAACCATATGCTTTTCATTAATGTGCATTACACATTCTCCATTATAAGCAAAGGGTCATTTTAGCAGTTTCTCAAGTGTACCGTCAGTGGGCAAACAGTTTTGTAGGATGTTTTTTTTTTTTTTTTACATTGGCATATTTTGGCAATACCCACTCATCAGGAATCTGGCTGTAGTTATCAGCCTTGCTGTCCTGAGCTATGATTGTTCAGACATACTCTCCATATTGTGTCATGCTTCCACCAAACAAAGCTTATGATTCATCCCCGAAAGTGTCAGTGTTGAAATACACAGTACTGCGGTGGCCCCATTTTGTCTCGTGATTGCCTGTGATCTGAAAGCTTTAGGTGTTTTTATTATATATAGCATAAAGAGAGATATCTGTTGCCTAAAATTTTGTTCTTCTTCATCTTTTTTTAGTAAACAGGAGCACATCTACAGTATGTTTCGTATTTCCTCTCTCGTCATTGTCTTTGCCAGTGTTACATTAAAGAAAAAAAAACAGTCACGTGTTTCCAAATGTTCTGCTTTGTGTACATGTTAAAACTTTACTCAGAGATGGACAAAGTCCAAATCTTGTCCTGGGTCCTTTCATTCAACAAAGTTTATCAACCTTTAATCAAGTGGACAGCACCATTTCCCCTCCAAACAGCCTTGAGCTTTTGTGAGGGAAGCGGATATTAATTGTTGGCTGCCTTTCTGGAAAATATTCTCTTTGCCTCTGGAGTCATTGACATTAACATTTTGCAGGGTACCATAGACAGGGGAGCGAACAAATGCAAAATAAAATCTCTCCCAGGGGTTGAGATTGTGCCCAAGCCTAGGCATAAGTGCTTACTCAGAGCTTCAAGCAACCTGGTACAATCAAATATGTTGAAAAGTTGTGTTATGGGTTAGATAGTACATATGGAATAATTACAGGCAATGGATCAGGTTTATCTGTAAAACAAGATTAGGCAAACTGATTAGGAGAAGAAAGAGCTGAAATAAGGCCAACGCAATTTCCATTGACCTTGTTGATTCCTTGTTGGCTTTGCACAAGTTCCCCATCGGCCCTAAAAAAATAAATAAATAAATAAAATAAAAAAGTTATACGTACATGGCTAAAGATTTTATTTTTCTTAAAAATATATTAATTTTTTCATTAATAATTTTTTAAATTTAGTTATGACTATCATCTTTATTGACGATGTAACTCATAATGGTAGCAGCAGAACGAATTCAGACGTTAACAGAAACATTCGGTCTGCCAGTTTACAAAGAAATGCATCCAGTCTAATTGGGAAGAACGTCATCATGCAACAAGACAATGATCCCAATCACAACGCCAACTCAACAAAGGACTTCATCATGGGAAAATGTGGAAGGTTTTAGACTGGCCAATCAATCACCAGACTTTAACCCAATTGAGCAGCATTTGACCTCCTGAAGAGGAGACTGAAGTGAGAAACCCCCCAAAACTAACAACAACTAAATGAGGCTGCAGTAAAAGCCTGGAAAAGCATCACAAATGAAGGAACCAACAATGTGCTGTCAGTGAGTTGCTGGCTTGATGCAGTTATTGCAAGCAAAAAATATGCTACCACATATAAAGCCTGCATGGTCCGTTACCAAAGGTGCCATGTTCTACATTATTTAACCCATCTAGATGTAAATATGAGGAAATGAATGCTGAAATTCTGATCAATCGTCTTATATTCATATTTTGATCTCAAAACCCTATTGTCTCTATTGTATAGCCATTCCAACACTTTCTGAGTGGACTGTATAAAGCATTACCGTCTGTTCTTTAGGAAGAAAACAGCACCTGAACTTGCAGCTCTTTTCAGAACATGACTAGCAATGCAACCAGCACACAGCATGACAGACACATGGAGCTATTAGTGAAGCAGCATTTGCAACTCAGCTATGATTCTTCAATATACATCAACTGATTTTCATTTGATTTAACATTTCACGATGTCCATTTAATGCCCCCGTCCCTTCCATCATATCATCCTCATGTTATGAGGAATGCAGCTGCCCGTGGGAACGTCTGGAGTCTTGACTCGGGTTTCGGTGTCTCGTAAAAAACTCCACTGTGTGGATTTATTATAGAGAGGCCCTACTTATACACAATCTTAGGCTTGCTGTCAGTGCCAGCTCAGGAAATTTCACTCTGTTCCTCCACACACACACACACACACACACACACACACACACACACACTCTTCAGACAAACTCTTCAAACTCATCCTTATTAACTGTAGTCTATTTTTGTGCATATACAAGATCTAAGCTCTTCAGACAGCTTAGATGTCATACACACACACACAAATAGACTACAGTTAATAAGGAAACCGTTGACAATGGCACATATATCTAAGACCTAAAGGAATGTCAGCATTATGCACAAATGTTGCACACATGACTAAAATAAAATCCACAACTAGATAATATTAAAGGAAGGGTTATTTATCATGATGTTGGCTGTTTTTGCATTCCGCATTATATGAGAGCTAAAACGTGAATAATTCAATTTTGTAATCATAAAACGGCCATTGTTTTTGTTTTTTAATAGCATGTGTCAGTTATTTTTCATAAATTCTCTGCTGTTGTTTGTTTAAAATATAATATGCAGAATTATTTGAAGTCTGATCATTGATGATTTATGAACGTGAGTTTCTTCTAATGTACTAAAGACAATTCTGATGTTCCCAGCAGCTTCACTGAGTTTATAAGACGTATTACATCATTACAAATGATGAAACCAGGAGCAAAAACAGCTTAGTCTGGGTTATTTTACAAATGTATTAGTTATTTCAGGTTACGCAACAGTGCGGGTGAATTCTCAATTCTGATTGGTCAGAAAGTGTTGAATCGTTTTCAGTAACAACAGCTCTGACTGTAGTACGAGCTATAATACAAATCATAGGTTTATATTAATGTGTGCATTCTAAGGTTATCGTTTCTATAGCAACAACATATTCACAGGGGCTTGTATGGGGGATACTAACAAAAACTTGTGTAATTGTTGCTATGGTGAACTTTTCTATGAGGAAATGTTGCTTTAGCATTTTTTGGAAGGGGTCTCCCGTGTCAACACTTTGCATAAGTCAAAGATAAAGCTGTGACGTTTCCAACATGAAAGAATCTTCAGGAAAGATGATTTGAGTTGCATTTTGAGGCTTCTTGTTAACATGACAACCATGTTTTGTTTAGTTTTTTTGTCTTATTGCAAGTACAAAAAAAAGAGGCTGGCTCTTTAATAAATAAATAAAAATGAATTGTTGACACATTGCTGTGGTATACACAGAATGAAACACTTCAGAATGTGCTGTTATTGGAATCCAATCAACTTCAGGGTGGTAATGGAATCACAAAACCTTGCCATTTCATTCGATTCATTTCCTTTAACAACACGCCAGGTCATGTTTTATTCCTTACTTATTTGAGAACGTATTATCTGCTGTTGCTGTTGGAATTTTTTGCACTTTAACTGTTGAACTGTTTACAGTCCAAGAATATAAAGGTCATGTCGACTCGACCGCCCACCCAGCAAGTTCACCACTGTTCTGTCTCTGTCGACTAGAGAAAAGAATAACAAACACACACTGCCTTAATATTTATTATTCAGAGCAGATACAAGTCAAAGTAATTCAGGAAGGATGCAAGAATTACGCCAACATAAATGTAAGACACAGAGTGACCTGCACCACAATAGGAACTGCATGATATCCTTTAATACACTTCCTACTAGAAACCTCAACACACTTAAATTAATAGCCAAAGCAAACTATAGGATTAAATGTAACGTAACCCCTTGTTGGAGAGCATTTTAGTTGTAAAGTACAAATGACATGTGTCCAGAAATCTACCTCGTAATATACACTTACACAAGCTATGCCTTGGGCTATATAACTAACTACTATTGTTACTTACTACATATTAAAAATTCCCTTTCGAGTCTGTATGTGTGTGAGAGAGAGATGGCAAGCAATTCAATTATCTTGTTTATTTTGCATATCAGAGTGAAATCATGGCACAAAATACCAGCCACAACACCATATTAATACTGCTTAGGACTCCCTTCGCTCTCAGTTCTTCATGGCTTGAATTCCTCAAGGTGTTGGAAACATTTTTGAGATTCTGGTCCATATTGACAGGACTGCATCACACAATTCGCAACATTCATGTTGCGAATCTGCTCTACAACGTCATCACAGTCAAACCATTTTTAAATGGGTAAAATAATGTACAGTAGTCATGGTAAAAAACTAAAAAAACAATTAAACAACAGGTTAACCAGATAACTAACAAGTTGTGTATGGTCCTGCACAGTAAAACCCAGAATATTTTATTTGTAATAAAAAAAACAAGGTCCATCCATCCATCCATCCATCCATTTTCTGTACCGCTTAGCCTTACTGGGTCATGGGGAACCTGGAGCATATCCCAGGGGGCATGGGGCACAAGGTGGGGGACCCCCTGGACGGGCTTAAAAACCAAAGTGTAGAAGAATTTCTCTTGGTGCTGCTGTCAAAACATGTTCATGTGTACAGTAATATAATTGGGGGGAAATTATAGCACAAAAGAATACAGGTTATTTACATAGTATGTACATACCTCTCACTTCATTTAGTGTTTAGCGGTTATGTAAAGAAAAAATGTTTGAAATTAAAGGGTTCACTGGTTTGTCCCTCTGAGAGACTCTTGTGTTACCCATAAAATATTTCAAGCAGAACTCGTTTATCGAAGTAAGAAGAAATGCTGAAGAACAATTGTTTCTTAAAGTGCATTTTATTTATATGCATACCAATCAGCCATAACATTCAAACCCTTGACAGGTGAAGTGAATAAAATTGATTATCTCATTAAAATGGCACCTGGAAAAGGATGGAATACATTAAGCAGCAATTGAACAATCAGCTCTCGAAGTTGATGTGTTGAAAGCAGGAAAAATGGGCAAGCGTAAGTCGAGTGACTTTGATGAGGGCCAAATTGTCATGGCTGGACAACTGGGTCAGAGCATCTCCAAAACGGCAGGACTTGTGGGGTGTTCGCAGTGGTTAGTACCTACCAAAGGTAGTCCAAGCAAGGACAACCGGTGAGCAAGGACAACCAGCAATAGGGTCATGGGCACTCAAGGCCCATTGATGCACTTGTATATTTATACTACATGACATATGTTAGTGAAACTAAGAGCATTAGTTTTTAACCTGATGACAAGATCACAATACAGCACACACACACACACACATCTATCTCTATAAGGCGTTTAGGAGCGACAACCGTTTAAAGTTTTAACCGACATATGGGTTTTACCTGAAAATACAGTTCTGCCCTGCATTCAAAATTCGATCATGGGAAAAATATGTTGACTGTGTTGCTGCACACATTCATGGTATTCGCGTTTAGCAGTCTGTCCAATACTTTCCACAGCACGAGATTAGTCTTTTTCCAATTTGATCCTCCATCCCGCTTGCTGGAAGACCTCAGGACTAAATGAAACGGAAAATGTCAGCAATGGTGATGCTCGGCAGAACACTTTTCACACATTCCTGGCTTGTCTTGGAGTGTTATATCAATTCAGCACTGCAGTCTGCTTATTATAGATAGTGGAGTGATGGAAATAACATGCTCTTCGGTGCATCTTTTCATTTGGTTTTGAATCTGCCATTGTTCAAAGCAAGGTGCCAATTCTTCAGTCTATCTTTGCATCTCACCATCTCATGGTGCTGGGAGGGATGAGTGGGAGGCACAACGATGTTACTCTATACCGGAGCACAGTGGGAGTTCTGGATATGTGCAACGATGCACTGAGAATAGTCATGAAGAAAAACTTTGGGCATTTACTACATGCTGACAAACAATGCTGTATCACTTGTATTGTATGCTGTATCTTCAAAAAGGGAGTGCAGTTTTCATCAAACCAATAATAAAAATTCCTAAATTTGTCCACAATTGTATAATGGGTTTGGAATAAACCCTTCTCCTCTGTCTGGAACGGTGAATTTCCTCTCGAGTCTTGCAGTCGGTGTTTTTTCTACCTCAACCGCCTCTCTTCTGGCGACTTAAATGCCAGCCGAGTTTGCTGGGATGGCGTCCACAGACCACCAAGGAGAACAGAGCAATTTTTCACAGAGGGAGGCAAAGGAAACCCTGGCCAAGGTTTAGGCTACAAAGCTCCTGGTGCATGCTTTGGTCTACATCCAGAAGCCCTTGATTGGCTGTTTACAGCCTGAGCCGTATGCTGCACTACAACGCTGAGATTATAACCCTCTTTATAGGCTGACGTTTGTTCCACTTGAATGCAGGGCTTAGTTTATCGTCATACCAACACTAGACAGTGTAGATCTGAAAGATGCCAAAGCAGTCGAGCATTTCCCATTTGGTGCTTATTTGGACAGATGTGGAAGAGAGAAGTCGAATCTTCATACTGAAGTAACCCACTTTTATTGAACTCATGTGGTAACAATGTCCTAATAGACAGTAAAATATAGCATTACTGTTTTTTAAGCATTTGTAACCTAATGTCCTGATAATACAGCTGTTGAGACTTAAATGCTTCAATTTGGGTAAATACAATTCACTCAAACATTATAAACTGATGGAAATTGAAATCATAACATGGTATGACTGGGATAATAATGATCATGTAATACAGTGTTATACTTCTTCATCGATCAATTCTTTCATTTCAAAATGTAAACATGTTAAATGATGTGTACATTTACTCAGCAAAGCAAAAATGTGTATATTTGGCTAGTTTAATAACTTTACTGTATCCGATTTGTTTTGGGTTTTTTTCTTCCTAGAAGTGAATCTGCTATAAAATATCATTATGATACCATAACTGAAAACCAAGCAATATCTGAAAATGGAATATCGGGCCACCCAGGTAGGTAGTTAAATGAAGCCCTTGGGGTAGAAACACATACAGCATATCAAAAACTTTTAATCACATTTGGATGATATTGATGCTACACACTTCATATAATAACATGTAAACTGAACCATATTGTTCCAATATCCTTGGCAATCATTAAATTGTCTCTGCAGTCACATCCTGCTCCACATCCACATCCATCACATCCATATGTATGGAATGTACAAACATTATTTCAATATTGAAATGTAGATTGTTTTTTTTTTACTGTTGTTAAATCTATTTTTCACCACCTGAAATCATAATAACTAAAATGCACTTAATTTTTATTTATTTTTTTACCTATACATTTTTGTCTACAAATTCTGCTAAATTGATGTTGAACCACAACTCAAGGTTTATGTTGCAGCAAGAAAAGTGAGCAAGGTATGATCCTATAATTTCATGGAAACTGCATAAAGGTAGTAATGCACCACTTTTCAGCTGCTTTATTAAAAAACGTTTAAAAAAATCATATAAAAAAATGTTTCCCTCTCCAGTTATGGTGCACATAACTCTAGTTATTAAAAGTAAGCACCTTACAGTGAAACAAATCGATTGAAAACTTGTTTTAATCACATTTTTATGGTTCATGACAGCTCTGTATAAGTAAAGTATTGTTACCACGTTGTTGGCACACATGCAAGACATGGGGATCCACCTCCTAAATCCATCAAGAATGACGCAGATTATAAAAGAAATACATTTTCACAAAATTGTCATTTTTTGATCCTTAAAAACGTACCTAGCCGTATTCGTAGCTGTCATTTTTCCAGTCGGAGGCCCATTTGAAGGTGGATCCATGCTGGTGTTGTCGAAAGCATGAAGAGGCATCAAAGATTTCCAATCCTCATTTCTATTTAAATTATACAGTGAAATATTCACACCCATGATGCAGCAGTGGAAGACACTGAGAGCATCGTAGCATGCAATAAATCAGACCTAATTTACATTCATTATACATTAATGTATTTTAAACATTCAGATCAGGTTGCAAACTTAATTATCTGCATAACTCCATTGGATATTTACGGTTAAACAGTGAAGTTTTTAATTTGATATGAACAATGAAGTTTAATATTTGTGCAATAAACAATCCATGTGATATTACACTATCAGTACCCCCTTGGATAATCATGTTAGGGAGAAATTACATTAATGTGTGGCATTGAATCTTATCTGGGGGGTTTTTTTCTCATTATTTATATATTTGTAATGTTTGCAGAAATTTCAAACAGCTGTCACATCATTAGGTGGCATGTGGTGCAGCACAATACTGAGCTCAAGCTAGTGTCTGTGTGGAGTTTCTGTTTCTGTTTCATGTTCTCCCCATGTCGGACAGGTTTCCTTCAGGTGCTCCAGTCTCCTCCCACCTCACAAAGACAGATGGATTGGTCATGTTAAATTATGCCCAGGTTTGTAAATATGTGTATGCCATGAGATGGACTGGTGTCCCATTCAGGGTGTGTCGCCAGTGGCCAATATTTCCGTGAGGGGATCCACCACGACCATAACTAGGATAAATTGGTCACTAAAGATGAATGAATGAATGTCAATTTCTCAGGGTGTCTAAAAAACAAATATCATATCTGACTATCCTCATTTATCAGGTTGATTTTGTGATCTAATCATGATTTCTTGGTGTGAATTTCTACTTGGTTTTGATTCTTTCTGGATAGTAATTTGGCTTTATTAGTACTGGATAAATTGGCTTTATTAGTACTGGGTAAATTGGCTTTATTAGTACTGGCTAACTTTATGTGTACAGTAGTATATGGATTTTAAAAATGGTGTTTGCATTTATATTTTGGTATTCAAATCCCTTTTTGATACACTATGTTGCACTTGGGGCCACTACATTCCATGTGTATTTTTACAAGACCTGTCGGAGTTTGCAGGTTCTCAGCGTGCTGCGGGGGTTTCCTCAGTGTGATCCGGTTTCCTCCCCAAAGTCCAAAAGACATGCATGGTAGGCTGATTGGCATGTCCAAAGTGTCCATAGTGTATGAATGGGTGTGTGAGTGTGTGTGATTGTGCCCTGCGATGGACTGGCACCCTGTCCAGTATGTACCCTGCCTTGTGCCCAATTCTCCCTGGGATAGGCTCCAGGTTTCCCCATGACCCTGAAAAGGATAAATTTGTATAGAAGATGGATGGATAGATGGATAGTTAGACTGTTTCAAATATATATGTGGTGTTTTCATATCTATTTTTCAGCAGAAATAGGGCTATGGGAATATTGTAGTTCTTAATAAGTCAGGTGTTTGTATAAAAGGCTAAAGCTATTTTTTAAAGAAAGAAATACTGCTATTTATATACAATAAATAAATATCCAGAACCTGTGGCATGCTTGTGTCACATCAGCGCCGAATTCAACCAGAAACTCCACTTTCCAGAACACCTTGCGGTCTACAAACATGGTCACCACAAACTACAATCCCCTCACAACACCTTGACCAACATGTTCGGTGTCACCTGAGTTCTAACCATGCACATTTGTTCCCAATCACACCCACACCTACATAAACAGACTTTGGACATTCAGCCAGTATGCTCTAACATGACTTACCAAGCCTATATTGTATCTTACTATTTTGGTTTCTTGTCTTGGAGCTTGCCTTGTTGCCTAGATTTTTGATTTGCCCATGTTATACTCTGTACGTTTCCATGGACAACAATAATCCGATATTAACCCAAGTAAGACAATACTCTGATTAAGAAACTAGCATGTAAACAGCGATTATTGATGACTTTAATCCAGCTAAAGTCATACATGAAGTAAACACAAATCAAAATAAGACATGTGGAGTATTCCTGTTTTAGCTATTAACGTTGGGTGGGATTTTTCACCACATTTTGTTAAAGGACACGTACACACACGGCAGTGCTCACCCGTTTTATGGCAAGCAAGAAAGCACAGCTGGGGCCGAAACTGTATACTTACCTGCTATATAGTAGGTGAGATGCATGTATATTGTAGACGAAATACATGTGTTTCAGCTTCTATATAGACGGTAAGTACACGGTTTTGGACGCAGCACACGGCTTTAAGCAGTCGTCTATTTGCACATACAGCATAACAAATAATTAACCACACTTGAACCTTTCGCAAAATTTTTAATAAAAACACCTAAAACTGTATACGGTACCATAACGAAGACAAACTGTATGTTAATACGTGAAATTCTGGAGGGAACGTCGGACGGCGTGGTATGTGGACATAATGACGTGTGACGTTAATCGATCTATGATCTATAACATGTAACACAGGAACATGAAACAAATATCCTAAAAGCCACTTATGCAAACACCTTAATCACAATATTGTCTTATTCAGAATAAGATCAATAATTAGATTACTGCTGTCCATGTAAACGTAGTCAGTGTTTGCTGATGACCGGACTTTCTGCCTGCTCTTGTTTATGGGTTTTTGCTTCATTGTTTGCCAGTGTATTTTAAATAAAACTCTAACCTGCACTTGCATTTGCCTCCAACTTCATAGCATGACAGCTTGCTTAAAATCCGGACAAAATGAAAACAAGAAAACTGCAGTTCACTGCATAACTGTGAAGACATTATTGAGCAATGTTAAAGATCATTAATGTCACAGATGACATCACAAACCTCAATGGGTTAGGAGTGTAGATAATAGGCTGAGATTCAATTAAGTCTAAATGAAAGGAAGATCTCTAATATCTTGATATTGGTGTACAGTATTTCTTCTATTTTCTTTTTAGTTATTTTTTTTGTTAGATATTGATATTGATATTGAAGTGTTTTGGGCATCCTAAAGAAAGTTCTGCCCGGAACTTTTCCTAGGGAAACATTCGGTTCGCTCAGAGGCACAAATTGAAGAATACTTTTCTAAGACTTTTTCCTGAATTCATCCTACTGTTTACTGCACTATGACTAATTGGACAGTTGGATGATTAGTTGTTTATTGACCTGTGTTAGATCATGTAGAAGAAAGGTAATAAAAGACTCTAGGGTAGAACAGCTGGAAAAAAAAAAAAGCTTCCAGTAGAACATAATTGGCGTATGTAAACAACAATCGGAGCTGAACTCTCCGACTGTAATTTGGTTGAAATGTAAATGGTTATAATGGTGATAATAGTAGTGTCTCTCAACAACAGGACCAAACAAGAAAGCATCAGATATGTCAACAGACAGAGAATGTTATGGCACCGATATACTGCACTAAAGACTATTATTACGAGATGAATACACCAATTTAACCTTAGAAAATCTCGAAAAGGCAGGATACAGCATACTAAAATGTGAATTCATTATTAATGTCTGTAGAATTTTCATGTATTTTCAAAGTTGTCTAAAAAGATGTGGATGAATCCATACTAGAGTACTGGAAGAGGAGCTGCTTGTTAATCTCAAGCATATTAACTCTGCTGTGGAACATGGTGCAGATATGGCTATGGCATAATGTCGGGGGAACTGACCTAGTTCTCTTTATCGACAGCACCATCTGGATGAGTTATGAAGCTTACACAAGCTTAGCACTGGACATATCTTCACCCTTGTAGGGGCAACAACAAAAATCATGCTGCTAAAGCATCTATGGGGTTTTTAACGCCAAAGATGGACTGGCCATGTGAATCCTTTGACCTCAACATGAATACTGAAGGCAATAAGGAAATGGGAAAAAAGAATCTGCAAATAAAAGAAGTGAATATGGTGGAATTACAGACTTGGCAAACTCGGAATGATGGTCTTGAAACTTAGACCTGAAGAATTCGCTGTGTGGTACATTTTGCCAATACATATGGCCAAGAAATACATTTTATCCCTGCGTCATTCTGATTTATTACACATAACTTTATTTATGGACTTTAATGTTGTGAATTCTTTATATTTACAGCTTTCTCAAGTTAATACTGATGTCTGGTGAAAAACTCATGTGAGTAGTCTCATTGGAAATATATTTACTGAAACAAATGGTAAGGTGTTCAATATTTATGTGCCACTGATTCTATAAACTTTTGCCAGTCCAATCCAAAAAGCTCATTGTGTCTCATTGTGTCAAGCTTGTAGCCAAAAAGTGGCAAAAACAAAATTTGTGTTTGACAAAAAATTTTGAATTTCCCAGCTCTGAGTAGGAAAAAAAAGAGAAAATGCCCCCTCGAATCAGAATTCCTACATAGAAATTCAGTACGGTCTCCTCAACCCCGAATTCAGCAAGTCGCATCACATCAAAAAGGCCCAGGTCAAAACTGCTGTAATTCCAAGTTTCAAGGATTTAACCAAGCACTAAACAAGCTGTGATAATCACCTAATACACTAAACTTAGATTCTGAAATCATTCTGAACTCTACTGGGTGTTTTTTTTCAATCGTTTCTGTTTCCACTCAACTTCTTTTTTTTTTGTCATTAGTTTGGTATAAAGTCTAAATTTTAATAATGCATTTATTCAGATTATGACCATAGGGTTTGACGTTGTGGTGCATATCTTCATAGCCTTTGGTTTTGTGGATCCCATGTTCACAGAGATATGAATTGTTACTGTGTAACTGGTGTAACTGTGTTCACCATCGCATCCAGAATGGGACTGTTTTATCTCCAAAAAGAGAACCACGGCTCTCACGGTTCTCTGGGGCCGCACAAGAGATGGCACCAAGGACAGCCAACCTAGATGTGTCGTAAAGATGGTGCTGGCTATAACTATTGAAAATATTCTTTGAGCACTTTTTAATAGCTATTCACAAAACTAATTGTTCAGATTTTATATATATATATATATATATATATATATATATATATATATATATATATATAGCGAGGGCTAGGGGGTGAAGCTGGCCTAGGGCACCAAATGTGTTAGACCCACTACTGAGTAAGAAAAGATAATGATATCTAAACACTATAGGACTAAAGTTATTCATAAGCATGACCCTGCTTAATCCCCAAGCCTACTTAAGCCATATCGATCCTCCAATAACAGCGCGCTCTGATTCATCTCAAGGCCACCCTTAATCAGGACAGTGACCTCTGTGGCTCATCAGCATTGGACATTCCACACTTACTTTTGACTGTAGTTCAAATTTTAATGTTTACCTTCTTGTCAGACATCCGGTGTGGAGGCTCTAATGGTTTCCTGTTTGGCAGTTGGTGTCACCTGGTGCAACAGGAGAGCTGCCAAATCTGAAGGCTGATCTCACTAATCTAAACAAGAGGCCTACCTAACCACTTTCACCCTTCACAGATGACACGATCACTCTGGACACTTGCCAAGCCCACATCATTCCAACTAATGTCAAAGTCTTGGTGTTCCTTGCATATGACACCAAATGTTTCCACCCTCTTGCAAATTCTGTCCCCACATGTCACAGCACCATCTCCTTCTGCTCGCCACTTGATTGGAGTTTCGATGCATTCGTTTAGTTACGGCTATTGGTGTTGGTTGTTCACTATTTTTTAATTTGTGTTATTTTCATTGACAGTTTTATCTGCCTGCTTGGCTAGCTAGCATGTGCAATTGTACTAGCAAGCTTCATAGTAACCTAAATCACTAAATCACTTTCTTCTGATTATCGTCAGTCATGAACACCAAACTACTCTTGTCCAAATGCCAAGCGCAAGAAGGTGGACAGACTCATTTGCATAAAGTTGAGCTCTGCTGAAATTTGCTACCGCTTAGTGAGGAAGATTTCACCACACTGCAATCATCATGCACTAGGCAAATCCAGTGTATATGACAGATACTGACTGTATTTTTCACACAAGTGTCAGTGGTATAGATTCTGAGATGCTCCTGAAAGGGAATGAAAACAATAGAACCCGTATCTTTCTATTCATCTCTGCCATTTTGAGGAGCAAATAGGAAACAATTATACTGATAATCGACTGCCATAATACACTTCACTAATGGGACTTTAAAAAAAAAATTTCTTATTATTGGCAAAAGTTAGTTAGCAAATATTAAGTTACACTCCTAATAATGACACATAGGGTTTTTTTTCTCCTCCGGATAAAATGCTGGAACCCTAGACATGAAGATCAGGTAGGCATGTAATTTGGTACGTTTTCTGCTAGTGGATTCAGCAGTTCATGGGAAAGTACATAATATCTATTTTGTCAGTTTTAATGAAGGATTGTTTCTTCTGATCCAAAGTAAGGCCAGTAATTTTAGCCAACTTTCACCTAGTTACTTTTGCATTGTGCAGCGAAGCCCAAATATGGTCCTGAATATGGCGACCTCAACAGAAAAATCCCATTTATTTTCAACATGGGAGCACAGTGGCCTCATGCCTCCAGGGTTGGGGGTTCGATACCTGCTGCTGCCCTGTGTATGCGGAGTTTGCATGCTCTCCCCGTGCTGTGGGGGTCTCCCCCGGGTACTCCGCTTTCCTCCCCCAGTCCAAAGACATGCATGGTAGGCTGATTGGAGTGTCTAAAGTGTCCGTAGTGTATGAATGGGTGTGTGAATCTGTATGTTATTGTACCTGCGATGGACTGGCACCCTGTCCAGGGTGTACCCCGCCTTGTGCCCGATTCTCCCTGGGATAGGCTCCAGGTTCCCCGTGACCCTAAAGGATAATCAGTGTAGAAGATGGATGTATGGATGGATGGATATTTTTAACTTTGTGTTCACCAAAATGCAAAACCAAACAGTGAATGATCTGTTCCAGCTCTGAAAAAAAAAATGACCTGGACATGATCTGATATTGTGATATTGTTTGCAGTCATTCCCATTTGTGTTCATAGTAACTGCCTTCTAGTGCTCAAGAATGTGCACTTTCCTCACGTTAAGCTCAAAACGTTTATATAATCTTTTCTTTTTGTTAAATAATTGATTTTGTTTTAGCTTTATATTCAGTGTGCCTGTTTGTCCAGCTGTGGGCTGCAGCTGCAACTTTACTAGTCATGAAGCATGATCATTTCTCAGGTCTTTGTTAGCCAACATGACTTTAAGCAAGCAGGCTTTCCAGTGTAGGAAGGAAAATTTAAGCCTGTCCAAAACATTAGTGCTTTGCTCAGCACATTTCCTACTTATTTGTTTCAAAGTAAATGACTTCAGAAATCTTGCCAGGCTTTGCAGGAAAGCTCTAGGCCTGCTGGAAAAAAAAAATGCTGTGCCAAACATGTTTTTCCACAGAAGGGAAGTAAACCTTAAACTGATGTGTATTACTATGGGCGGAAATGTAGTTTGATGTAGAGAGGGTATATATCAATATGAATTCCACCATGTCTTATTTATTTATTGCATTCTCACTCACCTGACAATTGAGCTCACCTGTTTCCTTTTAACCCTCATTTACTTCTGTGTATTTACAACCCTCCATTCAGCTATCTTTCTAAGCTTTTTGCATTGGTTTCTCTGTTATTCCTTGTTTTTGACGTTTTCTATTCCGGCCCTTTGTTTTGATTTTGATTGCTCTGTTTGCCTAACAATTCACCCCTGGCTGTAATTGAGACATTTTGATTAACATGTTGATTGATTGTGAATTTTCATGCAGCTATTTTAAGGGATTCTCAGATCCTAGCTAGCTAAACATGCAGCAGGCAATGAATATAATATGCTGTATGTCATTGGCATAATGATAACAAATAAACACAGTCATAAATAACAAGCCCACACACCTGCGCCACACAAATTTAATTAACCTTAACTGATATCTTGTCCTTGACCCAGTTGTACTAGTGAACAAACAAATTTTCCTCACTCATATCGCAATGAGGTCATATCGCATGGAGCTTTCTTAGGTCCATGTTAAAGAAATTGGACTTGATAGCAGCCAGTAAAGCCACACTAATTTTGAGGCCAATAACCACTCCCAATGGCCATATAAGGATGAAAAGTCTGTATGGGAAATCTATCAGTAGCTATGTTTCAATCCAAGTTGCAAGTTTAACTTGTATGAAAACTTGGAATATCGCACAAAATGTTTGCGAATAAAGCGCCATTTCCATGTGTTCAAAAGAACAAAATCGTCACTTCAGGGGAAACTGGCGTATCTCGCTTTCCACCAGTTTTACTTTTCTGAGCCAATTATCCACTCACATGATTTGTAGAGACAAAGGTACAGGAATTTATTCAGTAAATGTGTTTCAATTGTAGATCATGCGCATGTTCAATAAACATTCTAAACGTCCGGTATCTTGAATATTTCATATTCACGTGTTGAAGCACGTGTTCAGACGACACTCCATTGGATTTGATCTAAAATGGATCATAAGGTTTTGAACAACCTTTTGGAGTCCATACCAGCTCGAGTGTACACTGTCATTACAGCAAAAAGGGGATGTACCAAATAGAAAGGAAATGATAACCAAATAATTACAAACTGAATTTCATGTAAATATTTCAACGATTCTATTATTCACTCAAGTTGTTGTCAATGATATCATTTATAATGAAAACTGTTGAATTAAATTAGAAAAGAATGCAAAATAAAAGCACTTCAAGAGTAGAACCATCACCAGAGCAGTGCTACTGGGAAATATATTAAACGTGACCCTTTGTAGCACTTGCAGGCCGTAGCACAACTGTAAATCACTGGTGGCACATTCTCTGTCAAGTGCTGGATATTGTCTCCATTCTGCAAAATCTATCATCTCAATTTTCCAGTTAGCAGACTGCTTGTTGGTAAGAACTATGCCGCAATAAAGAGGTTGTGCAGTACATTTCCCAGCACCAATGTCGTCATTTACCACCAGCCCACCCATCAACTTATTTAGTCGCCTGCTCACCTGGTCCTAACAGCTTTGGCTAATGGAGCCTAGAGCAAGAGATTTGGCATTGATGGACCATCTAGCCAAGGGCCTCCACACTAAACATGTACCAGCACCAGGCTTCATCACTTTCTTCCGTCTACATCCAGTGATTCAATCCATCACTCCCCCATACCAGGGCTTGAATGTTCAAGACAATTAAACTCAGTTTCTCCTGTCCAGAAACCCACACTGTCTTCAGGCAAGCAAGATGGGAGCTGCTTTGGCCGGTCCAGAATTGCGTTTCTAGTTTGTAAGTCATTTGATCACGGAATTTAATATACTTCAGTAAACAGGTCTGCATCGGATATCACCAGAACACTATTTGTCCATGGTATAATGTTGTTTTGTGGCGTATATTTTTTTAACTTTGTATATCTTACAAAAATGAAAAAGACTTAACAGATTAAACTGATTGATTTCCAAACAGGGGTGGTAAGGGATGTTCAATGTCCAGTATATTGTACTAACTGACATGATTGCAGGATAAATAAATCAATCTTGTTCTCTGACCCTCATGGGGACATGAGTCACTGTATACGTTAAGGGGAGAAAAAAAAAAACGACGAAGATTGCAAGCGTTCAAATAAACAAACCTAATGGCACGGTTTGGCCTACATCAGCTGTAAAGAAATGGTGTCAAAGCCACCATGTGGAACTCATTATATGCCTCAGAGAGGAAATTCAGGGAGTGTGTGTGTGTGTGTGTGTGTGTGTGTGTGTGTGTGTGTGTGTGTGTGTGTGTGTGTGTGTGTGTGTGTGTGTGCCGACAGGGAGCGCAGTGGGACTTCACTCAGGAAGCAGTATGGGTGTAATACCCCCACATGTTAACGATTACCCAGGGCTTTATCAGAACGCCTCCAAATCAGAGCCAAAAAGCCAAGCGATCAGCTAAGATTTATTTACACGTATTGGCTCATTTATTTCATTGGAGACTTTTGAAAAGCACACAGGAAGCAGATTCTGCTTTCTCCGTTTACACAGAATTTCCCTGGCTAAAATCTGAGACCTGCATTCAAATCTAAGCTACGTTAACTGGAAAAATCAGAGCACGTAGCTTCAAGTAACATACTGTAAGTGAAGCTGCTGCTGTAAAACGCATTACATGGCCTTTATAACAAGTATTACACAAGACATTACACTCAATGGTGGTTCCAAGTTTGCCAAATCTTTTGATTGCCTGATATCATTGAAAATTCTCATGTGGAAAATTTTAGACTTTGATTAGAAGCATAAACTGTCCAACCCCTTAATTAACTTTCAGGAGTCTTCAGTGGATACAGTCTTGTGTTTCTGTCTGACGTAACAACAAGTATTTCATCCATTTCAGTGTAGTTACTGAAAACGTCATAGTGGTTACTGAATATTCCTCATACCACAACAATGGTGAATTCTCCAACCAAATTAGCTAGTTTTAATATATTTTCGTGTCTATGGTAACAAGCGAACTTGTTTGAAAGACGCTGCAGAAGACATCTTCCAGGCATATCAGTTATTTTGCCTTTTTATCAACTGGAAGCTAGGTGCTAGCTTGGGTGCAGAAATAACTAGCCTCCAAATTGTGGGCATATAGATGAATCTAGTGGAAAAACAGTTCAAGCTGCACCATTGCTCAAAATCACTTACACTACAAAACATTAATAAAACAAAAAGACTACTGGAGAGATCTGAGAATTCAAAAGGCTTTAAAGCTGAGCTTGCTTTGCTTTTGCTTGACAGGTAATTATTTGCTGAATAGGTTTTGGTATAATAACCAACAACAGTCCACAGCTCAATTGAACATAAATTTTACACACTGTAGCACAGACTGAATGGATGAGTTTTCATGCAGAACTGAATTTAATATTTAGGGAAACAAGCACTGAAGGTGCATAAGTGCTTTTTAGTGATTGTTTATTATTATTATTATTATTATTATTATTATTATTATTATTATTATTATTGTTGTTGTTGTTGTTGTTGTTATTGTTATTATTATTATTATTATTATTATTATTATTATTATTATTATTATTATTATTATTATTATTAGGGGGCCAAGCACCAAAGGTGTGTATGCACTCTATTGTTATTCTACCTTTTCTTCTTCTTCTTCTTCTTCTTCTTCTTCTTCTTCTTCTTCTCTTCTTCTTCTTCTGGCTAGGGTGTCAATTGGCAGCCTGTAGAACCATATGGTAAAAAGTAGTGAAATTTGGTACACTGATTGAGCAGGGTCTAAGGAACATTCTGACAAATTTTCCTTGGAAAATTGCAAAAAATACAAAAAAATTAAATTAAATTTAAAAAAAAACAGGATGTGAGGGTGTATCATCACTAAACTTGATAACTATCTTCAGGACGATGCCCTGAATTTACCAAAGATTTTTGTTGACTGTGCCACATTGCGGTCAAGAACTGTAACAACTTTTTTAATTATATCATTTAAGAGCTTTTGCTAAATTCACAGTTAATTTTTCATATAATTCACGGTTGTATGCTGAAGTGAATGCCCACTAACATTTGAAATTCAAATGTCCTTCCTGTCTACCATCTTGGATTTTGTCAAAAACTATGTTTTCGCTAGTCTTCCTCCAAATTTTGTCCAATAAACACCACATTTGGCACATGTCATCTGCAGAGCATCCTGGACAAAAGTGAATGTAATGAAAAGAATGTTGATATTCCTCACCCTAAGTATCTCCAGAAAGTTTTGTCTAAATTCACCTCTAGATGGTGCGATAAATAACAAATTTGTGAACTGTTAAGACATTAAATCAAGATTCTTATTCTTCTTGATTCCCTTGAAGGTGCCGATGTTGTGGATATAACAAATGTGTGATTTCTTCTAAGCAGCTAGTGATCTAGGCTGTTTACATCTGTTTGATCTAGCCCTGATTACAGGGTTGAGATAACAAAATGGCAAATGACACTCTTGAGCAAACCCCTCACCTGCTCCGTTCAATTTTATATTTCTTTGGATAAAAGCATATGTCTACAAATGTATTTGTTTTGACTATGGTATTAATACCCCTGTCATGTGCACATTTATGAGTTTGGAGGGTGGTTTAAATGGAGAGGAGAGGTTTGGATGGAGTGAGGGGATGGAATCCTTCAGTGACTAAATTTAGTACAAATTATCAAGCATGTCAACATCACTTACAGCTGCTTCACAACAATCTTGGATTTCTTTACAGTCGTTTCATCAGTGCTCAGGAGTAGATAAAAACAACAGATTATAAGATGTACAGAATACTAATATGTCCGTTAGGCAAGCATTTTGAGCTTGGTGTTCAACCAATAATCACAGGTGGGCATTTCTAATACATATCCAAAACGTATTCTGATAAAGTGGCCAAACATAAATCTGAATTCTATGACATTGTAATTTTGTATAGTATTTTGAAGCTGTAGACAGTCATGCATTAGCTGGGACTGTGCTCTTACAGCTGATACTGTACTTCCCAAGAACAAGCTGCTAGGTGGTTTGGCTAAGATAAATTGCCCCTAGGTGTGAATGAGTGTGTGAATGTGTGTGCATCGTGCCCTGTGATGGACTGGCATCCAGAGTGTATTCCCGCCTTATTCAAAGTGTTCCCAGGATAGGCTCAGGATCCAGCATGACCCTGATAAGAAAAAAGGTGGTTACTGAAGATGAATGAATGGAGTTATGTTCTATACAGTGGATTAGTATTTGTTCTATACATGCAATAAACAATATCACATCCCTGAAATTCACTTTCTCAATTTTAATAGGCACAACAACTGAACTATAGCTTAGTAGGGTAAGCAATTAATCATACACTGTGGGGCCATTAACTTATCATAGCATTAAGGCTTTGTGTAAGAAATAAACATAACCTTTATCAATTGGAGTGAAAATGTAGTATATCTGGACACAAATCTAAAGCAAACCCATGTGGCTATAGATTTTAGTAACAGAATAATAATCATGATTTTTTTTTTTTACCACTAACGGTCAACTGTTGGCATTATAACTGGGTAATTCTTCTGTACGGTGTGTGTGCGTGTGTGTGTGTGTGTGTGTGTGTGTGTGTGTGTGTGTGTGTGTGTGCATGTGGGGCACTTCATGCCATGCCAAAAGTGACTATTTCCCTTGCAGACATTCTCATTAGCATTTCCAATCTCCAACACAGCAGATTTCCATACATCTGCCACTCAGGAAGTAGAGCAGGCCGTGTTATCTGCCAGTCAGGTGCAAAGATTACTCCATTTCCATTCTGTCTTCCTGCAGTTTCCATGGCAGATTGATCCCCTGTCAATGAGCACTTTAATGATCTGCTCATAGAGTGGCTGAAACCTTGTTAACCCAAATCCAAGGCCAAAAAAACCCCCCCAAAAAAGTCTACATTAGCATGTGACTGTGCTATCACAGCCATAATGGCTAAGGAAACAAGCTGGATCATGTTTTCAAACCTTTTTGTCTAATTATAGAAGGCTAAATACAAAAACTACAAAGAAACATTCAGACCCAGTTCAAGAGAGCTTCCTAGCGTGGTGTATAATCTTCAGAAGAAACCAGGAGAATTAACATAGTGCAGGTTTAGCCAATCTGTAAACCGTTCCTACATGCTAATGCTAGCATAACCATAGTCTAATGGCGCCAACGTCATATATTCATCCATTAATCCTGATCATATTTGAAAGGTTCTCCTTGGCAAAGGCCACCTTTGTCTGGCCCATGGGGTGAAGTCACTGTTTTTCCAAAATCAACTGGAGAGCACAACGAGGCCTTCAGCTTGGGCCTAATAGGACGGTGCAGTCACATGCAATAACACTCCAATGAAACACGTTTATAATGAGCGCCCTTCCCAGTGACGGAGCTGTCTCTGCGGACCTATAAACGTCTGGAGGTGGGTGTGGGCCAAGTCTGTCTATAAGCTCCGGATTACTTGAACTAGGAGTCCAATTTCATGTGAACTACAATCAAAGGGATTTTTTTTCTGCATACTCTTCGAGAAACCACAGAGTGATGGATCTTGCTAGACTGCCAGTGACGTTCCAGATCCAGGCAATGATGTGTTCAATTTCAAATGTATTTCAAAAAGAAAATATTTCCTGGCTGTAGGGGTGTATGACTGTTTTGTTTTTCTTTTTTATGTTGTTTCAGATCAAGCTTGTCTTCCACTGACAGTACAGAAATGGGATTTCTTTCACACTTATCTGAAGACACTTTTAGGCACGTTTTATATCTGGTCTAAAAAGCTGTCACAGGGTGTTATGTTGCGCTTTATGTATATGATTACAGTTTTCACTATGATGCTGATTAATACTTTCTCCTAAAACAGCACAAATGCCATTTTCCTGAAGAAACACAAAGTGGCCTTAGCCATTAATCATCCTTGCACAAGTTACATCATATCTTCGTCTGATCCTGAGTCACAGCATTGCTTGACTTTATGCCTGCTGCTGTTATGTCAGTTGCCAAACTCTGAACATTACCACGGGTGCTGTTTTTCATTTTTCATTTGGTGATTTGGCTCGAAGTTAGCATTTTACTGCAATTCAGTTTTACAACACCTTCGTACAATTAACGTGGCAGGAAAATAACTTTACACCACACTGTTTCTATAGTAACAGTGCATTCACAGGGGTTTATATGGCAGATGCTCCGCATAATATAAGACTGACGATAAACAGATTTTTAAATGATCTTATTTAACAAAGTAAAAGGTCGAATTGTTGATCCGTCTGTAAGAAGATGTTTATTTATTGTCGGCAGCGTCTGCACTTTGTGATAATCAGAAGTTTTCCACCACGGGAGAGTCTTCAGGACAGAGGGATTTACGCTTTCTGGTTTCTTGGTAGCATGAAAAAAGCAAAAAAAAACACCTGACCAGACACCTGACCATCACACTCGTGATGACCCCAAAGTTTGAAGCACACAATTGTATAGAATGTCTTTGTATGCTGTAGCTTTACAATTTTCCTTCACTGGAACTAAGAGACCCAAACCTGTTCCAGTATGATAATGTCCCTGTGCATAATGTGAGCTCCATGAAGACACAGTTTGTGAAGGTTGGAGTGTCAGAACTCGAGTTGTTCTGTACAGAACCCTGACCTCAACCCCACTGAACACCTTTGGGATGAACTGGAACACCAACTGCAACCCAACATCGTTGCCTGACCTCACTAATGCTCTTGTAGCTGAATGAACACAAATCCCCACAGCCATGCTCCAAACTCTAGTGCACTGGCAAACAAATCAAAAACAAACGGAATAAAGAAATTGTTGGGGTGGGAACAATCATACCACTCTATTGTGGATTATTGTCCTTTAACCACAAGCCCTGTCGTGTATTATTCCTTGTGTCGCCTATGACTGATTGGTGAAAATGAAGTGTTTTTATGCTTGCAGATAACCAGAAAAAGCTGTATATGCTGTATAATGCATTATAAATTGCATAATGTAGCATACTGGGCAGTTATTTGGGGAGTATTTTTTATTTATTCATTTTTTTTGGTTTTGCATTCAAACTTGAAGTTTGTGTGTAGGTTGAGACTGGGAGAAAATGAAGCATATGTATGTATGAGGCATTAAACTGAAGTTACATTGCCTGAGTGACATCTCGTGTGAAACTTTAATGGCAGGCGGCTGACCCCTCAAGCTGTCCTAAAGCTAATCTGCTGTTTCATAATGTACCCATTTTCACAGCACCTCGCTTCTGCGACAACTTCACCTCTGAATAATTCAGAAGAATTCCATCCAGGCCCTTCTCCAGACTCGAGCTGCGTGATGAAGATAGCTGACTTGCTGCATCATGAAGTACATTTTAATGAGAGAGCATGACTTTTTATAGCAGAATCCTTCTCAATGTTGTGGAAGAGCTCTGAGATCAGTTTTTGAATATGAATGCAATATTAACCGGATCATCAGTAAAACAATTAGTTGTGGGGGGGAAAAAAAAAAACTGTGCCAGTTTTCCTCTCCATCTTGGATACGCCACGCTCTTGACCTTGTGTAGCTTGTCTCTATGGCAACCTTGACTTTAAACATTTTTATGAGATTTACTGACTCACATACAAAATAAAGCAGCCAAAAATTGAACTTCAAACTGCCATACCTTACAGCAAAAATCATTCTCAATAAACTATGGTTATTACTGGGAAATTTGCATAAAATTATTAACCATTTAGGGACATATTCCAATGTATTCCACTTAAAAATACAGTTGGGGATTAATTAAAAGAGGATTAATCGCTGGGATTTTCAGCTAGTCCCCTAAAGCAATTTCTTTCTGGTTTTAAAAGGATGTAGCGTGCCATGGTGAAGAACATCTAGGCCAAATAAATAACCAAAAAATAGACACAATCAAGATATGATGGCATTATCAAAGTACAGGACCTCACCTTTTAGTTAATAATGAGTCAGGAGGCTAAAGGGCAGGTAAAAACGCACCCAAATCTATCAATTTAAAAGAGTCTCCTAGTTTTTGTGAATGGTTCATAAGATCATTTTCAATACATGGTACAATACTATGCAATAGGATTGTAACACAAGTCCACTATCTTTATCTGTTAACAATCCAAATACATGTGTCTGTAATGGAATTTAAACTGGACACCAATCAGACTGTTCTTCTGTCCTACCTTCCTTCCATCCATCCAAATAAACTCAGGGGTAGAAATGCCAAAGGTGTCAAGAGTCTCATGAGTTTCTCAACCTCAGCTACATCACTCGAGTTCAGAACTGGAACTCAACTAGAAGGACTGTGGGACTGGTTTTATGTTTTGTTTATTTTTTTTAAATCCTGCACATACAGTTATTATTTTGTTTGTACCTGGACAAAAAAAAAAAAAGAACTCTTAAAAATTCCTGTACTCTTATCGTAAAAGAGTAGAGGTATAACCCCGGGGTCCTGGCGAAATTCCCCCATTGGCAGTTATCTATCATGGCCCCCTAATAATCTCCATCCCTATTATTAATCCAATCCCAATAAGTTCTATTAGTTGGTTCTGTTTCCCAAAATTTAGATTAAAAAAAAATAATAAAACTTAGTAGCCTAATTTAAACCACCTTGACTCTGAAAAGGCATCGTAGTTAATGCAAGAAGAACTTGACGCTAATGGAATACCTCTACTGCCAAGAAGTGTGGGCCTTCATGTTACTAATTTGTATGCTGGAAATATCCTTAAAATATACTTCAAACATGAAGGGAAAACTATTTCTGACATTTGACCTTGACTTTGTTTTGATCAATTCTAAAATCGAATCTCCTGGTAATTTCATATATAAATTGTACATTTAGCCACTTGTTTTTGAGATATCATGCTAAGGAGAATCTGGGACGGACACACAGACGGACAGGAAACCCAAAAACATAAGGCCATCACTAAGTGGTGGAGATATAGAAAGTGGTCCTTCTTGGTCCCACGAGTTTCATTTCGGACCGCTAGTTCAAGCAACACAGCAAAAAAAATTTAAAAATCCCATTTGTGCGATTTGTATCCGTTTAAAACTCATGATCTGTTCAATATAAATAACGTATTACATCCCGCATATGCATATATGCTGCAGACATACCATTTATTCATGAACATACTTGAGAGCTTTCCTACTTGAAAGGTTTAAAGTGTAACGAGAAAATGTTCAGCACAAGCTAAAGACAGCTGCTTTTATTCACATATAATACGCAGATGTAACATCTAATCACACCCAATCCTGTGCATGTACTGCTCATTCTAGTTCGCTTGTCATTTTTTGCGATACAGAGACCTATACGATGTCCTTTAACACATTTTCAGTCTAGTATCAATCATCTGTTTTGTCTGGTAAACAGCATGCCAGCCGTACCAAGGAATTTCCACCTCATTTGCAGTATGAACCATAACGGAGGAAGACGTCTAATCAAGTCTAATCTGTTTTTCAGAAACGGTCAGAGGAATGTAGGATCTGAAAGCACCAAATGGCAAAAATGTCTGATTCTGTGTTTCTGGGGATGAATTTGACGCTGCAAAGACATTAATTATTTACAACCTCAGGCTGTTAATCTTATTTAAACGACTGCGAGTGAGTAAATATTTAATGCTATGATTTTGACGTCTCTTTTCAGTTGCTTCATGTTTTTTTTTTTTCAGTAATTAGAACAGGAATTACAGTGTGTTTCGTTATTTGCATTCAAAGTAGGAATGGTCGTGTTTCTATTCTCACTTCTAAAGACTTTATGTATGCATGTATGTATGTATTATTCAACATTAAATATATCTATCTGACTGATGTTTTTGTTGATGCAGCATGCATACGTACATGCTGATTCTTCTGGGCGTTGGGAGCGTCATCAAGCTAATCATCATCTAAGCCTTTCAATTCAAGTCTTCAGTTATAGCTAAGTACTGCCATCTAGTGCTACTAAATCTTAGACTATAAATCACAGCCAAGTTCACACTGAACCTTGACCTTTCTGAGATTGCGTCAGACAAGCAGAAAGACACACAAGCAGCTTTAAGAAATACACTGCAGCCTCAGCTTGAATAGAATTGGATTTTATTTCATGATCTAAAAGGTAATCAAGCTTGGGTCATGTCAAGCAGAGAAAAAAAATACCCATAATTAATGGTGTGAGTCAGAAATATTGAAATAAATATTGTCATCACTGCTTTTTCTGCGGTGAACTTTTCCTGGTGCATACAACCCAATTTAGCTTCAATAATTATTGAAATAGCGTCAATGTGATAATTAGCCATCTGTTTTACTTCGCATAAGCCACCTCTAAGAATAATATTCAGTGATGTTTCATTATTATTATTATTTGGTAAAGCCGATTGTGATTACCATTTTTACGAGCCAAGGAAAGCCTAATCATAATCGTCCTTAGTAAAGATTTACCTGACAATACAGCATTTACCTCAGTTATGTATAGGAAAAGATAAAGTTGCCTTAACATTGCTATAGGAAAGAGTTTGCATGTAGCATGTGCAGACGATTTGCTTATTGGGCTTCCTCTTTAGCGCAATCCTCACTGAAGAAAGCCCTCAGTTCCTTTCCATGCGAGACATATTTAATGGTCTCCACCTCTCCGCCATAGTTGCTAGGCTTCTGGAAATGGATCTCCAGATGGTCCTGCATATCTTCTTCATCGCTTACATCCTGAATGCCTCTGAGCAGTACGGTACGCTTTGGCACCCCTGAGAATGTCTAGAATGGACCACATATCATCCAGTAAATAACAGACAGTGAACAGAGGTTGGTTATTGAAAACAGCTTGGCCTGACTGTAAAACTCTTAAAGCAGCGTTACACAATCCTGCTTCTGGAGAAATCCATTTCTACCTTATGAAAGGCCTCTTAATCATAGTCACATGTGCTGGTAAGGTAGAACGTGCCAAAATATATAGTGCACTCAAATAGATACCTCAGAATCATTGTGCCTGATGTAAACTGAAGCAAGGTTGGTGGTCAGTGGCAGGTGTGACCCTAAAACACATTCTAAATCAACATCAGCAAATCACCTGAAACTTCTTCAGTTGGTAGTCATAACATGGCTCCACGCTGACTTCCATCCCGTTGACGGCATCGATGTACAAATTTCCCCTAAGGGTCAAATTCTCTGCAACTATAAATGAAACAAAAAACGATCATTCAAAACACTGTAGGTCTGTATCGTTATGAGAGAAGAAAGAATGAAATATAATTTTCTTTCTTTGCTTGCAAGAGATTCTCCCAACTCACGCCCAACCACGTAAGAGCTCTGATTGCATATTGTATATGTATGTCTAATATAATGTGTAATTTAACGCCACTATCTGTATCGGTTTAGTGCTCCAATTATCTCTAAATAGTATTCAAAGTTATACCCCAAGTCAGCATGATTTAAACTGTAGGTTTTTTTAAAAATGAAATATGAATCCTACCACTATGACAGCAGAAAAACTGGAAAGCACTGTACAAAAGCCCAGAGATAGAAATTTCAGCACCGACAGCATGGTGTGTGAATTCTGGCTTGGAAAGTTCTTCACAGATGTGCACAGGACTGTATTAACAGCCTACCACCACTACCCTGACCAGGCAGTTACTAAGGATGCTGTAAATGCATCTGCACCACATTCATGTTAATGAACGTGGTCTTTCTTTGTCCTGCAAGTTTCATATCTGACCGCTCCCTTGCATCCATATGCAACGCTGGAAGACATGCAACTGTTTTGTCGTGTCCCGCAGAACCCCAGTCCTGATGCACACTTCTAATCATTTCTACTAAAATTTCCTAACAAAATTATTTAAAACATTGAATAATGCACCCTCTATTTGTATCCATTTAGAACACGTCTGTTCAATCTGAATAAGGTTTGTATTTAGTTACATCCCGTGTCTAATATACCATGTGGGTGTTAGTTGTTAGTGCTTCCAGATCAACTGCACTACACTGCCATCTAGTGCTGACAAATCCCAACCTACATTATAAATAACAGCCAAGTAGATCCAATAAAAACTACCTCTGTATGTAAGCAGCTTCAATAACCTTGTCTGAAATAAAATAAATAAATATTCCTTACCAGGCTTAAACGGTATCAAGAAGAAAAGAACATTTAGGATGATACTATTCACAGAGTATTAGAATATTGGATTAAGATGAAAAAGAAACCTTGAGAGGAACCAAACTCAAAAGGGAACCCATCCTCTTCTGGGTAGCAGGCTTATACATCGCTCAGTACACACTTGTAGAAGAGTAATGTGTAACACATACAGACCTCCAGTATTGAGGAAGGTAATGCGCCCTGCTCCAGAATTCACGTCATATTCCATTCTCTCCACCTCGCCTCCACCACGGCTTGGTTTCGAGAAGCCCAACTCCAAGCGGTCTCTCATTCGTTCCTCAGGCAGACAAGCAAAAGCATTTGAGAACTCGATGGTCCTCTTGGACACCCTAATATGCACCTGCAGAGAAGAAGCAGAGATCAGAAACAACCCTGGTTTCTTTTTCTCAGTGAGTACTTTGAACTGGAAAGATGATATCATTATCCATCCATTTTCCATACTGCACACAAACATTCACACACTACGGACACTTTGGAAATGCCAATCAGCTTACAACGGGTCTTTTGGATTGGGGGAAGAAACCAGTGTACCCGGAGGAAACCCCCAAAACTGGGGTAGAACATGAAAAACTCAGGGTGGAGGTGGGTTTCGACTCCCAAAATAATAATAATAATAATAATAATAATAATAATAATAATAATGTGACTTCACCGTACCTCAAATTTTGCAGAGGGCTCAAGAGGTAAGCTACTTGGCTTTACTTCGCTCTTGGTTTTCTCACAGGCCACAGTGCACTTCGGCAGCCTGAGGATCTGATCCGCCACTTAAAGACACAATGAGTGAAAACGTCAGGTTATATGAGCTGATACAGTATACATCAATTTGTCATATGCTAACCACTGCAATGGCTAATAATAACAACTTCCACAAGTTGGTAAGGTTCCACAGCAACAACTAGCAATGCTAACAAGGACATCATTCATATCGTGTCTATGTTTTTTCTATGAAGATCTATGAAGATGCTTTACCGTTCTCTTCCTCAAACGTGATGAGAGCTTCGCCACCTTTCAACAGAAAGGAAGGTCTCTGGATGATGGTGAACACTGCTTTGATATCCTCACCAGCATGCTCTTGCTCATCGGTCTCATCAGCCTCCTTCAGTTCGATGTGAGTGAATCTCATTCTTTTCTCAGGGATCTGAGCTTTGATCTGACAAAGTACATTTACACCATTCGGACCTCAAATCGATCATAATACCCATCTGTTAAGGTTGGTTATTGTTAGATATAACATGTTTGCATTGTTTTCTTTTATCAAGGGAGAACTATTTGCTTGGCCATAAAAACAGAACATTATCAAACCGGAAAGTTCTGCACTGCCCTCTTGTGCTGTTGTAGTCTATTACATCGCACCACCTAAAATAGCCAGCACAAATCCACAACCAGTCAGTACCTTAAATCTCTGTTGCAAATTGTCCATTTCAGCCTTCTTAGATCTGAGCAGCTCCTTGTAATGCTGTAGTTTCTTCTGCAGATCATGGTTAGCTTTTTTCATATCATTTACTTCCACCTAAAAGAAAAACGACCGTCTTCAATTATCAAGTAAGTGAGGAAACAGCAATAGACTTATGGTTTATAAACATCAACATGACTTTACTCATGTCGTCTAAATTTGTACTCGATTGAAATGAGTAAAGATCAGATTTCACCATGGTTGTGGTATTTACACTGTATCTATGGACAGAGTTGATTTATTTACAACCCCAATTCCACAAAAGTTGGGACGCTGTGTAAAATGTAGATAAATGTAAATAAAGACAGAATGCAACGATTTGCAAATCTCATAAACCCATATGTTAATCAAAATAGAACATAGAAAACATATCGAATGTTTAAACTGAGGAAATGTGCCATTTTAAGGAAAAATATGTTCATTTTGAATATCATGGCCGCAACACGTATCAAAAAAGTTGGGACAGGGGCAACAAAAGGCTGGAAAAGGAAGTGTTACTAAAAAGAAACTGTTAATTGGCAACAGGTTCAGTAGCATGATGTTTTCTGTGTTCTATTGTGAATAATATGGGTTTATGAGATTTGCATATCATTACATTCTGTTTTTATTTACATTTTACACAACTTTTTTGGAATGTGGGTTGTATTTATTTATTTATTACATGTTTTTGTGTATATCACTAAGCTTTTATATAATAATAATAATAATAATAATAATAATAATAATAATAATAATAATAATAATAAAAAAAGGAGAAGAAGAAGATGGGTTGGGTGCCAAACCGTTTCTAATAAGTAACCATTAAAATGCCAGTAATAACAATAAAATAAAACAACAAGCAGCAAATGAACAAAAAATGTCAGAAAATGACTAAATTAAAAGGTGCTTCATAGCAACATGCATAAACCAAACTTTGAACCAAATAAAATGTCATGTAATTAAATCATATACCTAAAATAAGAACATTATTCACACAGTATTAAGGTATCCAGCATACCTCTATATCCTTCTTTGTTTTGTGGAAGCTGTCTACAAGTTGCTCTTCAGCGTTCATCACATCTGTGGTCTCCTGCTGGGCTTTTTTCTTTGCCTCTTCTGTATCCATTTTTTCCAGAAGCAACCTGGATTTTTCGGTATCTGCAGCCTCCACTAATTTCTAGTGAATAATAATAATAATAATAATAATAATTATAAATCAATTATAAATCATTATAATATATCAAATTAAATAAAAATATATCAAATTAAATAAAAACCATCACAAATTAATAAAAAGAATAATAGTTATTTACCTTAACATATTGATAAAAGTATTTCATATTGGAGAAAGTATTTGATCCCCTGCAGATTTTGTATGTTTGCTCACTAACAAAGAAATGATCAGTCTATAATTTTAATGGTAGATTTATTTGAACAGTGAGAGACAGAATAACAACAAGAAAATCCAGAAAAACGCATGTCAAAAATGTTATAAATTGATTTGCATTTTAATGAGGGAAATAAGTATTTGACCCCTCTGCAAAACATGACTTAGTACTTGGTGGCAAAATCCTTGTTGGCAATCACAGAGGTCAGACGTTTCTTGTAGTTGACCACCAGGTTTACACACATCTCAGGAGGGATTTTGTCCCACTCCTCTTTGCAGATCGTCTCCAAGTCATTAAGTTTTCAAGGCTGACGTTTGGCAACTCGAACCTTCAGCTCCCTCCACAGATTTTCTATGGGATTAAGGTCTGGAGACTGGCTAGGCCACTCCAGGGCCTTAATGTGCTTCTTCTTGAGCCACTCCTTTGTTGCCTTGGCCGTGTGTTTTGGGTCATTGTCATGATGGAATACCCATCCACGACCCATTTTCAAGGCCCCGTCCATTGTCCCTTTCATGTGGTGAAGTTGTCCTGTCCCCTTAGCAGAAAAACACCCCCGAAGCATAATGTTTCCACCTCCATGTTTGACGGTGGGGATGGTGTTCTTGGGGTCATAGGCAGCATTCCTCCTCCTCCAAACACGGCGAGTTGAGTTGATGCCAAAGAGCTCCATTTTGGTCTCATCTGACCACAACACTTTCACCCAGTTGTCCTCTCAATCATTCATATGTTAATTGGCAAACTTCAGATGGTCATGTATATGTGCTTTCTTGAGCAGGGGGACCTTGTGGGCGCTGCACGATTTCAGTCCTTCACGTCGTAGTGCGATACCAATTGTTTTCTTGGTGACTATGTTCCCAGCTGCCTTGAGATCATTGACAAGATCCTCCCGTGTAGTTCTGGGCTGATTCCTCACTATTCTCATGATCATTGCAACTCCACGAGGTGAGATTTGCATGGAGCCCCAGGCCGAGGGAGACTGACAGTTCTTTTGTGTTACTTCCATTTGCGAATAATCGCACCAACTGTTGTCACCTTCTCCCCAAGCTGCTTGGCAATGGTCTTGTAGCCCATTCCAGACTTGTGTAGGTCTACAATCTTGTCCCTGACATCCTTGGAGAGCTCTTTGGTCTTTGGTCCTGATTGCTTCTGTGGACAGGTGTCTTTTATACAGGTAACAAACTGAGATTAGGAGCATTCCCTTTAAGAGTGTGTGTGCTCCTAATCTCAGCTCGTTACCTGTATAAAAGACACCTGGGAGACAGAAATCTTTCTGATTGAGAGGGGGTCAAATACATATTTCCCTCATTAAAATGCTAATCAATTTATAACATTTTTGACATGTGTTTTTCTGGATTTTTTTGTTGTTATTCTGTCTCTCACTGTTCAAATAAACCTACCATTAAAATTATAGACTGATCATTTCTTTGTCAGTGGGCAAACGTACAGAATCAGCAGGGGATCAAATACTTTTTTCCCTCACTGTAATGTTTAATGTCACTCAGTTTTTTCACACTGCTATTGGTTATCTGACAATTTATCTGCAGCAAAAACAAGCTTGTTTCAAGACACTACAGTTTAAAATGACTTTGGTCACATTAATCATTGTTCATGTAATAATCTGCATCTATAACATGTCTACTCTTAAACTGCAGGAATAAAAAGGAACTTTATTTCAATGTTTTTGTCCACCTGCATGCAAACACTGTCTAGCTCCGCCCACATGGCATATACGTATATTATATCAATGTATAACATTCTTCCTAATTACATGTGTTCATTTATATGTCATTATGATATACTGTACAAGTGAATTTCCTTTACAAGCCTTATAAACCACACCTAATAGTGCAGAAACATAAAATCATGTTCATTTTTAAACTTGTTTTTTTCTCAATATCAGTTTTCTCCTTGTTTCTAGCTGACCTGTATTCATGAAATTGTACATGTGCTTTCGTATTCCTATTTGGTCAGGTATTACAGAGGAATTTCACAAAATGTTGATAACTGTTCAATTTATGATTATGACTGTACTAAAATTTGTCATTAAAAATTACTTATACCATTTCATGGTTGTTTATTAATTAAACAACACATAATTGGCATTCCAACTAACTTCTAGCAGAATTCACACAAATCGACTGGATACATGATTTAAATGTTTGATTATGCACACATAACAAGTGGTCCAATTTGGTGGAAAACCTAAAAGAAAACATAATGTAGATCTAAACATACTTTCCATTTCTCCAGCTCCTGCTTGGCTTTGCTCAGCTGCTGGTCTTTTGATACATCTTGATAAAGCTCCTTGGAAAACAAATATGATAAGAAAAGGTTAATAGATAAAGAAATAATACTCAAGGGAAAATATTTTTTAAAGCACTGAGGCAAACTGAGTTTAACGTGGCTTAATGTAGACCACCAAAACAACCCAATGACAATAAATATCTTAAACACTAACCTTGTCCACTTCCCAAAGGACAACACGGGAAAAGAGTGACGATTCTCATGTTTTTCGTTCTATAGAAGCTCATTTTAAAGGAAACATCCCTGCTAAGGCCAGCTGGTAAGCTATTTTCCAGCTTCCTAGTTACTGGCTTGATCAATAACTGTCTGAGATTTTCTAACTGCCTTACTGTTGTGTTTGTTTGTTTGTTTGTTTGTTTGTTTTTAAATTAGGCTACTTGTCAACAAGGTTATATAAGTAGCTGTAGTTCAGAAACTTTCCATTCTACCAGTATTATATTATATAGCTATATTATATTACAAATGTATTAAAGGCTTAATGTAGACCACCAAACCAACCAAGTGACACCAAATCTTTCACACACTTACATTGTCATAAAAATTATCCCCTTCCCAAAGGACAAAATGGAAGAATAGCAATGGGGTTTTTTTTGCTCGATAAAATCTCCTTAAGAAGAAAACATCCATGCTAAAAAATAAATAAATAAATAAATAAATAAATAAATAAATAAATAAATAACTAATAACAATCTAGTTTTGTTTAACCAGCTGCCAGCTGCGAAAACAAAATGGCAGACCATTTTTGCCAGCTGGTAAACTATTTTCCAGCTTCCTAGTTACTGACTTGATCAATAAATGTCTGAGATTTTCTAATTGCCTTACTGTTGTGTGTGTGTGTGTTTGTTTTTTATTAGGCTACTTGTCAACAAGGTTATATAAGTAGCGGTAGTTCAGAAACTTTCCATTCTACCAGCACTTTACCAGTTTGACCCTGGCCTGTGTTTTGGTATTTAGTCAGACCAAGCTGAATTTCTCAACAGGGGAAAAGTATTAAACATTTAATGTGTTAAAACAGCCACCTAAGTCCTATATATAGAGACTTATAGGGACTTAACTATGAACAAAAAGAACTAATGTCTAATAAACAAATTAACATGGCTTAACGTAGGCCACCAAAACAACCAAGTGACACCAAATCTCTCTTTGTCATAAAAATGATCCACTTCCACCCATCCATCTTCTACCGCTTATCCATTTCAGGGTTGCGGGGAACCTGGAGCCTATCCCAGGGAGCATTGGGCACAAGGCAGGGTGCCAGTCCATCGCAGGGCACACTCACACACGCCAATCAACCTACCATGCACGTCTTTAGATTATCCTCTTCCCAAATTGAAAAATAGAATAATAGCAATATTTTTAGGGAGGGGGGGGGGGGACTCATTAAAAAACCACCTATGCTATAAATAAATAAATAAATAAATAAATAAATAAATAAATAAATAAATAAAATCATCTCGTTTTGGCTTAACCAGCTACCATCTGCCCAAATGAAATAGCAGACCCTCTTCGCCAGCTGGTAAAGTATTTTCCAGCTTCCTTACTGTTGTGTTATTTTCATAAAAACTGATTAGTTCAGAATCTATCCATTCTACCAGCACTTCAACTAAATTGTTCGACCAGCTTGGTCTGTGTTTAGTTATCTGATCAAAGCAAGTCATGTGAAACAGTGTTAAAGCACTTCATAAGTACTGTGTTACAACAGCCACCTAACTATTATAGACTTTTCTACACTATACAGTCCATTATCAGAAAGATTGATCCTCCAAACTGCATAGAAGTACACAGGTTAAGATTTGGCGTTGTTTTTGTCCACTGTTTTCACACTACCGGTTTAAAAAAAACAATTAAAAAAAAAAGCACTCGAGCTCACCTCTCCCTCTGTCAGCTCCTCCATGATGAAACCTGAAAACAAACTCCAAAATAAAGAAATAAATTTGAATTAAAATAATAAGTTCTCTTCGCGTCCTAATGCGACTGCGAGAAGGTGGAGGGATTCCAGGAAGTCCTACTCCAGAGCCCTGAAACGAAAGTGAAAGTAACACTAAACGTGGTTTGTGTGGGGGGAAAAAAACAAAAAAAACAAAACACACACACACACACACACACACACACACACACACCCTTGACTTTAATATCCTGGTGACTGAGTTCCCTGCTATACTTCACTATCAGCTCAGTTCTAGCACTACTTCAATAGTTATGGAGGAGAAAACGTTGGTTCTTGAGGGTCTTCCAGGGGATTTAGACCTGGTAAGACCCAAACTTGAGCTTTATTTCAAAAACAAGAGGAAATCTGGAGGAGAAGTCATGCAGATCCGAGAGTATCCTGAGGACAAACGGAAAGCCCTGCTCGTCTACCTACTAGAAACTGGTACTACATTACAACACAATTTAACACTAGGACTATCTTTAAGTAGTCCAACACATCCACTGTTGAACATGGCTATTTGGATATCCATCAGCACTTGACATTTCCTTGACTAACACTTCCAGCTATGGTTTACGGTAAACAAACCATTTACTGCACTCTAGCACCAATAAACCACACGTACAATGCCTCTTGTTTTAATTAAAACAAGATCTTTTTTTTTTGACTAATTAACCAGTATTAATCTATATATATTCCATTTGTAACTAACAAATTGTACATTAATTCACAATATGAAGTAAATATGTTCTTGGTCCTTTCAGGACTTAAGTGAAAGTTGAATGGGGGATTTCTAAGAGTTACACCCAGTGATTGAGTTCAATCCGTAAAGATTAATCAGCCCAACATGATTACATTTATGCCAGTTTACAGTATTTTCGCTTATTTTGAGTCCTAGATGGAATAGGTGTGACCATTTGAATAAAATCTTAAATTGATATTCATGTGTGCAGGACTAGAAAAAGTACGAATGAGCCTAAAACGTCACGTAAACTATAACCATGGTCTATTCAGAGCCTATGATCCCGACTATACATTGATACAATCTGTATCTCTGTATCATCTATGTATAATTACATTTAAACAAACATTTGTTCATTTCTTACAGTGGGTTTAGAAGTGCGAACCAAAGCAGCACATAATTGTAAAGAAATCCCATTTGATTCCATTTTGTGTCTTTTTGATCTTACATTACATTAATTACTTTAATTTGTGGGTAGGGGGAAAATGAAACAACTTTCTTTTCTTTTTTTCTCATTTTTAAACTGTAGATTTAAACAATGTCCTTCAACAAGGAATGCACAAAATCGATTTCAAAGCCCAGGGAGTTGTTGAACTGACAGTGAAACTCTTGAATGGCACAAAAGAAAAGGTTAAACCGCGTCTTTTACCAAGGCCAAAGATAGAAACTCTTAAACACGTCAGGTCTGCACAAGCCACTACAGGTGAACAGGTGAGTTTATTTGATCCCTCTGTTTCTAATGATTGCGCTACTAATACCTGAGATTTTTGCGACAGAAGCATTCCTATTAGCTTGTTCTTCCAGTTCGGCCTGTGTGGATGTTACACTGTAGGACATAAAATTAATATTGAGACTCTGCTGGTAAACATGAAGAATGAGGAACTGGTTCTGTATATTTCCTTGTTACATAAGTGGTTCTGTTTATACACTCAATATGCTGATCATTTGACTAATCTTTTTGTTTTGTGTGTTATCCTTTGGTATTTTACATATGATGTAAGAAGTCTGGCTCTAAAGTTCAAAAAGGTACTGCAACACACTGCATAACATGTAATGTTTCCTGCTGTGCTGTGAAAAGGCTATAAAAGTGAGCTGCTGAATAAGTTTATCATGAAAGGATTTGTGTGTCTCAGGAAATGAAGAAAACGCAAAGACCAAAGACCTGCTTATCAGCACTATGGAGTCGGTTGACAAAGATATTCTTACGATGTACTTTGAACAGTTTACAGACAAGGCTGAAATCACAAAACATGGAAAAAACAAGTGGATCCTACAAGTAGCCAATCAGTCAGGTACATCTGTGTCTATTTATAGCTCGAACAGAGCCATCTAATACTTGCTGCTGCCTAAGCTCACCCAGGTTCCGTGCACTAAAATGAAACAAGACCTTGTGAAGCGCATACAATACAATAAAAATACAGTAAAAATGAATTGTAATGACAGCAGCACAGAACCTAAAAATATTCACACTGTTCTTTAGATGTATTGACGATCCTGGAGCAGAAGAAACATGACTTGGGTCTGACAGTGGAGTTGTATAAAGAAGCAGGTGTTGCAGAGCTGTGGGACCCTCGGCACTTCATCCTAACTGGGTTCAAAGACAGCTGCCAATGCAAATTAATTAGCATGTTCATTGGGAGCTGCAGTCCAAAGGCAGCACACTCCTGGGAGATAGTAGATGATGAGAGAATTGTAGTCACCTTCAAGGAAGACATTGGTGAGTTCAGGAGCTAAAATAAACAGTTTTCTATAAGTTAACTAACGGTTATGGACTGGACACAATATTTAAGCCATAAAAGCATTTTTTTTTCTACAAACCACTGATTTCAAAAATGATCATCACTCCATCAATTAATATCTGGAGAGGCTCCTTGGGGAGAATAACAACACCGAGCCTCCTCCTGTCATCATGTTTAACAAGTCGTAGGCTGCGTCTGAAATCGTGTACAATGACAGTACGTACTGCATTGCCGTTGAAACTGTATGTACTAATCAGTATGTGTGTGTTATGACTAGAATCCCGGACACACTACATCCGCCATGTTAGCATTGTCATGTGACCGTCGACGTTATCAGAACTACAAAAATCTTAAATAAGTTAAACAATTTACTCTGGTATTGTTAAACAAGTCCTGTTTAACAAAGTTTTAATACTTAAAAAGAGCTGCTGTCTTTTTTTTTTTGGTCCTGTGCTCATCCGCACCAGTCTTGTGACATTGTGGGATTGTTTGACTCGCATAGTGTCCATCGGTTGCATACGGCAAAATCTCTCCAGAAGCAGTACGCCATCTGAGTATTTCTTGCCTACTGTTTCTCGCATCCTTCGAATTTAGACATACTACCCCCCTGGCATACTGCTTTTCGAATACCATATAGTAGGTAAGTATGCGGTTTCGGATGGAGTTGTAGTTTTATGTAACTTCAGTGGCTTCGGGCACATGAAGAAAAGCACGAATCTCATTGGTCGGACAATTAAAAAAAAAAACCTTGACGTTTGATGCTTTGACGCTACACGTTTTACGCATGAGTGTAAACACTCCCATTAACAGCTATTTGGGAATTAAACGGACCATTTAACACGCTAAGAAAAATGTCCCGGCAGGATTTTGTACAGGAGACTCCGTCTGAGTTTATCCTAGGATTTAGGTTGAACCTAAGATACAGGAAGTTTTGACAAGGCTGCAGAGGAGTGGACCAGCTCTTTACTCTTGCACAGATTTATGAGGGGTCATGGTCGCATCCTAATTCAATCCAGTTGGGGGGAAGGATGGTAAAGTAGAGGTAATGTCCCTGTTTCTTGCAAATAATGTTCCCTTAGCATCAATCACATATCTTTGTGTAAAGGCTCTACATTGAGAAAAATAATCTATAGGGCACAGAGATGCCGAATGTCTTCTGAATGTCTAGTCTCCTCATGTGAAGATATGTGACCTCAGGAGGTTATGAGAAATCCAAGAAAATCCCTTGCACATTAGAATACAATGGAATCAAGGAAGAAATTAATATAATTTTTCATTTTTATTTTTCCAGATTCAAAATCTTTCTTTGAGAAGTGTGCAGCCAAAAACCTGCAGGGCATGGAGATTGAAGCCTCTCATTTAGAGTTCACTGATTCAGTTCTGGTACAGGGGGATATGGGCAGTATTATTACAGAAGACACTCTTACACTCTACTTCAGCAACAAAAAAAGGAGTGGTGGAAGTGACATCAAGTCTTTAATTTGGGTCAACAAACAAAAGAGTGTGGTCATATCCTTCCAAGATTGTCATGGTAGGTTTTCCAATTATCTTTTGTGTCATAAAGTATTTTGAAGCATACAAAACTCATTTTTAGTATGCCAGAATGTGAACTTACTGTAAAGTTATTTATTTTTACAATTTTTTATCAAGACCTTTGGAATTAGTTTATTTAAGATGGTGACCAGAGGTTCTTCTGCGTTCTTCTTCTCCTACAATAGTTCCTCAAGAAGTTGTGGAGCGGAAACATCATCTTTGTGGCAAAGACCTTAGCACGTCGCTTTTTTACTCAAGTCTTCAGAAGGCTTTGACAGGAGAAACACCTACATGCTCCGATATATCCACTAAGACGGTTATTCCTATTGACGAGGCAGTCCGCAATTTTATTGAAAAAAACAAAAAGTGCAAAAATGATTTTGAGAGTCGACTTAGGGTAGTTCATGCTAATGTCATTTTTGACAAGACCATGTCCCCTGGAGAGATTGCACTTGAGATGGCTGTGGACAAAGAGTCTTTAGCTGCAGTTCGTCTAGGAGCAACTTGGCAAGGTAAAGCCCAAAGAGAAGCACAAGCCTTTCTGAACAGCTACACCACAGCTGAGTTTCCAGTCGAGGCCGAGATCTGGAAAAAGATAGCGCATGATTGCTTTGGATTTGTCACTTCTGATGCTGAGGTCAACTACATGGAAACCAAATCCAAAATTGCAATAGTTGGTCTAAAAACAGACGTCTCTGCCCTCTTGGACAAGATTCAAAACCTTGTTGGGGACGCAACTGCCGAATTAGAAGTGGAAAGGAACACTGTTGAAAAAGTAATACCGTTTGACTCAAAAGAGACACTAGAGTTGGTAGAAAAACGTGTACATGCCAAACTTCAAAATGTAAAATTAACAAAAAATGAAACTAACCTGACTCTGCAAGGTTTGAGGGACTTTGTAAATACTGCTGAAAGGATCGTCAAACAAGCACAGGAGAATGTTATCGTGCAACATCTCAACATCTCTGTCCATTTGCTCGAGTTTCTGAAGTCCTTAGATCTGAAGACATTTGAGCAAAAGCATTTTGTAACAAGTCACATACCAGCTTTATTTCTGAATGATGGAGAGCTGCTTGCGATCGTTGCAGAGAAAGAATACATCAAGGCAGCTGAAGACAAAGTAAAAACGATCCTTCGAGAGGAGGTTATCAAACTTACCCCTGATGTCAACCCAGTAATTAACGACGAAAACTGGGTGAACTTTTTGAACAAAATTAAAGTGGAATTAAGTCAGTCACAGGACATTAACATTGCACCTTCAGAGACACAGATTGTAATCTGTGGATTTGCTGATGTGGTGGCAAACGTTTCAACAAAGGTCAAGGAGTATCTGAAGAATAAGACGCCAGCAACTGAATATATCCATCTAAAATCTTTGCAGGAAGTGGGGTTTGTTGACTCTTGCATGAAATTGTCAGAAATTCCAGAAATCCGAAACCATGCCGTAACTATTCGATCTTGCAGAACAATGAATTCGCCACGTCTGAAGGTTACAGCCTCAAAAGAAATCATCCAGGATGTAGTAATTGCTGTGAAAAAGCATTTGTCCTCCATTTTTACTGAGAAGCAGACTTATTCTAAAGCAGGAGAATCTAAGGTCATACTTAAGAATGAAGCCAACATTCAGGCCAAAGCCAAGGAGTGGGGTTGCAAGGCTTACATTTCAACTCAGAAGTCTGGCCCCTCAAAAAAATACAGCCACCAAATAAACAGCTACATCACTTTAACAGTTACAGAAGGTGATCTGCAGCACTTTCCAGCTGATGCTTTGATTTGTCCTATGAATAACCAACTAGCATTTGACAATCCTATTGCTCAAAGGTTTCTTGAAGTCGCAGGTTCAGATATTCAAGCAGTGGGCAAGAAATTCCAGAAAGAAAAGCAAACTTTACTTGCTGGGGACGTGGTACTCGGTGACCCAGGGAATCTCAACGCCAACAGCGTTATTTTTACTGTGTTGCCCCAGAGTGGCCAACAATTCACTTTGGCCTCTCACTACCTGAAGTCAGCCATTCTTAATAGCCTCCAAAAAGCAGAATCTAAAAACGATACTTCTATTGCAATGCCGATAATGGGTTGTGAAACTTTTGGGTTCTCCACCAAAGAAAGCTGCATGGCAATCAGAGAAGCAATATTGCAGTTCAGCAATGATCAGCAAAATTCCCCGAAGAACATAAAGAACATCTTTCTGGTAGATTCTGATGTGAAGTTGCTGGAGGATTTCAACAACATCATTGCTCAACTGGTATGCGTGCTTTTTCTCCACCATGCCTATAATTCATGTTTTTCATTTTATTCGTGTACTTCATATGTACTTCAAGTACATATACTTGGACATCATAGTTCTACAGACCCAACTATTTTAATTGTCCTCTCCTGTCACCAGGGTTTTTCTAATGAAAAAGCATCTGCCACTCCAACAAACACTATCTCTAAAGACCAACCAAAAGCTCTCAATCTTAAACAAGCATCAGACACAGAAGGTACCCTTTTGTTATTATAACAGTTATAATGTAACTATTCATCTGAGACTTTACAGTGTCTGATTGTTTCATATTGGTCTACAAACAGTAACTGTTCATGGAGTGACCGTGTCTCTCAAAAGGGGAGATATCACCAAAGAAACAGTCGATGTGATTGTTAATTCCAACAACAAAGCCTTAGATCTTAACACGGGTATGTTAACCTTCTTTTTGTTACTGTATTGCATTTGGTAGAAATTTGGGTTTGGTGGGAGGAGAAATCAGATTCCCGTTATTTAGCATTGGTGTGCAAATGTAATACGGCAACGTGTTTTTGAATACAGTACAAAAAAGCAAAAAGATAAGAAAGGCAGGTAGAGTAGACTGGACTAGTAGACGAGTAGTAGACGAGTAGACTACAGCAGACTAGAGTAGATAAAATTTGGTAGTGTGATCATATTTGGGGAATAAATCAATACTTACATGGTACGATTTTAGTGTGAGTACATTTGGTTGCTAGGTAACCTTAAGGCTGTATGCAGAATGTGACTGGCTAGTATATCCATCAGTAAACACTAGGAATCTGATGTGGCACTAATTGGACAGTGGCAACAGCTTAAAACTGAAAACATTTTCAACATTTCCAAACTTTATGTAGATAGGGCATAAGAGAACTGCACATTGCATAGGATATCGCCTTGTGTCTGTGTAACCATAGACATAATTATGCTGGCGATCAGTCCCCACCACTTTTTATTTATGGAGCGGTAATTTGTAATAGCAAGTACCATTAGCCGACTAACATTAGTGATAACATTAGTGATGTTGATGATTTCCATCTCAAAACAGTGATTAGTCTGGTAAGTGTTATAGATTTAACCAAGTATTATGTCTGTATATTAACGGATCTAAAGCCAATACTGTTATAAACTCATTTAAATGAAGAGAAGGGTAACGTTACACTGTTCATGGCTGTATGCGGCCATGTTGATTTGACATCACTCTGTGAACCGGGATGGTAGCTGAGAAGTCTGCCCAAAGATAGCAAGTAGAACTTGTAAGTTAAGTGGGGGCGTTACTGGTGGCTGGTTATTGGTTATGATACAGTTTGACTTAGATGGAGTCATCTCCAGAAAGTGCCAATTCTTGAACTGGAAGGAGTGTTTGTTTGTACTTTAGTCGTTAGACTGGCTTAGACTTATCTAGACTCTGTGACATTGAGTGCTGGATATAAATACACTCTTACTAAAAGGGGTTCCTCAGGGGTTCTTTGAATGGTTAGGAATTCTACCTGTTGTTTGGTTCTACATAGAACCTTTGACAGTTTTCCTAGACGGAGAAAATGAAGAACTTCTTTTAGGTTCTGGATGCAACCCTCTTTTCCTAAGAATGGTGTTGTGAATCTGCTACACCTGACAGTTAATACTGGCAAACAAGAATTTCAGTAGCTGTGACCTCTGGTGTACAGGATTGTGACATGGGTCATGTGACAAACTGTTAACTTTATATACTACATCACTGTGTACTATTAATGGTATGTCTGTCATGTCTTTTATGCATGTCATTTTAATTTGTTTAGGTGTATCTGGTGCAATTTTGAAGGCAGCCGGACAATCAGTTGTGGATGAATGCAAAAAGCATGGTAATCAATAAGTATATATGTCTAATTAATTTCCTGCTGAATTACCATAGCAAAGTGCTATACTGCATGTGTGTTGTGCTCAAACCCTGAGTATTTGATTGTATAATGTTGCCAGGTCATCAGAAAGAGAATGGAGTGGTACTGACAAGCGGAGGTAAACTTTCATGTAAGCACATTGCTCAGATGGTTGGGCCCAATAATGCTGCTGATATTACTACTTCTGTGGAGAAAGTCCTGAAACTATGTGAAACTACAATGTCTGCCACAGTAGCCATCCCTGCAATTGGCACAGGTGAGACCACAATCATTCAAAAGCAGCAGATGTATCAAATGAATGGAAAATATTCATTTAAAAAATGTTTTCCCAGGGAAAGGTGGTATTGGAGCAAATGACTCCATCAAGGCTATTTTGGCTGGAGTGGAAAACCATTTGACTCGGTCAACATCGTCCAGTCTTCAGAAAATAACCGTGGTGGCATTTGAACAGAAGATTTTAGATGCATACTGTAACTATTTCAAGGAGAGGAACAACAAGGTTAACGCTTACATTGATGTGTAATAGTGCCGTTTTGTGTTTTGATTTTGTTCATTTTTGTACATAGTAATAATTGCTTTTGCTATTTTTTCTTTTAGACTGCACCTACCAATATGCCAGCAAATAAAGGTATTTTCTACTGTCCTTCACAGTCCTGGAAACATACAGTACAAAATTGTATTTTTAGGAACTGTGGTTTTCTATAGTGATTAATTTAAGTGATTCTATATTGATTTTCTATAGTGATTAATTGTATTACAGAGGAAATATATATGGGGTGTTTTTTTTCTCCCAATAGTCAAAATTGCAGGTGTGTGGATTGAGATTAAGAAGGGGAACATTATCAACGAATCTGTCCGTGGTATTGTCAACACCACCAATAAAGAAATGAACTTGACAACAGGTGTGTTAATGATTTATACTTATGAATCATCTGTACTCATACTGTATATTCTGGCCATATGGGCATGGCACTGCAATGTACCATAAAACAGATTTGGCCAATCATGTATTATATCAGTACAAAGGTTTTAATAATGCAGCAGAAGTAGAACCTTTTCAGGGTTACTGGTGTATCAAAAGGATTTTGGAAGATTTTTGAAAAGTTCAGATTTGCATACCACTGTATTCTCACGATTTTTGTATGAAAGATTAAGTTCTCATCATCATTGTCGGATGGTTGGGTGTCCCCACCTGAATAAAAAACTGTCCTTTTGTTTGGTTTTAAAACGTCACCTTTTGTACAGGAGTCTCAGGGGCCATTTTCAGAGCTGCTGGATCCTCTGTTCAAGAGGAGTGTAAACAACATGGTAAGATGCCAACAAACTGTATACACACATTCAACATAATGCCACATAAATGGTTTACACTGTACAGGAGCAAGGTTTTTTCAAATATATATATACTTCATGTACAGTATATATGAAAATAGATCAAGTCTGATATTGTGTGGGTCATTCGTGTGGCTTACATTTAGCTTACTGTTTGTCTTTTAAGGTCCACTTAAGGGTGATACAGCTGCAGTGACCAGTGCTGGAAATCTGCAATGTGATTTCATCATTCACATGACAGGACCCCACTCCACTGCAGAGGCAAGATTACGGGTAAAGAACGTATTGGAAAGATGTGAGGAGAAGCAGATCAGCACCGTTTCCTTCCCTGCTGTTGGCACTGGTATGCATAAAATGTTCAAATAAGCATCTTGGGAACTTTTTTTACACAATCATAAATGCATTTCTCATCTGATTTCATTCTCCTAAAGGTGGAGGTGGTGTTAAAAGTGTGGATGCCGTTATTGCTATGCTACAAGGCATTCAAGACCACTTGTCACAGCATTCCTCCACTGCCCTCAGACTCATTTATGTTGTCGCTGACCGAGATGAAGTTCTGAAAGATTTTCAGCAAGGACTGAATCAATGGAGTACGCGCTCACAGGTAGAAAACATCTGCATACACTGTGTGGCCAAATGTTTCTGGACACCTGACCATTACACCCATATGTGGCTGTTCTTCCAAACTGTTGCCACAAAGTTGCACAGGGAATGCCCCTGTGCACAAAGCGAGCTCCATGAAGACATGATTTGTCAAGGTTGGAGTGGAAGAACTCGAGTGTCCTGCACAGAGCCCTGACCTCAACTCCACTGAACACATTTGGGATGAACTGGAATGCCGACTGCACCCCAGACCTCCTCACTCAACATCAGGGCCTGACCTCACTAATGCTCTTGTGGCTGAATGAACACAAATCCCCCACAACAGCGGACTAAATCTGGAATGGGATGTTCAAAAACCCATATGGGTGTGATGGTCAGGTGTCCACAAACTTTAGGCCATATGTCAGTATCTACTGTACATACTGTGAATTTATACTGACACACCGGTCTTAAATATAACAATATTAACAATATTAGCAGGACAGTGATGACAATTCAGAATATGAGGATGAAGATGGTGAATATTATTACGGCTCAGATGAAGAGAGTTTGTCCTCAGAACAAGAAGAGGATGACCGTAATGGTAAGAGCGGCGTCACAAACAATTTTTTTTTCTTCACATTTTATGAGATACTAAGATCAGTTTTACATACAGGAAACACAGAAGCAATCATTGGCCGAGTCAAAGTTAAAGTGATTTGTGGTGACATCACGAAAGAGAAGACAGACGCAATAGTCAGCAGCACTAATACGAACCTTAATCTAAGCTCAGGTAACTTATACATTTACTGTACATATCGGTACTATTATATATTATACATTTACTATTCACATCAGTGTTTACATGCAGTATTTCTGAACAAGGAATTAGACATACCACAATCCTGTAGTTCATTGCTTTCAGGTGTATCAGGAGCTATCCTCAAAGCAGCCGGACAGACCGTTGTGGATGAGTGCACAAAATTAGGTATGAAGTCGGATCTTATTCATTCTGAAACACTACATGGCTTTACTTGCACCAGCAAATAAAGCTGTGGCCTATATGCTAACTCTGCTTTGCTCATGATTGTCGATGAGAGGTTGTGATCATTTTTTTCCCCCCCGGATAAAGGTGTTCAACCCAGTGATGGCGTGGTCCTGACAACAGCCGGAAATCTTCCAATTAAGAACATTGTCCATATGGTTGGTCAGACCAAGGAGAAAGAGATCACAAACAGCATGTATAAAGTACTGAAGAAGTGTGAGGAAAACAAGATTCAATCTGTTTCATTCCCTGCTCTCGGAACTGGTAAGCCGAACTATGCTGTTTCTACTAAATATCATTCAGGAGAAGCAATCAGTCATGATATGCTGTGGACATGTTTCATGGGAAAATAATCCATGACAGGTTGTCGTGACATGGCCCGCCACAAGTGTTATGTCTCTGAATTGGATTATTTTCTAATAGCAGCACAGTCCAACGTGTTTTACTTCTCTTATACCACAGCAAATTGTAAACAAGTCGTTTTATTTTGTATTAATGAACAAAATCTCATGCTTTTTAACCGTTTATAGTTGTGTGTAATAAAACGTCCACAAGACAGGTTAGTTGTTGTTATCACTCAGCAGTCCGTACAGGATTTCGCTGAGGTATTTTTTTTTTGTGATTGTTGTGGGCAAAGATGGTTTATTTTGCTTTTTTTTTGGTGCTTTTTGGTGGAAAACTACTTGAAGTGGCAAAATTGCAGTTGCACGAAATTGTTTTGCACGGCCTTTCACGGTGATGTTTGTTGGTAAATGAGACCGTTTGAGATGCGTTTGAATCGAAGAGGGCTGTGGCTGAATGCGTGTTGTGATGAAATCACATGGCGCATTGTGATGATGTCATATGCAACGTCTTGGGCCAAATCAGACTTTTTTTTTTATCGCAAGCTCCTATAAATTTGCATTTCTGTGGTCGCACAATCCTGGAAGGCCTGACTTAGATCAGATGTAAACAGTTACCCCCCCCCTACTGGGAAACCAGAAAGCCTGAAAGTGCTGACACTGGAGACTCCTTCCACGAATGTTAAATAAATGTCTCCTAACAGAAAACTTCACAATAGTAATGATTATACATTCTCCTTTGCTTTTTTAATTAATGATGATTAATCTCAGATGATGCAGAGTGTCTGCCTGTGAATGTTCCTGTTACAATAGGAATGAGAACATATAAGAATGAGTGCCTTAATATAAACTTAAAAACATTTACTTTAAATTCAAGTAAAGTGTGCTTCCCCACAGGAGCAGGAAACCTGGCAGCAGCTCAGGTAGCAAATGCCATGATGGACGCGCTGGCGAATTTTTCTATCGACTCGCCAGTATTTTTAAAAACCGTCCAAATTGTGATCTTCCAAAGTGCCATGTTGTCAGACTTTGAGGATGCTATGAAGAAGTTCAAAAAGATTTCTCCAAAACCCTCCTCAGGTAAACTTTGCATTGTGCACTGACCATTGAGACACACGAAGCAATAAGCAATGTGATATTTACAGATTTGTAACCAACAATGCTATATTTTTGTGTGTTCCGTACAGTACCTATCCCTAAATCAACTCAGCAAACAGGGACATCAGATTCCACCAAGCAAAAATTGTGTCTCGCTACCGAGACGGCCGCAGTGACTTTCCCAGTCACAAATGTAGACGTATATGGAACCTCTTCTACGGACATTGCCAAGGTCAAAAAATTGCTGGATGATCTAGTTTCAGACGAATGTACTAGCGTGGATGTTAAGTCTGACCATATAGCCAAGCTTCCTGAAGCTGACAACAAGGCGATTGTGGAGCTGAGCCAAGGCAACCAAGTGCATGTTCTTGTGGCTGCAAAGGACAAACTGATTGTGTCAGGAAAGAAGGAGGATGTTTTAGACACCGTTCTAAAAATCAACAGTTTCCTCCAGGCAGCCCGGGACATGGAAATCCGAGGAGGCGAAGAAAGGAGACTGAGCAAAACATTGTGCTGGGAAGTAGCAGAAGGAGAGACTTGGGTCCCACTGAACTCCAGCATTAGCTACGAACTGGAGTTAGCTTTTCACAAGAAAGAGCAGAAATATAGCTACCAGGACAAAGGGGAAACCTTTACGGTGGATTTCAAGGAGATGAAAAGGGTAAACACCAAGGGGAAGACCTGTAAAATCAAGAGAACCCTGTTTGCTGACTCGGACACGGGTAATAATCTTACGTCTCTACAAGCTTGTACTGCAATGCACTTACTTAACTTTTAAAACTAGCTGTGATTCTAAGATACTGCATACAATAGGTCAAGGCATCAATTAACACACTATGGCAGTATGATTAAGTACTTTTTTGTTTTTCAGCTATCATTCAGCCGCCACCAACATGGACCAAAATGGATGGAAGAGATCTGCAAATTATTGTTCTGTCTCCAAATACAGAAGAATACAAGAAAATAGAGAAAGACTTTTTACGCTCAAGCAAACACAAAGACGTAGCTCCTGTCCAAGTGGTGCAGGTATAAAGAACATTTTGGTCAGATTTATCACCGTATAGTGACACTTGCCAAATTGAGTTGAATAATTATTAACAAACGCTTTAATCCTTAGATCAGCAGAATTCAGAGTCAGTCACAATGGCAAAGATACTGTGTGTTGAAGCAAGCAGTGGACAAAAAATACCCCAAGCAGAAAAACGAGCAGTTTCTCTATCATGGCACTACCAAAGACATTTGTCAGAAAATCAACAAAAATGGCTTCAACAGGAGCTTCTGTGGGAGAAATGGTACCTCATGAGTTGTCTTACATTCTAAACACACTATGTAGTATTTGGTCCATAGTACTGAATTTTATCCGCTCTTCTTTTTAAGCTGTCGTTCACGGTGATGGAACGTACTTCGCCAAAGAAGCTTGGTACTCCTGCTATGACCAGTATTCAAACCCAGATGAAAAAGGACTGAAGTATATCTACAGAGCTAGAGTTGTGACTGGGTCACCATGTAAAAGTCGAAGCGGAATGAAGGAGCCAGACCCTCTGGACCCAAACAATCTAAATGCTGGACTATATGACTGCGCTGTGGACGATTTGCAAAGCCCATTCATCTTCGTGGTGTTCTGGGATGCAGGGGCGTACCCTGACTATCTCATCAACTTTAAGAATGTCTGACCGTATGTTTGGGTACCTTTTAGCACTTTTTAAGTAATCGATGATGTGCGAACTTAAATAACAGCGAAAAAGATATCTTCTGACATTTTTATTCTATAACGAGAGTGCAAGCAATCATTCATATTCGTATTTAAGCAATAATTCAAATTCATCCCATTTCCAGAAATCATGTTGTGCCTTAAAAGTGTGGTAAATAAATCCAAAGAAAAATAAATACACCTGTTACATTTGATTGTGTACCTTAAATGCAGCAAAGTAAGTAATTCAGAGAACTTAACTCAAGAGCATGGTCAGGTGTCCACAAAACGTTTGGACATGCATCAAACTAATTTATTTTCCAAAATTTTCCCGGTATAAAGTCAAACATTCCTAATATCATCATCATAGAATACTGGAGTAACTCAGTACCGTGATACACTACCGTGGGACTATACCCAACGAAACGAACTCCATAGATATAGACTCGGAATGTACAGTATTTTGATAAGAATATAATGATACCATGTTCTTTTGATTCACTACTGTGATTTTTACGGGATCAATATGGGATCAATGTGGGATTTTTATGGGATGCGTTAAATGGGACTAAAATGGGCTTAAAATTGGACTAATAGCAGGCAGGCTGTCAAATACAGCATTAGGTACTCATGCCATATTTAGATATTTAATTAAATTCAACATCAGTGCCCTGGGATGGATTGGCACCCTGTCCAAGGTGTCCCGCCCCGCCTTGTGCCCTGAGCTCCCTGGGATAGGCTCCAGCCTCCCCGTGACGCTGTTTAGGAGAGTCGGTATCGGAAAATGAAAGGATGGATGGACAAGACCATTTGCAGAGATTGTTTGAGAATCCCTATTAGCTTGAGATAATTCACTCAAACAACCCCCCAAAAAAGCCTTCGTCATGTATCAGAAGCAGAGGTTTTATTGTGGTAGGGTAACAGGGTCCAAACATTCAACAAGTTCTAGCTTTAGGGCAAAAATGATAAGTCAAAAGCCTTAAGGTTTGTTGGAAAAAGAAAAAGACAAAACCCTCTGACATTACATAATTAGCAAGTTGATTACAGGGCTTTACACATTTTATGTTTGTTGCCAGACAGCAATAAATACGTCCTACTTGGAGAGATCTCAGGCTCTCAGAAGAGATTCAATTTAAATTCAGAGATTAAAGTATTTTCAGTGAGTCAAGTCATTTCAGTTCAGTGATTCATTCATGTTTGTCCGATTGTGCAGGGAGATCAAGCGTCCAAAAAACAGCATGAGTAAAATAGCTAATGGTTGTTGTTATTCATTTATAATGTCCTGATATGTCTGTTTATTTTTGAAGAATTACTTTCACACCCATCTCAAATGATGGACATCTCCATCTGACCAAATGATTCAGATTCATTAAACTCACTGACTCAGCTGATCCAGCGGAACCTGTCTTGATTCGCTGACTCATGGTGCACACATCTGATTCACAGTTCACAGACATTAAATCTAAACATAGACATAAACACAAAGCTACATTAACTCTATATTTTGAAGTCAGCTTTTGGGAAATTCAGTGGTTTGGCTTCCATGTTTTAAGTTTGTAGGAATGACTGGACGTTTCTGATGCAGATTCGTTCACCTGTGTGATCAGTGAGGAGTTGGAGCTGATAGTTCTTGGCGGCAGTGTTTAAGAAGAGTGTTGATCGCGCAGCTCAGTTTGCACCAAGTAGGATTGTGTAAACCACTATGTGAAGCTTGAGGTACTGTAGCATGTAGCATAAGAAGAAGATATGATTAGCAAAATGCAGGCAAAGGGCATTCAAACAGCATTTGCATGGTGTATAAGGTCTTTGATTACAAGCAGCACAGCAGAGTATCTTCATAGGGACAGATCATAAGAAATCATATTCATAGATCGAGCTAACAAAGTTAGTTAGTTAGCTAGCTAGCTGGTTGCTTGGTTAGTTGGTTGGTTGGTTATGTAGTAGTCGTGTGTTATCAGAGGCTTCTAGTGCAGTTGTTGAAATGAAATCTATGACTGAATGAAAGTAAATGTGACAAAGGGGGTGTTTACAATGGACAAAAGACTGCCAAGGTGACCTCAAATCGTGACTCGGTACAATGTTTCCGTTCACTCAAAATGATGCCTACTAAGGTGCTCCAATCTGGCAGGTCTTTGAAGGTAACAGTTCAGGATAAAAACCTTTTGCTTCCCTAAATACACCAATGGGATATCCCCAAAACAACACCAACAAAAAAGCAACCTAATTCAATAAATCTAGCTTGTTTTATCAGTTTAAATTCCAGGAAGGAAGCCATGTTCGGTTACTACGACATTAGGGAATTTCCCCAGTGTGGGATTGATAAAGTTTATCTTATTAGCTTTTGCACCAACCTGCTCTATCCCAGCTAGGAAAAAAAACAATAGAAACCTTTGGAGAGTTTGTAATGGTTTTAATGTTTATAATGGGAATTATATTGGTTTTAATGGAAACTGTAATGGTCCCTGTGGGTCTCTACTGGTCATTTGTTGCCTTCTATTGGTGGCATGTTCTGTCTAGGGGACACCATTAAGTACGAATAATGGTAATGATTTTAATTGTTAGCTGATGGTTTGTAATGGTATTTGTAGTGGAATACATTACAATTTCTGTGATGGTTTCTTTTGTTTGGGGTTTTTTTTTCAGCATTGATGTCACGTTAATGTTATCGATTCCAAGAGAGAATCTGTTTGACATCATGGGTCCATGGGACTAAAACATATCCAACGATTTAATCCAAGAAGATTTAACATTATAACAAGGATATAGTTATCTTTTTTTTTTTTTTGAAGTTGGGAGGGCGGGGTATATACTTACTTACTGTATACAGTCTACATTATACAGTAAGTTTCCTAAGCCATATATAGGGATAATGGATTTTGTTAGTAGACTGCATGTGCAGTGTGGAGTGGCCTGCCTTTGTAATTTAAATGAGACTATTGAATCGCTTTTATCCCCTGATCTGCCTAATTCAAGCTCAAATTTATGATTTTTAAAGATATGATTGAACATTTTACACAAAAAATGTTTTTTTTCATTTGCTGAACCACAGTCTTGCCAACATCTTCCTAGAGAATAGCATCTGCAGACACAACATGACAAGGATAATTCTTCTGCCTTCTGCACTCGATAGGAATTGAGGGACTTCAGAGGCTTTAAAGTTTAGTAATGTCGTATCACGTGGTCAGAGATTCATAGCATTAGTAAAGGCGCGTCAATAGGACTTGTATAAGCTTATACAGTATAATGAAGACCATTCAGAAAGAAGGTTTTCTCTTTTTGTATTTTGGAGTCATTGTCTTGTGATCGACTGCGACTCTGACATTCTTCTGTAATGGTTGTTCCCTCACTGATTGTAAGCCGTCCAGGCCATCAGGCTGCAAAGTAACCCCCGTGCTCCCACCACCGTGCTTTACAGTTCAGATAACGTTTTGGTGTTGATGTCTTTTAGGTTAAAATTTTGTTCTTCATTTGTCCACATACATGAGACTTTCAGATTTGCAGGACCTGTGGATTTATGAAGGTCATTTGCTGGTACCCTTGGGATCTTTTTTTATTACAGGAATGTACAGACCCTGTCAGTTACCAGACTTTTTATACACATTACATCCCACAACTACAACCTCATTTATCAAAACATGTGACTCAAATCAGCTTTTAGAGAATTGTTAGCTCATGGGTTCATATAGTTTATGTTTTTTTAAACATACTGTTTGGATGGATATTTAAATGGTCTATTCGGTATTCACGAGACCTAGTACAACTATTTGCATTATGTTACACAGAATGTGTCTCGTCTATAATTGTGATTTATATAAACCGTACCGGACTACTTTTTAAACCTATGCAAATCAAATCAGCGTCTTCTTCCCCCCCCCCGCATGTACACGTACATTAAAAATGCTTAGCATTTGATTTCTTCTTGAATGGAGTACATATTCAATTCAACTTTATTCGTATAGCGCTTTTTACAATAGACATTGTCTCAAAGCAGGTTTAAAGAAATATCAACACGGTATACAGATATTAAAGGTGCGAATTTATCCCAACTGAGCGAGCCACTGAGTGGCGACGGTGGCAAGGAAAAACTCTAATATAAATTGTGTGTACTTAATACACGTTAAAAAAAAAGGACCTCTTGCCCATTGTGTTTAAGAAAACGCACACACTAGACTGTTTCGTTTATTGTAGATACACTTGCACAGGAGAATTTGATAAACAACCTAAAAAGAAGGCTGATGCATAAATACGGCAAAAGGTTTATAGCAAAGAATTTGCTTCTACAATGCGTACCATCTACTGGTAGAACATTGCAACTGCAGAACTGGAAAAAAAAAATCATAGTGTTGAATTCCTAAATGTAATTTTCTTACAGCTATGCAAAATTCTATTATATGCACAGGCACAATGTACCTTATATTTCATCCTTGTGTGCTTTTTTTCAGCTTTTGCTAACTAAAATTTCCAAATTGCTTAATTTAAGATTGAATCCAATTCAGGCAGGATTGCGATTAAAATTGTGGTTAAGCAGGAAGTGATGCAGTGGAGAATGATTCCATCTGATCCACCTAAAAAGGTTTAGTTAATCTTTTAAAATAAAAGCAGAGCGCAAAAATAGGACACAATTTTCCCTTTACCGTAAATATAGTAAATCAGCCAAGATGAATTTTTACACTGAGGCTAACTAGGAAAGAAATGCAAACGTAACACCGCCAGCTTCGAATACTTGCGGCAGATTTAAATCAAAGCAGAAAATACAGTAGAAATGAAACCATCACCACCTGGAACCTGTTTTATGTTTGATTGAAATTCTTAAATTCCCCACTTTAAAACTTGAGTAATCTGAAGAGTCTACAAGGATGATGCAGCATGCTTTTGTCTATTAGTATAAGATGTCCGAAAACTCCCAAGGACGTCGACTTGAGATTCCTGAACAACTGTGTGTGTGTGTGATCATCTCGTTTAAACCGGTAGCTATAAACTTCCCTTACTGTTCCTGAAATTTCAGCAGAACACTAAATACGTCAACAGAGCTGGCTGATAGAATGAATTTCATGTACAGGGAGAATTCTGTGGACTTAATTGTAGTTCCTTTTTTGTTTGCTTTAAAAAAATAAAATAAAATAAAAAAAAAAACATTAAAGTGGATCAAAGATTAAATTGAACAAAAAAAAAATGTTTATTGTTTTGTTAAATGACAGTGTTATAGTGACTTCAACTTTCAACTAGTAGAAACATTCTGCTGCAGAGAGGTCCAAGCTTCCGTATAAAACACACTGGTTGCCGAGACCCTATTTCCTCAAAATCAGAATCACACAGTTTTGCTGGAAACCTTTTGCGTCGTACAGGTTACAGTTTCATTAAAAAAAAAAAAAAAAAAAAGCAGCAGGATTCAAGGTTCCAACCTCCTAGTTTTCAGCCTGTTTAGCACGCAAGGTGTTACTGTAAAAAATACTGCTGGAAAGCAAATGGAAAGGACAGAATAAAAATCAAGAAATCTGCACACAGTGGATGTCTGTTTAAGCTTACATGAGAGATTAACTCGGTTTTTATCTACCCATGCAAGAGAGGTGGAAGGTCGGATCGGGAGAGAGGGGAAGAATGAAAATCATAAGCCGTAAATCAGTTTATAATCCGCCGTAACACACGCGCAAAGTCAAACCGAGGCAAGAGAGTGAGAAGACAGGAGACTGGGAAAAAGAAAGAAAAAGAGAGAGATAAAGTGGTGTTATTGCACTACATTTGCTGGGTGGAGTTGCCGTTCCAAGTGTTGTTGTCGTCTTCGCTGTCCTCTTGGGTCCTTAGCCGGTAGATTTTACCGTCTTTTTTAAAGTCTTCCGGTCGCTTCTCGAGGACGCGCTTACGGATCGTTTCTCTGGAAACGGCGAAAGATTCGAGTCAAGATCTGTAAACGATTTCAGCATGCGTTTAGGAAATGGAAAAAAAAAAAAGATTTCGTTAGCAGAGCTGACCCACCTCTTCGGCTCTCCGGAGTTGGCGTTTGAGGAGTTCGAAGGGCGCTGGGGCTGGTTACGGGGAGCTGCTGTGGCTCCGGGAGGAGGACTGCTGAAGATGAAGCCACTCAGGAACCTCCACACTGCCAGCAGAGGGTACAGGACGGTGCCCAGCAAACCCCAGATACCACCTGTGCTAGAGGACTGGATGACGGTGTTAGAGGGCCTTCCCGACTGCTGGGGGAACAATCAAAATATATATTATATATATTATATATATACATACACACAGATATGTTCCATACCATCCCACCCTTAGTCTGCACTGTACACTGTAACCTGTGATCCATCACTACACAAGCAGTTCTGTGAGAGTAAGTGAGGAGCTCACCGGCAGCAGGACAATGGAGGCGCTAGGTGCGAGCTCGAGTTCCAGCAACGTCTTCTCCAGATCTTCAGCTGTGAACTCGCGCCTCGGGAACATCGTGGCCAGAGAGAAGTGCCCGAACCTGTTGCCCACCTCCTGTGAGAATCGGGGAGAGTTATTCAAGGCAGAGTATAAGTAGTCGTTTACACACGAATTCACTTCACGCATTCAAATGCTAAGACCATTTTTAACGTGACTGTACGCTTCCTGTTCCACATTTTAAGGCTACACAGTGTATTAAAGCACCCAACTATACGGTATATGTGAACGCCATTCCGACCAGTCTTGTGCACCATGTGTGACGGGCCTGCGTAGCAAAGTGATAAAACACTACCAGATAGAATTGAGCTACTAACCACTTTCTTGTTGTTAAAGACAAATGAGAAATCTCTCAAAAAGGGTTTATGTGAAATCCATTTACATCTATTTGGGCAAAAGGAGTTATCATGTTCAAGAGGAAACGGTCACTGCATAAACACACAAACACACAGCATTGACGGACCTGAGCTGCAAACTGCCTGGCCTCCTGCAGCGTCGTCTCCGAAGGAAACTGATTGGTCAGGGAGGAACCGTCAGGGAGGCGGAACTGTATCCGGGCAATTGCACTGTAAGGCAAGAGATACAGTTTGATCGTACGATACAGGAAGCTGTTCCGAGTACAGCTCTGCTGCAACAATTGCATCTATGCACATCCGTGCTGATTTTAGCCTTCTAAAATCATATATTCAAACACAAAATCAGCGATGAACCTATTTACCCGCACCTATAAGCGACGTTATATAAATGTTGGTCGTTTTTATGCAGTTTTATACGCTCAATCTTGGATATACACCGGCATTTGGTCTTTTGAATGGTTTCCCCGGCTTGCATACAAATAAATCCCGAGAACATGTCAATCAAAATAAAAATCATTGAATAATAATTTTCATTTTCAATAATCAAATTTCTCAGTTTTAGAAATACGGGACCTTCTCTCTCTCTGCACGGCCTCTTTCTTCATCTCCTGCTCGGCCTGTCTGACTTGTAGTGCTGCTGCTCTGGCCGCGTCGGCCTCCTCCTGGGTTTTAGCGTAGCGGGCTGCCCGCTCTGCGCGGTCCTGCAACAGCAAAACAGTACCGCATACTCACTCGGCGTGTAATGTGAGCTTTTTACCATGCTTAATATCTTACACGAATATTACCTGCATGGTTTTTTTTTATGCAAGTCGTGTTTGTCACAGTTGTGCTTCAAATGTACGTGACATTGTGTTGGATAAGTAAACGTAAAAGGATATCCGTTTTTATCCCCAGCAACAGAGCCAGGCTGCTCGCTGACAGTTTAATAAACACATCAGCACATTTTATTCATTTATTAGGATCACTATTCACTGACAAAGACACAGCAGACATTCCTGCAAGGGCGGGTCTTGAGCCCAGTCAGCTTTTAAAGTGCACCTATGATGGTTTTTCAGATAGTACCGTTCATGTAGTGTGTTATAGAGCTGTGTGTGAATGTAAAAACGTCTGTAAGTTTCAAAAATCAAAGCGCACGACAAACGGAGTTATTGACTCCTGAAAGAAGGAAGCGATTCTGAACAGCTGAAACGAATCGTTAGGGATTCCAGACTTTACTTCCTGTACTAACTACGTAGGTTTGTAATAGAAACCCTGCCTCAGGTCTTGATCGGCTGCTCACTGACAGCGGTAGACCAATCACAACAGACTGGGGTGTCTGACCAATCAGAGCAGAGTATGCTCTCTGAAAGGAGGAGTTTAGAGTGAATCCTTTAGGACGAGTCGTTTGTGATACTGTGCGGAAAAAGTTAATGCTGCAGTTTAAATTATGAGCACGTTAAAGCGTTTTTAGACCTCGGATGCATGTAAATCTATCGTATGAGACCTTTAAAACGAAATTAGGCACGTTTCTAAAACATTATAAGTGCGCTTTAATATAAAGTTAAATTCTTTGCAAATCTTATGCCATACTATCCAACCTGGATGGGATTTTAAAACGGCTGACCTTTTGTTAGATGTTTTGTGTCAACTTTTAATTCTTTGGAGCTGTTTAACTGCATATGTAGTGCGTGCATGTAATTAACAGAAACAATTCGACGCTGCTCGGTGAGGTGTAAAAGACCTGAGCGATCTGCTGTTTGACCCTCTCCCTGGCCGCCTTCTCCTCGGCCTTCTCTCGGTTTCTCTCATCCAGCAGGCGCTTCGTTTTCTCCTCCTCCTGCTTCCGCTTGAAGTCCAGCATGTCCTTGCCCACCTTCCGCCGCTCCTTCTCCTTCTTTATCTCATTCTGGATGTGAGAAGGGACTCGGCGTTAGACAGGCTCGATCTGGTGTAAGAGCAACCAGAACGACAAACATAGCAATCTGTACAGTGTGGTGCGAAACCGTTAGAAAATAAATAAATAAAAATAATATCACAAGACTCGCCTCCTCTTCTCCCTTCCGTTTCTGATCTCGCCTATCTTCCAGTTTCTTTGTTAACCTAAAAAAAAAGAAAGACAGAAAACACATGAAAAAGACTGTTAATCTAATATTAACGTTGACGCTAATAAGACAGCACACAGATTGAGCTTAATCTTCATCCGAGTGAATAGGATCAATTTAATTTGCTCGGCCGAACATTTTTTTTTTTTTTTAAATCACTGGATGGAGGAGAGAGTAGGAGACGAGTGAGTACAAGCAGTGCGAGAAGAAGTCACAGAAAAGTGTGCCGTATCCAGCATTTCTTTTCTTTCGTCTTGATATGTTCTCAGTCCAGACATCCTTAGCTGTATATCTGCAGCACTTACGCAGCTCTTTGTTGGCCGAGTTTATGCCTCACGGGTCAATTTAACAGCTCGCTTATTTTTGGGGGGGGGGTAAAGATACCTGAAACCAAACTTACACGGCATACTGCGCTCACTTCCTGCCACACCGTATGTGAAAGCAGCCACGGCTTTTCAAATGAGAATCCTACTTTCATCATTAAGTAGTCAAAAAAAAAAAAACTTCTACATTTATTGTAGGACTTAATAGGACTTGTTTCTTTATTTAGTTAGTTTTAATGCCATGTCAGCAACCAGTCCATTCACATAGCAAACAAAAGGTTCATCGATAAACATTTACAATATTAAATAAGACTTTGTATACTTTTATAATAAGAATTTATTTTAAAAAAACTGTCAAATCTGTTCAGATATATTTGAAAAAAAAAAACAAGTCTCTGAATAAAAGTCTGATAGATCCAAAAGTTTTACAGTTCAGTAAAATGTGCTTGATTGGTCATAGGGGTTTGTTATTGTTAAGACTTAACGTCATGCTTTCTATTATACATCACGGCTAGAAAAAGGCACGTCACGAGACCCGCATTCAACACATCTGCTGCTGAGGTACGTCCATTCTTATGTCCTTGTTGCACGGGGACGCAAAACGTTTACCTCTCGACCTTAGCATCCAAGTTCTCCTCTGCCTGAGACGCCTGTGACGTGTCATCTGACGACTGGCTTCTATCGTCACCTGGAGTCACGTGACCTGAAGCCCCTGCTTCTTCCATGGGCGTGGACAGAGATTCTAGGACGGTTAAAAGTATTAAAAAAACGATGTATACAAGACAAATAAAAAAACAGTCCGTTTTAAGAACGTTTTCATCCGACAGCATGAGACGGTCTGATACGCAGGTCTGACAAGCGGCCCTGCCTTGAATGAACCGAAACCATGTCATGCAAATGATGAAGCTTTGCATGATTCAAACACGCCTAAATCTTTTAGTATGATATTTTTAAAATGTTGTTACACGTGGACAAATGAGTAACGCGAGTACACTTTGGAGCACTGCAGTTATTCCACGTGTCTCACCTTCAGACGCAGCAGCAGCGGTGGAGGGGCTTCCTGTTACGATATCCGAGTTTAAAGAAGCAGAGGGACTTCCAGCCTGGGTAGATGTCTCTGGGTTGGGCTGAGGCGGAGCGGCTGGCTGCTGAGCGTGTATCTACAGTACACAGGTAGCGTGGGAAGAGATGAGTGGTGACAAGATCAGATAGAAGTGTGGGACAAATTTCTTCTTTTTTTTTTTTTTTTTAACCAGACTGCATAAAGTTTGACCAGGAATAACAACAAAGAAGTGGGAATTTTAATAAGTAAGTAAGGCTTAAAACACGGCGGGAAATAATCCTTTACTACAACAGCACATCCTAAAGTGTTTTATACCATATCGATTCTCATACCATATCGATTTATTCCAAACACTAGAAACGTTTTTTTCCTGCTTTAATAATCCCGTTAGCACAGGATTCATGTTACGGAACGCATCGTGTCAGAAAGAGTGCAGTAATATAAACCTGCGAGTTTGAATTCCAGTCTGCTGTTATAGAGAATTAAATCAACCAATCAGATTTGAGAACTGAATAGTGCTGTGGTTTCAAATACATGTCGCATATGTCGCTTGTTAAAAGCGCTATTGAAGCTGAATATTAAAAAAAATACAATCATCATAATAGATACAGAATAAAACAAACGCTTGTGCTCTGTGTGTGGCGGCGTGTGTGTGTGTGTGTGTGTGTGTGTACCTGCTTGACTTTGCTTATCCTGCTTGTCAGTTCCTCTGCAGAGACGCCACCAGCGATGATCTCCAGGGGAATTCCGTTGTCTCCTATGAAGAAGCTGGATGGAATGCACACTACGGGATCTTCCAGGAACTAACGTTAAGGGAACTATAAACAATCTCGGCTTCCGCTTTCTAATCGTAATCAAAAAGCCTGTCAAGAATCTATAGCCAGAAGCGTCATTCGAAGAAAGGATACAGATCTGTGAAAACTGGACACACGTCTCGCTGTGAAAGGCAGAGGGATTTCATTTCAGTTCATAGATCACAGACTACGCAAAAAAAAAACAACAACATTCTAGCACCTACACATATCCCGTGTTTCCAAAATAGCTGCCTTTATCTCTTTCCAGCCGTTTTACTGTATACTGTATAGCGGTCACCTTTTAGCGTCCACTTTAATGGCGATGAAGCAGTTGTTGGTGAGCTCGGCTACCTGCTCGTCCTCCCAGCTGGACAGCATCTGAGTGGACTGCTCGTCGTCTCCTAGTGGTGAACAGGTGAACGATATTTGTTCATTAATTCGATTCGACTTCATTTACGCTGCGGATCCGGATATAGGTTTGCCCCTAACGAGGAAGTCAGAAGCAAAGGCGGCGAGGAAGAAAACTCCCCGAGACGACACGAGGAAGAAACCCAGACTCAAAAGGAGTTCGTTCTCTTCTGGGTGACTACAGAGTGTGTTTAAAGGAGCATCTAAAATGAAATCAGTTCCCCTTCCATTCAAGTTTTAACTTTTAAGTCTATAGTGATTTTGAGACTTGACCATGCAGTCTTTAGGCTATCCAAGTAAGAACAGATCCACAGCCATCTTTAACTGCACTGTCGAGACATAGAGGATCATGAGCATCGGTACAGCTTGGGCAGTGGTTCTCAACTCAAAAAGAAGGCACAAGGAGAGCGAGAGCTGGCGAATACAGCAGACGTGAAGCGATAAGCACGTTGTTTCTAGTTAAAAACTCCTCGATTGACGACGCATGCGGGATCCGGTTCTGGCTGCACCGCGTCACCGGGTACGCTTTTTCTTTTGACGCTTTCCCGTAGACGACCAAGCGCTTCAACATAAAAGTGCTCGGGTGCGCAACGCCACATTCGAATTCTGGGAATTTTTGAGTCTCCCCGTCGTATTCCGCCTGATCCTTACAGACTCGTCACATTACATACATAATACCGGTCAACAGTTTGGAGACATTTGACTGAAATGTTTCTCATGATCTTAAAAATCTTTTGATCTGAAGATGTATGATTAAATGTTTGAAATCGATGTTGTAGACAAAAATATAATTGTGCCAGCATTTCTTTCATTAGAAAACTTATTTATTTAAAAAAAAATAGATGGGAACTCCTTCAATACTGTTTAAAAAGCATCTCAGGGAGATTCCTCAAGAAATCGGTTGGGAAAATGCCAAGAATACATTTCTGGAAATTCTAGGCAAAAGCGTGTCTACTTTGAAGATGATAAAATATTAAATTATTTTGATTTACTTTAGATTTTTTTTAATCACTACATAATTCCCCTAGCTACAGTTGTGTTACCCCAGAGTTTTGATGACTTTATTATTATTATAAAAAATGGTGAGGGGAATAAAAATAAAAAATGAGTGTCTAAACTTTTGACTGGTAATGTATATTAATATATGATTATAATGTACATAATTTATAATAATGAGGGTTTTTTGTGATTGTTGCAGCCAAAAACATTCGATTTTGCTGCGGCTTTTTTTCAAAATTTGTGATGCAAGATTTTTGTTGGGTTTTATTGCGGAAAACTTGTTGAACTGACCAAATCGCACTCACACGAAATTGTTTTGCATGCTCTTTCACAGTGACTTTTGTTGGTAAATGAAACCGTTTTGCCATACTCATGTTTGACGCACATGGAACGGAGAGGGCTTTGGCTGAATGCACGTTGGGATGACGTCACATGACGCTTGAAGAGTGGATGGATGGCTAGAAGGCTGGCTGGCTGGATGGATGGGTCGGTGAATGGGTGGCTAGAAGGCTGGATGGATGGCTAGAAGGATGGCTAGAAGGTTGGATGGATGGCTAGAAGGCTGGATGGATGGATGGATGGATGGATGGCTAGAAGGGTGGCTGGACGGATGGATGGCTAGGAGGCTGGATGTACGGATGGATGGCTAGGAGGCTGGATGTAGTAATGGATGGCTAGAAGGCTGGGTGGACGGATGGATGGCTAGAAGGCTGGGTGGACGGATGGATGGCTAGAAGGCTGGGTGGACGGATGGATGGGTGGGTGGGTGGGTGGATGGATGGCTAGAAGGCTGGGTGGACGGATGGATGGCTAGAAGGCTGGGTGGACGGATGGATGGCTAGAAGGCTGGATGGATGGATGGATGGGTGGGTGGATGGATGGCTAGGAGGCTGGATGGACAGATGGATGGATGGATGGGTGAGTGGGTGGGTGCATGGATGGATGGCTAGAAGGGTGGCTGGACGGATGGATGGCTAGGAGGCTGGATGGCTAGGAGGCTGGATGGACGGATAGATGGCTAGAATGCTGGATGGATGGATGGGTGGGTGGGTGGATAGATGGATGGGTGGGTGGATAGATGGATGGGTGGCTAGAAGGCTGGATGGATGGGTGGGTGGGTGGGTGGGAGGATGGACAGATGGATGGTTAGAAGGCTGGATAGATGGGTGGATGGGTGGCTAAGTGGATCCAAGGATCCAAATAATCTTGACGCACATCACTACCACGTCTGTGAAACGTCACACGAATTCACTCGAGACTCATCTCAGTCATGCTACGTGCACTTGTCCAGTCCTGACCCCTGCTGGACATTTCGTGCACTACCCCCAGCTGGACATTTCGTGCACTACCCCCTGCTGGACATTTCGTGCACTACCTAATGGTTAAATTCGCTTTTGCTCCTTTGCACCAGGGAAGAAACATGATTATTTGGGACACAGCACCTGATCTCAACAACAAAAGAATCTCCCCACTGGGCTGTTAGATGTTTATTAGAAAACCCCTTTCAACCCATTCACCCGTGTCCTGATCATCTGTATGCTTTTTATTTGTTATTCCGAACCAAATCAGCCAGCAGTTACGGCTGTGTTCCAAATCACTCCAGATTGAACCTATAGGGCACTACAATGTACTACGGGACCTGGAGATTTCGGCCTAGCGTTACTCTGCATTAATTACATTTAACACGGTGGAGGTTTTTATTCTTCTTCTTATTATTATTATTATTATTATTTATATGTACAAAATTTACTGTCGCCTTGTACAGTACATCCTATCCGAATTAGCTCAGCTAGCTTAGCTTCAGCTCTCACTTTATTGGCGTTTCCTAGGCCTGCCCCGCAGCGGCTAGCATTAGCGAGCTAGCATTAGCGAGCGCGTCACTCGGGGTTTAATTTACCTGCGATGACAACGACAAAAATAGAGCCGTGCTGCTTGGAGGCGGCAATGGCTGCCGGGATGGAGCCCTCGAACCAGCGCATCTTCCCCTCAGTTAGCCGCTCTGGACACGTTCTCGGTGACAGTTGTGGGTTTGCATCTATGCTGTCAGATCAACTCGAAACCTGTGTTCTCATCACGGAAGTGACGTAGATTCCAAGCGACATGGGATATGAAGTCTTTTAGTGTGTTTGTGTGCGCGCGAGGTCGCAGCGATGAGCTACTGTGGCTAAAGTCGTATAGCTCAACAGTGCAACTGTTAAAGTTCATTTATGTTATAAATTATATACAGAAAGATTTTTTTTAAAAAACAACAACAACCAGACAGGTTCATTAAATGTGATTAAACAAACATTTTACATCTGGGGAGGTTAAATATGGAGAAAATCTTAATGTGACACACAGTATAGTATAATCAGTGTGTGTGTGTGTGTGTGTGTGTGTGTGTGTGTGAGGTTCATAATCAAAAAATAAACGTTACACACTTATTAAATATTTCAGAGGGGTTCACACCTGAACTCCTCTTCTTAGCGATGCCGCTGGTTCAATCACTACTGCCTAGGCTTTCTCTTCCTCCACCACCTCCTTATCGATCTACCCTCCTTCTAACCGACATCATCCTCCTCTTCCTCTTCATCCTCCTCCTCCTCCTCCATCTACTTTCCTCCTTATCTACATCTTCCAACTTCTTCTCATCCACTCTCCTCCTTATCTACATCCTCCTTCTCCATCCACTCTCCTCCTTATCTACATCCTCCTCCTCCTTCTCCATCCCCTCTCCTCCTTATCTACATCCTCCTCCTCCTTCTCCATCTACTCTCCTCATTATCTACATCCTCCTCCTCCTTCTCCATCTCCTCTCCTCCTTATCTACATCCTCCTCCTCCTTCTCCATCTACTCTCCTCCATCTCCTCTCCTCATTATCTACATCCTCCTCCTCCTTCTCCATCTCCTCTCCTCCTTATCTACATCCTCCTCCTCATTCTCCATCTACTCTCCTCCTTATCTACATCCTCGTCCTCCTTCTCCATCTACTCTCCTCCTTATCTACATCCTCCTCCTTCTCCATCTCCTCTCCTCATTTTCAACCCCATTACTTTATTTTTTATTTTTAATAAGTACTATTCTTATTTTCATTTCTTATGTCCATGTTTAGGAATAGTATACAGAAAAAAGATGCAATATTATACTTGAAATGGACAACAACAACAACAACAACAAAATCTTCCATTTGTTCATCAATTCAAATTGTTAACATTCTGAAATATCTAAAAATCTTTCATGTTGAAAACTTTTGGGACACTGTATAGTTTTGGAGTTAAGGTTATAACTTAACAAGTTACATGTTACTGGTTGTGTGAGTGTGTATGTGATTGTGCCCTGCGATGGACTGGCACCTTGTCCAGGGTGTACCCCGCCTTGTGCCCGATGCTCCCTGGGATAGACTCCAGGTTCCCCACGACCCTGAAAAGGAGTACGCGGTAGAAGATGGATGGATGGGTTCCTATTGTTGACCTGTGTTCCTTTTGTTAGTGGAAAGTTCAGGAATAAATCCTCCATGGCTCCACTGGTTAAGCCAAGTATCATTATTTGAATAGTTGGATTTTGTTCATAAATAAATCTGTAATGGGGGGTCTGCTAATAAGTTTGAGCACCTTTGGTGTTCTTTTCCTAAAATGAGTGTGACGCACATGGTTTACTGTTGTAGTTTGTTACTGTATGGCTTACTGCTTTATTATATAGTCTGTTGTGTTTTTTTTTTTTTTTTTTTTTTTTTTTTTTTTTTTTTTTTTTTTTTTTTTTTTGTTTGTTTTTTTTTTTTGTTTTTTTTTTTTTTTTTGTTGTTTGTCTTTTCTGTCTCTCTCTCTCTCTCTCTCTCTCTCTCTCTCTCTCTCTCTCTCTCTCTCTCTCTCTCTAACTCCATTTCCCATAATGCACGTGGAGGAAGGCGCAGAGAAAACAAACAGAGCTCATCATGGCGGCGGACAATGATGTGAGTTGCGACTTGTTTAGCCAGAACGTTCCGTAAAAAGACCCCATCTCACAGCGGTGTCATGTTCCGCCAGTTTAACGTTGTTTATTGTTTATTGTTGATTGTTGTAGCCCGAGTCTGAGGTGTTTGAGATCACGGATTTCACCACCGCGTCCGAATGGGAGAGGTAAACGCAAACACTTACTTCCTAAGATGTAGGCTCCTTATCTTACTGATTTGGGGGGGTCAAAACATAACAAAATCAATCAATTAATAAAAAACAGAGATTGAAAATTTTCTGGAAAATGGTTTAGACATTTATTGAATTAGTCTTTCATAAATATGTGTAGAAGGCCTTGACGCGAATCTGCTAATGCAGAACGCAGAATAGTGGCGCGTCATGGTGCCACATTAGTGCAAATTCTCCAGTCTGAAGCTCATTCCAGCTTAGTACACTACACAGTCTTTAACGTCTCCACAGGTACACTACACAGTCTTTAACGTCTCCACAGGTACACTACACAGTCTTTAACGTCTCTACAGGTACACTACGCAGTCTTTAACGTCTCTACAGGTACACTACACGGTCTTTAACGTCTCCACAGGTACACTACACGGTCTTTAACGTCTCCACAGGTACACTACACGGTCTTTAACGTCTCACAGTACACTAACGGTCTTTAACGTCTCCACAGGTACATACACAGTCTTTAACGTCTCCACAGGTACACTACCCGGTCTTTACGTCTCCACAGGTACACTACCGGTCTTTGCGTCTCACAGGTACACTACACAGTCTTATGCGTCTCCACAGGTACACTCACTCTTTAACGTCTTACAGGTACACTACGCGGTCTTTAACGTCTCTACAGGTACACTACGCGGTCTTTAACGCTCTCTAGGTACTCTACGCGGTCTTTAACGGCTCTCTACAGGTACACACTCGGTCTTTAACGTCTCCACGGTACACTACGGGTCTTTAACGTCTCTACAGGTACACTACGCGGTCTTTAGCGTCTACAAAAATTCACGCGGTCTTATGCGTCTCTACAGGTACACTCACGGGTCTTTAACGTCTCTACAGGTACACTACCGATCTTATGCGTCTCTACAGGTACACTACGGGTCTTTGCGTCTCTACAGGTACACAACCGCGGTCTTTAACGTCTCTACAGGTACACTACGCGCGGTCTTTAACGTCTCTACGGTACACTACTCGCGGTCTTTAGCGTCTCTACAGGTACACTGCGTGTTTAACGTCTCCACAGTTACACTCACGCGGTCTTTAACGTCTCCACAGTTACACTCGCGGTCTTTAACGTCTCCACAGGTACACTCACGCGGTCTTTAACGTCTCCACAGGTACACTACGCGGTCTTTAACGTCTCCACAGGTACACTACTGCGGTCTTAACGTCTCCACAGGTACACTACGCGGTCTTTAACGTCTCTACAGGTACACTCCGGTCTTAACGTCTCTACAGGTACACTACGCGGTCTTTAAACGTCTCCACAGTTACACTACGCGGTCTTTAACGTCTCCACAGTTACACTCGCGGGGTCTTTAACGTCTCTACAGGTACACTACGCGTCTTTAACGTCTCTACAGGTACACTACACAGTCTTTAACGTCTCCACAGGTACACTACACAGTCTTTAACGTCTCCACGGTACACTCACGGGTCTTACGCGTCTCTACAGGTACACTACGCAGTCTTTAACGTCTCTACAGGTACACTACACGGTCTTTACGACTCCACAGGTACACTACACGGTCTTTAACGTCTCCACAGGTACACTACACGCGTCTTTACGTCTCCACAGGTACACTACACGGTCTTAACGTCTCCACAGGTACACTACGCGGTCTTTAACGTCTCCACAGGTACACTACACGGTCTTTAACGTCTCCACAGGTACACTACACGGTCTTTAACGTCTCCACAGGTACACTACGCAGTCTTTAACGTCTCCACAGGTACACTACGCAGTCTTTAACGTCTCTACAGGTACACTACGCGGTCTTTAACGTCTCTACAGGTACACTACGCAGTCTTTAACGTCTCTACAGGTACACTACGCGGTCTTTAACGTCTCTACAGGTACACTACGCAGTCTTACGCGTCTCCACAGGTACACAACGCACGTCTTTAACGTCTCTACAGGTACACTCACGGTCTTTAACGTCTCTACAGGTACACTCACGGGTCTTTAACGTCTCTACAGGTACACTACGCGGTCTTTAACGTCTCTACAGGTACAACCACGGAGTCTTTAACGTCTCTACAGGTACACTACGGCGGTCTTTAACGTCTCTACAGGTACCACCGGTCTTTAACGTCTCTACAGGTACACTCCGGCGGTCTTTACGCGTCTCTACAGGTACACTCTACGGTCTTAATGCGTCTATAAGGTACACTACGCCGGTCTTTAACGTCTCCACAGTTACACTCGCGGTCTTTACGTCTCCACAGTTACACACGCGGTCTTAAACGTCTCCACAGGTACAACACCGGTCTTTAACGTCTCCACAGGTACACTACGCGGTCTTTAACGTCTCCACAGGTACACTACGCGGTCTTTAACGTCTCCACAGGTACACTACGCGGTCTTTAACGTCTCTACAGGTACACTACGCGGTCTTTAACGTCTCCACAGGTACACTACACGGTCTTTAACGTCTCTACAGGTACACTACGCGGTCTTTAACGTCTCCACAGGTACACTACACGGTCTTTAACGTCTCCACAGGTACACTACGCGGTCTTTAACGTCTCTACAGGTACACTACGCGGTCTTTAACGTCTCTACAGGTACACTACGCAGTCTTTAACGTCTCTACAGGTACACTACGCAGTCTTTAACGTCTCTACAGGTACACTACGCAGTCTTTAACGTCATATTTATTTTTAACACAGCTGAGTAGTTGGTCATCTTTTACATCATTTAGATATTTCCAGTACATTTTCTGCAATATATTATTAGCTAAGACTGTTTAAATTAAAGTTGGGGTTTCAAAACTCTCTGCACTTGGGTCTTAGTGTGATGGTCAATATATTGGTGCAGTGGTGGTTTGGTGGTTAAGGATCAGGGTTACTGATCTGAAGGTCGGGGGTACGGGCCCCAGCACTGCCAAACTGCCACTGTTGGGCCCTTGACCCTCTCTGCTCAAGGGGCGCTGTATCATGGCTGACCCTGCACTCTGATCCCCAACCTTTTAACATTCTGGGGTATGTGAAGAAAGAATTTCACGGTGTATATATGTTCAATAAAGACTCATTATATAATATCTGAGGGGAAAAATCTAGTTTGGAGATGTTCTCATTTTAATTGTATACAGTGAGGGGAAAAAGTATTTGATCCCCTGCTGATTTTGTACTTTTGCCCACTTACAAAGAAATGATCAGTATAATTTTAATGGTAGATTTATTTGAACAGTGAGAGACAGAATCCAGGAAAACGCATGTCAAAAATGTTATAAATTGATTTGCATTTTAATGAGGGAAATAAGTATTTGACCCCCTCTGCAAAACATGACTTAGTAATTGGTGGCAAAACCCTTGTTGGCAATCACAGAGGTCAGACGTTTCTTGTAGTTTGCCACCAGGTTTGCGCACATCTCAGGAGGTTCTCACCCAAGATTTGACGGTACATGGCCCCGTCCATTGTCCCTTTGATGCGGTGAAGTTGTCCTGTCCCCTTAGCAGAAAAACACCCCCAAAGCATAATGTTTCCACCTCCATGTTTGATGGTGGGGATGGTGTTCTTGGGGTCATAGGCAGCATTCCTCCTCCTCCAAACACGGCGAGTTGAGTTGATGCCAAAAGAGCTCCATTTTGGTCTCATCTGACCACAACACTTTCACCCAGTTGTCCTCTGAATCATTCAGATGTTCATTGGCAAACTTCAGACGCTGACGAGTGGACAGGGCGCCAGTCCATCGCAGGGCACAATCACATACACATTCACACACCCGTTCATACACTTTGGACACTTTAGACAATGGACACGCCAATCAGCTTACCATGCATGTCTTTGGACTGGGGGAGGAAACCGGATTACCCGGAGGAAACACATGGCCCCGGCGGGACTCGAACCCTGGACCCTGGAGGTGTGAGAGAAGCATTATCAGCAGATTTCAAAAAGTGTCCAATACGTCCCACTGACCTAAAACCCATAATAAACTCATACATTAACAATAAATGTCGGGAGTTGGGGGTTCAAGCCCCAGCACTGCAGTTCTGTCACTATTGGGCCCTTGAGCAAGGCCCTTAACCCTCTCTGCTCTAGGGGCGCTGTATCATGGCTCACCCTGTGCGCCAGAACCTCCTAAAATTCTGGAGTATGTGAAGAAAAGAATTTCACTGTGCTGTAATGTATACGTGTCCAATAAAGACACTCTCTCTCCATCAACACTCTGGAATATATATTTAACAAAGTCAAACCTAATGCGATTTTAGAGTTTTTAAGAAAAATGGATTTTAAAAAGCTTATATAAAGTCTCTCAGACATTTCTCAGCATGAAAATAGCAGTAGAAGCTGGAGCGGGTTGTCCACTAATCGTAGGGTTGGCAGATCAATTTCTGGCCCACATGACTCCCAATGGGGGTCATGACTTAACCCCAAGCTAGCGCCTTGCATAGCAGGTCTGCTACCAATGGTGTGTGTGTGTGTGTGTGGGTGAATGAGAACCAGTGTAAAGCGCTTTGTAGAACCGTTAAGGTTAAAAAAGCGCTATATAAGTGCAGACCATTTACCAGTATGTCAAGCGCAGCACACAGGCCTTGATTTTTAAAGACCGTGGTCAAGCCAGCTGTGATAGAAATCAGATTGCACGTATACATACACGTTGGGTTACGGCAACTACCTTCTGCCTGGAATTTTGGATAGTGTGAAAATGTTGAGCGGTTTCATGTGCCTTCACACTTCCTTCTGATTAGCTTCACTTTTTGGACACGGTAAATCACTGTACACAGCTCAGTTATCTATTCAGCCAATCATGTGGCAGTGGCACCGTGCATAAAATCATGCAGATGCAAACCAAGAGCTTCGGTTAATGTTCACGTCAAACATCAGAATGAAGAAAAAGTGTGATCTCTGTGGTTTTAACCGTGCTGTAGATGTTGGTATCAGATGGGCTGGTTTGAGTATTTTAGAAGCTGCTAGAGAAACAGTTAAAAAATAAAAGAATCTTTTTCATCATATGCATCTTGTCCAGGTTGGGTGAGTCTGTGCTCACGACAGCCTCAGATTCCTGTTCTTGGCTGACAGGATATGGACTTAATATGGGCTGTTGTAGCTCATCCACCTCAAGGTCGATGTTTGTTTTGTGCATGCCGAGATGCTTTTCTGCTCACCACGGTTGTAAAGAGTGATCATTTGAGTTACTATATCCTTCCACCCACAGGACCGTCGCTTTACTCAGTGATAATTTGTTTTTCACACCATTCTGTGTGAGCTCGGAGACTGTCGTGTGTGAAAATCTCAGGAGAACAGCAGGTTCTAAAACACTCAAACCAGCCCATTTGGCACCAACGACCAACCATGCCCCGGTTAAGATCACAAAGATGGAGACTTTTCCCCCATTCTGATGTTTGATGTGAACATTAACTGAAGCTCTTGACCTGCATGCTTTTATGCACTGAGCTGCTGCCACATGATTGGCTGATTGGATACCTACTACATAAATGAGCAGGTGTTTAAATTGACCATGACCAATTAGGTTTTTCCCCAGGACGCACAGACGCACACATCAGATGAATTGACATGGCTTTTCAGTCAGTACGTTTACATGGACAACAATAATCCGATATTAACCCGATTAAGAAACTAGCATGTAAACAGCGAGTATTGATGAGCTTAATCCGATTAAAGTCATACTCGAAGTAACCACAAATGGAATTAAGACGTGGAGTATTCCTGTTTTAGTCGCATTATCGACGTGCGTTACAGACATGTACACACCTTAATCACCTTATTAACGTGTGGGAGTTTTCCCGTCATTTTCTGACGGGACACGTTCACACACGACAGCGCTCAACCGTTTAACGGCAAACGAGAGCTGCGTCCGAAACTGCGAACGTACCCGCTCTATAGTAGGCGATATGCATGTATTTCAGCTTCTATACAGTAGGTTAATACGTGGTTTGGGACACAGCTCACAGCTTCATGACAAATAAATAACTGCACTCGAAGCTTTCGCAAAATAAAACCTGAAACACCCGAGACTGTATACGGTACCATAACGAAGACCAAATGTTCTGTGTTCTATAACATGTAAAACGGGAACGTGAAAGGAGTATTCTAAAAGCAACTCATATAGACACCTTAATCAGCATATTGTCCTCTTCAGAATAAGGTCAGTAATTCGATTACTGCTGTCCATGTAAACGTCGTCAGTGTTGTAAAGTCTTAAGGATAAACTGCTCAACTTCTGCTCAACAAAACGTAATGTATTAAAAAGTTTCTCACCGCCATGACTCAGTCTGGAAATGATGGATCGTACCTGCTGTTTTGGTATGTACATTAATTAGGAAGATCTGACATTATGCATGGACAGTTTCAAAATAAAAAAAAATAAATACAAATTCCCCCATTGTGGCGTATCTGAAAGTGTTCCGCGGACATGCCGGAAATTGCATGGTTCACTGTTGTATGAATCAACTTAATCCGATTTTAAGAGCAAACTAAAACCCTGTTTGGGTGGGCTTGATTTTTGATGTGTTTAGTGAAACATTTGAACAACTTTGTGATGAACGATGTTTGCTTCACGCGTGCTCACATTATTGGATCAGAAAACAACATTCATGATGATTTACTATTTGCCAGTATAAAACGAGGCTGTCATTTTGTTCTGGCCTGCAGACTTGTGCACTTTCCTTTGATTACCTTTATTTTTTGTAGGGTTTTATTTTTTTTACACTCCCAGTGAAGACGTTACATAGACAAAGTGATGCAATCCATAGACATGTTTATTTTATAAAACAAATTCTTATTTTTGAGAACGTATCCCGTCAGTTTGCGATATATTTTCCGTCAACGGCTAAATGCGCCGAGTGTCGGTGGTCAAAAGACTACCGTTTTCCAACATATTCGCCTGCACAATCCAAAATCTCTGGACGGGACTGTCATGAAGAAGTTTGCTGGAAATGGCGCACTAATCCTGTCCGAATACGACTTAAGAATGAAATTTAGCGTAAAAAAAAAACAAGAATAGAAGTGCAGGATGTCTGCTGCTAAATTCTATCACTTGTTCTATCATACAAGTGATAGAATTTCCTCAAAATATTGAAATATAGAACAATTTAAACCTGATTTGCCCTGTTGTACTTGCTCTAACGTATGTTAACCATGTGATCCGTTCAGGTTTGTGTCCAGAGTCGAAGAAGTGCTGAACGACTGGAAACTGATTGGCAGTAATGTCGGCAAGCCACCCGAAAAGGTGAGTTCTTCCAGATTGGATTTGTCCAATCGTGCCGTAACTGACCACTTTATTAGGAACACCTAATCAGCGATCATCCATTCAACCAGGCTTTCGGCACTCGCAGTGCAATCATGATGATACTAATATAATAACATCAGGAAGATAGTGTACAGGTCTAGGGTTTCAGTTCACGTTAAACATCAGAATGCAGGAAAATGCGATCTCGGCGACATTGACTGTAGCATGGTTGTTGGTGTCAGATGGGCTGGTTTGAGTATTTCAGAACATCCTGGGAGTTTCACGCACAGAATGGTACTTAAAAAAAAAAAAAAAAAAAAAAAGGTTGTTGATGAGAGAGGTTAGAGGAGAATGGCCAGACCGGTTTTAACTGACTCTAACTCAAATAATCATTCTTCACTCCAAATGCTCAGCACTTTAAATCTTGATGTGGATGGGCTACAATCGGTTTCTAGCCAAGAATATAGTGCGACTCCCTGAGACTAGACCGTTGAGGTTTGGGAAAAAACATGCGCGTGGTCTGGTCTTTTTCCAGTCTTCAACACGAATTTTTGCTAATTCTTTTTTTATTGAAGGTTTGTACCAATTCGGGTCATTTTTTAAAATTGTTGAAGGAGTCAACAATTTAACTGAAATAAGCCTTCAAGCCCGTTTATGAGGGGAGAGAGCGACGGAGAGGTACAGCAGGACGAGTGATTGATTAAAGGATATAGGGGACAGGAAAGGGGAAGACAGTCCAGAGAAATGGGGTGTGAGGAACAGAAATTGAGTGAGAAAATGGCTGTGTGAGAACCGACAAATCCAGTATATTGAAAAGAACAGAAAAAAAAGAAAGAAAACACTGGTGATGCATTTAATAGATGACACGTAATTCTAATAAATGACTTTTCTTGGGGGGTTTTTTTGGGTTTTTTTTTTTTTTTACTGGCTTAGGGAGAATACACCACAGGCACATGGGAGGAGAAGTCACGCGAGATCAACTTTGCCGATTTCAAGTTTTCCATCACGCACCATTACCTGAAACAGGAGTGTGCCGAGCGCGAGGGGAAGGAGGACGGTGAGGAAGGTATGCTTTCTGCAATGATGGTTGGCAAAAATATTTCCCATGGTTTACAATGGTAATGCTGTGTGCCAGGAAAAGTACAGAGGATGTTCTTGTCCATTCCGAAATAAATCCTAAATGCTGTTCGGTGAAGCGAGAGAGAACTTTTCCCGGTTAAATAAGTATAGGATTGCTTTGTCTGAGACCTCAAATTACAGGCAAACAGCTGTTCGTCTGCTGTGTTACAAACGGGACTGTGTTTCAGGAGTGTAGACGATGGTTAGAAATGATGGTAAAGCCTCTTGGCTTCCTAAATCAGACTAAAATCAGATAATGTCCTCTTTCCAGATGCCTTTCCTCTGGCCATGCAGGACCTGCTGTGCATGAACAACGACTTTCCTCCGAGGGCGCACTGCCTTGTCAGATGGTTAGTAACACCCCTGAGGTTTTTAAACCAGAGGTGTACACTTTCCTGTATAGATAGATGGATAGATATCGCGTGTGCTAATATACCGTATTTACTGTTACTGTGACACTTGAAAGTTAGAATTTTCATCTTAACCCTCTACTGCATGAACCTTTACATAAAAAATGGTTTTATGCATTCTTATTACTTGAAGTAGTTCAAGTAATAAAAAAATAATAATAAAAAGCAAAAAATAATGTACTTTTTTCAGGCTAGTGGAAAGTATCACATAGAAATAACACAAAATGTATATTACTATTCCAATTACCGCATTTTCCAGACTATAAGTTGCAGAGGTTTTTTTTTTTTTTTTTCTCACCTAGTAAGCATATAAAAGTTTTATATCTTTTTAGAAAGGAATTACAATTTTCACAAGTATGCGGATCTATATACTGACTCAAAATATATGCAAAAATGAGATCCAAATGTTTTGGGTGAAGTACCGGTTTAATTCTTTCTCTTGAAACATATGATTTAGAAAATAAGGTGTAATTGCAAAATGTTTGCAATAAACATAAAATATAAAGATACTATTAGAGAAGCCTAGTGCTTTTTATTTTATTTTATTTTATAGATTTTTTTTTTTCCCCTGAGTAGGCCTGTTTCAATTCATGAATTGATATACCATAGTTCCATTATAGCATATATAGCATGTATAGTGCCATATGGCAACAATTACATTTTCCCATTTAAGAGAATACTCAAAATATATAAACTTGTTTAAATGAGAAAAGGTAAATGTTAACTTATCTCAGATTGTGTTTAAATGTTTTCATTTAAGTAGTTTTTCCTAAATATTGAAAAATATTTTGAGAATCCTCCGATGATTCCCTGCCATGTGATTGCGAAAAGGAAACGCAAACAGCACGTCCTGCTCATGTGACACGGCATATTTTTTTTGTTTTTTATGTCATGTCAAAGTTAAAGCCCCCTTTTTCCAGTTACAATTAAAAATATCCAGTTACAGGAAAATAGTAATGTATTATTGCCTATCAAATAATTGGAGTAAAAGTCATTTTTGACAATGTTTATGGGAAGCTTGTGATCACATGTACATTACAGATGCTGTCACTGGAACTTCAAATATGATTCAAATATATCTTAAAGCATTTCCTCTTCCTGTTTGGTTAACAAATACATTATAGGTAGTATAGGTAGGTGAGAGGAGTAAACATGGAAAATCTTTGTTTGTAGGCCTCAGTGCAGAGCTGCATCAGAGGGCCTATAATAGTTTAGCTCTGATATGTATGTATTGTAGGCCTCAGTGCAGAGCTGCGTCAGAGGGCCTATAATAGTTTAGCTCTGATATGTATGTATTGTAGGCCTCAGTGCAGAGCTGCGTCAGAGGGCCTATAATAGTTTAGCTCTGATATGTATGTATTGTAGGCCTCAGTGCAGAGCTGCGTCAGAGGGCCTATAATAGTTTAGCTCTGATATGTATGTATTGTAGGCCTCAGTGCAGAGCTGCATCAGAGGGCCTATATTAGTTTAGCTCTGATATGTATGTATTATAGGCCCTATGAAGCAGCTCTGCACTGAGGCCTACAATAGTTTAGCGCTTTTATTTATGCGCTTTCTGCTGTAGGTATGGAGTGCGGGAATTTGTGGTCATCTCTCCTGGAGCGAATTGTGAAGCGATTATCAGCGAATCCAAGTGCAACCTGCTGCTCAGTTCCGTCTCTATCGCTTTGGGAAACACTGGCTGGTGAGTAATAGGCAAGACTTTACAGTATATATGTATGTAATATATATATATATATATATATATATATATATATATATATATATATAATACATATATACATATATTTGTGTGTGTGTGTGTGTGTATATATATGTGTGTGTATGTATGTGTGTGTATACAGTGGTGTGAAAAAGTGTTTGCCCCCTTCCTCATTTCCTGTTCCTTTGCATGTTTGTCACACTTAAGTGTTTCAGAACATAAAACCAATTTAAACAATAGTCAAGGACAACACAAGTAAACACAAAATGCAATTTGTAAATGAAGGTGTTTATTATTAAAGGTGAAAAAAAATCCAAACCATCATGGCCCTGTGTGAAAAAGTGATTGCCCCCTAAACCTAATAACTGGTTGGGCCACCCTTAGCAGCAACAACTGCAACCAAGCCGTTTGCGATAACGTAATGAGGCTTTTACAGCGTCCTGGAGGAATTTTGGCCCACTCATCTTTGCAGAATTGTCCTAATTCAGTTACATTAGAGGGTTTTCGAGCATGAACGGCCTTTTTAAGGTCATACCACAACATCTCAATAGGATTCAGGTCAGGACTTTGGCTAGGCCACTCCAAAGTCTTCATTTTGTCTTTCTTCAGCCATTCGGTGGTGGACTTGCTGGTGTGTTTAGGATCATTGTCCTGCTGCAGAACCGAAGTTCGTTTCAGCTTGAGTACACGAACAGATGGTCGGACATTCTCCTTCAGGATCTCTTGGTAGACAGCAGAATTCATAGTTCCTTTTATTATCGCGGCAAGTCTTCCAGGTCCTGAAGCAGAGCAACAAACAGCCCCAGACCATCACACTACCACCACCATATTTTACTGTTGGTATAATGTTCTTTTTATGAAATGCAGTGTTCCTTCTACGCCAGATATACTTGGACACACACCTTCCAAAGAGTTCCACTTTTGTCTCATTGGTCCACAGAATGTTGTCCCAAAAGTCTTGGGGATCATCAAGATGTGTTGTGGAGAAATTGAGACGAGCTTTGATGTTCTTTTTGCTCAGCAGTGGTTTTCTCCTTGGAACTCTGCCATGCAGGCCATTTTTGCCCAGTCTTTTCCTGATGGTGGAGGCATGAACGCTGACCTTAACTGAGGCAAGTGAGGCCTGCAGTTCTTTGGACGTTGTTGTGGGGTCTTTTGTGACCTCTTGGATGAGTCGTCGCTGCGCTCTTGGGGTAATTTTGGGCGGGCGGCCGGCCACTCCTGGGAAGGTTCACCACTGTTCCATGTCTTCGCCATTTGTGGATAATGGCTCTCACTGTGGTTCTCTGGATTCCCAAAACTTTGGAAATGGCTTTATAACCCTTTCCAGACTGATAGATCTCAATTACTTTCTTTCTCAATTGTTCCTGAATTTCTTTGGGTCTCGGCATGATGTGTAGCTTTTAAGGATCTTCTGGTGGACCTTACTGTGTCAAGCAGCTCCTATTTAAGTGATGCCTTGATTGTGAACAGGTGTGGCAATAATCAGGCCTGGGTGTGGCTAGAGAAATTGAACTCAGGTGTGGACAACCACAGTTATAGTATGTTTTAACAAGGGGGGCAATCACTTTTTCACACAGGGCCATGATGGTTTGGATTTTTTTTCACCTTTAATAATAAACACCTTCATTTACAAATTGCATTTTGTGTTTACTTGTGTTGTCCTTGACTATTGTTTAAATTGGTTTGATGTTCCGAAACACTTAAGTGTGACAAACATGCAAAGGAACAGGAAATGAGGAAGGGGGCAAACACTTTTTCACACCACTGTATTTACAACTGGAGGTTTATAGCAAAACTGGAGGTTTGCTATAAACCCTTAAAGGATAATGCTTCTTGTGGCTTTGGTTCTTGTGGTCTAATTCTATTAATGTCTTTGTCTCTGTCATTTTAAAATACAATAGTTGCCACAATATCTCGATAAACGTAACCTCCTGGCCTTAATAGACTGAGGACCATCAGCGGCGTAACGTAAAGACTCCATCTGTATCCGTATCTGTTTGGTGCTCCAAATATCCGTATCTGTAACTGGATTTAAACATGAAACATATGCCTGAGGAAAAGCTGGAGAAAACCCAGAGGTAGAAATGCCGGCGCTGTCAGCATGTCTGCAAAAAGTTTCTCAACTCCAGTTACATCACTTGAGTTCATAATGGGCTACTTGCGCAAGCACTTCTGCTTCCGGCTCGTCCGCTATCATGACAGCGGTGCTATTTTAGACCCGGTGTCTGCAGGAGCGTCATCATGTATCATTCGCTCTTACGTATAACCTCATCATGTATGTAAGAACACTTGCAAAGCTCCTCTTGATAAGCTGCAGAAAGGTGACGGACTATGCAGGTAAGAAAATTACAGACGAAAGGGGTCATAATGATTTTAAAAGGTCGTTATTTTGTTTACTTGGTGTAACATTGTAGAATACGTTAACATGCTTTAATGTTCAAAAGAACATTATTTTTCTCATATTTTACATTATTGCAGTACCTCTAGTCTCAGTCTGTCTGAAACACACTCCGTTTCTCCAAAGCCCCTCCCCCCGAAGAGCCCAGAGTGCTCTTTGACCCATTGCGTTACGATTGGCCAAAAACCTTGTGCGTGTCGGAAGTGTAACGCCCCTTACCATAATCGCGAGCTTCAGCTCTAAAGTAATTATAAACACAGTTTATATCGGTTCTGCGGTATCAGTTCAAGCCCGAGGCAGATTCTGAAAACGCGGATGATCGAGCAGATCAATCGGAGCCACCTTTGCTGTCCTGAAGTGACATGAAATACAGTTCAAAATTAATTCAAAATGTAAAAAATCATGGCGGCATTATGCTGATAATTCAGATTGTGACGTAGACGCTTGCGGAAGTAATATCTGTACTTCAATCGAGGTGATGTAGGCAGGTCTGGAGCAGTGTTCTCGTCCGAAGGCTTTGTTCTCTCTAACAGAGAAAAGGTAAAACACATCGATCGAAGTTTCGGGATGGCCATGTATACGATCTGCAAAGTTACAAAGCTCATTGTCTTCTCCAAGGGGATTTATTCTATCTACGAGCTTTGTAACATTGCAGATCGTGTACCTGCACCAACAGATACAGGAATAGGAAAAGATTAAAAAGCATTATGTATTATTTAATAGTAACAAACCCCCAATTTAACAAGCATTGGGGGGAGGGGGGGCCCTAATAAACCCCAATAAACCAAACATTAGATGTTGGTGTCTCTCTGTACAGCCGAAAGTAAAGAGTGCTCCCGGAGAAGCAAGATTTGCGCTTCTTCAGAATGGAAATACATCACAGCCCATTGGTCTGTTGTAGAGATATGTGGTGGCACTTTATTTAAATATATTTTTTGGGGGGTCCCCCTAGCCGTGACCTTGACCAGGTACTGTATTGTAAATGCATAGCACTTCACCAACGCTGCACTCACCCTAGTGTTCGTAACGATAACGAGTCTTTTCATTCTCATATATATATATATATATATATATATACGCACAGTGAAATTGTTTTATTCGCATACCCCAGCATGTAAGGAAGTTGGGGTCAGAGCACTGTCAGCTATGATACAGCGCCCCTGGAGCAGAGAGAGTTAAGGGCCTTGCTCAAGGGCCCAACAGTGGAAGCTTGGCAGTGCTGGGGCTTGAACCCCCCGACCTTCCGATCAATGACCTAGAGCCTTAACTCCCAAGCCACCATTGCCCCCGTTCATGTTAAAGATAGCAGATGAAATTTAAAAGCCTCTGTTTTTAAATTATCTGTTTAGAACACATCATCTGTTCAATCCGAGTCATATTTCTGTAGATAATGCATTAGAATCCTCTTCAAAATTATCTCAAGTTCCTGTTTATGATCGTATTTTTCAGTTGTTGACCACAATAAAGCAGATTCATTTATTTACGGGGGCTTTAGTGTTGTTTCTGCAAAGCATTTATTTGAAGATTTGATGATATCATCAATAGTAATCTCACATATCATTTTAAAGTATACATGTGAATGCATTTGTAAGACAACGCATATCAGGCCTGTATATAAGAGCACAAGATGTGGTGAAAGAATTATCATAGGCATTACCTCTTATGGTACTGCAGGAGTTCTGTATGAAGCATCCTGTTTTTCAAGAAACTTGTGTGTTCTAAATAATAGAGTACTGAACCCGTATCATCTGTGCGCTTCAATAGTGCAAAGCTCGCACTCGCACATTACTCCCCAAATATGTTCACATTCACACCGTTCCCTCATTAACAATGTAATTCATAGTTCAAACCCTTTTTGTTTTTGTTTTTTTTTAACTTCAAATGGAACAAATAAAAAAATCAAATGATTCAGAATATACTTGTACTACGTCATGTCCAAGATGTTACTGGTTGTATGCTGGTACGCCATAGTATTAGGAGCAGGATTAGTAGTAGGAGCAGTAGTAAGATTATTAGGAGTAGGATTAGTAGGGGTCGGATTAGCAGTAGGGATCGGATTAGCAGTAAGGGTCGGATTAGCAGTAGGGGTCGGATTAGCAGTAGGGGTCGTATTAGCAGTAAGGGTCGGATTAGCAGTAAGGGTCGGATTAGCAGTAAGGGTCGGATTAGCAGTAGGGGTCGGATTAGCAGTAGGGGTCGTATTAGCAGTAAGGGTCGGATTAGCAGTAAGGGTCAGATTAGCAGTAGGGGTCGGATTAGCAGTAGGGGTTGGATTAGCAGTAGGAGCAGTAGTAAGATTATTATTAGTAGTAGTACGAGGATTACATTTACGTTTATTCATTTAGACGACGCTTTAACCAAAGCGACTTACAAATGAGGAAATACAAGCAAAGTGATAAATCAAGCGGAGAACAATACAAGTAGTGCTACTATACAAGATCTTTTAATTGAGTTCTAGAACAGCAAAGTGTTCAAAGTAGATGTGTAAGTGCCAGAGTAGGTGTTTTAAAAAAAATTTTATTAGGATAATGTGGGGTTGGCATTTTAGGGGTTAGTTACGTGCTCACTGAAGAGGTGGGTCTTTAGCTGTTTTTTGAAGATAGTGAGAGATTCTGTGGTCCGGATTGAGGTTGGAAGTTCATTGCACCACTGAGGGACAGTTAATGTGAAGGTTCTGGAAAGGGACCTTGAGCCAGGCTAAGTCGGTAGTACTAAGCGTTGGTCACAGATTGCGTGAGGGAACGTAAGCCTTCAGGAGAGAGTTGAGGTAGGAGGGTGCTGTTCCTGACAAGGTCTTGTACATTAGCATCAAGGGCTTTAATTTGATACGGGCGGCTACAGGAAGCCAGTGAAGCGAGTTGAAGAGGGGTGTGACATGGGTTCTTTTGGGCTGGTTGAAGACGAGATGTACTGCTGCATTCTGAATCATCTGAAGGGGTTTGATGGGAGGCCTGAGAGTAGTGTGTTGCAATAGTCCAGTTTTGATATGACAAGAGCCTGGACTAGTAGCTGTGTAGCCTGTTCGGTGAGATAGGGTCTGATTCTACTGATGTTGTATGTAATAAACCTAACGGACCGTGCAGTTGTTATGTGGTCTGCAAAGGTCATCAAAAATCACCCCAAGGTTCCTGGCTGTCCTGGTTGGCTTGAGTGTGGTTGAGCCGAGTTGTGCGGTGAGGTTGTGGTTGATTGAGGGACAGGCTGGGATGACGTGCAGCTCAAGTTGAGCTTAAGGTGTTGTTGTCTCATCCAGTCCCAGATGTCAGACAGCCAAGCAGAGATTTGTGCAGAAACAGATGGATCATCAGGCTGGAAGGACAAATAGAGCTGGGTGTCATCAGCATAGCAATGATATGAGAAGCCCTGAGACTCAATAGCCTGCCCTAGAGATGTAGTATAAATAGAAAAGAGAAATGGACCCAGAACTGACCCCTGAGAAACCCCTGTTGTGAGTTGCTGAGTTTCAGAAATACCTCCCCTTCACAATACCTTGAAGGATCTGTTTGAGAGATTAGATTCCACCCAGCGCAGAACTGTTTCAGTGATGCCTAGGCTGGAGAGAGTTGACAGGAAGATCTGATGGTTCACAGTGTCAAAATCAGCAGAAAGGTCGAGTAGGATGAGGACAGATGCAGATGCTCTTGTGGTTGCTTTTGCTAGTCGTAAGGCTTCGGTGACGGAAAGCAGAGGAGTCTCCGTGGAGTGACTGCTTTTGAAGCCTGATTGATTGGTGTCCAGGAGGTTGTTCTGTGTGAGAAATATTGAGACTTTATTAAAAGCAGCTCTTTCAAGAATTTTGGAAAGAAAAGGTAGGAGGGAAACGGGTTTGTAGTTGTCAACTGTAGCAGGGTTAAGTGACGGTTTTTTAAGCAGTGGGCTAACCCAGGCCTGCTTGACTGCGGTATGTGTCAGTAGAGAGGACTGTTTTAAAGATGTGTGTTGGAACAGGTAATAGGTGTGGGAGACTGAAGAATTTGAGAAGGTATAGGGTCAAGAGGACAGAGGATTATTAGTAGGAGGAGGATAAGTAGTAGTAGTAGGGGTAGGACTAGTAGTAGTAGAGGTAGGATAAGTAGTAGGATTAGTCGGAGGAGGAAGATTAGGAGTAGTAGTAGGATCATAGTAGTAGGATTAGGTGTAGTAGTAGTAGGATTAGGAGTAGTATTGGTAGGAGTAGTATTAGTAGTAGGATCATAGTAGTAGGATTAGGAGTAGTAGTAGTAGGATTAGGAGTAGTATTGGTAGGAGGAGGATTAGTAGGAGGATCATAGTAGTAGGATTAGTAGTAGTAGGATTGGGAGTAGTATTGGTAGGAGGAGGATTAGTAGTAGGATTAGGTGTAGTAGTAGTAGTAGGATTAGGAGGAGGATTAGTAGGAGGATCATAGTAGTAGGATTAGGTGTAGTAGTAGTAGGGGTAGGAGGAGGATTAGTAGTAGGATTAGGTGTAGTAGTAGTAGGATTAGGAGTAGTATTGGTAGGTGGAGTATTAGTAGTAGGATCATAGTAGTAGGATTAGGAGTAGTAGTAGTAGGATTAGGAGTAGTATTAGTAGGAGGAGGATTAGTAGTAGGATTAGGTGTAGTAGTAGTAGGATTAGGAGTAGTATTGGTAGGAGGAGGATTAGTAGTAGGATTAGGTGTAGTAGTAGTAGTAGGATTAGGAGGAGTGATTAGTAGGAGGATCATAGTAGTAGGATTAGGTGTAGTAGTAGTAGGATTAGGAGTAGTATTGGTAGGAGGAGGATTAGTAGTAGGATTAGGAGTAGTAGTAGTAGGATTAGGAGTAGTATTGGTAGGAGGAGGATTAGTAGGAGGATCATAGTAGTAGGATTAGGAGTAGTAGTAGTAAGATTAGTAGGAGGAGGATTAGTAGTAGGATTAGTTGGAGGAGGAAGATTAGTATGAGCAGTAGTAGGATTAGTTGGAGGAGGAAGATTAGGAGTAGTAGTAGTAGGATTAGGAGTAGTAGTAGTAGGATTAGGAGTAGTATTGGTAGGAGGAGGATTAGTAGTAGGATTAGGAGTAGTAGTAGTAGGATTAGGAGTAGTATTGGTAGGAGGAGGATTAGTAGGAGGATCATAGTAGTAGGATTAGGAGTAGTATTGGTAGGAGGAGGATTAGTAGGAGGATCATAGTAGTAGGATTAGGAGTAGTAGTAGTAAGATTAGTAGGAGGAGGATTAGTAGTAGGATTAGTTGGAGGAGGAAGATTAGTATGAGCAGTAGTAGGATTAGTTGGAGGAGGAAGATTAGGAGTAGTAGTAGTAGGATTAGGAGTAGTAGTAGGATTAGGAGTAGTAGTAGTATTAGGAGATGCAGAAGGTTTTGTAAGTTAGTTTGTTAAAAAGTTCATATGTAACTCGTTTTTGTCTTTTCTAACTGTTGCATCTTTACCTTAAGATGAAGCGAAGTGTGTCAGCCAAACCCGAAGGACGCGGTGTATTCCAAAAGAGCTCGCGTTGTCTTTGTAAACCCAGGAAGATATCAAATGTTGATTTGTGCTTCATTTTGATGTCGGGTCCCAGACCGTGAGTGTCGTATGGTGAAGAAACCACACGTGAACACGGGCGAATTTGTTTTGTTTGCTGTGCTTCTGGAGTGGGAAAAAAAGTTTTCAGCGTTAAACCTCCACACACACACACACGCGAGAGAGAGAGATGGATAGATATCAAGGTGTAAATTGCCTGTACATCCCGAGTCGGCGCAAAGATAAATACCACGTCTCTCGGTTTTATAAAAGAAGTGTTTGGTAGAGTAATGTACCAGGAGTTCTATTTTACATAATGCATTACTGCCTCCAAAACAGCAATTCAAGCCCTCTTATTAGTTTATCATGTCCCCCCCCCTCTTTCTTTCTTCCTGCTCACTGTTGCTGTGCTGTTTCTTGATCCGAAGCTTTCGCTAGAGCTCTAAATACATCCTCGTGATACGTAGAAGTCATTACGTCGCGAAAAAAATCATGATCGAGCGTGATCATAGGATTTTCTTGCACGTGCCAGCTTATCGCGAATTTCTAGCAGTCAACCTTCTTGTGACTTCTTGGAGTCGGTGTGTATGCTGCTTCGCTTTGTAGCATGTAATAGAGGGCAAAAAAAACCCCAACACGCACACACACCCCCCCAACAGACTGATTAGAATCTGCTTATTGTATAACTCTCCGTCTGACACGAGCTCCGAACGACGTTTGAGTATATGAACTCGTGTCTTTGCTGCTGCTGTCCTAATGCGTGTTTGGAAGATAATTCCCTACACACGGACGTTGCGTGTGTTTGTAACGTTCGCTTACATTTGCCTGGAAAACAGGGTTCGTTTTTTTTTAATCACTGCATTGTCCTGAGCTGTTTTCCGTGAAACAGAGGCTGTGTGTGTGTGTGTGTGTGTGTGTGTGTGTGTGTGTGGGCGACCGGTTTCCAAGAGCAACGCTCTACAATAGGTTACAGCACACATCCCGCTGAGATGTAAGAGGATGAACGCGTCGCCCCCGGCAACTCGCTTTCCTTCTCTTTGACAGGCTCATAGGGCACGGGGTCACCGCGTTTCTGCGGGCGATTGTTCCTATTTGTAGGTGTTTTGAACAAAATATCGATTAAAAAGTGCAGGACGGTTCTTTTCCTCATTTAGCTGTATGCAGAATGTTGTCGAGACGCTTCAAGTACTGCCCATGACGGACAAAGCGTTAACATTTTCGCATCCTTCGTCTCAGGCATGTGTGGAGTGTAATGGATTCCAGGTGCTCAGGTGGTGTTGCAGGCTTTTTGAAAGACTAATGACCTCATCTCTGTGTGTTCGCGTTAATGACTCTGCAGTGCCACTGGGTGGCTCTGTTGAGATGCGTTTCGAGGATCGGTGCTCAATTCCAGTGCACTTTTTTTTTTCTTCTTCTTCTCTTCGATATCCTCCGTTATCTGCTCCTCTAGAGCAACGTCTTTCTTCCACAAGCGAAGAAAGTAACGATCTGAACTTTTTTTTCCCCCCTATCATTTGTGTTATGATGAACTGTTCAGCTGTGATGATAGCAGAGCTTGTTTATTGCAGCGCAGCCACCATGGTCACGCTACACGACCAGGAGGATGATAGTACTAATAAATGTGCTTCATTAAGATAAAAGTGCTTAGCGTGGCAGTTTTCCTGGCCGAAGCTGCTCATCGAGAGGACATTTTGCGCTCGAAATGCATCCGAAATACAAATGAATGCAAATTGAATTCATACATTCATTAAGATCAAAGCACCAGATATAATTGAGTTCAGTTACGCTTTATACAGGACACATACGCGACAGCTGGGGTGTAAAAAAAAAATTTAAAAATCCTTTTTTTCTTCTCCTTCTTAAACAACTGCCTTTTAAAATGATTGCGTGTTACGCTGTATGAAATGATCCCACTAAATAGCACAAAGTATTGACTTAAAAGGGTGCCCATATCATTGTTGTACACTTCTATTCAACAAAGATAAACCTGTGTTGTTTGCAGTTGTTTGATGTCCATAAGAGCAGAGTATTTTGGGGAAATTTTTTGAACCAAAGCTCAAAAGGTTAAACAATAAAGACCGTTTTTCCCAGCTGCCTTTGTTCATATTTACCAAGGGTACCAATATTAGTGGACAGCACTGTATTAGATTCAATATCTTCCTGTAAGCCCTTTTTTTTTTTTTTTTTTTTTTTTTTTTTAAGGGCCAAAAAAGGTCAACTTTTTTTTTTCTCTCTTTTCCAATATTAGTGGAGGGCACCGTGTGTGTGTGCGTGTGTGTATATGCATGTATGTGTGTGTGTGTGTGTGTGTGTGTGTGTGTGTATATATGTATGTGTATATGTGTGTGTATATATATATATATATATATATATATATATATATATATATATATATATATATATATATATATATATGTATGTATGTATGTATATATATATATGTGTGTGTGTGTATGTAATGTGTATATATGTATGTGTGTGTATATATATGTATATATATATAAATAAAATTTATGTATGTGTATATAAAGGCAAGACTACTACTTCATTGGCTCTCCATATGGCCCAGTTGTTATTAAGCTCATATTAGGAGATGTAAAATATGACGATTATTTCCACTGAGTGATCTCATGTGCTTTCTGCTTTTGTGACACAGCTTCCTGTTCACTTTTGATTTAACATATGGCCTTCTCACAGCTCCTGATTTTGCTGTGTGTGTGTGTAGCCAGGTGCCGCTGTTCGTGCAGATCCAGCAGAAGTGGAGGAAGATGTACACGGGCGAGTGCCAGGGCCCCGGGGTTCGCACCGACTTCGAGATGGTGCATCTGCGCAAAGTTCCCAGCCAATACAACCACCTCTCAGGCCTGCTGGATATCTTCAAAGCCAAAATAGTGAGTAAGAACAATAGCAGGGAGGGGGGGTTTATGTCGTGCCGAAAAAAGAAAAAAAAAAGGTAATAAATCTTTCGTTTCACTGAAGGGCGTTGGGGGGAAAAGTGCAGCCAAATAAAGGCATATGTGTTAATTAAGATATTTAAGCTGCTTATATTCGGATTAAAGCCTCTAGGTGTTGGCTGTGAAGTTTTCTGGCTGTTCCTTCGTGCTCTCGGATGTTCGTCCTGTTCGCGAGGTGCAGATGTGCCTTCCTTTTTCCATCCATCCATCCAGTTTCTGTACCGCTTATCCTTACTGGGTCACGGGGAACTTGAAGCCCATCCCAGGAGGCACCCTGGATGTGGTGCCAATCCATCATGGGGCACACACACATTCACACACCCATTCGTACACTCCGGACAGTTTTGGACATGCCAATCAGCCTACAGCTCGTGTCTGTGCACTGGGGGAGGAAACCGGAGTACCCGGAGGAAACCCCTGAAGCGCGGGGAGAACATGCAAACTCGGCGGAAATCGAACCCTCAACCCTGGAGGTGTGAGGCGAGAATGCGCTAACCACTTAGCCGCCTTCCTTTTTAATTTTTTTTATTATATATAACTTGTGCCTCTCTGTTATTTCCTGTCATGTTTGTAACCCACAGGGGTGCCCGCTGACCCCGCTGCCACCCATCAACATCGCCATCCGCTTCACCTACATCCTCCAAGACTGGCAGCAGTACTCCTGGCCCCAGCAGCCTCCTGGTGGGTTTTCTCCCTCATCAACCCCTCGCTATGCTCGCGCGGTCAATACAGTGAAATTTTCGAGCTTGAGCCATGTACAGTATTGTGGTGTTTTCAAATCCGATACCTCAGAAGGTGTTGGTTTTAATTTTCTATACGAGCAGCTCTGAAAGTTCCAGCTGCAAGCGATGAACTTGTTTCTATAGTCACAGTAACAACAAACACGGGTATTTGTATGCCAGAGGTTCCACATAAACACATAAAGCAACTTCTGTAATCTGTGATACGCTGATAAGTATTTATTTTACATTGTTGTAACGTAAGGAGCTGTTTAGCGTTTTAGGAAGGAGGTTTCTGACACGGGAAAGTCCTCAGGAACATGACACGCTGCATGTTCTTTTATTTATTTATTTCTTTCTTTTCTTTTTTTTTTTTTATTCGCTTCAAGAGAAATAATATAAGCTGCGATAACTTAAGTGATAGCAGGACCTTGTTTTGCAGACGCTTCTCAATGTTGAATGCATACATAATATGCGTGTGTCATTTTTTTTTAATAAATAAAAAAAGAAATTGCTGTACTGTAAGAAAAATCAAGCACTTCGGGACATGCCGCTGTTGAAACGTAAGCAACTTTAGAGCAGTTGGCACTCCGCGCCGAGCCGCATCACACCGCCCTGCCATTGATTTTATTATTTTTATTACAATACGCCCCATTGTGCTTCATTTCATATTTATCCTACTGTGATTCACTTGGTTTTCGGTTACTTGAAATGGCCTTGAAATATTTTCTGACTCACAGTGCTTTCTTTTCATGCTGCTGGGAATCATAAGCTCATAAGATGTAACATAACTATTTGTGCTTTCGCCAGTCTGGCCTTTCAGACATGAATTTAGAAGAGAAAGAAGAGCTAGTTAGGAATTTCGGATCAGAACACAGGGTTGGTTGTGATGCAGCGCTCGTGAAGCAGGCAGGGTTAAAGGGTCTGACGGCAGTAGCTTGGCGGTGCTGGGGCTTGAAGCTGCCATTGTTGGGCCCGTGATCAAGGTCTTATCCTTCTCTGCTCCAGGGGTGCTGTATCATGACTCAGTCCGGGTTCTGACCTCAGCTTCCTAACAGTGGGAAGTGGTGTAGCAGGGAGTTGTTGTTTTTTTTGGCTGCAAGAGCTTTCCTTCATTATTTATGTCTGTATTTCTTCATTATTGTTTTCCTTTCCCTTAATATTTTTTCCCCTTTCCTTTCCTTTCCTATTTTCCTTTCCTTCTCATCTTATTGCCTTCCTTTTTTTCCTTTTCTTCCCATTTTTCGTTCCTTTTCTTCCCATCATATTAACTTCCTAATTTCATTTTCTTCCCATTTCCTTTTCCTAATTTCTTTTCCTTTCCCATTTTCCTTCCTTTGCCTTCCCTTCCTAATTAAATCAGCTTTACTACTGCTTGTCTTGCTCTTGTTTCCTGGACCGTCTTTCTCCATTTCATATAAACGTCTATATTTCTGAAAGGAGTGAGGTCATTTTTCTCCCCCAGCATTACCTGTCGCACATGGCCGTATGTCTAGTGCTGAGCATATTGCCATATTTACAGCTAGAGTTTGTCAGTGGAGTCAAAATGCTATCAGAGGCCTTTATCTGTTTTGCAGTGCTAAATCAGCCGGTAAGATTCATTGCTTTATCAAAGGCCTTAAGGTTGGCAGATTAAGGCCCAACACTGCAACAAGCCACTGCTGGACCCATCAGCAAGACCCTTAGTCATCACCTGCTTCGTTTCGATTCTGTCTCACTTGAAAGTTGCCTTCAAGTGATGATGAATAATTATTCAGTGCATGAATTAATGAATAAATGTGCATGTAATCGGTTCGGTATTTGATATGTGGTGGGTGACTTTCTCCCCCACCTCCTTGGACACCCTTTTGCCCCTTTCTTCATCACAGTTTGGTGCTGATGCCTCTGACTGCCCACACTTCCATTATTCTACATCCATTGTGTTCTCCCTTCAGGTTATTTAGCACTTGGTGGACTATTATTTATATTTTTATATATATATAATATATATATATATATATATATATATATATATATATATATATATATATATATATATATATATATATAATATAATTATATCTAGCCCTTATAAACTATCAGAGGAGCTCATTAAGTGGAACTGAAACCCCTTTATCTATTGCGTATTCCACTGTTCTATGGTAGGCAATAAAGAGTCGACTTTATGCTTTTGATCACTGTTGGTATCAAGATAATTTCTCACATCATCCACTTTGCAAACACGTTATATACTGATTGATGTTATCTAGTGTTATAAACGCCTCTAGCTGCAATTAATGGCCTTGTACCGGCTGAATTTAATAAAGAAAGTCTCACAATACAGTTCTAACACTGTTGTCAGTTAAGTAAGGAATAACACTGTTCAGGGAATGCTTACAGGAAAACGATCAACAACAGGGTGGTGTGATTACAGCTGGTATAACCCCAAAGATGAGCATTTAAACTATAAAAGCATGTCCTGCCGTGTTTTATTCCTCTTATACCACAGGAATATGCCGATATGTACAGTTCCGTCCAACACTATTGGAACGACAAGGCCAGTTTTGCTGTAGACTGAAGAGATTTGGATTAGAGGTCAAAAGAAAGATATGAGATGAATGTTTAGGATTTCAGCTTTTATTTCCTGGTATATACAGGTGCATCTAAAAAAAATTAGAATATCGTGGAAAAGTTCATTTTTCCCTCCTTGTAATTTAATTCCGAAAGTGGAGCTTTCATATCTTCTACATTCATTACACATAAAGTGAAATATTTCAAGATATTTTTTATCATTATTTATTTATTTATTTATTTATTTTTTAACCTTGATGACTACGGCTTACAGCTCATGGAAATCAACAATCCAGTATCTCAAAATATTCGACCTTCTGAAAAGCATGTTAATTTATGCACTCGATACTTGGTTGGGGATCCTTTTGCACTAATTACTGCGTCAATGCAGCATGGCATGGAGACAATCAGCCCGTGGCACTGCTGAGGTGTTCTGGAAGACCAGGTTGCTTTGATAGCGGCTTTCAGCAGTAAATATGAATTGGGTCTGGCGTCTCTCATAGATTCTCTATGGGGTTCAGGTCAGGCGAGTCGGCTGGCCAATCAAGCACAGTAACACCATGGTCAGCAAACCAGTTACTAGAAGTTTTGGTACTGTGGGCAGATGGAAGCATGGAGTGCTCTAAAATCTCCTGGTAGACGCTGCATCGACTCTCGACTTGAGAAAGCACAGTGGACCAACAGCAGTAGACGACATGGCCCCCCAAATCATCACCGACTGTGGAAACTTCACACTGGACTTGGACTTGGAACAGAATCCAAGCTACTTGGATTCTGTGCCTCTCCACTCTTCTTCCAGACTCTGGGACCTTGATTTCCAATTGAAATGTAAAATTTACTTCCATCTTCCCCATGATTGTGGTTGTGTGTACTGAACCAGACTCAGAGATTAAAGGCTCAAGAAACATTTGCAGGTGTTTTGAATTAATTAGTTGATTAGATTTCTTCTCAGTTCGACATTTCTGTATTATAAATTCTTTATTAGAATATTTTTGAAATATTTCACTTTGTGTAATGAATCTTGAAAATATGAGTGAATAATTAAATTACGGGGAAAAATTTACTTTTCCATGATAGTCTTTTTTTTAAATATTTTTTTTAAGATGCTCCTGTATATGTGTTAAATAACATGGAACATACAAAATGTGCTATCAGACGACCCAAATTGTAGGCGAAAAAAAAATATTGGAACAGGTGTTTATTGTTACCTAGGTGTGTCCTGTTCGAGTGATTATTTAAACAATAAATCGCTCTGAACATCTACTCTTGATTTGAGTCTTCAGTTTCACCCGTGAAAACTGCATTTGTTGTTAAAAAGGATAAGCCAACGTGACGATCAGAGAGGTGTCTGGGAGAAAAGCAAGCCATTTTGCACGAGCATTGGGCATTGCCAATGCGGCAATTTGGAACGTCTTTAAAAAAAAAAAGCCACTGGTGTACTGAGTAACAGACACCGGATGGGTCGGCCCACTACAACTACAGCTGATGACAGAAACGTTGTGAGAGCTGTGAAGAAAAAACTCCAAACCAACAAATAGTTAGGCCTTAACACAAGATGCTAACCACTCACCAGCAGCAAGAATCAGAAAGTCAGATTGAAATTAGCGAGGAAATGCAGAGATGAGCCTCAAATGTTCTTTAACCAAGATTAACCTCTACCGAAGTGATGGAAAGTCCAAAGTGTGGAGAAAGAAAGCATCTGCTCATGATCCAAAACATACGAGCTCATCAGTGAAGCACGGTGGAGGTAGTGTCATGGCTTAGGCTTGGATGGCTGCTTCTGCAACAGGCTCACTAATCTTTATTGATGACGTAACTCATAATGGTAGCAGCAGAACAAATTCAGTTTACAGCAGCTGTACATGTTTCATCAATGAAAACACAACCCGTCATTCTTTTCATCTGTTTATAGTTCAATTCTAGTTAGTGTTGTGCAACATATTGAAAACAATTTCCTGTTATCATTTTATGTTATAGCAGCTAGAAATGACCGTCAGATCTCAGCAGAATATCTTATTCTCTCTCTCTCTCTCTCTCTATTGAGGGTTAAGATAAAAAAACACGCATCATGAGATGTTACCGAGAAAATAGAAAGTAACGTGATGACACTGGAGACTCCTTCCATGAAATATAAATGAGACGTTTTCTCTGTAGAGAAACTTCACCTTATCAGCAATGTTTTTTTTCCTTTTGTTAAATAAAAAGTCTTTTTTGTGATGTTTTATGTGATGTAGAGCGTCCAGCGTACTCCAATTCCTCATGAATTGGCTGTTACCATGGAAACGATAGCCAGTTGGAATGTATGGGTTAATCTAATCCTGTGATTTGCCTTGCAGCTGGCGCTACCGTTGGCGTGAAAATGGTTCACCTTCTGCCCAATCAGATTCGAGGGTTCAGTGGCGCTGTAGTATAATTACGGGTTCATTTAAAGCTAACCGGTTATTATAGCTATAAAAGCTTCAAAAGTCAGATTTTTGTCATTCGCAATTGGGGTTTATCTACGATGGCGAGCAATGCTTCAACATGGTCCTGCTTGTTATGTACACAATGTAGATTTGATCAGAGTAGTATCTTATTGTTGGTACCAAGCTTCTGCTAAGGGACCAAAGAGAATCTTTATTTGAAATGGTGTTACTGCGAAGTACAAGATTCTGCTAAAATATTTGGTGTCGATTAGCACAAGATGGCTGAACGGTAATGCCAGCACTAGCAGCCTTTAGCAGAAGGCGGCCAAGTTGATGTCACACTGGACATTTCCATTTAAACATTCGATTAGTCAGAAATAATACTTCTGAATCCCTCCACCTCTAAAAAAAATAAGTTATAGGTCACAATTTTCCTGAGCCCTAAACCTGAACCTCAGTTGTAGGCTGCACTCCTACACTACTAACCAGCACATTTTACTCCCTGCATTAAAGCCATAGAAGCTGTATTTTTATTACACCCCAAAGCCTTTTCATTGTTGCCATGGAGTCATATCTCTCCCGCAGCACCGAATAGAAACGCCTTAAGATGATGTTTACTCAGTGGATTCATCAAGGCATGAATGTTTACCTCTGTATTAAGGTGCACTTGAGATATTTATTCAGCCTAATGATATTCTTCCAATTATATCTTAATGGATTAATGTGGGAGAAGTGCGAGGGATGCGTGCGCCGTATTATTATTTCGGCTGGATAAAGCGCAGGAATAAAAATTCTAAAATTACACCGATAAGTCATCTATTCCGTTTCATTGCAGACTTCGACGCCCTGCTCGCCGGAGAAGTCGGAGGCGTCGAGTTTGGCAAACTTCCGTTCGGCGCTTGCGAGGATCCAATAAGGTTTTTTGGCACAACATCGCACAACATATCCCTATTTCGAACTATCACAGGCGTGATTAAATCCCAGCGAAATGCTGTGAACGGAAAACGGCGTTAATGATTTCTCTCGAAGACGCTCGCGGATATTTTGACACACACGTTCGATCCTGCTCGAATCATAAATGAAATGAATTATAAATAAATGTACTGATTTGTTGTATTTTATTTATTCGTGTATTTCTTTTCCCCCCGGTAGCGAGCTGCACCTCGCGACAACCTGGCCCCAACTGACTGAAGGCATAGTCGTGGACAATGACGTATATTCGTGAGTACTAGATGTGTTATCAGCTGCTTATACAACACTAAGTGGCTGTATGAAGTTGAGTAAAAAAAAAAAAAAAAAAGAGTGTGAGGAATGAGGTAATCAGGGGTGTGTGTGTGCGTGTGTGTATGGGGGGGGGGCGCATGAATATGCAGCAGGTGTGAAAATTCAAAACACCCCGATGATGTCTGTGCCAAATTAATTTATTTTGTCACCTCTCGAAGAACCTGTTACCCATAATAATTTTTCGCAGCTCCAGCACAGTGTTGGAGGGAGTGGAAAGAGGGGAGAAAGAGACTGTGTGTGTGTGTGTGTGTGTGTGTGTGCGCGCACACGTGTGTGCACGTGCTGGGTTCGATCCTTGTAGCTCGACACCAGCACCGGATGCCGCCTGACCTGCAATTAATTGGCGCTGAATGATTTTTACGTTTTTTTTTTTTTTTTTTTTTTTTTTTTTAAGTATAGCGCTGCTGAGAGAGCCGTTGCATGGCGTTAATGTCGTTTTTGCGCCCTTCCTCCTACTGTCAGCAATTCAGCAGCGCCTGCCTACGATGGAGGCTCTCACTTCTGAAGAGGGCCTTTTTTTTATTTATTTATTTTTTTATTTTATTCCTGAAGTAGAAGAACAAATACTCTCACCTGCAGATAAGGAGCGAGAGAATAATGAAGGGTGCTCAAGCAAACAGTGGTACCGTTCTCCATAGAAAAATGCTCTCCGGCCTCTCCCGGGCAGCCGAACGCTTTCGGCTCGTACGAGGCCGATGCGGCATCGACCGGCCTTCCCCCGAAAGCTGTCGGCTGCTCTAGATGACCTCGTGATTTATTCTTTTTTTTTTCCCCCGATCTGTTGTTTTCAAGCGTTTAATAGTATGTTGTTAATGATCCAGGAATAACGAATAAGCCGCCGGTCCATTCAGGCTTTGCAAACCTAGCAACCAATACGCCGAGTATGGTCATTATGCATTATTAGTTTGATGACCTCCAATCCGTTTTGAAGGACGATTATGTTTCGGAGCGTTTGTTATGCCGGAGCGAGCTGCTGGTCGTTCAGGGGTTTGTAAGCAAACATAACTCTTATTTCTCATGGAGCACATGATCACTGTATGATAAATGTCCTCTGGTACACTTGAGAGGATCTCCGCTACATAGCTGCTAAAACTTAAGATCTGAAAATATGTTGGAATTTCTTCCTTAATAATAAGTACACCTGCTTTTTTTCTTTCTTTCTTTCTTTTTTTTTTCTTCACTTATTTTTCTCATTCTTTATTTAATAAATATATATAAATGGTCTGCATTTTTTTTTTAACCTGAGAGGTTCTACAAAGTTTCTCATTCACCTTTTCACACACACTTGCACACCAGAGCTGCCATGCAAGGCGCTAACGTACCATCGGGAGCAACTTGGGGTTCAGTGTCTTGCCCAAGGACACTTCGGCATGTGGAGTCATGTGGGCCGGGACTCGGACCGCCAACCCTACGATTAGTGGACAACCCGCTCTACCACTAAATTAACCTTTCTAGCTTTTCAGCTCGCACATGAGCGCTTGTTTTCGAGCATGTTATTAATATCCCTATTTAGTTTTTAACGCCATTTTTTCCTTTAATGGCAGAATTCAACAGAAAGCATTATTGATAATCTTAAAGCTTATGCTTCTAATTAGAGATGCACCGATGTATCAGACGATAAAGGCAATTTTTCAAGCTGTGGGCCATCGGCCGATAGTTTAAAAACATCCGATGATCAGGGCCGATTGTATCCTGTCAATCAAAAGAGGGCGAGAAAACATCGATTTCGAGCTGTGTGTAAAGATGATGTCTCTTGTTTGGAATGACAAACAAAACTGCAGTTTGTAATCTCTGCACTGCTGAACAATGAGTTAAGAAATCTTACTTTAATCTTCAGAATTGAGTTCTCGTGTTAATGTTACTGAGAGTAATGTGTTAATGTTGATGAGACCAGTTACTGTGAAACAACTTGCTGAAATGAAGAGAATAAAGTTTTTATTTGCGTTTCTTTCAGAATTGTGGGATTAATTATTATTAATTTAAAAGAAGGCATAAAAGGCAGAACGATGGGTTATCGCTATCGGCCGATATCACTCTGAATAATCGGTTATCGGTATCGGCCGATATCACTCTGAATAATCGGTTATCGGTATCGGCCGATATCACTCTGAATAATCGGTTATCGCTATCGGCCGATATCACTCTGAATAATCGGTTATCGCTATCGGCCGATATCACTCTGAATAATCGGTTATCGCTATCGGCCGATATCACTCTGAATAATCGGTTATCGCTATCGGCCGATATCACTCTGAATAATCGGTTATCGCTATCGGCCGATATCACTCTGAATAATCGGTTATCGGTATCGGCCGATATCACTCTGAATAATCGGTTATCGGTATCGGCCGATATCACTCTGAATAATCGGTTATCGGTATCGGCCGATATCACTCTGAATAATCGGTTATCGGTATCGGCCGATATCACTCTGAATAATCGGTTATCGGTATCGGCCGATATCACTCTGAATAATCGGTTATCGGTATCGGCCGATATCACTCTGAATAATCGGTTATCGGTATCGGCCGATATCACTCTGAATAATCGGTTATTGTATCGGCCGATATCACTCTGAATAATCGGTTATCGGTATCGGCCGATATCACTCTGAATAATCGGTTATTGTATCGGCTGAGAAATTTAGTATCAGTGCATCTCTACTTCTGATTTTTGGTTATGTAAAGAATAAAATGGAAGGAGCAGTGGCGTGTGCACAGTTATAGGAAAATAATTCACGACGGGGTGATGTGATGCAGCTTCACGCAAAGCCAACTTAACGGAGCTGACCTCGCGTTTTATTCCTCTTCCACGACAGCGATTTGCAATGTTTCTTTTATTACAGTGACACTTTTGTGATTTTCATCCTTTACATTCAATCTTCGGGAAGATTGACGGTTTACATTGAATCTTATGGAAAGTCTGTTATCTCTTGCGTTATAACTGATATAAACAGCTTCACCTTCTCTCTCTCTCTCTCTCTCTCCTCTCGGTTAATAAGTTTGAAATAAACCAAAACAATTGCAGCTTTTCGTGTTATAGAGAAATTGAAAAAATGCAATTTCCATTGTCCTGAAGACTTTGGCACTGTGGAGATCATAATGAAAGCGTTGACACTGTAGACTCCTTCCGTAAATGCTACATAAACAGAAAATTTCACTAATAATTCTGTATGCATCTTTGTAAAATAAGACTTTATTATTATTCGGCTCAGATGATCTCCTTTAGTGAACAGTGGACTAGTTCAACAAACAGACTTCATATAAAAACCATAATGAACTTTACTATCCGTTGATACCTAGATGAGGACGGGTTCCCTTCTGAGTCTGGCTCCTCTTAAGTTAACATCTTGGGGAGCTTTTCCCTCGACACCGGTTTGCTCATTAGGGATAAATTCATACACTTAAAATCTGTATCCTGTGTTTATATGTTGCTGTGAAGCTGCTTTGAGACAATGTCCGTTGTTAAAAGTGCTATAGAAATAAAATTGAATTGCGTTGATTTGAATGATGTAGATGGTTCGATATCCTGTGGAGAGGGCCATATTGTTAAGCATATTCTATTTCACGTTATGGCTTGTTTGTATACGCTATATGTGGGTACAATCTTTGGTGTCGTTTATTAGTATGCTATAAATGCTGTATGAAAGTAGATGTTCAACTTTTATTGCAACATCATAACGCTCTTGGAGAATAACTTTTCTCCATTTTTCACTTTTTCTTGGCAGCCCTTTGTGGTTTGAACCTTCTGGCATATTGCCCTGAACTAATGCAGCTCCTTTATTATCAGCAAGAGATGTGCAAATTAGCTCTTTTAGAGTGTAAAACCTAATGAATATCACTGTTTCGGCTGTTCAATCAGCATCTTATTATCACAGAAAATATGAAAAAAGTTAACACAAATATCTCCCAATATAACACGTACACTTCTGCTTGAAAGTTTGTGACGGCTTTAGAATTTTCGATGTTTCTGCATAAATATGATCTAAAACATCATCAGATTCTTGAAAGTAGATAAGGAGAACCCCATCAAACAAATGCGAGAAAAATATTATACGTATTTATTGCGGAAAATGATCCAATATTACATATCTGTGAGCGGCGAAAATATGCGAACATCTAGGATTAGCAGTTAAATTGAAGGTGAAATTAGAGTCAGGTGTTTTCAGTCAATGACCCTCAGTTGTGAGTGAGTGCCCTGTTTTATTTAAAGAACATGGGTTGATCAAAGTCTGATCTTCACAACACATGTTTGTGGAAGTGCATCATGGCACGGACAAATGAGGTTTCTGAGGACCTCAGAAAAAGAGTTGTTGATGCTCATCATGCTGGAAAAGTTTACCATCTCTAAAGATCTTGGACTCCACCAATCCACAGACAGATTGTGTACAACGGGAGGAAGTTCAAGACCATTGTTACCTTCCCCAGAAGTGGAGACCAACAAAGATCACTCCAAGAACAAGATGTGTAATAGGCCATGATGTCACAAAGGAACCCAGGGTAACTTCTAAGCAACTAAAGGCCTCACTCATGCTAGCTAATGTTAATGTTCATGAGTCCACCATCAGGAGAACACTGAACAACAGTGGTGTGCATGGCAGGGTTGCAATTAGAAATACTGTGGAAGGACCTGAAACAATCAGTTCATGTGAGGAAACCCACCAACATCCCCGAGTTGAAGCTGTTCTGTACTGAGGAACAGGCAGGACTGATCACCAGTTACCAGAATGCAACCATGTTTAGTTGCAGTAATTGGGGTCAAACCAAATACAAAGCAAAGTTTCACATACTTTTGCCACTCACATGTATGTAATATTGGATCATTTTCATCAATAAATAAATGACCAAGTATCATATTTTTGTCTCATTTGTTTGATTGAGTTCTCTTTATCTACTTTTAGTAATAATGTGAAAATCTGATTTATGTTTTAGGTCATATTTATGCAGAAATGTAGAAAATTCTAACACAAACTTTCCAGCACCACTGTATCTCTGATCAAACAATGATTTGTTGATCGTCGTCTCTTGAGATTTGGCACAGATATCCAGGGATGGTTAGTACATAGTAAAACATTATTTTGGTGTAGTAAAACACGTGTTCCATGATGCACATGCTGAAGAATTTTTATTTTTTTTGCTCATATCTACGTTTGATTCAACATTCTAGAATTTTCCAAATGGCAAAGTTGGGGTAAAAATGTGTCAAATCTGGAAGGTTCTCTCTGAACTCTGATCTCTTTTAGCTTAAAAGATGCTTACAAATTTTCAGTCTTGATTTAACGTCAGTGTATTCATATAGTAAATGCATTCTTTTAGGTTTCACAGGCATTTAATAAGGCATCTGATACGCCCCCAAATAAAGGTGGCTCGGGTTTAACAGTACCCTCTGTGATGATGTCATTCATGATGCTAATTAGATTCTCAACATATATTTTTAAACAGAATTTTAATGAAGAAAATTGAACTGCATTTTTTTTTTATTGTTGCAAAACAAAAATTGCTACAAGCAGACATTTAAATATTGTAAACAAAATGTACTACAGGTTCACCATATGTTAAAAGGAAATAAATAAAAGTGTAAATTCTCCCCAAAATTTTGATTGTTTGATCTGGGGACTTTGAAAATGATCTACTGAAACATCATAACCTCTGGAGCAGAGCTTCAAAGTCGGCTAAAATGCAGACGTTTTCGGCTGCTTCTGGTGCTGCTTGAAAGCTACTAATCAGCTCTTTTTTTTAAACCGTTATAATGTGTAACCATGTGAAATATAATGTGCGTTGGCCGTCCATGGAAAAAACTTAATGGAATGATTATTATTCTATTAATAGTAGCTAGTATAATTAATAGAATGCTGATTCCCACAATGCACGTCGTCACAATTTTGCATCGAAGTGCTTTATGATAACATTGGCATTGTTTCAAAAGATTGAAATTGGATTGAATTTTTTTTTTAGAGACTAGACTGTTTTTCAATATATGAATATTGTGTGAGAGAGTAAAAAAAAACAAAAACATTTCACATCTCGGCGGTTTCTGATGAGAACCTCCGATTGAGATCAGTATGGGTTGATACTCAAGGTTTCAGTATCAATATCAGTATTGGAAAAGAAATTGTCGTATTGTGCGGTATCTCAAGTGGCAACCTTTCCACTGAAAATACCCTATAAATGATTGGAATTGGTAATTGAATCAAGTTTAGATTCTAACAGTTTATTTTTAAGTGAAAGTTTCTTACTGTTTCTTGTAATGAATTGTGCGTTGCTTTGTTGTTCTCTCGCACGTTCTTATGAGCCGAGGCTGTGTGTCTTCTTTCTGTTCACTTAGCGATTTGGACGCACTCCAGGCTCCTCACTGGTCCGTTAGGGTGCGGAAAGCGGACAATCCCCAATGTTTGCTTGGTAAGAATATCGCACGTGTACTTGTGACTCTTAAACTAGGTCATTAGAAATGGAGCAAAGGTGCACAATTTATTAAAAAAATTTTTTTTTTTTTTAAAAAAAAAAAAAAAAAAAAAAAAAAAAAAAGGGGAGAAAAAAAAAAAAAAAAAGAGGAGGAGGGGGCACCACACGTCGTCCTGCCAGCTTTAAATTTTTTTAAAAAAAGAGGAGGGGGGGGAGAAAATAAAAGGTGGGGGGGAAAAAAAAAAAGTGTGGTGGTTTCGTTTCTCTACTGTACATGAGAGGATTTTGAGAAAAGTCTAGTTGCAAATCTTCCGTTTAATCACCGCAACACGTCCTGATAACACCGCAGAGTTAGCTGGGAAGGTTACGTGCAGCTTGTGAAGAGTAAAATGCAGGTAATGACTCAAGAGGTGATGTAGGATTAGCTGCCTTTAATGTTTCTAATCACATTTCATAATGTAACATGAAGGAGAAAACGGAAAGGGATTATAGTCGGCTCTATCTGATGTCTAATGTTTGCTCACGATTGCTTTAGGTACATGGAGGCTCTTGTACAAAAATGGCAATAAAGCCTTTGTTGGTACATGGTCACCTCCTATTAGATTCCCAATTGGTACCCTTGTCTTCACAATAGTACCCTTAATACTGTGGATATTGTAGCAGGGAGCTTTGAGTCCCATCCATCTGTCTGATTGCTCCCTGTGGAAAAATGCACCGGACTTAGTGCTGAGTGTGCAAAATTAAACCCCAGAAAAGGTGTTTTAAAAAGTACTTTCAGTAGACACGACTCCTTGGTTTTGTAGAAAGTATGTACGTTCTAATATCAAATGTAGGAAGGTTTGATATTGCTGACCTTAACATGTTTGTGGGGTTTATTTCTTTTGTTGGTTTGTCTTTCGGAGCATGTTTGGATTAATAACAGGAAATGTATGTAGGAATGTATAGATTTAAGCCTGATATGGTTGAATAGAGCAGGTTTTATGACAAAAGCCTGGATTGACACGTTTTTGAACCCCAGGCGATTTTCTCACGGAGTTCCTCAAGCTGTGCAGCCGGAAGGAGTCCACGGATGAGATACTGGGAAGGAGTTCGGCCGAGGAGGAAGGCAAAGGTCGGTTTCCGGAGCTTCTCGATGCTAAACATTTTCATCTCTTGTTAATCAACAAAGCTTATGATAGCTGTGGATTCTAATGATGATAATCGAAAATATCATGATTAACACCACGCACGATCATTTTGGATGCTTCCAAGCTGGCATTGCATTCAGGACGCATTTTGAGTTGCAGGTGTAATTAAGAAGGAAAAGATAAAAGAAAGTTCTACCTCAGTCTCACCAGACCATAACACATTTTGCCACATGGTTTGGTGTGATTGAATGAATGTTTTGGCATGGTTTAGATTCATTTGGTTCCCCCCCACCCCACATGACAACCTACATGCAATTAGTCCTGTTTGATGCACACAAATTAAGGAAAAAAACTCAACCCTGATTTCATCTTATCCTGTCATACAGTATATGACTTCCAATTAAACGTGTATGAAGACATTATGAAGTAAAATAAAGCTGGGAACTAAGCAGCAGAGCAGTTAACAAATTAAGTCTAGAATATAACATGTAAATCAAACTCGAATACAATTTTAAACAAAAGTGGTGTTAATAAATCCCGCAGTGGCCTTGTAGACTATACATTTTGGCTAGTACTGCTTCTCATCGGGGCGAAAACGACACCAGACAATGCACGACCACACCCACAAGAGACGAACTACAAGCAACACGACTAACTTTTTGCACGCTAGTGGGAGTGTAGGGTTCAAAATGAGAAAAACGTATCTAAATATATATATTTTTTGAATTAAATAAACAGGAATATGCAGAAATACTTAATGTTCTATCGATACCGGAATGACTTTTTATTTTTTTTTATTTTTTAAATGGGTTTTGACTTCTCAGAAAACAGTGACATCACTCAAGCACTGTCTAAGCTGACGGAGCCCACGGCGGTGCCAATCCCCAAGCTGTCCGTCTCGAACATGGTGCACAGCGCCCGCAAGCACATCCGCCGGCACCGCCGCAACGATCAGTCGCCACTCAGTAACGACGTGCTCAATTCTATCCTACTGGTGAGACACTTGCACATGCACACATGACTCTGCTCGATGTTGGGCTGTAATACAAGCCGAGTTATGGTGTCATGTACTCAGGAATTCTAAACTGAAGCATATGCAGTATTCATTAAGCAAAAGTCAGTGTTCAGAATTCGGTTACATTTTTAGAAGAATATTTTGAATACCTCTCCACTCATTAAACAAAGCACCATCGATATGTGTTTGTGAATGATTTACATATCAGAGAGTAACGCCGTTCCTCCCACCCAGAGCGCACAACCAGTTTTCCTAGTTGCAAGGTTTTCAGTGACTTTAGGCTGTTTTTCCAGCCACATTTGTTGAACTTTATCCAACGTTATCCAACCTTTATGTCAAGGTTCAAACCACTGGTAACACCTAAGGCCAGATTAGATTTCGCTAAAAATCCTTTTTAAAAAATAAAAAGCCTGACCAATTCTGACGCAAGATTAAATTGTAGCAGAATTATGGGGAGAGTATGGAGAAGGAAAGGAAGGGCTCATGAATCAAAGCCTACCACATGTGGAGGAAGTGTTATGGCATGGGCATGTATGGCTGCCCGTGGAACTGGGTCACTGGTGTTTATTGATGATTTGACTACAGAATCCGTCCTGCTACTTCTACCAGCAGAGTATAGAGCTGTACTTTCTGCTCAGATTCAGTCAAATGCTGCAAAACTGATCGATGCAGCTTCACAGTACAGATCGATAATGATGCAGAACGTACCACGAAAGCAACCCAAGAGCTTCTTAAGGCAAAGAAATGAAATGTTCTTAAATGTCTCATGACCTCAACCCAACTGAGCATGCTTTTCATTTACTGAAGACGAAACCGTAGGCAGAAAGGCCCAGAAACAATCAGGAACTGAAGGCAGCTAAAATAAAGGCCTGGAAAAGCATCTCAAGGGAGGAAACTCAACATTTGATTATGTCAATGGATTCCAGATTTCAGGCAGTCATTGACTGCAAAGGATTTGCATCCAAGTATTAAAAATAATCCTAGTATTTATGATTGATGATGGTTTCTTCACTCTGTAAAAATTGGCTGTAATTCCTAAATGGTTAATTAAATATTTATTTTTGTTAAACCCCGCGAATTAAAGCTGAACGTCTACACTTCAACCACGTCTTGATTTGTGTTTCATTTCAAATCCATTGTAATGGTGTACAGAGGAACAATTACGAAAATTGTCACTAGTCCAAATATTTATGGACCTGACTGTATACTCCGTCTGTTGTTTTTTTTTTTGTGTTTTTTTTTGGTTTCTCTTTTTCTTATACTAGATCCACTTGAAATCCTATTGGTGTAGTTAAAGGAGAATTGGGTTACACATTTTGAGTAGTTTGGTCTCGTGTTTCCGTTCACGTTGCTCCCTGACTATTCTATGTATCCATATGTTCACCATGCAGAAGCATAGCATAAAGAAAAGTGCTGATTAGTAACATCTATCTAATGTCTGGTGCTATCATTTTATAGTAAAATTATACAATGTTGATACAGCACAGTTTTTTTTTTTTGTTGTTTTTTTTTCCTTCTCCCCTTGTGTCTTTTCAGGATGTATTGTAAATATAGTCACTATTTATATATAGTAACGGTGTACGTTACTGAATACGAGTGTATTGCGAATTGTCTTCAGTCATCATTCCTCTGCCCAGCCCTGAACGTGCTCAGTCACACAGGTTAAATGTGGGCGTGTTTCCTCCCACTGCCATTTCCATCTCACGACTGTGAAGTTAGCGACGAGCAATAAATCCTGAGAATGAAGTTTCCGCAAACGGACAGAAACGTGCAGTCGCTGATATTATCTTTGAGCTTCAAAGTGCCATTCAGCTAAATCGTTTCGTCTTATGTGCTGGAAATCTGAAATGGCAGCTGTAAACAAGTCCCTGATTTTATAGGCCGTGTGTAATGAAACCTAAACGAAGCTTTTAAACTTTTTGTGCCATTTTCAGCATGTAGGACTGACCTTAATAAACAGCGATAGATGTAAAGAGTAAGTAAATAAATAAATATTTAAGAGAAGGTCAACTAACTAAACGGTATAAAGCATAAACAAGGGGAGGATAAACAAAATAAACCAGTAACTACCATTGTGTACGGAATTACTGTGAATTCTGTCGTTAAGGATGTCGTCTTTTTATGGAATAAAACATCATAATGTGCACAATCGAATTCTCGATTCTGATTGGTTAAAAGGTGTTCATGATTTCATATAAGAGCATGGCATGGAAAGTAGTTCCAGCTGTAACATGAACGACCGGTTTATACTAATGCTAATGCTCATTCTGATACATAATTGTTTCTATAGTAACAGCTCTCACACGGGTACGGCAGATGCGCCACGTAATCGAAGACTAATAAGGAAAATACGCGCTATTTAAAAAAAAAAAAAAAGTTTTGTTTCAAATAAGTAAAACATAGTTGATGTGGTGGAGTGTTTTATTTGTTATTTTATTTATTTATTTTTAAGTAATTGTGGAAGGAATCTTGGCTGTTAGCACTTTTAACAGTTACAGTGCTTTGCAAAGTTTCCCAGTACAGGAAAGTCTCAAGACAATAGAACTTACGCATTTGTAATGACTGATCGCTGAGAGAGAGAGAGAGAGAGAGAGAGAGAATAACGTATTAGCGAGGCCATTAATGTAAACCTGTGATTGACTTGCAGCAGTCACTACTGTCAGAGCTGCTGTTATAGAAATTCAAAACCTTCTGGCCAACCATACTCAAGAATTCAGCAGTGCTGTGGTATTATAGGTTGAATAGACACTAAAAAACGTTGTTAAAAGACCCCTGAAAATGGTCGGGGGGGCGACGACGACTTTATCGCAGCTACAGCGTAAGTGAGAACAGGAACTACTTTGTCTTTTAGACGTTCCGCAACATTAAATATGTGGTATGAGCGAAATAACACACGACAGACAGAAAGCGAGGTTACCGTTACTACCCCAAAGTTGGTTATTTTTCTTTTAACGCATGTCCTGAAGTGTTTCATTCCAGTTTCACCACAGCACTTTACCAAGAATAATATATAGTCTTTAATTAAATGTAAGTACACATATATGTTCATAATGAAAGTTATTGTTTTGGAACAACTGTGAAACTCATTCGCGTTATATCAGTTATAAACAGTTGGTCGAGAAAATTTTATCGGTTTCCTCCGCCAGTCCAAAGATATACGTTTTAGGCTCTAAAATGTCCATAGTGTGTGTATGCGATTGTGCCCTGCGATGGGTTGGAACCCCGTCCAGGGTGTTACCTGCCTTGTTCCCCCGAGTCCCCTGGGATAGGCTCCAGGCTTCCCACAACACTGACACTACTGACACTGGAGACTCCTTATAAAAATCTTAAATAAACCTTTCTCACAGAAAATTCTAAAGATAATACCAGTCTTAATTTTTTTTTTTATGTTTTTGTTTAATAGTCTTAGAATATAGAATGTAGAGCATCCGCCATGCAAGTCCATGTGAATTATATTACTATAGAAACATTAAGGTATTCGATCGAGCACAATTAATATAAACCTGTGATTGACTGTCAGCTGACATTACTATCTGAGCTTCTGTTATAGCAACTTAATCAACAACTTCTGACCAATCAGAATAAAGAATCCAACAGCGGTGTAAGGGTGAATAAAGACATTTAACAAAATACGTTCACGGCATGATTCATGGAGGGTTCTGATTTTGATTAGGCTGATTTTATTTATTTATTTTTTTGCCAAGCGCGGCTTTGGAATGGATTGGACTGGATTGGATTGAGGTAATCATTAATGACGGGCTTTAAAGTGGAAAGTAGTTGTAATCTTGGCAAAAAAAAAAAAGGCATTAGGAAAAGATGAGTCCTTTTGTATTCTCTTTGCTTGAAAGAAAAGTAATGAACATTTCGTGTGTTGTTATTAATTGTTTTACGGTTAAGTTTGTCATGAGTTTCTACATCATGTGTATGTGTGTGTGTGTATATATGTATATATATATATATATGTGTGTGTGTGTGTGTATATGTATATATGTGTGTATATATATATATATATATATATATATATATATATATATATATATATATATATATATATATATATATATAAAATATAGATTTTTTTTATTCTCTCATTGCCTTGATCTTATTGGCTTAGAGCCCCAGTAGTGACTCAATGGCGAATAAAACATTGCTACGATAAGTGCGCGGTTGTTTGTATGTTCTCACAGTGAAGATTACAGCGGAACTGGTGAGTCATGATTGCAGGTTTTTGCTAATGAGTCTTTTTTTTTTTTATGTCTGGGACCAATTAACAGTCGATTGGCTTTGCGAAACTAATTGCATCTGTGCCTGTACCGTAGATGCGGAGCAGAGGATTAGAAAATGTCACCAAAAAGCAGTTATTACACCGATTTTCATTGGGGAAATTTCATTTGGAAGATGCGTGAAGGTAAAAGACGTGCTTGCTGATTGCAGGTGTTTCTGCTAGTATCTCTTCCCAGATGCAGCGCTGGACAAATCCGACTCGAGTGAAGCTAAAGCACCTCAGTCGAACCCGGGAGGAAAGAGCGATCAAGATAAAGAAACAGAGGACTACGTAAGTGCAGAGTTACGTTCAGCGTTACGTCATTGCAAACCTCGGCCCAATCAGACCTTGAATGGATTTGCGAAATCGGATTCGGTCATCAGTCAAGTTGCGGGTGGTTGTGGGGGGGGGGTTGATCGGGTTACGTTCATTTTATTTCCAAGGACGAATTTTACTTGAATGTATATATTTTTTTTCCTCCCCTGAAATAAGATCTCATTATTCTTCACTAATAGAAATCGAAACAGCGTGTCTTGAATGTAGAGATGATAACGATTTAGACCGGGTGTTAGAAGTGTGCTGTTGTGTTACTCTTAAATGAAGCAAATGATCTGTAAACAGGATGTTCAGATAGATTTGAATTTAATAGGATTTTTAAAGCCAATCTCTGCTTTAAGAATTGACCGAATACAATTTTGATTAATGATATAACCACAACAGTTAATGGCAGGGGGGCATTTAGGTTTCACTATATGCGTTAAATTAAGTGAAGCGGTCAATTGAATTAATGAAGTGTATCTTTTTTTTTTTTTTTTCTTCTTTTTTATACTGGCTTCTTGTTTTAATATGCACTGCGGTATTAGTGAGCTTATTGACTGTGGAGTGTTCCGTATTATGAGCGTTCTCAATAAAACCAGGAACATAGTGTAGCCAAAAGTCAACTCTTGAGTGCAGCACACAGGCACGTGTACGTTTGTAAACAATGCTGAGAAAAAAAGGGGGTTGTCTTTGATCATTCTTAGGTCTTTGAGGTTATGATGAAGCCCCAAGGTTCAGACATAACATCATACAGATACGAGACGTAACAAATGAAGCCAGCTCACGTACAAGACGTGACATTTTTACATCGTGGTGTCCCGTATCTGATTCATCTTGCGCCACATGATAACGAGTTATCGTTGTCGAACGTCACCATTTCCTATGCGGAGTGCTTACTGTAAAAAAGAAAAAACGTGTGTGTGTATATATAATGTGTATATGTATATTTATCCCACATTAATTTTCAACACTAGCATGTGGTCCTGTGTTTCTTTTCTCTTGGATAGAATCTGTTTAGCGTGCTGAAATCGGCTCCGTGGGACTGTCTGACCTACAGGCTGGCGCTGTGTGTGTGTTTGGTGAATTTCTACCACGGCGGCATGAGAGCTGTGGCCCACCTGTGGCAGGAGTTTGTGCTGGAGATGCGCTATCGCTGGGAGAACAATTACCTCATCTACGGGTAAAGTGATGTCTAGTCAAGCGCGTTACGGAGACGCTCTTAACATGGTGTGACATCATTTCTGTCATATTAGAGACCGAGTGCACAGGCAAGGTAATGTGATGGGGTTTTTTTTTATAGTTTTTATGAACAGATAAAACTTTATTAGACATCAGATTACCTTTGCCTGCCTGTGGTTCGTTTTAAAGTAGATTGTTAATTGTTATTATTTAGTCTTCTGGGAAACATGTAAATATCTCAGGTAGCTTCTGAAGAGCGGTACTAAATGGGGGGAAAATGCGTTCTTTTAAACTAAATAATAACGTCTTGCCGCCTTGAGCATCGGAGGACGTCGTGTACGAGTCGCTCAGTTGTCCTCAGTGTGAAAAGATGGATCTCAACATCATGTAGCCGCTGTTGGAAAACGGGGAAAAATATGCACAAGGTGCTATTGAATGCTATTCTGAATTTTATAATTCATTTTAAAGTTAATTTGTAACAGAGAAGAAGTATTAAGGGAGGATGAAAATATTTTAGCTGATTTTTTTTTTTTTACAGAGCCCAAGAGTTTTTTTTTTTTCTTCATGAATACAAAATAATTGCACTTTGCATATATCGGACGTTTCTTCAGTAGGAGGAATGTGAGGAAATAAAATACCAAGTTATTGGTATCAGCCTGTATTTTTCATAATTATCATCAATTCTCACCGTTGCTATGGTGATCATTCTCAAATGTCCAGTCGGCGGAATGTGATCTCTTTTTTTTTTTTTTTTTTTTATGATTATTTATTTATTTACATTTTTATTTGTTACTCATATGTATAGATGGTGTTATATATTTAACAAGCGAATATGCCTATACGTTGATTCAAATATGCAGTACAGTTTAACACATTTAAACGTAAAGAAGTGTTACTTTTATTTACTATGGACGCCGAGCGCAGCCATTTCGATTCGCCGTCACTTGCTGAACTCGTTGAGGAGACCTTCCCGAGTGTACGAGTAGGAATTCTTTGTTCTGTTTCTTCCTAGTCAAGTTACAAGCCTTAGTCGAATTTGGCAGACTACTCGAATTACACAAATCATCGATTAAGCCTGGCCCGTTTATTCATGGCGTTTAGCAACGTCCGCTGAGATTTCATTCCAAAAGATGAAACATCACTAAGCTTAATATATTGATTATAAATGTACAGTATGTATTTTGTCTTTTGTCCAAAATTTGGGAACCCTGCTTTGTGTTTTAAAAAGGAAAACGTAATTAGAGATATTGGGAAAAAGTTTCACAGTGCGACAATGCTGTGGTGCAGGAGTAACAACCAAAACATTCGGTCATCTGAGATACCAGCCTTCAACATTATTCTAATATGGATATCATGTATTCTATGTTAGTTAATGTATTTGCTTGACTGAATGATGGAATAATGCTAGCATTTTATTTGACTATTTGTTCCACTAGATGCAAAGCTAATAGTCTATTTATACCCCTATATGGCCAATAGTATGTAGACACCTGTCCATCACACCCATATGTGCTTGTTGAAGATCATATTCCAGACTTAATTCCCTGTTTACTATTATAATAACCTCCACATTTCTCGCAGGCTTTCCTCAAGGTTTTGAGACAGGTTTGGGTCTCGTAGTTCCAGTGAAGGGAAACTGTAAAGCTACAGCATACAAAGATTTTATAGACAAATGTGTACTTCCTACTATGTGTGGGGGAAAAAGTTTGGGGAAGGAACACATATGGGTGTGTGATGTTCAGGTGTCCACAAACTTTTAATTATACAGGACACTAACTATGGTCATGGCATGAAAATATTTTTTCAAATCAGACACCCGTACTAACATAAGCTCACGGTATGTTGTATTATGTGAAAGGGGCCTGGTTTGTTTTGTTAAGACATTGGATTGTTGATCGGAAGGTCAGAGTTCAAATCCCAGCATTGCCAAGCTGCCACTGTTGGGCCCTTGAGAAAAGGCCCTTAACCGTCATCTGCTGTTGTATAAATGAGATAAATATAAGTCACTCTGGATAAGGGCGTCTGTCAAATACTGTGAAGGTAAATTAGTTTTCAATACCTCCGATCAAGGTATTGATTCTCTCTAGAATCAACTTCTTGCACCTTTGATGTGAATCAGATGCAGGATGGAGACTTGATGACTTGACATGCAATATTTGTTTACTTTTAAGAAGATTAAACGCTGATTTTATCAATGTGATAAAAAAAAGGTTCAACTATAGATAAACTAATCGATTCAAATAGCTTTGCTACCTGAGGCATGAGCTGAAGGGATGTCGCACGTACCATGGCATTCTTCTTAACTATGAACGAAGATATTAAATTAACCGCTGATTCATTTTTATTATGGTTTTCTTGAATTATGAATTTTGCATCCTGCGAACAGTCTTCAGAGTTGGTCTTTCAGATATTATCTTTGGCTGTGTGCTGATGCTTTAAAAGAAGAGTTTGGGGTTTTATGCATTTATTTATTTATTTATTTGTTTGTTTGTTTGTTCATGAACAGATTTGTCATACTTGATCATTTGGTTAGACATCAGATTTGTCATATCACACATTCCGCCTGTGTGCCGATGCTTGTTGCTAATTGCTCCCTAGACCCATGCGGACCATCTGTCATGTACATCAATGAGGGGAAATTTACATCTTGATTTGAAGCAGATTCGGACCATCCGGAAAGAACGTCTCGGGAAGCGCTAAGCGATGTGGACGTGGTATGTTTTTCGACTAGAACTAGAAAAACCGAGTCTAACAACAGAAAGTGCTAACAAGAACAGATGGTACTCGAATTGGCTTTCCTCGAGGCGACCTCACTTTTGACTTCGTCTTGAAAGTTGAGCCGAGTTCCTTCGGTCCGGGCCGTGTCGTGTCCGTGTTGAAATTTTTTTTTTTGGCAGACCGGATGATTGATTAATTCTCCGGAGAGACTGAGGGGAGCGCTGTATCTGTCCCGCTCATTGATAAAGCGGATGGAGGAACAATAACCGTCCCTCCGGCTCTCCGTCCTGCCATATCATTGTGTGCAAATGAGAGTGAAAATAGAACGTGTTGGTGGAAATATGGAAATGGATCCATTGTTAGTATTATGTATTGTCTTTTCGTATTAATAGTTTATCAACAGCTTGTATTGCTGTTTAATTCTTCTCCCCCCCCCCCTCCCTCTTTGTGTTGCTTTCAGGTTGCCTGCTGGCCCTCCTGATCTGCGATGCTGCCTTCTCCACCAGAAACTCCAGGTAACCTCTTTACAATTTGCTCTCATGTTTTTCTTCTTTATGCATTCGGGACTGTCGAGTCGCTTAATGGAAATCTGAACCGCATTCCCGGAGCCACTCTGTGCTGTATATCTGCCTCATTAAATGGGAACGAAGCCTGAAAGTACCTCGATGGGTCTCAATAGCACGCATATCTTTGCGTCGCGGCCCTCGATAGCATTACAGCGCGACGGTGGCTTTAAGCTGGATTTTTCTTTCGCCGTTAGATGCGACGCCCAAGCGTTTAATACCGACGCCCTTATTTAAATTTGAAGAGCAACGTGGCCCCTGATGACCATTTCACAGCTATTCCATTGCATTCGTCTGAGTCAGACACATAGCGAGAGCGCGGAAGGGAGAGGAGGCTGTAATAAAGCCATCCAGAGGGAGAAGAAAGACAGGAGAGAGTGAGGAGAGAGAGAGAGAGAGAGAGAGGTAATATCTGTCTGGGTAGCTGAAGCAGAGAGAGCCTCTTTATCTGCAATCACTTCAATAAAATGGGGCGCCCAGACGGGACCCACGGTCATAAAGTAAGTGGAAAGCCACCATTACCTCTTTCTTTCTCTTGTTCTCTCTCTCTCTCTCTCTCTCTCCTCTCCTCGTCTCTCGCTCGCTCTCTGTCTGTCTTTCTTTCTCGCTCTCTTACTTCACTGTCCCTCAGCGGGCTTTATTCGTCTCTCTATGCATCTAAAGTTAGTGGTACCTGATACTCCAGTTTGTGCCCAGCTGTGAAGATGATTAATGGTCACTTTAATAGAAACACCATAGTACACCTGCTCATTTATGCACTAGATATCCTATCAGCTTATCATGTGGCTAAAAGAAATAAAAGAAAGTCGTGCAGATACAGGTCAAGAACGTCAATTGATGTTCGCACCAAACATCAGAATGAAGAAAACGTGTCATCAACTGTGGGTGTTTCCACTGACAGAACTGTCTCTCACCAGTGTGTTTTGTTGTTTTTTTTTTGCACCTTTTTGTGTGAACTCTAAAGACTGTTCTGCGTGATAATCCCAGGAGATCAGCAGCTTATGAAATACTTAAACCACCCCCATCTGGTACCAACATCCATGCCATGATTAAAGTCACAGAGATCACACTTTCCCCACCCCCATTCTGATATTTGATGTGAGCATTAACTGAAGCTCTTGAACTGTACCTACAGGATTTTTTTTTTTCCATTGTGCTGCTGCCACATGATTGGCTGATTAGATAACGGCATGAATGTGCAGGTATTCAGGTGTTCCTAATAAAGTGGACGTGAAACGGGTACTTAAGGCAGTTTCGTGGAAATAAAAACAAGAGCTACAGCTAATTCGGAGCTAATAATATCAGTGACTCGTCTAGCTAATAAATGTTAATTGTAATCCTTAAACCGCTTTCAGAGGGAAGGGGTGTCAGGGGAAAAAAAGAGTATAATGAAAGAAATGAGGAAGAATATAATAAGAAAAGTAATGTGCACGAACACTGATTAGGAAAGAATATAGACTGACACTTTCTATAAAATCTGTTCTTGCATATTGTTCAGTGGGTGTGGTGTAAACTAGAAGCTGCTTTTTTTTATGCATATATGAGATATCTCCATCTCTATATGGATATTTCAATATAACCATCTTTCCCATCAGGGCACTGTTGTTGACAATAGCCATCGAATAATATAGTTTACCAGATTTACTTCACATTTTGGGGTTTGTTTCATTCCAGAAAGCTCAGAAAAGTTTGTTGGACATGATATCAGAATTTACAGTCCTCCTACGAGGCGGAATGAGGTCCTTTTAATAAGCAGCATTTCATTTCACCACCGTCTTACCATTTGTTTTCCTGGCAAGATATTCATAACGTAGAACGTAGAGCAACAAAAAACATGCCCGGTGGAACTGCGAGTTGATTTTCTATCGAGTTATTAAAATAAATGACCTTTTTTTTTTTTTTTTTTTATATTCTCCACCAGAGACGGCACATGCTGTGTGGGCTATTAGGAGTAGCGGCCATTTTGTATAGCAGTTTGATAGAAATTTGGTTTTATTTTGGAGCTCAATAAACCTGGTAATGGCAAACTGACAATGAACAAATCAACAACAACAAACTAATAGTGCACCTGCTGTTTGTATCTGTATTGGGTCATTCCAGTTTTAATTTTTCTCCCCTTTTTTTTTGAATGATTACCACTGTGTACCGGCACTGCAAAACCACCTTTTTTTTGGTTTTGTTATTGTTTTCCAATTTTACTTGGTTTAACTACGACGGCCATCTTTGCTTTGTGTCATGGCACACAACAAATTTTGGCTATAACGTCTGTTTACGGACACCTCAATATCTTGTCTCAGGATGGTCTTAGCTCCTTGAAACAAAAACCGATCTAAAGCACATCCCAAGGTACATTACAGTCTTCAGTTCGGTGTTTTACGAACGAACAGTGTCATAAACAGCTGTGGTGGTGTTTCTCTTTTGATAACAGCAGTAAATGATGACTTCACTGTTGCCAAGCTCATAACAATTTAGACCGCATCGCAAAGCATAAATACTGTAAAATACTGTTCGTTTGTATTATTTGTCACGCTTATGTTACATCTGTTCATTTCTCAAAATGCATGGACAAAGTAGGCTGTTCCTCAGATTTGCTCCAGCCGTAGCTCGGTAACCAGTGGGGTCTCAAACTCCCAAATGTTGCAGCAGAATTCTCTGTAAAACTACAGAGAGATTGTTTCTGTGAAAATTTCACCACCAGAGATGTTCAACCCAAAAGTGAGGGGAATTTTAAAAATAAATAAATAAATAAACCAACCACTTTCCCGCCCCCATAAAAAGTGAAGTCTCAAACATTCTCAGATGTTGTGCATGCACACTGTACTTACCTACGTACCCCCTTATAAAATTAAGACTCGAGTTCTTCCCATTATGTAACTGTGAGCAATCTTGAGCATTACATTGGAACTTAAGTTCCAAGAACAAGAATATATATATATATATAATATGTGTGTGTGTGTGTATGTATATATGTTTGTGTGTGTGTGTGTATATATATGTCTGTATATGTTTTAAGCTGAAAGTCATTCTGACGACATTTTTGAAAATGAATGTTCCAGCGGTCCCCAACCCCCGCTCCGTGGGTCATTTGGTACCGGGCCGCACAGAAAGAATAAATAACTTACATTATTTCCGTTTTATTTATGATCTGGATCTGAAAAATGAGCGGATTCTCTCCGTTACATCCTTCTACGACTCACTCTTGACGCACGTCAAGACGCTTGTCTCGGTCACGTGATACGTTGAACCCTTACCATAGAGGCCAGAGAGCGTTAGGTGGGAGAGAGGATGTTACGAGGACGCTGCTAATAAAGTTACGATTTCACATTGGATTCACGTTTATTATTAGATTTTTAAAAATACCCCAGTTTTTATGCCGGTCATATCATTTTATTTGTTTGTATTTATCCGCCACACCTTAAAGGCCGGTCCGTGAAAATATTGTCTGATATTAAACAGCAAAAAAGGCGCAAAAAAGGTTGGGGACCGCTGCTTTAAGAGATGCACATTAGGAGCGTCAGCGCTATTATGCTGCGTCTGGAAAGTCCATGTTAAAGGCATTTAGTATAGGCGTTAAAATTCCCGCTGTACTCTGAATATTGTTTGTGCCCCATACGTGAAGTAAAAAATTTCGTTTCGAGCACTAATCAGGCGCAGGGCAGATATGGATATGGAAGGTTCATTAGATAGTTCTTCTTCACAAATCCTCTTTCGTACACAGATGCTCAACTGCTGCATCGAGCACAAGAAAGCGAGGGACGACATCCGGAAAGACGCGGCCGGTGAAAACGGACTCCCGGTGCCTCCGGCGTCATCGGGGAAGTCCTGGGACTCGTGGAGCGACAGCGAGGACGAGTTCTTTGAGTGTCTGAGCGATGCAGAAGATATGAAAGAGGTGCCGGCGGACGGAGTTAAAGGAGCAGGAGCCAAAATAAAGCCTGAGGGTCGACTGCAGCCTCATGGCAAGCTGACCTTGCTCAGCTCACTCGAGCCACTCTATATACCAGTCACGCAGGTGAGTCAGGTAGACGTAAGGTCAACATTTACTGTGTTATTGACTTCCCCTCATGTCCCCCAACTAAGCAGAGGAGGTATAGTTTTGGCACTTTAGCAGCAAGCATGACATATTTGACAGAATGCCCTAGGTGATCTGCAGTGTCCATTTTAGATTAAAAAAAAAAAGTTCAGTATTTATTTATTTATTTATTTAATCGTGATGAAACTTCTTTACTCATCATTGTACGCCCACTTTGCGATTATATAAATGCGCTGCTTCTAGCCTTATATACCGTACACGACGATCCTGAGATCATCGGTTAAGAGCCGGTAGGTCATGTGGGAGAGAAATTGGAATACAGCACAAGTCGAGGCGGAGATCTGATCTGCTGTAAAGTCGGAAAAAATAAAACAGATCTTGCTATCAAGTACATAAATGTTTTATTTCTCTGAAGTGCGAAATAACTACCAAAACTTTTTGGCCCCTTTTTTAAAAAATGTTGGTTTTTTTTTGGTAAAATACAAGGTGTATTAATCTCAATCTCATGGTGTGTTCAAGTCGGAAAGATTGTATTTGAACAAGTTGAACGCACACGAACGCCACTAGAGTCGTAATTACTAGTGCGAATTTTCTTAGCGCTCCGAGTTTCCGTGCTGGGGGCGTGTGAGTAAGAGAACATGATCGAGGAAAAGAGAGAGAGAGATAACAAAAGTAAAATATAAGCCAGCAGGGATCTGTCTTTGTCAGGCATTTTAATTTACAATAAAACAAGCTAATCGCCGGCACAAAATATGACCATGTTGTACAATTACGACATAATATGTAACGATAAAGTTTACAGTGGCTTCATAAACCGATTAAAAAAAAACGTTTAAAGCGAAATGCACCTCATGTGCATTCTTTTTCATTTTCTAGAAGTCGAGTTGCTTTATGTATTTATTTATTTATTTATTTATTTTGTAGTTAATTAAGAGAAGGTACACCGCCATCTTGCTCCGACCAAAGTGACTTGAAAGCACCTGACGTCATAAGTACGACTTCCAAGGGGAGTTGGGAAGAGTCAGTGCCCAAAAAAAAAAAAAAGACATTTCGGTCAACTCGTTCATAAATGGGACGGGACTCTCAACGGCGCACTTGAATTCGCGTAAATATCATTTTTGACATTGTGTCCGTTCTAGGAGTGCGTCTCCGAGGACAGACCAAAGGGCTTGAAAATTCTAGCATGCTGGCGGATTTTAAATGTCACGATATGTTGCAAAACTCCACGTACTTCAGCTCAGGGGTTTATTACAATGTGAATTAGGGGGTTTGTTGGTTAATTTATACATCAATGTCCTTCTAAATATACGCAGAGCCATAATGGTGCACTGTTGAGCTAGTGTGCTGATTCGCTGAACGTATGTGTGACTGTGACGTACATTTTTGATTATCTGTACATTGTAAGTTCAATTTTATGTGCTGCTGTTTAGGGGGGAGAGAACGCGAGATCAGTGATGTGGTCCAGTTCTCAAAATGAGGCCTGGGAGGTATAGCTTCAGTATAGTTACAGTGTTATAATTATATTAATGATTGAGGTTGTATAGTTATTCACTTTTTTGTTGTTGTTTTTTGCAGGAATTTGTTTTGGGGGAGGGGACCTCTACGGTTTTAATGGAAATGTCGGCGTTGGAATAAGCAGGGGAAATAATTGAATGGGGGTTATGTTCGTTAAACAAATCGGTGCTGAAGAGGGTCCGTGGAATTGCTTTTCAAGTTAAAAAAGTCTGTTGTTTTTTGTCTTTGAGAACCCCTGCTTTAGCCTACAGAGTATTGAAAGTGGTGTTTGAGAAGGCAGCTGGGTTTCTGCCAAGAGAAAAAAAAAATCTTCAGCGTGTTAAAAACGGTTTAGCATGCAGGGCAAGACTATTTTCTCTTTCTTTTCTTTCTTTTTTTTTTTTTTCCTTCAGCTAAGCTTGATCATAATCCTGTACTCTTACAACCTATAAGGGTGTTTCATCCATCTTCAATAAAACCAAATGATATTTCCCAATGCGTCGTTCTTCACTAATATAAGAACATTTGCACTTATTGGCTTTTATTCGTAGAGCTCTTTTAACAGTGGGCATTGCCACGAAGCAGCTTTACATTCAGGGTCTACTTTTATTTTTCTTCAATGAAAAAAATCGAATTTGAACGGCAAGGGGAAAAACTCCCGGAGACGACACGACACGAGGGGGAAAAAACCTTGAGAAGAAGCAGACTCGAAAGGGAACCCATCCTTATAATTCCCTTCTATAACTGTCTACACTTTTCATTAAGTGTAACTGTGTGAAATTCGTCACAGTTTTCACAGGAAGTCCTGTGAACGCACACACACATGCATCCTAGTGGTGTTCTCGTCGTCGTTGTGTGTACGGTATGTGTGCATGTGTTACCGTTTAAATGACATTTCGTCAGGACGGTACAGTGTATTTTACTCTATACATTATAGATTTCAGTTTCACACTGTTTTTTTTCTTTAGTTTTTTCCTGAATAATAAATATCAACCGGGTCATTGGATCTTGTTTTATCATATTATATATTATCATAGTTCTTGTTGTAATATGCAACAGCCTACAGATGTCTTGGCTCTTTTTTTTTTTTTTCCTTTTTCTTTTCGTTTATTTATTTTAGTTTTTGTTTGCTTTTGAACATCTGCTCAGATACACAGTCGCTGGCCCTGCCAGGCTCCAACTCGAGGAAGAGTTCGATCAAAACGATGGCACGATGACGTAAATGAGCTCTAGCGCAGCATGTAAAAAAAAAACAGAGTCTTCTGCACTTAATCAGCATGCAAAAGTAGGGCACAGATGGGTAACTGTAGTTTTTGCCAGCACCTCGTGGCCGTTTTCACAGCTCAGAATATAATATCGAGCCCTGAATTGTGAAGCGTCACAAAAATATTCTGCTGGAAAAAGTCTTTGGACATGCAAGCTGCACAATCCAGCATCTGCACACACACACACACACACACACACACACACACACACACGGTCGGACAAGTCCAACCACATGATATCGCCTCAGGGCCTTTAGGGCTACTGTTTTTTTATTTATTTATTATTTTTTATTTTTTCCTTGAACCTCACCTGTCTGCATCTGGCTGCTTTTTTTGAACGCATCCGAGAAAGGAGGAGAAAAGAAAAGAGGAGGAAAAAGTGTCGGTGTATTTTTATTTATTTATTTAATTTTTAATTATTGGTTTGTTTCATTTTAGATGCAGCAATCTTCCATGCAGATTCTCACAGCTGTAGTACATCCTTTTTATTTCTTTATTTACTTATTTTCCTCGGCTCGCTTTTTTTTCCGTCTGCGTCTTGTTTGCCGTCTGTCATACTTCTGCCTATTCCCTCGCTCTCACTCTACCTCTCTCTCATTATTGCTATAATTTCCTCTCACTCACTCCCTCAACACCCTTTCTCTTTTCCCCCGGCTCCCCCTTTATTAGATCTGAAGCGCGTCCCCTTTTCCTTTAATAATCTCTCATTTCGCTTTGCTTTTAAGGCCCTCCGCTCATCTCATTGCCTCATATTTGTCAATGTCGCGTGCGTTCCGGCGCACCGCCGTTGATTTGTCTCCTGTTTTCGTTTCCGTCTTTTCCTTTGCTCCGAGTGGTGAAAGAGAGAATATGAACGCAGACAAATATTTAAACTAAATAGGATTTATCCGTAATTTCCTTTTCTCCACCTTTCAACTTGTTTTAAATTTTATTTTCAAAAGTTCTTCCTGGGATGTTGGGCACGGTGGTTTACTTGCTTAGCACGTTGGCCTCGCACCTCCAGTGTTGGGGGTTCGACTCCCACCTCTGTCCTGTGTGCGCTGAGTTTGCATGTTCTCCTCGTACTTTGGGGGTTTCCTCCGGGTAGTCCGGTTTCCTCCCCCAGTCCAAAGACATGCGTTGTAGACTGATTTCCAAATTGTCCATAGTACATGTGTGTGATTGTGCCCTGCGATGGGTTGGCACCCGGTCCCGAGTTCCCTGGGATAGGCTCCAGGCTTCCCGCAACCCTGTGTATGATAAGCGTTACAGAAAATGGATAGAAAGTTCCTTCTTACCTTTTAGTATGGTAAGACATACAGTGCAAGACATATGCAAGACATACAGTGTAAAGGTGGCTGCTTGTGCCATGCTATTGTTCAATGTACCCACTCAAGGGCTAGACCAGCCATATCAGACTGTGCTTTTTATTTTGTTCCATTTCTCAATGGTTTTTATGCATGCAATATTTGTCAGAGAGCTTGCATGTTGCCCTGATTCATTAAGTCACACTCCCTGGTGTGTCCTTCGTGTATTCTGGGCTCAGACTGCATTGTATATCTGCATTCACAAACGGAGCCATTCATGACCAAACAGCTAAATTACCACTGACATTCAGCAAACCCCATTTGGACTGATTGGCATTATACAACTGCATTAACGTGATGTAATGGTCCACTTGGTGAAGGTGGGGATACAGGCTAGCATGCTGAGGTTAGTGTAATGTACAGCCCTTTTTTTTTTAATATATGCCAATTATTGTGAAAAAGCTTGAATCAAATGCATATACCAGCCTATATGATCTCAAAGGAAGTGACCCTTAAACAAATATTTGTGTTGGGGTACATCAAATGAACACCTTTTAAAAGAGACACTACAAGTTTTTCAGGATGTTAACTACTGCTGGTAAGCTTAGAGCACTTGGTGAGGCATGCTTGTAAAAGATACAGGTCTAAAGTTCAAAGAAACAGTTGAAAAATGCTATGGTTATTGCACTTGCTGAGAGAGCCATTCTTGTGAAAATGCAAGTATTTGCAATAGACAGTGTAGAGTGAAACATGGAGTGAGGAATCAAGTAAAGATGGGGTGAAGAAAAGAGTGAGGAGTTGAATGAGAAACTGAGTGGAGTGACGTATACGAATGGGGTGAAGAATGGAGTGAGGAATGTAATGAAAAATAGGGTGAAGAAAGGATTGAGGAATGGGTTGCTGAATGCGGTTAGGAGTGGTGTGAGGAATTGGGGGGGAAAGAATGGATTGAAGTATAGATTGAGGAATGGGTAGCAGAATGGGGTGAGAAATTGGGTGAAGAATGGGGTGAGGAATGAGATATAGGGTGCAGAATGCGGTGAGGAATAGAATGAGAAATTGGGTGAGGATTTGGGTGAGGAATTAGGTGAATGGAGTGAAGAATGGAGTGAAGTATACGAATGGGGTGAGAAATGAGAAATAGGGTCAAGAATGGAGTGAGAAGAGAAATGAAATGAAGTATAGAGTGAAGAATGGGGTGAGGAATAGAATGAGGAGTGGGGTGAGGAGTGAGGAAATGGAGTGAAGTATAGAGTGAGGAATGGGTTGCAGGATGAGGTTTGGGGTGAAGAATGGGGTGAGAAATGAGAAACAGGATGAAGAATGGAGTGAGAAATGGAATGAAGTATAGAGTGAAGAATGGGGTCAGGAATAGAATGAGCAATTGGGTGAAGAATGGATATGAAAAATTCCCCATGTCAACAATTGTATGTTTTTTCTAAGTATGCTAAGTAACAACATGTATTTAAAATGTAAATTATTTATAGTTTATTATCTTAGATTAATGTTGTTCATCCCCCATACAGGTCCATGTAAATGAGTTATTACTATAGAAACAACAATAATCTATTGGAATTAATTTAAACCTTTCATTTGATTTACAGCCAGAACTGCTGTCAGAGCTGCAGTAGAACATAGACCATTAATCAACCTTCTGTCCTGCCAGATTTGAGAACTACATTTAAAGATATCATTCCAGATCCAATGAACAGTCCTACATTTAGAACCTAATCTGCTTATAGAAAAATGAGATTACTGCCAAATTTAAATGATACATTTTCAATAGGACACGCGTTATTGATTTGATGCGACTGAGAATGGCATGAATGATGCCGATAATCAAAGTACATTCCCGGAGCCGCATACTCTGTGGAAAGCGCTATCCACCCTCTTCCGCATACGTGACTGCACTGATGCCCACGATTGGCTAGTATCACTGTGATTGACAAGGGAGTGAGAGTATGCTATCTGTCCCACCCAAAGAGCACAGCTGAGTTTAAGACCAAACCCCAGAGATACTCTAGTAATAATACATTACCCCCACCTCCCTATAAAGGGCTTCCGACATCCTTGTGAAAAAGAAATACCTGTAACAGGCTGTTGTTAAATGGCTCTCCTGCCTCGTTTGCGTGCTAAAATATTAGATCATTTTGGGGTTTTGGTTGCTGGTGAGACTGCGAGAGTTCATGATGTCTGGTTTTGTTCCAGTCTTCCCGTAATGCACTTGTTAGTGAGGCTCAGGGGTCATTAGTGGGCCGAAGGCTTGAGTCTGGAGGTTTCGACTGCTGAGGGACGGCTGAACACACTAATGAATCTGTAAAGCTGTCAGCTGTCTTCAGCTCCGGATCTGATGACTGACAGTCCAATCAAGTGTTCAGCTGAGCAGATTTTTCTACCTAGAGAAACAAGTCCTATCGTGTGACCTTGGAGGCCTGGCTCTCTCCAGGATTGTCCGACTGACAAGTTTTGCAGGAAGTTGTACAAGTTATTTTTGTTAGTCCTTAAACTGAGCTGTTAACGATATCACAGTGGAATTGTTCGTGTTGCTCAACTTGTTGGGTTTTCCTTTCCCAGGAGCCAGCGCCCATGACCGAAGACGCACTGGAGGAACAGTCAGAGGTGTTGGCTAAATTGGGCACGTCGGCTGAGGGCGCCCATCTCCGTGCGCGCATGCAGAGCGCCTGCCTGCTCTCAGACATGGAGTCCTTCAAGGTAAGAATACGGGAGTACACGTAACTTCTGTAATTCGGTGTAAATTCAGTTATGTTTGAAGATATTCTGAGGTTAACCTCAATTGTCTACAGCACACGCACGTTAAACGCTCAGAGTTAGGTGGCAGTAATGCTTCTTGCCACTTACTCAGAGTTTTCAATAAATCTTGAAATACCCTGAAGGGAGAGAGATGAAGTAGGGGAGTTTTCAGGTTCATTACAACCCATGCAAAGTATACCGCTGAATGAGATATTCTTGCGAAAACCAAGAGCCTACATTACATTTGGCCAGAAGTTGGTTTCTTATGATTGATATACAGTAATGCTTGACAAAATACCAGAATGAGTACGTATTTTTAGTACCAATTCTCGAACTAAAATGAGTAGACTACTTGGAATTAAGCAAACGGAGATGTTTTTGTGGAAACAGTGATGCTGTGAAGTGTGAAGATGGTTCTAGAGTTGAACTTCTTTGCTGAGAGTTATTTTCAAAATGATATGGCGCTTAGACCCGGCGACCTTTATGCATTTCGCATAGGAAGTCCGTGTTTTAACCTGCTGTGCTATTTCGCGCGTCGTCTTACGTGGTGTGCGAAAATACGCAAAAAGAGCACTCTTGGTGGTCCCAGCCCCCCCACCCCCACAGGGGAATCTGGACTGACGTTAGTCGTGTGTTTTTATCTCCTCTCGATTAAATATTGAGTTCACTAATGTGAAGTAAAATCTATCGATATGTTTGACTTGGCTAATGTTCGTATATATTTAACATGAGTCAACGATATTTATGAAGCACGCCAAAAAAAAAACATCAAGAGGAAATCATGAAAACGGCACTCTTCTGCGATGAAAGGGGGAAATTTATTGACCAAAAGATAAAACATTTAAATACGCTTACAATGAAGTGTGACACAGTTTGCTTTTCTGCACGTCCATGTTCAATTCAATTCAATGAAATTGTATTTGTAGAGCGCTTTTAACGATGGACGTTGTCTCAAAGCAGCTTTACTGAAACGTACAAACACGGTACAGATTTTAAGTGTGTGAATTTATCCCTATTGAGCGAGCCTGGTGGTGACTGTGGCGAAGAAAAACTCCCTAAGATGATATGAGGAAGAAACCTTGAGAGGAACCAGACTCAGAAGGGAACCCGTCCTCATCTGGGTAACAATGGATAGTGTGAAGGTTCATTATGGTTTATACATGAAGTCTGTTTGTGTAACTCGTCCACTGGTCACTAAAGGAGAACTGAGTGGAAAAACTATGTGGTAATTGCAGTCCTAAGGCCATAGCAGCAACCGTAGTCCCAGCAACCACAGCGAGAATGTCCATGTGGAATTGAGGTCCAAAACCATTTCCATGGTACTTCAAGCGGTACCGTCCTAATCAATCTCCAGGCTGTAGCCTCCAGTTGATGAGAGCGCCATCCAGAGGTAGGGTATCATGTTCAGACAGCATGGTCAAGTCAACTAATATTAGGAAATTCAACTAATATTTCTCTTTATTAGATGTCTGGTCTTTCTGACTCCTGGAAGAGTTTTGTGTAAAAGGCTATATTGAAAGTGTTCCACCCTCTCGTCAGGACCACTCATTGTTCCACTTAAGGCATTGGTTCTCAACGTGTGGAGTCGGAAGGGGACGCAAATTGTTTTCAAAACAGGGCATCATTCGGGTACTCATTATTTTATTGCTTTTAAAATAGAATGTGTGTAAATGGAAAACCCAGCGTTCCCCTCTGTGTTTTCTTTTTGCTGGGGAGAGGCGGAGCTTAGCCTGCTTTTTAATCTAACAGTCAGTGCAGACTAGTGTTGCCAACTTAGCGACTTTTAAGACCGCTTTTGTCACTTTTTTTTTTTTCCGAGCATCAAATCGAGCGACTTTTTGGACAAACCTTAGCGACTTTCCAAGTGAGGCCAGTTCTGTCCTGCAAGAGCGAGGCCTTGCTTTCCCGCTGCACTCGCACCTCTCTCTGCGTCTGCTCTGTTCAGTGAAGGGCTGAGAGCTGGTGATTTAACAATGTCTTGGGTAACGAGACGTGCCCTTCGTCCCAATTTACACCATTAATATGCGAGTGCTTTTAGAACGCAAGACGAATGGAATTATTCCAGCCTAGTTCTCTTGCTCGAAGTAGTTATAGTGTTCGGAAACATTTTTGATCATTCATGTACCATACCTGTCCGTTGTATAGTTTTATAAAAAGGCATAAAAGTTCTTTTTAAAAATCGCACGTTATAAAAAGTCGTTTAAAAAAGTCCATCCATCAAAACAGATTATAGATTAGGATTATATATAGATAGATTTTTACATAGAATAGATCATCATTATACCTGATCTCCATCAATATGGGGGTGGGATTTAGTTAAGGGATGGCAGGTCTGCAGTATCTTTAACAGAAAGTAAGACGGTGGCCGAGCTGAGAGCGCGGAGCAGAATCAGAAATGAGCGCAAGGTGCCATGTATTGCACTTTGACTCGCATGCGAAGTGTAGACCTGGCGAGCGAAAGGAAAGGAAGTGTGCAGTGCTCAGTGCTCGCAGAATTGAACTGCTCTTACATATGCCAGTTGCTCTGGACACTGTCTTCAATGATCTATGCTTGTGAATGCCGTGTGTGTGAGCGCGCGTGTGCAATTCACGCAACTCCTTTTGCACTCCTTTTTAATGACCTCTCTTTGCTCTAAGGTCAGCCACCCTCACACTCTCTAGTAAACATGTTGTTTAAATGCCAAAAAATGGGTTTTATTTATTTATTTATTTATTTTATCAGGTTGCTCCTATTGTAAGTAGATGCTGTATTTCCTCTTGAGCACAGCTTGCAGTCTGGTTCAATACCGTGTTCTCGTAGAACATTCAAATCTGGTGTCCGTACTCTGTCAGTAATTGTCAATACAATGGACTTGGTTTAGTGGGACGTTGTGTGTTTTTTGTCAGTTAAATGATATTGTTAAATAAAAACAGAAATGAAAGATTTCCCAAACAGCACTGTCCCCCGAGCTGTATTGTAGGCTGGGGGGAGACAGACATTTAGATCTTATTTGCATTACAAAAGTGAAGATAAAACGTTACAGCAGTATTGTCTTGGGGAGGAAAAAAAAAGCTAGACTGTGAAATAAACGAGGAACATCCTGCAGATAAAATATTAACACGACCCGTTTTTTTTTTTTTTTCTCACAGTCTGGCAAATGTACTTAAAAAAAAAAAAAAAATCTGCAAGGCTAAATTGTAGGCTGTTAACATGAAGAATCTAAAAATGGGAGTAGCATTATTCTGGGCATTTTGGGCATGTCAGGCAGAATGTGCCAGCATGTGTTTTTGCCTTAGTCCGTACTGAGTGCTTAATATACAGATGCATGCGTGTTTATGTGTACATTTTGCTAGTAGACTTTTTATTTATATTTTTAGCGGTTCTCCTTGGTGTACTCCTAGTAAACGCAGGTGTTTTTAGGTTTATTTCAAGAAACGAGTCATGTCTGGTGGAGGAACTTCATCCTATCGGTATTGAGTTGGATTAATCCGACGTAAGAGATTGGCCTCTAATAGCAAATCTCCAGCGTTATGAGGTTGATCTCACCTGGATGTCCAAACGAATCTGGTAGCTTGGCAACAGCAACAAAACACGAACCGGGCTTTGTCTTCCAGCGATTGCCGATCGTGTCCTCTTTCGGTCGTGCGAGTCACGCTGTCACGTCATAACGGAATGCAGGAGGTCCTGCTTATGCTACGTAAATGTGCGGTGCTGACGGACGCTGCGAAGCCGTGTAATCTTCCAGCCTGCGTTCAATCTCCACAGTCCACTTCTCACACAGAGAAATGTAGATACCGCTTTTGTGTACTTAATTTAATCGCTTATGATATCTCGGGCACCGCTGAGGATTCAGCTAATTAGTAAAGAGTGAACATTTGAATTGGATCAGGGAGTTGGCCTAATGAATTAGCGTGGCGGATGCTGAGGTGATTCAAGGTAAGACATTAAAGCTGATTAAGCTACATTAAGTGAAGTATTTCAGCTTTCCTTGTTTAATTTCTGAAATAGTTATATTCCTGATATATTCTTCAGGCTCAAATTGCTTCCAGAAGAAGAAGAAGAAGAAGAAGAAAGAAAAAAAAAACCACTAGTCAGGATAATAGAATTTTTCTCTGTTTTTTGGTCACATGTCTGATTTTCGTCGTTTAGGCTAAAGGCCTTGGCTGTAGAGTCCCACTGTAGAGATTTCAACCTGCCTAACACATTCGTCAACGTCACCGAAATGTCAGCAGGTGCAAAGCCGGCGTGAAATATCACTCCATATCTTTAACGTAACAGTGACAAGACTGTAAAGGCAGAGCACTGCGTTTTCAGGCAGGAGATCAAATATCCCCACTTCCTCGTGCCTCTGTCTTAATCTCTGCTGGCCAGAATTTGTCAACCCATTTATAGTTTTCACCTTTATAAAGCGGCAAGGAAATTTAAGGTTGGCATTGCGAGAGGTAAGAGCTGTTTCAGCCGTCGTTCGCGGACACCTATTCATCTTCATAAGCGCCTTATTCCGCTCTGTACATCCTTGTCTGTCGGATAACGCGGAATTATCCCACGGCGCAATTCCGCAGACCGTCCAGGGAGATTAAGGAACGCGAGATTTGGAAAGAAAAGGAGGGTGTCTTAAGCACAGCAAGAGCACCCTTGTTTCCAAATCTAGTTTATGTATCGTCTGTGCCGACTGGTTGTTTTTAACTGCAGGGGGCGACGCTGATGAGGATAGGTGACGTGTTCTCCCAGCATTTTCCGCTGGCCTACAAAATGCTCTAATTTCTCTCGACGCACCAGTGTTTTTTTTTGTTTTGTTTTTTTTTCTTTCTTTCATTTCTTTCCTTCCCTGAACTCTCTGAAGCTGCAGCGGATGACTGCTGAGAGCTCAGCTATTGCACTAAATGGCCCCCTTAGCTGAAGATGGCCTCTAAATTTAGCGGCAGTGCTGTCTTTAATTGTGCTTAGCCAAGCATAATTTGGCATTTTGGCTTTAATTGCCATCTCCCTCTGGGTGGAGAAGGGAGACTCGTGGATATGATGAATGAGGTGACTTAAAAAGATGACAGCGTTTTGAACCCTCAAAGCACCCCCCTCCTCTTTCAACACCATCACTGCTTCCACCATCACTCAAGGCCCTGCAATATGATCTGTTATGGTACCAACGTGCATTGCTGCTGTATTTGGCCTCCATTTCAGCTAGTATGGATACCATTCATGATGTCTTAAATAACTTTGATGTCTCGTCTAGACTCTTGATCAAACCCCATTAAGGGCAGAGCACCAGCTAGTAATGTTCCGTTAATCAGTAGTGTGTGTGGAATCGGGGCATGATCGAGCACCCGTTTGTGAATGGCCGGGCATTCGCAGAATTGTTCGCAGGTGGTGTGCGGCATGTTGCGAATGTCAGCTGGTGAATCCACTGGCCACCCCAAAAACACCATTGCCCATTACCCTTAAGTAACCCCCTTTAAAATAATTGGTATGCACCTTGTCGGGCCATTAGAAAGGCCTGCACGAGGGCATCGCTTTGTTCGTTATAGTGGACTAAGCAAGACGATAGTGTTGCAGAGGCACTCTTCCCTGAGTCGAGATCCCGAAAGAGGTCCTAACCGAACAGGCCATTCTCAAACCGGTGCTCGGCCACGCCCCCGTTCCCCCGATGTGAAACACCGCAATATCCATGGCCACATCATAATACCATTGTACTGACTCCCCTTGTACCAAATTTGCAATGCAGCTACATTAGATATGCGCCCCTCTCGTATAAACAGATGCAGGCCTAACGGTAATTCACATTTGATTGAAGTCTGAGAACTCCTTGCTATAGTGTAAAACGTCCCAGTAAACACCCTGTGATGAAATGTGATCAGACGAGCTTGTAGAAATCTCCCTCCACCAGCACCTCGCCTCCCCCTCGCCTCGCTCCCTTAAGTCTCCGAGCTACCTCATTTCTGTAAAACTTGAATCATTATGTCTTGTTGCGCCGTCTCCTAGTAATTATCGACCACGCAAGTGCACAGGACTTCCGCAGACAGGCGGAAAGGTCACGCCGAGAAAGTTCGCCGCTGGAATTTGTCAGCCGGCTCATTTACAAAGGCAGCGGCTGACAAGCCCGCGCACTCATTGCTCACCGTTGGGATTATTCATGCACTGATATCTCTTTGCCAATAAAGAAATAAAAAAGCATTATAGAGGACATGACTTTTTTTTTTTTTTTTTTTTTACTATTCCTCCCATTTTCATTCAGGCTTACAGGATGATGACATGTTACTAGATCTGGGTTGAGCAGTCACTTACGGGTGGAATCGGGATTTTATTTAACCTAATGATGTTTTGTTAGTATTTGTGCACTGTTAAGAGATAGCATTGATCATCTCTGTAATTCAGAAGTACATTGGGGAGATGCATTGAACTTTGTTTGCTCATGATGAAATGATTTAATACGGGTTTATAACACTAGTCTTGTGCGATATAGATTTTTCGTTGCTTGTGATTTTTACCTTTTTTTTTTCATTTGTATTATTTTTTATTTTATTTTTATTATATAAAGGCTTTAATCGTAAAAATGATTGAATCTTCACACCTCCAGGTTGGAGTTGTTTCACTCAGTGCTTTGGGGGTTTCCTCCGGTTACTCCAGTTTCCTCCCCCAGTCCAAAGATGTGCTGACTGGTAGGCTGACTGGTATTTGGACGGAAATGGATGGATGGATAATGTAATCAGAGTAAACGTCACCGGATATCATGGCAGTGTAATATTGTATGGAGATGATGAAATCATTCAATCACACAAGTATTTAATACAGCATTGCTGAATAGTTGAAACGGATTGGTCTCAATGGTTCTGGTTGTGGTATCTATGGTAACGGCTGAGACAGGAATTGTATGATGGAAGCTCCATAGGGATGTCTGGAGACGTTTTCTGTGAGGAGATGTTTATTTGACATTTTTGGAAGTCTTCAGTATCAGTGCAAGTCAGAGGTAAAGCTGTGAATTTACGTTTTCAACACAAGAAAGTCTTCAGGACGGAGGGCTTAGCATTTTGCAAGGTTTTGATTCGAGTCATTATACGCAAACAATCCAGTGTAGGTTCATCAAGGCAGCTTTTGATAGGCTCTTGCATTTTCACCTTCTCCTTTGTGAAATGTTTCTTCTAGCTGTATAATCCTTATATCTGTTATAAATGCAACTCTGACAATGGGTTGGGTGATTTTTTAGGTAGATTGATAGTTTCCTCTGAAAGTATTGGAACTGCAAGGCCAATTCCATTGTTTTTGCTATACAATGCTGTGAAAAAGCATCTCTGACATCCTGATTTCTTCTGTTTTTGTGTCTCTCGTATTAAATAGTTTCAGAAATTAAAACAAAGTCGAAGATAAAACGGAGGCAGCCTGAGTAAACACAAAATACAGTTTTTAAATGATGATAATGTTATTTAATCCCCCCCCCCAAAAAAAAGAAAAGAAAAAAAAGAAAACCCCAATCAATTCAGCATTTAAATAGAACTTTTTCAACAGCATGAAGTTGGTTAAAATATTTTACCCAGTAATACACTTTGCCAAAATTGAAAGAAATTCCAGAAAAGATGAGGAAGGAGGTGATGTACATCAGTCTGGGAAGGGTTTCAAAACTATTTCAAGGTTCTGGGACTCCAAAGAACTACAGTGAGAGCTATTATCTCTAAATAGAAAAACTCGGCACAGTATCGAACCTTCCCAGAAGTGGCCGACCTTCCGAAATTCCTCCAAGAGCACAGGAGCTACACATCCAGGAAGTCACAAAAGAGCCAAGGACAACATCAAAGAAACTACAGGCTTCTCTTGCATCAATAAAGGTCACTGTTCATGACTCCACTATTGGAAAGACACTGGATGCTTTGTTGCCTCAGGGTCTGGGCAACTTGCAGTAATTGAGGGAAACATGAATTCTGCTCTCTACCAGACAATCCTCAAGGAGTCCTAGAAGTAAATGAAAGACTGATCTCCAGTTATCAGAAGCGTTTGGTTGCAGTTATTGGTGGCACAACCAGATTTTAAGTTTAAGGGGGCAGTTCGCTTTTCACATGGGTAATAGATGTCGAATTATTTATTTATTTATTTATTTTGCATCGATAAAAAAATAATAACTGTATTGTGTGTTTACTCGGGTTGCCTTTGTTTTATGTTGAATTTCGTTTGAAGGTCTAAAACTATGTAGTATGAGAGATACACAAAAACAAAAGAAACGCACAGCACTGTACATTGAATACATTTGGTTTTGAGATCAAAAGATGACTTGACATGACATCAGAATTTCAGCCTTCATTTCCTGATATTTACATCCCGATGTGTTGAACACAACGCTGAACACAGTGCCTTTTGTTTAAACCAGCCCATTTTTCAAGTGATCAAATGTATCTAAACGTGTGACTGTCAGGTGTTTTTTGTTATCCAGGTGTGTCCTGTTGGATTTCTGGTTTAAATAATTAATCGGTCTGGATGTCTACTCTTGGTTTGAGCTGCATTTACTCTTGGCGAAGCCTACATTTTGTTGTTAAAAAGGATAAACCAGCATGAAGACCGTCGAGATGTCTATGGGAGAAAAGCAAGCCATTTTGAAGCGGCGAAAAGCAGGAAAATCAATAAAGAGCCATTGCACAAGCATTGCGCGTAGCCACTACAACAATTTGAAATGTCCTGAAAAGGAAGAAACCGCTGGTGTGCTGACAAAGCAGACGACGAACAGGACGGCCAAGGAAAGCAACAGCAGCTGATGACCAGCATTGTGAGAGCTGAGAAGAGGAAAAACAGCAGTCCGTGACCTCCCTAACAATCTTTTGATCGGAAACCTAAAGGTCTGGAGTGTGTAGCAAAAGACCTGGTCTTACTGTTCAAATACTTTCAGAGGAGACCGTATAACAGCCAATATTCCCTGTTTCAGCAAGCTGTACGTTTACAGTTTTCATAAGGCTTTTCCTTAGACATACATTACTGCTACCAAGTCTCCTAATGAGCAAGTAGTAAACTACCTAACCAAGCAGTTTGAAGCTTCATGTAGCAATTAAGGTCGTCAAGGCTTCACAATTCAACGTTTCTTAATTGTTACACCGTCTTTTGTATGATCAGTCGATCATAACATTTGCATTACAGAATGATTGCGTAAGGATACCGATTCAACAAAAGGAAATATCTCCGATTCATTTGCATTCGTTATACAAGAGTCCACGACTGTGTCTTCAATATCTTCCGAAACCTATCCAGATGTAGCACCGTAAGTGCGATGTGATGTATCGCCCATATCAAGAGGAAGATCCGAAGCCCTTCGTGGTAACAATTTCCAAATCGTACGGACTTGACTGAGCAGCGAACGACAGATCTAACGTTTAATGGTTCTTAACAAAATGAATAACGGACGAGTTTTGTGTGGAAGAATAACGCATTAAATGCCATCACAATAAGTCATACTTCAAACACCAAAGTTTGTCAAAGATGTGAATGTATTTGTATATGTTTAAAATTGTTTCTGCTGTGTGCGCTATCAGGCGGCCAATCCTGGCTGTTCCCTGGAGGATTTTGTGCGCTGGTACTCGCCAAGAGACTACGTGGAGGAGGAAGTGAGCGGTGAGGCGGTCGGGACAGTGGTCCAGGGATCGCTGAGTGCCAGGATGAAGATACCGGGCAACATGTGGGTGGAAGCATGGGAGAGTGCCAAGGCCACACCAGCACGTAGGCAGAAGCGGCTGTTCGACGACACTAAAGAAGCCGAGAGGGTATGCATCTTCACTGCGTCATTTCTCCTGAGCTGGTAGGAGATGGTGTGCAGAAGAAGCTTTAGACACTTTTTCTTTCTCTTGATTCCTTTTGAACTGAAAAAAAAAAGATTCATTTCGAGTGATTTACGAGCCTGTGTATACCATGTGTCTCATTAAATATATATATATATATATTTAAATGAGTATGACCGGGCGGAATGATTGGAAAAGATGTTCATTTGACACATCTATAGTAAGACGGTTTAAGCTCCCAGACAATGCTAGGTTTTGGGGGGGGGTTTTTTTTAGATTTTTATATTTTTTTTTAAGTCCCTTTAAAGCAGTCTGAATTCTTGCACTGTCCCCAGTTCCTTCAAGGACTCCTGTGTGAAAGTGATAACAATTAGCAAGATTCCCTTTCGAATGCTGCAAAGCTCCTTCAGACTCAAGGACTCTTTGAAGTCCTGTCCCATCTGCATGCCACCTGCGCGATGGATTAAAAAAAAAAAAAAAAAAAAAAAAATCCGTACCCAGTCGCTGCAATGATCAAATGCAGGCTCGAGCGAGTCCCGAGTGGTTGCGTGCCTGCAAAAGCGGTAAAATGGGTCAGAACGCAAAGCCTGGGCAAGGTGTCCTTTCCCACGCGCCGAGTTGAAGGGGAGTTCAGGAGAACCGTTGCCAGCGTGAAGGTCGTCGTCGCTGCGTGTCCTTCAGCAGTCTGTTAAGCTCTTTTGGGGAAACAAGTGGAGGGTTTAGTTCGAATTCATTTACTGATTTAACTTTTCTTTCCCTTTAGGTTTGGGGTTTTTTTTTTTGGTTTTTTTTAACCGCTCTAGTAACTTGTCCTAGCCAATGACGCATTTTGCTTTGGTCTAGTATACCGAGTAGCCTCCAGCAGGTCACTGAGACGCAAGGCTTCTATTTAAAAATAAATCAATTTAGGCATATAGGTGATTGAAAACGGGGACAGGAGCGAAAATATTCTGGAGACACTTAACACAATGTCCACCTGGTATTTGTTAGAAGGGTAAGGAATGGATTAGTGTCAAATTATAGACACGTAATATATGTGTGTGTGTTTTATTTGTGTGCTGTGTAGGTGCTGCATTATCTGGCAGTCCAGAAACCTTCTGACCTCACACGACACCTGCTGCCCTGCATCGTCCATGCTGCTATACTCAAAGTGAAGGAGGAAGGTGAGTGCTCTCAAGGTTACTCACATGAAGTGTTCGTGTGTGTCATTGTGTGAGGGCTAGTTTTTGTTCTTGTTCTTGCTGTTGTTTAAAAGAATCTCCTTTTTCCCTTTCTCTCTCACACGCTCACACGCAGAGGCGGTTGAGGACATCGCATCGGTGCGTAAAATCATTCCTCAGGTCAGCTCTCATGCCAGTAAACTGCTGCGCCACCCCAGTCCTGATCTCAAGAAACTGGAGGTGAGGCATACAAGTCAGCTATGTTAGCCCTGTTCAAGCGCACACACTTTTAATATCATGGCTAATCTTTTCTACACTTTCGGCTTTATTCCCAGGATACTATTAACCAGATCACGATGCTGGAGGCCACAATTGCCCGGGCTCGATCTCTCAGAGCTAAGTTTGGCCTCGGGAAAGGAGAGAGACGAGAGGACACCGAGGATCTCGAGCTGTACATATCCCATCTCGTATATCGGTTTCATATATTAACATTAAATCAGTGGCGGTTTGTTTGTGGGTGCGGATGAGGATTATCCGGTTACTACCTTACTGCTTTCGACTGGCCAACGATTTCAAAAATATTTCTATTTGACAAGCCGATGTGCTATTGATTTGATCTTGGGGGTTATTTAGCTCCGTGGAGTTATTATTACAAAAAAAGTAATAACAACAAGCGCTAATAGAGGCCCGTTGGGGCAGGATTCACGCTGCCTCATGCTTGCATCCTATGAATGTTATCAGCGGAGCTGGAGCAGCAGACAAGATGATTAAACACAGGGTTGCCACGGTCACGGTTTTACACGTGTGTGTGTGTATGTATTAGAGATTCACCGGTACTAAATTTCTCAGCCGATACCGATAACCGATTATTCCGATCGTTCTGGCTTTTATGCCTTCTTATAAATGAATAAAAATTAATTCCACAATTCTGAAGGAAATGCAAATAAAAACTTTATTCTCTCCATTTCAGCAAGTTGTTTCACAGTAACTGGTAACACATGACTCTAATTAACATTAACACATGAACTCAATTCTGAAGATTAAAGTAAGATTTCTGAACTTATTGAAGGTTATTAATTCATATCATTGACTGAATTCGATAAAAAAAAAAACCCTCCTGTTAGTCTCACATTCACCACACACACAAGCATTTCTATTTCATCACTGAACATCAGACTGGTAAAATATAATATCAACTTTTTATATATTAACATTAACTGAAATCTAAAACCCCCCTGAAACTCCAGCGTCCGGTGTAGAGATTACAAACTGCAGTTTTGTCCTCATTCAACACAAGAGATGATATCTTTACACACAGCCTGAAATAGACGTGTTTTCCCGCCCTCTTTTGAGTGACAGGATACAATCCGCCCTGATCGTCGGATGTTTTTAAACTATATGCCAATGGCGTGAAAAATAGCCTTTATCGATACCGATAGCTTATAGCGCGAAAAATACACATTGGTGCATCTCTAAAAAATCTATCTATCTATCTATCTATCTATCTATCTATCTATCTATCTATCTATCTATCTATCTATCTATCTATCTATCTATCTATCTATCTATCTCTCTCTCTCTCTCTCTCTCTCTCTCTCTCTCTCTCTCTCTCTCTCTCTCTCTCTCTATGTCTGTCTGTCTGTCTGTCTGTCTGTCTATCTATATATATTATCTATGTCCATGATGTACAGAACCATGTCTATTGTATTATAAATGGTAAAGATTGGGAGAGTGAATGGAGGATTATGGAGCGGGTAATGTCGATTAGAAACCGCGTGTGTACTCCATGTTTGACTTTGTCAGTCACACAAAGGCTGAGAAAAGGAAGTCAGTCTCTCTTCTAATTCCCGAACCATTTGGACTAGTTTCAAATCTTTTGTGTGTTTTTTGAGATGTAGTTCGGCTGCAAATGTTTGCTGCAACCTGGCAACCCTGGTTAGTGATATTAACTCTTTTTTTTTTGTTTGACTCGCACTTTGTGAGATAGCGATGGGGAAACACATTCGCTGCATCGAGAACGCAACAAATATACGTCTAAAACCACTCAATACGAGCTGCTAGACAGCCCGCTGGATGCCTCCATGTACAGTCCCCTCCGAAACTCTTGGAACAGCAAGGCCAATTAAAATTGTTTGTGCTACACACCGTAGACATTTGGGTTTGAGATCAAAAGATGCATATGAGTCGAGAGTTTAGGATTTCAGCTTTTATTTCCTGGTATGTACTTCTTAAACAACATAAAACATAGAAACTTTTATATCAGGCCACCCTATTTTATTCGAGCAAAAGTCTAGGAACAGAGAAGAGGAAAATTAGAGTAAATATCACTTGGTAGAATATCTCTTGCTTGCATTAACTGCATCAAGCCGCTGACTCGTTGACATCAACAAACTGTTGGGATCTTCTTTTGTGTTGCTTTTACCACAGCCTCATTTAGTTGTTGTTTCGGGGGGTTTCTTCCTCCAGTCTCCTCTTCAGGAGGTGAAATGCGTCTCAATTAGGTGAAGGCCTGGTGATTGATTGGCCAGTTTAAAACCTTCTACGTCCCCCCCCCCCCGATGAAGTCTGTTTATTGGGTTGGCGTTGTGTTTTGGATCGTTGTCTTGCAGCATGATAAAGTTCCCACCGATTCATTTGGATGCATTTCTCTGTAAATTGGCAGACAAAAGGGTTCTCCAGGCTGCTGAATTCATTCTGCTGCTACCATCATGAGTTACATCATCAATAAAGATTAGTGAGCCTGTTCCAGAAGCAGCCATGCGAGCCCAAGCCATAACACTACCTCCACCGTGTTTCACAGATGAGCTCGTATGTTTTGGATCATTGTTTGTCATCAGCTGTTGTTGCTTTCCTTGGCCGACTCACTCTGTGTCTGTTGCTCTTTCCTTTTCGAGACATTCCAAATAGTTATATTGGCTATGCCCAATGTTTGTGCGATGATTGATTTTCCCTCTTTTCTCAGCTTCAAAAGGGCTTGCTTTTCTCCCATAGACAGCTCTCTGGTCTTCATGTTGGCATTTTAACAACAAATTGCAGTCCTCCCGGGTGAAACTGAAGGCTAGAACCAAGCATAGATGTTCAGAGCTATGTATTCTTTAAACAATCAATCGAACAGGGCAAACCTGGGTATTAAGAAACACCTGTCAGTCACATCTTCCATTATGTTTGCTCTCCTCTAACTTGGGTGCTCTGATCCGCAGTGTGCTACGTTCTATGTCGTTTAACACGTCTACATATAAATACCAGGATAATAAAAGCTGAAATTCTAAACTCACTCTCTCTTCTCAAATTCATCTTTTGATCTCAAACCCAAATGGCTTCCAGTAATTTTGGGTGGGCCTGTATATTGTTGACCCTCCTATGATGGGGATACTCTTAAAAAAAAAAAATTCACTGGCTAATAGCTTATAGCACAAGCCAAGTGTGAGTCCAGAGGCTTTGTCGTTATTAATAACAACCTGAATCCCCCCAAAAATCCACTGCTGATTCGGATCATGGTGGTTTTGCGAAATTGTTGCCTGTTTTTCACTTTGTGTAGCTGCTATATTTTAGAGTCAAAATAATAGCAGGGCTGGTAATCAACAGATTACTCCGGGGTCCTGAAACAACAATAACTCCTCTCAAAGAGAAGAGCAATTTTTTTTCAAGAGCCCGGCTGAGTACACAAGAGCTATTGAAAAAAAAACTTCTTTAATAGATCCCTGTGCTAAAGCTAAATCCGTTCCATAGATCACCCTGTATCGAAGGAACGGCCAAGTGCTAGGAGGACATCATTATAGATGACCAGGCATGCGTCTCGGCGTATGTCAGCACTGCGCGTGTTTGTTTGTTTGTTTGTTTGTTTGTTTGTTCTGCACAAGCAAGACCCGAAATAGATTCCGCTTAGATGTGTAGAAGGAAGCATCACGGGCAGTGACCCGCTGGAGCCGCGAAGGCCGTTCAAGAGCAGCGTGTGGCTTTGACGGGTTCAGCCTGGGTCATGTCACACAAAAGGCTTGCGGGCCTCGTTAGTTCCCAGGGGTCAGTTAGAGGTTAGCATGGGGTAGGACAGGAGAAGCTCGCCGGCCTCATTAAGGAGAAACTCTCAGCTCCCTTGAAGGAGGGGAAGGGATGAGTGTGTGAGTGAGCGAGTTAAGAGAGAGAGAGAGAGAGAGAGAGAGATATATATATATATATATATATATATATATATATATATATATATATATATATATATATATATATATATATATATATGAGAGGAAGGGAGAGTAGATAAACAAGCCCAGGCAACTTCAGCGAATGAAAATGCTGAGAATAATATTAAAGAATATGATGGTAATTTGTAAAAAGACTTTTTGAGTAGGGGTGCATGCTTTCTGTGCACAGCTTTTAAACAGGGCTGGTGTACTGAAAAACTACAGCAGGCACACGGCTCTTTTTGATTTCTGTTTTAATGAGTCAGAGGTTTTTTTTTTTGGTTTTTTTTTTGCTTGAGGTGTAGGAGCGTGTTTTCCAGCTTGCTTGGTACTAAAATGAGACGAATCGAGCAAGCGCAATTATGAAAGCATTTGTCCGGCCCCCCTCCCCGGCGGCTCGATTCAGTTTCACTCACCTCAGTCTCTGTCTCTCTCTGTTTCTCGACAGATCTCCTGTACAGTATGGTAACCAAAAAAAGAATAATAATTGTGTGCAATCTGACAAAGACGATACGTCATACGTTTCCTCAATTCTAGCTTCTCTTTACTCCCTCTCAGGTTCGTGAGCTCTCTGTTAGAAGAGCCCGAGGTGGCTGTGATTGGCGCGGGACGGGGTCCGGCAGGAAGCATCATCCATAAACTGTTCGTCAGCGCTCAGCGGGTAAACACTCCTCTTGCTTACACACACGTACACGCATATCGCCTCTATAGACCCTATAGATCCGAGGCTTGGACTCGTATTGTGTCGCATGAGCCACTGCGGCCTCCAGGTCGAAGAAAGAGCTCGAGCAGAAAATTTCCACCTATTGATTGGCAGCCAGTAGGGGGCGTGGCTAATAAGCATGACACACAAACAGTGAAAATCATTGCACCTTGCTGTAAGCCAATGCGTGTTTTTGCGGATTCCCTTTGAGCTCACTCAGGAGAGCCAGTGTGTTATGTTGCATGTGTTTGAAAATGTTGCAAATTATTATATTCAGGATCAGTTAGAGCAAACTGAACACATTTCCTTTTTTTTCTTTGTTTCTTTGGACTTTCCACATTATAGGGGTCATTCCTATCTCAAATGGTGCAATAATTGTAAAGTTGTTTGTCTGGCCATATTAAATCATCCGAATTTTTTTATTGGCATTGCAAAACCACCATATTTTATTATTTTTGACATTTTATTTTACTTGCATTAACTATGATGGCCACTTTTTTTTTTTAATATAAACATTTCTGATACATTTCTGCTGAACGTTTCTACTACACGTTTCTGCTGAACGTTTCTGCTGAACTAAACATTTCTGCTGAACTAAACGTTTCTGCTGAACGTTTCTGCTGAACTAAACATTTCTGCTGAACGTTTCTGCTGAACGTTTCTACTACACGTTTCTGCTGAACATTTCTACTAAATGTTTCTGCTGAACTAAACATTTCTGCTGAACGTTTCTACTACACGTTTCTGCTGAACATTTCTACTAAACATTTCTACTAAATGTTTCTGCTGAACTAAACATTTCTGCTGAACGTTTCTATTAACGTTTCTGCTGAACGTTTCTATTAACGTTTCTGCTGAACGTTTCTGTTAACGTTTCTGCTGAACGTTTCTGTTAACGTTTCTGCTGAACGTTTCTACTACACGTTTCTGCTGAACGGTTCTATTAACGTTTCTGCTGAACGGTTCTATTAACGTTTCTACTGAACATTTCTGCTGAACATTTCTACTAAACATTTCTGCTAAACTAAACATTTCTGCTGAACATTTCTCCTGAACGTGTCTGCTGAACGTTTCTATTAACGTTTCTGCTGAACGTTTCTTCTGAACGTTTCTATTAACGTTTCTATTAACGTTTCTGCTGAACGTTTCTGTTAACGTTTTTGCTGAACGTTTCTATTAACGTTTCTGCTGAACGTTTCTATTAACGTTTCTATTAACGTTTCTGCTGAACATTTCTCCTGAACGTGTCTGCTGAACGTTTCTATTAACGTTTCTGCTGAACGTTTCTATTAACGTTTCTATTAACGTTTCTGCTGAACATTTCTCCTGAACGTGTCTGCTGAACGTTTCTATTAACGTTTCTGCTGAACGTTTCTATTAACGTTTCTGCTGAACATTTCTCCTGAACGTGTCTGCTGAACGTTTCTATTAACGTTTCTGCTGAACATTTCTCCTGAACGTGTCTGCTGAACGTTTCTATTAACGTTTCTGCTGAACGTTTCTATTAACGTTTCTGCTGAACGTTTCTATTAACGTTTCTATTAACGTTTCTGCTGAACATTTCTCCTGAACGTGTCTGCTGAACGTTTCTATTAACGTTTCTGCTGAACATTTCTCCTGAACGTGTCTGCTGAACGTTTCTATTAACGTTTCTGCTGAACATTTCTCCTGAACGTGTCTGCTGAACGTGTCTGCTGAACGTTTCTATTAACGTTTCTATTAACGTTTCTATTAACGTTGCTGCTGAACGTTTCTATTAACGTTTCTATTAACGTTTCTGCTGAACGTTTCTATTAACGTTTCTGCTGAACGTTTCTATTAACGTTTCTGCTGAACGTTTCTATTAACGTTTCTATTAACGTTTCTGCTGAACATTTCTCCTGAACGTGTCTGCTGAACGTCTCTACTACACGTTTCTGCTAAACGTTTCTGCTGAACATTTCTACTGAACATTTCCACTAAACATTTCTGCTGAACATTTCTGCTAAACTGAACATTTCTCCTGAAGGTGTCTGCTGAACGTTTCTGCTGAACACGTCTATCAAACATGTCAGCTGAACATCACCTTTTCTCTTGTCTCCTCCCCTCCCTTTCCCAAATATTCCATTGAGAAGAAAGAAAAAACAAATTGAGCAACACACAGCAATAAACATTCCCGGGTTTTTTTCTTTTTATACTAACAAAGGAAAACAAAATTAAAAATAATGAAAACCCAACCCCCCCACCCCCCTCCGGCTCATCATGGCTACCCAATAACTGTCGCTGGTTATAAAGATATTGTACAACCCAACAACCGGCACAAAAATTTAAGTGGGAAGTGTCTGTAACTCCATAAAGTATACAATAAAGGGATGACATTTCTAAAAAAAAAAAAAAAAAAAATTAAAAAAAACTTACAACCATTCATTGTATATCTTATTTTCTCGAGAAAAAACATCACGTCCTTTATCCACTGGGAGATAGATGGGTATTTAGCAGACTTCCAATGTAACAGTCGGGAACGTCTTGCTATAAGGGATGTGCAAGCAATAACATCCTTTTGTATGATGGCCATCTTTGTGTCATGGCACACAACAAATTTTGGTTATACGTCTAACCGAATGGCCCTGAACAAAAACCGATCTCTGTCATCAAATTATACCAAGTAAAGCAAAACAAGCAAGCAAAAAAAAAAAAAAAAACCATTTATAAAGGTAATCACTAAAAAATAATTTAAGCATTTGAGCAACCTGCATTGGACCACTTGAGATGGAATGACTCATAGGTGATCATCCAAAACTGGAGGAAAAGCATACTACTTATACAAAATTCTTTGCTTTAAATTGTTGCATGAAGAAGTAAGGCATCAAGATCTGAACTTGCGCTGAAGAACATTAAATCATATAGAGTGAATAGTAACTGAGAAGAGCCATCATTCATAGCATGTACACTATTTTGCAATAATAGACTGTTGGAGGGGAAAAAAAAAAAGTGCTCTCCCCGGCATACGCGAGCTGTTTTTAGCTGTTCATCATAATTAACTAAATTAATTAAATGAAGCAGATATCTGGGTTTTCATTTAGAGTGCTTTAATGTGACACAGAGGTAATTTAACACGCTGGCCGAGCTACTTGTTTAAAAAGGAGAAGAAGGAAGAGGAAAAAAAAAACCCCACACGTACTCATCTCAAGTAGAAAATAAAAAAACCACTTGATGGGAGAACGTTTACGCATAAAAGCGTTAAATTGTTTTAGAGACGAGGCCTTCGTAAATTTCTTTTATTCGGCGATGATTGCTTTTGTTTTGATGAAATCCTTTTGCCAAGACAAGACTTTGGCCACACACGTCTGACACGCTGGATGGAATAAATTCATGCTTTCGATGAGATGCCGAACCCGGGCCTCTCAAATGGCTAAATGGGAAAAGATGCGGCATGTGAAAGACTCCTTTAATTCTGGTTGCCGTCCATTTTGTTTTTGTTCAGATTTGGGTGAGCTGTAGAGATGCACCGATGTATCGGCCGATAAAAAAATTTTTCACGCCATCGGCCGATAGTTTAAAAACAACCGATGATCAGGGCCGATTGTATCCTGTCAATCGAAAAAGGGCGAGAAAACACATGGATTTCATGCTGTGTGTAATGATGTCTCTTGTGTGCAATGAGGACAAAACTGCAGTTTGTAATCTCTGCACTGCTAAAATTTTGCACTGGACGCTGCAGCAGTGAAGCGGGAGTTTCGACGCCGCGTCTAATTAAAGTTTTTTGCCGTGCCGCTCGAGCTGAATTACATCACCATACACAATTGAAAGATTTTAATTAAGGTGAGGTGACAAAAAAGTGTGTATATATATATATATATATATATATATATATATATATATATATATATATATATACACACACACACACACAGTGGTGTGAAAAAGTGTTTGCCCCCTTCCTCATTTCCTGTTCCTTTGCATGTTTGTCACACTTAAGTGTTTCGGAACATCAAACCTATTTAAACAATAGTCAAGGACAACACAAGTAAACACAAAATGCAATTTGTAAATGAAGGTGTTTATTATTAAAGGTGAAAAAAATCCAAACCATCATGGCCCTGTGTGAAAAAGTGATTGCCCCTAAACCTAATAACTGGTTGGGCCCCCTTAGCAGCAACAACTGCAACCAAGCGTTTGCGATAACGTGCAATGAGGCTTTTACAGCGTCCTGGAGGAATTTTGGCCCCCCATCTCTTTTGCAGAATTGTCCTAATTCAGTTACATTAGAGGGTTTTCGGCAGCGCGAACGGCCTTTTTAAGGTCATACCACAACATCTCAATAGGATTCAGGTCAGGACTTTGGCTAGGCCACCCCAAAGTCTTCATTTTGTTTTTCTTCAGCCATTCGGTGGTGGACTTGCTGGTGTGTTTAGGATCATTGTCCTGCTGCAGAACCCAAGTTTGTTTCAGCTTGAGTACACGAACAGATGGTTGGACATTCTCCTTCAGGATCTCTTGGTAGACAGCAGAATTCATAGTTCCTTTTATCACGGCAAGTCTTCCAGGTCCTGAAGCAGCAAAGCCGCCCCCCAGACCATCACACTACCACCACCATATTTTACTGTTGGTATAATGTTCTTTTTATGAAATGCAGTGTTCCTTCTCCGCTTGATATACTTGGACACACACCTTCCAAAGAGTTCCACTTTTGTCTCATCGGTCCACAGAATGTTGTCCCAAAAGTCTTGGGGATCATCAAGATGTGTTGTGGAGAAATTGAGACGAGCTTTGATGTTCTTTTTGCTCAGCAGTGGTTTTCTCCTTGGAACTCTGCCATGCAGGCCATTTTTGCCCAGTCTTTTCCTGATGGTGGAGGCATGAACGCTGACCTTAACTGAGGCAAGTGAGGCCTGCAGTTCTTTGGACGTTGTTGTGGGGTCTTTTGTGACCTCTTGGATGAGTCGTCGCTGCGCTCTTGGGGTAATTTTGGGCGGCCGGCCAATCCTGGGAAGGTTCACCACTGTTCCATGTCTTCGCCATTTGTGGATAATGGCTCTCACTGTGGTTCTCTGGATTCCCAAAACTTTGGAAATGGCTTTATAACCCTTTCCAGACTGATAGATCTCAATTACTTTCTTTCTCAATTGTTCCTGAATTTCTTTGGGTCTCGGCATGATGTGTAGCTTTTAAGGATCTTCTGGTGGACCTTACTGTGTCAAGCAGCTCCTATTTAAGTGATGCCTTGATTGTGAACAGGTGTGGCAATAATCAGGCCTGGATGTGGCTAGAGAAATTGAACTCAGGTGTGGACAACCACAGTTATAGTATGTTTTAACAAGGGGGGCAATCACTTTTTCACACAGGGCCATGATGGTTTGGATTTTTTTTTCACCTTTAATAATAAACACGTTCATTTACAAATTGCATTTTGTGTTTACTTGTGTTGTCCTTGACTATTGTTTAAATTGGTTTGATGTTCCGAAACACTTAAGTGTGACAAACATGCAAAGGAACAGGAAAGGAGGAAGGGGGCAAACACTTTTTCACACCACTGTATATATATATATTACTTGTAGAGTAGTGTATTTCCTATCCAGTTAATGTTAAAATATAGAAGTTATTATTTTTTACCAGATTGATGTTCAGTAGAAATGCTTGTGTGTGTGGTGAATGTGAGACTAACAGGAGGTTTTTTAGAATTGTGAATATGAATTAATAACATTCAATAGGTTCAGAAATCTTACTTTAATCTTCAGAATTGAGTTCGTGCTAATGTTAATTAGAGTAATGTGTTAATGTTGATGAGACCAGTTACTGTGGAACAACTTGCTGAAATGGAGAGAATAAACTTTTTATTTGCATTTCCTTCAGAGTTGTAGAATTAATTATTATTCATTTAAAAGAAGGCATAAAAGGCAGAACGATCAGTTATCGGTATCGGCCGATATCACTCTGGATAATCGTATCGGCCGATATCACTCTGGATAATCGTATCGGCCGATATCACTCTGGATAATCGTATCGGCCGATATCACTCTGGATAATCGTATCGGCCGATATCACTCTGGATAATCGCTATCGGCCGATATCACTCTGGATAATCGCTATCGGCCGATATCACTCTGGATAATCGCTATCGGCCGATATCACTCTGGATAATCGCTATCGGCCGATATCACTCTGGATAATCGCTATCGGCCGATATCACTCTGGATAATCGCTATCGGCCGATATCACTCTGGATAATCGCTATGCGAGTCACCCTGGCGATATCACCCTGGATAATGCTTCTCACCTGATATTTATATCTGATATCTATGCCGATATCCCTGATAATTATCGGCGAATCACCTGATAATCTATGATATCACTTAATACTTATTTCAGTAACGTGCTCAATGATAACTTGCCGATATACTGGATAATCCTATCGCCGAATCACTGGTAATCGCTATCGGCCGAGATACCCTTATAATCGCTAGGCCGATATCACTGGATAATCGCTATCGGCCATATCCCTGGATAATCGTCGGCGAATCACTCTGATAATCGCTATCGGCCGAGATCTCTGGATAATCCTATCGGCCATATCACTCTGGATAATCTCCCTGTAGGCATAACCGATAATTCCGAGTATGCAATATCGATTACTTCGCATATATATTTATCATGATAACTGGCCATATCACTCTTTATGCTATGATATCTGATAATCGCTCGGCGTATCACTCTGATAATCTATGCCGATATCACCTGATAATTTCGGCCATATCACCCTTATGCTCCTTACCCTGTAATATATTATAATGCTATGGCCGATATCTCTGATAATCGCTCGATATCACTCTGATAATTCTTCCTTTATTGGTTATGAATGAGTGGCCGATATACCTTGATAACGCCTATCACTCTGTAATCTTCATATACCTTTATTCACTCGATATACCTGCGATATCACCCTGGATAATCGCTATCGGCCGATATCACTCTGGATAATCGCTATCGGCCGATATCACTCTGGATAATCGGTTATCGTATCGGCTGAGAAATTTAGTATCGGTGCATCTCTACTCCGCTGTGAATTCATAAGCTCACTCTTGTGAGCCAGTAAAATAAGAGCTGGGGTCTTTTTGTATCTGTAAATGTAAGCAGAAAGCAGACGAGGAAGTTTAAATTCAATTCAACTTAATGAGGTTTTAGGTCTTGTCATCTTTTATTTCATATGCGGTCACTTCGTGAAGTTCTTCAAGCAATCACTATTTTATTTTGAATTCAGATAACGATATTGTGTGACTAATAGACAGTCCTTGCAGAATTCTGTGGTCTGGGGGATTTTTGAATTAAAATGAATAAATACCTCTGTAAGACCCAGGCACGAGGGGTTAGATTGGTAATCAGGCAAAAGGAAAAACAAAGTTCTGACGTTAGAATTGTACAGAATTACCATTTTACGAAGGACAAAGTGTGCGTTTCGTTACATGTATTAACTTCGATTGATAGTCGGGTGAAATATCAATCTGCAGTGGTCTAGGGTTCGATCCTCAACTCCGGTTCCTCATCTGTGCAGGGTTTCTCCGGGTTCTCTGGTTTTGCGTCCGAAAGACAAGCTACCGGACGATAATCTTTTCTTCCGTTATCTGGTCGTGATCACGGCTTACTCCTGGATGTCGTCCATGCTTCACAGTGGTTGCGTTTAGACAATTACGCGTGTAAGCTCTTTTCGTCTTTACCGCTCCTACAAGCGTTGCGTTCGCAAAGCATCCGTACGGCTCCGTGAAACGAAATACTCCGAAACATGATCGGCGGAGAAAGGTCACGAGACTCCGAAGCCTGAGTGTTAATAGTCTGCAACGTGTCTTAGTCAGAGTCCTGCAATCCCTCATCAATTATGCAAAAAATCCCCAGCGCAAGCGCAACACCTGTGTTTGGGTTGGGTTCAGATTCGCCGAACGCATCAACGTTCCGTGATTTGATGATGTAATGGCTTTTAAACCGTATAAACAGTGGACGCGTTGAAATCTCCGGAAGATAAACCTTTTAAGGAATTTCAGGAAGTGCCGATCCAGTCCTCTGACCGGATTTCTTATTTACCCCGGCGTGTACATAATCGTGTTATCCTAACACGGAATTGTGAAACTTTTTAATAGGGAAGTAGCCCAAGAGATGCAACTTGACCCAAAACTTAGCGCGGTTTAATGCACAGTGCTGCAGGACTGTCGTTAATAAGCACTCTGTGTCACTAATACGCCGCGAGCAGTTTGAATTAGCGGTCGTACTGGCAAGTTAACCGTTGATCAGATTAGAGGCGATTATGGAAGATCCTATGGTGCAATAAAAGGAAAGGAATTTTAAAAACAAATAAATAAATAAATAAATAAAGGGTTGAATTTAAAGTGCAAACGGAAATTTGAAATGAGCGAAATATTTTGTGGCTCTCTGGTGACGCCATGATGCTTTTGGGCTCTCATACACAGACACTCCGAGTATCTGTTCAAGTTTAGGATATTCTTCTCCTTCGTAAACAGGCTAAGAATATTCCAGCGGCGTTAAAATGTCCAGCGTATTATTTAGCACGGGTGTTTTTTGAGAAACGCCAATAAATACATGGCTGTCTTTGGGTTTTTTTTTTTTTTTTTTTTTTTTCTTTAAGTAAGAACTCGCTGAAATCGAGTTTGTTTGCCCAAACTCTCTCTCTCTCTCAATCAGTCTATTTTTTACCTCCCTCTCTCTCTCTCTCTCTCTCTCTCTCTCTCTCGTTCTCTTTTTCCTCCCCGTCTGGAAGATGTATGTGTGAGTGTTAAATTATACCCTGTGTGTTGCCAAGCTGGAAATAGAAAGGCAATAATTATCCCAAGCATCCTCATGTAAATCATGCGAAATCAGGGGATTCAAATGAGGTGAGCTTTCTTGGAAAAGAAAGCGAGATAAACAGAGGAGGGGGGGGGGAGAAAGAGAGGAACAAAAGGGAAGAGGTGGGGAAATGTCGGACGCCTTAAAACGCCGTGATTAAAATTTGACCACTGCGCCGCAGGGATGAGCCGACTGACTGACACGGAGCTAGCGCGCGCACGTGTGTGTGTGTGTGTGTGTGTGTGTGCATCTGCCTCGTACATGTATGCGGAAGTTGGATACCGTGCTTGCTTCAGCTGCCACTAAAGAGAGCATGGCATGTGTAAAAATAAATAAATAAATCAAATTCTGAAATCTAGATGCACACCGTGTCATGTATTCTCGTTTGATTTTACCGAACGCGGTCGTGTTTCTTGATGTGTAGGATAAAAAAAAAATTATTCTGACTGTGCTCATTGAGAAAGTGAAAAGCCGGCACCTTGACTTTACTTCTTTGTGATATTTTTGTGTGTGCATATGATTTTTGTTTGTTTATTTCTTTATTTATTTCTCTCTCCTAACACGGCTTGCCTCTCACCCTTTGCCAAGCTGGCTGATTCCAGTGATGAGGTAACCACAAGCAATATCCTCTCTCATCTGCCTCTTCCTCTTTCTTCCTGCTTGGTTTTCGGGTTGTCTGTTTTGGCCCACCAACTTCTTTCTCTCTCCTTGCCCAGTGAAAGCGGGGTGGGGCGGGGATTGGGGGGGGTAAAAAAAAAGAATGACACTGATTTATTGAAGTTATACAGATGATTAGTTATTAGTCCTGTAATGACCAAGCTGCAGAGGTGTAGGATGTCAGTGATCATTGCTCAGTGAGTCAGAGGAAAGTGTTGCGTGTTCACAGTCGGCTTTTGAACCGTTTCCTTTCATTTCTCAACCTTTTATAAGCTCTGTCTCGCACTAATCAGTTATTTCTTTGCTCACCCGTCTATTCATCTCTTCACCGGTGCTGTCTAATAACAAGGGTTTTCTCTCGGACGTGGAGGTCAGTGTCGTCAAAGGACTCATTTGCTCCCCCCTTCCCCCCTTTAGTCCTGGCCTATTAGGACAAAAGTGCTGTTTGTCGTTTGACTCCTGGTCTTTCTGTCGCAGTGTGCGCGCGCGCTTGGCCTTTTCACGAGAAGTAGACGCCCGTCTTTCTTCTCAGCAGCCTTTAGACGCTGCCTTTTCAGTGTTTCCTTACCAGCTCCCCCCTCCTTCATTATCTTCTGACATCTTGTGGATGTGATAAGACACTTGCTAATTTGCAATCAGCCTGCTAATTAGTGAGATTTGTTCCACCACTGAGAGAATTTTTTATTTTTTTTTTTAAATTCTAAACTATGAGAGTTTGTTAGTTTCGCCAGTTCTGAAAAACTCTCAGGGCACACGAGGATGGATTTATTGATTTATTCGTTTTCCCGCATGTTAGACTTCAAGCTCGTTAAAGTTTATCTTGGAAGCATGATGTCAGGTTGAAGTTCGAATCAATCGCAACAATTCCAAACCTGTGGAAAGACTCGAGACCCGCATTGCCGTTGCATAACCTGAACAATGTCTTTCGATCCACGCAGGCCGCCCTGTTGGCGCCGTTAGACGAAGAAGCGGGCCGAGCAGGTGGCGCCGACGATCGCAAGCCGGCAGGAGGTGGAGTTCCAGATTTCCCGCCCCCGGCTGGACGGGAGATCCTGCTGCGTACGTGCGTGCCGCGGCCGGCGCCCTATTCCAAAGCCCTGCCCCAACGCCTCTTCTGCGTCCTCCTGAGAGAAGACTTCCGGCTAGCTGGAGCGTTCTCATCCGACACCTCATTCTTCTGAGGAGAACCGCTCGAGGGGACCGAGGTGAAAACTAAGGACGCTGTGGATGGTTTTTTAAACGCGTACGTTTTTTTTTTTGTGTTTTGGGGAGTCTTCAAGTTGCCTTGAAGAACTAATAAAGAAACAAGGTCACCATGGAGTTAAAACCCAGTTAGGATCTTTACTGGTCGGGTGGCTTGTTTCTAGACCAGTTCTTTTGGGTAACATCACCCTTGAATGCCATTATCACCTCTGATAGATGTGAAAAACCTGTTCATTTGGGTTGTCAGACACCTCAGTAATAATCAGCCTGTCAGTTTCCCACGTATTTGCAGCATTCCCTTTCTTAGATCATGCTTAAGGAAAAGAAATCTCAGCGTTGATGTGGGGAAAATATTTCTGTTATATATATACACTAATATATATATATATATATATATATATATATATATATATATATATATATATATATATATATATATATATATATATATACACACACACACACCTTCTACATGGGCATGTCATGGGCAAACTGAAGTAAGAACAGTAAGGCGTTGTACAGAAAAGCCAAAGTGAAGATCGGATTTGCGGATAATACAAAAAAAAATTAATAAAAGTTTATGTATATCAGTGTTGACAGAAATAACATGGATGTTTATGGAGTAACGAGAAGAATCGAATAATGTTTCTTTTTTGGTAACCGTAGCCTTGTAAAAGGATTAAACAAATGACACCTCAGCGGATAACGAACTCCTACGTATGATGATGTATCACTATTTTTCACCATGATTCTAGATGTTCATCTCGCAGTATGTGCTGTTTGTTTGATTGGACCAGTCACATGCCACAGTTTGTATGTTATGACCGTAAAAGTCTCAGTTGCCTACAGTATGTAAACCGGTTTAAAGTGCAGGTTTCATTCTAGATTGCATTTAGTAGCCTTACACGTTTCCGAAGGTCGCGTAGTGATCGTAATTGCGATTCGAAGAGCGAATCATGCGCCAAGTCTGTTTTATGAATCCGAGTGAAATTGGCCGGAGCGTGTAAAATGTCAAGTCAACATTTCAATCTTAAATGTGAGGCATCCTTAATTTAACACTGTTGTCCTGAATGAAATAAAAATATTTTAATGGCGCAAATCAGCTTGTGTGTGGCCTCAACTAATGTGAAAGAATGACCGTGTCGTGTGGATAGTGTGTGTTTCATTTTGTCTGCGGTCATAAATTTCTGTGTGCATTATGAACGTGTGTGTGTGTGTGTACATCTACGGGTGCATCTCACAAACTGGAAAAGTTCTTTTTATTTATTTTTTCCCGTGATTGAATTCAAAAAGTGGAACTTTCATATATTCTACCATCCATTACACATGAAATGAAATATTTCAAGCATTTTTTGTTTTAATCTCGATGAGTACGGCTCACAGCTCATACAAATCAAAAATCCAGTATCTCGAAATATTAGAGTAAAGAATTTATAATACAGAAATGTCGACCTTCTGAAAAGTATGTTCGTTTATGCACTCGATACTCGGTCTGCGCTTTAATCCTTTTGCATGAATTACTGCGTCAATGTGGCGTGGCGTGGGGACAATCAGCCCGTGGCACTGCTGAGGTGTTCTGGAAGCCCAGGTTGCTTTGATAGCGGCCTTCAGCTCGTCTGTATTGTTGAGTCTGGTGTCTCTCATAGATTCTGTATGGGGTTCAGGTCAGGCGAGTTGGTTGGGCAATCAAGAACAGTAACACCATGGTCAGTAAACCAGTTCCTAGTAGTTTTGGCACTTGGATATATATATATATATATGTATATATATATATGCAAGTCCTGCTGAAAAAGGCCGCTGCCAGAATGTTTAGGAAGGTGGGACGTGTCATAGTAACATCCACATGAATACCATTGCCCACGGTTTCCCTGTAGAAATCATCACACATACCATCTCTATCATAGCCAGCATGAACTTTTTCAGCAATCTGTGCTGCAGTAGCTCTTCCATGGGATCGGAGCAGACTGGCTAGCCTTTGGTCCACACACGCATTCAGAACTGGTTTTCTTCCTCGTCCTTTTTACGTACCACGATTTGACCGGATTCCTTGAATCTTTTAATTATCTTGTGCTCTGTAGTAGGTGAAATTCCCCAAATCCTACCGAATTTGTCTTTAGGGAATGTTGATCTCGAGGTGTTGGATTATTCGCTGACTTATCTGTTGGCAGATTGGCGAGCCTCGACTCATCCTTGCTCTTAAAGGACTAGGCCTTTTTTTTTGGAGGCTCCTTATATACTATGATTAGACGATTGCCTCACCCGTTTCACGTTGCCTTCTCATTACAACTCGTCACATCGCGATTAGTCCTAAATTATCTTCCAAAAAAATAAAAAATACCTTGCAGTCGATTAGGTAAAACATCAAATATTTACCTTGTCTTTATACGTTTTCAGTTTAAATACATATCAAAGTACATTTACCATTTTCCATACTGTCCCAGCGTTTTCGGAATTTGGGTTGTAGAGCCGTCTTCTGTGCCTTCTGTCCTGCTTTAGTAGATCCTGTACTGCCTTGTGGTGTTTGCACACGTTCACACGTGCACTTTATGTAAAAATATATAGGTCTTATTTAGTTCCATGTCGTCTCACGTGCTTAGTGTTGGCAGTTTTAAGGTCTCGGAGGAACGTTGTTGCGTTTCACGGTGTACTGTACCGGCTGGATATGACTGAAATGACCATAAAAGCCACCTGACATAGATATATAAATATACTTGTCATACAGACTTGGGGAAATGGCACATCATTGAATAGTTGGTGGGTTTGACTGCTTTTTGCTCCCATAGCTGATATAAAATAATAAATAATTCTCCAAATGTCAAGAATAACGACTCCTTTTCGACACCCTATTCAGCTCGTGCATTATGAGAACGAGACACTCAGCACCTGAATCGGACACTCTGAAACTTTCTTTTTCAGCACTTCTCTGAAAGATTACTCCTCTCTCTCTCTCTCTCTCTCTCTCTCCTGCCTCCTCATTTTCTTCTGTTACAATTGTGAACGCGAGACAGCTTGAGATATCATTGGCTTGGCACAATGAGATCAGTGCCGTGGGAGAGCGGTTCACAGCTTGAATCTGTGGCTGCTGGCTGGTCCCGTAGCGTTTCCCTAAACAGAGATATGGCTGCAAAACGCTTTAACACTCCGAGCGCCGCTTATCACTCACCCGCTCCTGTTGCCATGGCAGCGCTCAGCACTTCTCTCTCCACCCCTCCTCGGTTTCCAACCTTTTGACTTTTTTTTTTTTTTTTTTTGTATGTGTGTGTCTCCTTCCGATTTTATACTGGCACGCACACTCGTGAGAAGTTGCTAACAGAGAACGAAAAGGTGTGGGTGGCATTGCATACACACGCCCACTGGTGGCTCTGAGACGATGGACAGATTTTTCACAAGAGGCCTTGTTATTTTCAATTCCCTTTTTGTGTGCCGACTGCCGTCCAAAATCAAACACGCAAGCAATGTGGAGAGCAATATTGAGGAATCAAGAATGCAGCAATATAAAATAACAAGAAAAGGTTCGGAACTTTTTTTTTTTTTTTCCTCTCCACTTTGTTCTAGTTTGAAAGCCTTCCTCCCCTCTTTAGTGCTGCTTCCAAGCCAAACAAGTTACTACAATAACTGGGTTTGCAAATAACTTGCAAAGTTTTGCTCCACTTTTTAAAGCGATGGCTCTTCAGACTGCTCTGCTTTTTCCCTCATCATCTCCCCCAACACGCACACCATGCCCCCATCCCCCCCACCTACCCAAACCCCTCCCCCCCTCCCAAAGCCAGATAGGCTTGTCATAAATCAAATCTGACTCAGTTCTGCTGAAATAAGTTCACGGAGGAAGACAGATGCAGGCCGGATAACGGCAGATTACACGCTTGCTAGCGCTTGTCGCTCCGTAGTGATTGAGCACTGCGGTAACTGTCAGCCTCACGGCTTTAACTCGGACAAATCTTTCCAACTCGTCGCTCTGTGGTCAGAGTTACAGGTGGATTTTAGGCCGGAGATGGCACATTCGATTGACACAAGCTATGACTCCTTCCTTACTTTGGGCTTTAGGTCAAAAAAATAATAATAATGATGCCAATACCTGAGAGGAGGAGCGGGGGGGGAGCCAAGCCTGCTGTCTGATGATACCATTTTGCTCCGTAGTATGTAGTGCTTCCTACATTTCACATTAGAGTAAGCCCTGTTCTCTCCCCCATCTCGATTTGTCAGACAGGCTGTACCGGTACATTAATTTAACGTAGTAATTCCATGAATAGACAGATGTCTATTTTTAAACTTTGATCACACTCTGTGTGTACAGGCCTTTCGGACATTCTCCTGACAGTGTTCTGTAGGCGTATAGATCCACCTCCGTTACGTTACCAAATGACACATCGGCTCATTATGGCCACAACACCAGCCTGGATTTTTACCTGAGCAACCTAAATGAGGCAAGTATTGGGTCAGCCTTGACCTCTGCTAATACAGGGCTAACTTTCAGTAAAGTTCTGTCGAGCTAAATGTAGCCGAGTGCTTGAAAAGAAGCATGACTCCCACGTGAAATAAGATTGCACGAGGTCCTGGAACTGCCAGGCTTTCTGAAAGTACTCGATTTTTAAGCAAAGTTGTGGACATCCTTACTTGGAAGAGTGCCTCGTCTTTTAGGCAGCAGAGCTTCTGACCTGTGTAGGGGTGGGGTGGGGGGGGGCGGGGGTGTAAGAGAAAGCATCAGGCAAAGTAAACATTTTTTTTTTTTTTTTTTTGCATGGGATAGTTCTTTCTTTCTGCACAGCAACGAATTGCGTAATTGTAGACCTAATTTGGCGATGGTGAATCTGCACAAGGCCCATGCTGGTGGTTTTGACTCTTAAATGGCTTGGCTCCTGCCTAATGCTCTCTGTGAAAGGCAGACGCACAGATTAGTGTCAGGATTAAATGATTCCTGAATGGAGCCAGATAGGACTGCGTGGGTGGTGCATGCTCCCTTTGGTTAGTGACGCTATGGATTTCGCAGCGCTACACCCCGGGGGCATTGTGCGAAGCAAACTTTCACCATTATATAAGCAATGCATGGTGTGGGGGAGCGATTATACAACCAATCTCATCCAGGAAACGTGGACAAAAGGGTTGTGCTCGCTAAATGCAACACTCCATGTTGTGATTTTTTTTATTTATTTCTTTTTTTTTTTCCCACTCATCTTTTAAGATGTTGAAAATTGATTCTCCTCAGCTTCAGGGAACAGTTAGAGCTGAATTAAGAGTACTGACGTTTTGATTAATTGATGGTTGAGCGCTAATGGGCTCTTGCTTGTCTTTTGGAATAAGTAGAAAACGGCTTACACGAAAGGGCAACGGCAGCTGGCTTTTTTTTTTCCCCCTTTCCTTTTTTCCTTCCTTTCTGTTTTTCCACAATCACCTGCCAGTTTAATAGGAACAGCTGCACCTCTGCTCATCAGCAAATCATGTAGCAGTAGTGCAGTGCATGTGAAGATACAGGTCAAGAGCGTCGGATAACGTTCAGTTAATGTTATGATCTCCGTGACTGTAACTGTGGCATGGTTGTTGGCACAAGATTTTAGAAACTGCTGATCTCCTGGGACACAACGGAATGGTGCAAACAAAAAAAAAAACATCCTGTAAGACGCTGTTCTGTGGGCGGATTGGTTCAAGCTACGGTAGCTCAAATGATCACAAAAAATCATGAATAGAACATTATCTCAGGACAGTACTGACCTTAAGGCGGATGGGCAACGTCTGCACAAAAGCACTTCGGCTAACACGCAAGAATTTCTCAATCTAATTTCGATGAGCCTGTGCGCTCTGTATTTTATTTTTTATTTTTTTCCACTGGTACTCCAGTAAATCAACATCACCAATCATTCAATTATTACTGAAGATTAAGAGCTGAACTTCCCGTCCAGAGCTTGATGATTCCAACATAGACGCAGGATGGCCTGGTTTAGAAAAAGGCCTCGCTGACTGCTCATGAAAGCATATTAAAGAACTGCGTGGTGCAAAGATTTTGCTTATGATCGCCATCCATATCATTACCGGTGAAGCGAAAAGTGCTACCATGTCTGTAGAATACAGACAGCCACTGCGTGAGTGCTTGGAAATCCCAGAGTGGGTCATGCGGGTGTAAACGTTGACATTTCGAAGCGCAAGTCCAACCCAGCGGGCCAATTCACCTCTTTAGACACAGATGCCCCCAAGGGTGGAGGGGGCAAAATCGATCCTCATTCCAGAGCACAGCGCTGGTAATTGGATGGCACTCTGCCGAAGAAGGGTTGAGGGACACCGCAAACCATAAAGTGGGCTGTGAGTGGGAGTGACGATAACCCGAGTACACGAACGATAACGCACGCTTCTATCCGTCCCTCCCTGAACGCGGACCTCAAACTTTCAAAGTCGGCAGGTTGGAATACCAGGAAGTTTCACTGCACGGTTCTTAGTCATGATCTGTACAAATAGTCTTTATGATGTAGCTGTCCCCTAAAGATATCAGGATGTCTTCGCTATTGATTTTTAGGAGCGTTTCTCCTGCAGGCTCTGCAGCAAAATGGCAAACAGTAGCACAGAAGGAGTCATAATCACTACAAGGGGAGAAGGAGGGGAAAAATCAATCCGGGTTATACCGGACCCCAGGATCCTATTTCTTTCCTTGGCTTATCCCATGCAATCTTGCTCTCTCTCTCTCTCTATCTCTCTATCTCTCTCGCTCTTTAAAACTCTGTGTTCCTTTAAGGATCTTACAAATTTGCCTTGCTGTCACACCCTGAACACTACGCTTCAACACTCTTCACTGGTTGTCTTGGTGTTGTCGCCAGTTTTCTTGAGGGAACATGTTCCACGCTGTTCCAAATCGTTTATCTTTCCCCAACACAAAGCAGCAGATCATGGGAGAAGAGAGAAGGCTGTGGTGATGTTTCTTTGCCCCATCTGCCTGTTTCTGTTTGCCAGCTTTCCAGCTCCGTGCTCTTTTTCCTACCCTTGTTCTTGTTGGGTATTGTAAATGTTTCAGCATTTTGTACCTTGCTCGAAATGTCAGGCATATCAGCTCTTTGATTCATGTGCCGCTTCTCTCTAACGTGTCGGCGGCAGTCTAATACCCTGGACCGCAGATGTATTTCAGTTGCTTTATTTGTCTTCATAACAGCGTCTTTACTTGGTTCTTGGCTATGTTCCATATTTCAATTTGATGTCCTGTTTTCAGGATTTTAGCCCTCCCTGCATGTCTTTTAGATCTTTGAGATCTTGGCTTTGGTTATCAAAATTTAACCTTGGACCTCCAGTGTGTCTGTCCATCCTGCTTCATAGTCAGGACGTGTTGGTCTTTCTTGCAGGTACTAGAGCACTGGTTCTCAGAGTGGGGTCCAGGAAGCATAGCCAAGAGGGTTCATGGTTTATTTAATTAATATATGAAATTACAACCCAACTTGATCATTTTTGCTAACTATTTTGTTTTGCGAACTACGGTTAGCATGGATCTAAAGATACATAGCTGGTAATGGATATAATAATGTCTTTGTGCAACATTTATTCTGCTGTTCATGCTCGTGTATCAGTGGCTTTATTGCAATTGAAGTTCTTTGGAGGGTTTTTTTGTTTTGTTTTGTTTAGTTTTTTTTGTAAATGAGGGAGAACTAGAAACTAATGTACACAACACATAAAAAAAAATATTCTTGCGTTTCCATTCACCTTTTGACATCAACATGGCTTTATTTGGCAAAATTGCTATTTTGGGATGTATTTTCTTTCCCCCACACATGCATATGAAACAATGAAGCTTCAGAGGTAAACAGTAAATATGCTTATAGCTTCCATTTTTCATTTTCCTTCTACCCCCTGCAGCAGCAAAGCTGCAACCCAGCTCTACATTACTCCCAAACTAAGTTTATATTATATATATATATATATATATATATATATATATATATATATATATATATATATATATATATATACTGAAAAGTTAGTATTGAATTGTTTCCAAAGCACCTTTTGTTCCAGCAGCTGCACTCAGATTTGCTTTGGGTAGACCCATTTTCCAGAGAACACTGGTGAGAGCCTATTGACCTGCTTTGTTGCTGAGAGTTCCAGCTTTGTCAGAAGCCCCTGCTGGCTCTTCTCATTGTTTCACTTGGACTACAATTCCCCCAGGAGAACGTCCACCTGCCATTTACCTCTTTACCATTACACACTCTCTGAACCATTTAACCACTGCATTTCCACCAGTTTTAGACTGACACACACGACATCTGGTCATTTTTTTTTATTATTCCTCTTAGCCATTTGAGTGTGTGGCTTCTTGAAGGGAGAAAAACATAAACCTTATTGTTAACATTATTTAATGTTTCTTTACCATTTACTTTAAATGCAGTTGGAAGTAAAACTTTACAATTGCAATATTGTGGAGGCTGTGGTGCAGGTGGTAGAGTGGGTTGTCCACTAATCGTAGACTTGGAGGTTCGATTCCTGGCCCACGTGACTCCACATGCCGAAGTGTCCTTGGGCAAGACACTGAACCCCAAGTTGCTCCCGATGGTAAGTTAGCGCCTTGCGTGGCAGCTCTTTTACCTTCGGTGAACGAGAACCAGCGTAAAGCGCTTTGGAACCACTAAGGTTAAAATGTGCAGACCATTTACCATTTAAGTGTTTTATTTTTTTCTCAGTTCCATTTTTTCCATAATTTGGTCTTGGCCAGTTCCCACCCACCGGTCAGGTCATCCCCTATAATACAACCGCTACCAACCAGCAAGGGTGAAGGTGAATACCTGCTTCCTCTGAGACACGTGAAGCCAGTTCACCTTCAGTGTGTTCGGCTGCGGCGGTAACCGATCGGCAAGTTTTGCTGCTTGCGTTTGGGGGAGGAGTCGAAAACGGAGCCGTCAAGTCGGATATTTTACATGATGAACTAGATTAGATGTAATATTTCTCAGGTAAACGGAAGTCCGAATCTTACCTGTAGCAACCAGAAATACTTTTCACCTAATAGGTTAAGTTCAAAGAGGTTACGTTCTGGCCAATCCTGTTGTCATCAGAGCTCGTACAGCCGCTCTTGAGAAGCTGCTCTGTCTGAGGGAGCCGGATGCTCTCGTAGCGCTATTGCGGTTCTTTGATGCCGTACATCGCAGTGACATGGCGTCTGCGCCGTCTCGAGTCAGACAAAACTTCTAATCAGCATGCATTGCTTCAAGTCAGCCGCCGATCGGTCTGCTCAACGCCGCATGAAGTCAACTGCACAGGACATCATCGCACATGCAGTACAGACCACGGTGCGATCTGCACTCTTCTGTATACATGAGCTCACAGACATTCACGATTGACTCATTACTATGATTGACAGGGGAGAGAGAGCATGGCCAATTTTGCTCCCAATTTTCAGTAAATTCTCATCAATCTGACCTCTAATTTTAGTGGACGTCATGAAGATAACTTCATGGGCATGTTTCTTTGTTTTGTTTCGTTGACGTCATGACGCAGATCCAAATCCTCCAATGATTGTCCGTGATTCTTGTTTCTAGACCTGTTGGTACTTGAACCAAACCCATTTTGCCGCATGAGTTGGAAAAACCATTTCAGAACCAGTACCCGGTCAGTGGAAAAGGCTTGAGTGAGGCTGAAATGGATACAGTACGATATTACCTTATAATCATAGTCAACCGATTATGCTATGGTGTGTTGAATTTGAATGTTGACGCTGATTGGACGGTAGTGCTGGATGCACCGTTCATGTCAGCGCCCTCGTTTTAGTATGTTATTGCTTCTGTAGTTAACTTGGACAGCATGAATCAGTCCATACATGATTTCGTGGGATTTTCTTGCGATTGTTGCCGCCAAACATTTGGCTTTTTAAAAAATTTGCGATGCAGCATGCGAAGTTTTCGGTTCCTTTTCGTTTTTTGGAAAACTACCTCAATTGAGGAAATTCCGATCGCATGAAATTGTTTGGCACGGCCTTTCGCAGCGATGTTTGTTGGTAAGTGAGACCTTTGAGCAGTATCCCATGTTCGACGCACGCAAATCGACGATGGCATCGACTGAATCCGTCGCTGTGATGACTTCACACGAGGCTTCTTGGCACCCATCTGCGGAGAATCTTCTGTAGTTTCGAAAAAATGGCAAGCTCTTCTGAATGGTGGAGTTTTCTCGATTTTTGCGTCAATTTCTGCCATCGCAAAATCCTGGAGGGACTGATAAATGGAGTTCAAAATGGTTGGTGATCCGGTGAAGCTTTCCGGAGACGTTTATTTACTATGTTTTTGGAAGGAGTGTCGATTCTTTCACAGGTTCAGCTGTAATTAAGTTTTCCAGCATCAGGATGGACGATGGTGTTTAGTGTCTTCAAAAGAGAGAAACATAGAGAAAGGCTGGTGAGGAAATGACTGTTATAACACATGTAATAACGAACTTGTTTCATGAACGTTCCACAACATTAATTGTAGCTGTAAACCGATTATTTATTTTGAAATAACGATCTCATTCTTTAATTAATAATAAAATTGTCATTTCTAGCAAATTACTGTCGTACTAGATTAATGTAACACTTCAGGACATGCACATATTGGAAAATAATCATCTTCAACATGGTAATAGCTCTGCACGTCTCATTGGGCCCGATCACGCCCGCTACGTCGTGTTTTATTTCAAATTTAATCAGACCCGGATGTGATCTTTTCTGACACCTGAGGCTTTGAAGAGCAAACAGAATACGGTTGGTGTTAGTCCCTCCCACCCCCTATAGTATATTATAGTTTTAATATTGAACTGTCCATCGAGAGACGAGAATCGTTTGTCAAATACCTTTTATATTGAAGATCATCGAGACTGGTTATTGCAGTGTAGCTACTCATATGTCTGCAGAACATATTGAGAGAGGCATTATTTATGTTATTATTCAGAGTCAGTGTCTTTCAGGATGAAGTTCATTTCACAGTAACCTCCATGATCTCCTGGTTGTGTGCTAGTCTCTTTAGAATGGCAGGCCTGGAAAGTGTGCTGGTCTTGCTTTGTCGTTCTATTAATTCTTTTGGAACTTGTCCGTCAGTTCTTGATGTGAGGATGCACTTCGAGGTATGCAGATTGTTGTTGTGTGTGTGTCGTTGTCGTCGTCCCCCCCCCCCTCTTAGTGGTTCTAAGACATTAACTTTCACTACATCAAACAGGGACTGTCTTGAAGGTGACTATTTGTGGCTAACGTGACATCTTTGCTCTTGCGTTGATGGTTGTTTTGAAGACGCCTCATTTCTGGTGCCTTCTTTCTGTCTAACTTCGAAACTATGTCCTATCCGTTTGATAAATTGTTACCTCAGCGGATAAAAGGGCTGGATCAGTTGGGTTGGCATTTCATGGATCTTTGCTTCAATATGTTCTGTGAGTGCTATCAAAAAGTCTTCACGGCTATTGCAGAGACGTGCACCTTTTTAAAGCTTCCCAACGACATTACTGATATGCACCATTTGTGTGTGAGGGCGGGGGGAGCATTACGGGCAGGGAAATGTTTGGATTGGAGGGGGGGGGGGAGCAGCTGAAAAAGAAGTGCATCAAAGCAGATGACCGTGTGACTGCTGGGATCGTTTTTTCCAGAGCAACCTCATGAAAGGGAGAAGCTCGCTTTTTTGACTGCTGGAAGGATAAAGAGAAATACATGAAAGGACCGAATTGCCTCTACTTTGGTATGGGGTACACCTCGCTGTGTTTGGGGGGGAAGGAGTGGGTATGACATGGATAAAGTGCAAGTTGAATTGGGAAATGATCATCATCAAAAAGACAGCCTGAGTCACAGTCTTTCTCAGACCTTGCTCTAGGGGTTGGTTCCTCGATGGGAATCTCGCTTACTACTTGTAATTATCTTGTTAGCTCTCCTTTACAACATGAGTAACCTTGCTGTATTTTTGTCGGTGTTCAAGGTACTGTAGGTTTCCAGATGCAGTGCCAAATAACATTCAAACAATACGTATATGCAGTATATATCGTGTGTATGCTAATCTAATGCGCGTCGTAAAGCGAATGCAAATTTAGAAATGTTTCCATGGTTGCGTTTGAACTCCCTGTTGTTGGAATTAGGACTTCCAGAGTGGTTCAAGCTGACAGGAAGGCTATGGTACTACAATAAACCACTCTCTCACAAGCGTGGTGTAGACAAGCTTCTCAGTACACACATCACGTCAATTCCTGAGGTGGACGGGCTACAACAGAAGACCACATCAGGTTCCATTCCTGTCAGACAAGAACAAACATCCGAGTCTACAATGGGCACAGTCTCGCCCCAACTGGGAAGTTAAAGATTGGAAAAACATATCGAACACTGGTGAGTGTATACGCGTGCATATTATATCGATACAAATTTCAGCCAAAATGTCTCTTTCTGCACATCTTCCATCTAGAACTTTCAGCTGCAGAGCTCATGATTGCACCATATTAAGATCCTTTTACTTAGCTAGCCATCACTAGGCTTTTTCTGCACTGTCAAATAACACAATTAACCTGCTCGCCCTATTCGCAGGCTGACATTTCACTGTTTAAATGTCTTCTTCGAGTTGTCCCTGTGTGCTCAGCTGATTGGTGGACAAATTAAAGAAAAGCTGAAATCCAAGAGATTAGTCTCTCATTGTTAATATTCACTATATTTAAAAATAGAGATTCGTATAGTGGGCCTATCGTGAAAAGTAGAGCTACGGTCATTTGCTGGGGGAATTGTCAGAGCACTGCTCCATGCGAGAGATGAAAAAAGAAGAAGAGAAAAAAAAACAGTGGTCAAAATGTGCAAAATCTCTTTCTCACAATAATTTTTTCCCCCCATTTAATTGTTAGAGATCATTGAGTGTTGTGTTAGGTGTTTCCTTGTGCGTTACAATCTTTTAAAATGTTTAATACCTGTATAATCCCCATCCAAAAGTATTGGAACAGCAAGGCTAATTCTAGCGTTTTCATTATACATCGAAGACATCTGGGTTTGAGATCAAAAGACGATTGAGGCGATAGATCTGATCGAAATTTCAGCCTTCATTTCGTCTTATTTACATCTCGACGTGTTAAACAACTTGGAACATGGCACCTTGGGGTGACTTTGGCGCAGTTGGTAGAGCGGGTTGTCCACTAATCGTAGGGTTGGTGGTTCGATTCCCGGCCCAGGTGACTCCACATGCCGAAGTGTCCTTGGGCAAGACACTGAAGTTGCTCCCGATGGCAAAACTAGCGCCTTGCATGGCAGCTCTGCTACCATTGGTGTGTGAGTGTGTGTGAATGGGTGATTGAGACACAGTGTAAAGCGCTTTGGATAAAAGCACTATATAAGTGCCCATTTACATTTACCTTTTGTTTGAACCCTCGAGTGATTCAAAATATTTGATCACGTAACTGACAGGTGTTTCTTGTTGCCAAGGCGTCCCCTGTTATACTGATAATAATTAAAAGCTCTGAATACCTACTCTTGGTTTGCGCTCTGGGTTTCACCCGTGAAAAAGGATAAACCAACATGAAGTCCAGAGACCTGTCGATGGGAGAAAAGCAAGTCATTCTGAAGCTGGCTGAGAAAAGAGCCATTACACAAACATTGGGCATAGTTAATAAAAAAAAAAATGTGGAATATCTTTATAAAGAAAGACCTCTTGACATCCCACATGACCGTCTAACCATTTTGAGAGTTTGGTCGAGAATTTGTTCTCCCCATTTCCATCTTGAAACCTGAAATACACATACTGCATACTTTCAGTTCCCTTCTAATCCCTCCAGTATATATTTGCTGAAGACCGAAAGATTTAGGGAGCGTTTCCACCTACAGGGGATCGATAAAATAACAGAAGCATGTAACACTATATTGATACTGAGGACGTAATATAAAAGCTCACACTGATGATGAATATTGGTGTATATATTATTTTTAAGGAACCATTTAATTCCATAACCGGTTTTGTGCATTTCTAAATTGTGCTGGAAAACCCTGATGTGTATTTTGATTGGTTTATCAAATTGTGAAAATGTCCACCTTTAACACCGTGGTGGTATTTGCCATATTGTGAGATCGTTATTTATTCAACATAAATATCGTTAATTAGGGAATAAAACACAAGAGCCATGTTGTTATAGGAAGATGATCTACATCAGGTTGGTGTGATCTGGCCTAACATGGAACATTTTTATTTTGCATTTACATGAAGTGTTTTTTTTTTTCCCTCTTATACCGCAACAGTTTGCCGACAATTACCATTTTCATTTGATTAAAATGAATAAATCACGCTTTCTGGTTTCTCTTGCATTATTACAGTTGCATTATAACCGCTATTCCTTCACCAGCCTCTCTTTTATTTTCACTCTCTATTAAAGTTTCTTTAAAAAAAATTTGCGTCAAAAATGAATCGACAACTTGTCGTCAGAGCAAGAAACCGGGAAGACTTCTGTCCTGAAGATTCTCCCATGGTAGAAAACTGACCGCTACAAAGCGCCGACACTGGAGACTCCTTACAGAAAGCTTCACCACATCAATAATAATATATTTTTTCCTTGTTAAATAGCAATTTTTTTTGCAATGCATTTTTTTTTTACTACTACTAGGGCTGTTGCTATAGAAACGTCACATTGATCGGTTTCTATCATTAGAATTACAGCTAGAAATGCTCTCCGAGCTACTGTTCTAGAAAATGAATCTTCGTCTCAATCAGCGTCTGACCGCGCTGAGATCCACGCATTATCGAAGACATTGTTTAATGCATGCTATTTATATGTTTGGTAAGCCACGTTCTCGGGTGTTGTCACTGTTGCCTAGTGGAATACTCACTCATGTAAAGAACCTTGTTTGCAAAGTTGCATCCTCCACCTACACGTACGCGAGCAACCTTCTCCCACAGAAAGCATGGTGAAACCATAGTGCTCTGTCTCTGCTCTTGAATCCCATCCACTGTTTCCTCAATCCATCCTCCCACCATTCCGTCCTTTTTCTGCTTAGCCCAGGAGGATTACGCCATTCTTCAGAGGACTATATCATAGTGAGTAGGCAGCTGAGAGCAACAGCGAGCCCCTTAATGACACACTAACACCCACACATGAGCAAACCCAATTTTACTCTGACAAAAATAACAGCCATTCTACGTTCCATTGCATATAAATTGCTGGTCGATACTGTCCACTGCTTCGCTGACCCTCGTGCTTCGATTTTTTTTTTTTTCCCCTGCTCTTCTCCCTACAGCTGAAGTCATTTGAAGGAGATTAAGTGAGCCTTTTTGAATACCGTCAGGCCCACCAGATCGATAGAAATGACAACTGGTGAAACGAACGAGTAAGCCACACGCTGATACCTCCTCGTTGGTCTTTTTTTTTTTTTTTTTTTTACCCAAAAAAGAGTCTTGGTAATACTTGATTCCATTGCTCTCTCGTAATCCCATTAAGAACGTGAATGGCTCTCCTTTGAAAAGATCCGATGCCAGAGGAGAGGAAGGGGAACATGTCGAATGCCTATTGGATTAGCATAATCCGACGGCGTATCTTATGCTCCTCTTTTGGTGGGTGCTTCGTCGGAGGCCAACGCTCCATCTCTTGTGGTGTAGCTGATAAGGGCACTATCTCGGAATGGGTGATTTTTGTCTTTATTCAGTGCCATCAGTGCTGTTTTTCTCTCTTAAAAAAAAAAAGTCAAATTTTGACATCTCACAAGCAGGCCAGCTTCATCTGAATCATCGCATTTGTCCAAAGCAGATTTCTGCCCAAAGGCAGCTTAAACAACTTTCATTGTGTACATTTTAACAATAAACTATTAAAGCATCTTGGAGACACCTCCTGAAATAAATCAAAGTGCGTGCATGTGTTTTTGTAAATTAGCCCAACATGTGATTTGATTTTTCCATTCATGAGCGTCTAATACGTACAATAAAAACCGTGTGTTTTTTTCCGTCCTCTACCAAGAAGTTCAGGAGAAACTTGAACCCACTCAAGAACCTGAAATCTTGCCCGTTCCCTGTGAGAGAGAAAGAAGGTGAAAATAGACAAAAACAGGAAGGAGAAAGGACAAGAATGTGCTGTGACGCCTAGCTTTTTCTGGCACCCTTTTTTTTATTTTAGAGACAGATATTGTCAGTGTCTCGGCTGCTATAGAAACTTTTGGGCGTGGGAGATGCATGGCATCAGCAGAACGAAGCGCGCTGGCTGTCACGGCAGACATGAGCTGAGCTGTGCCAAACGAAGGCACTGCTGTTCATTAACGCGCTGTTCAGAAGCTCTGAGCCATGGCAGATCATGCCTTCATGTCTCCCCATATGTCCGTCTCTTCTGGTCATTAAGTCTAACCTCTGTGTCAGGAATGTCCATAGGCAGCAGTGACTTTGCTCTGCTGCGTACCTGCTGTGAAACATGAGGACACGTCTGACACAGTGGGAATATAATGAAATTTCTCAAGGGAAACGGGGGGGGAAATACACGAAGACTTGGGTCACATAAAGGTAGCGCCTCAGAGATTTTTGTTCATCAACATTGCAGATTAGTATGTCAATACTGACTATTAACGTCATCATCGAGCTCCGTTTTGGACGTTCTGTTCCTTGCTGAGTAAAAAAAAAAAAAAACATTTTTAATTTTTAAACCTTCCAACCTTTTTTTTTCTTTCTTTCTTTCTTTCTTTCTTTTAAGTTACGTAGATAGATAAATAGGTTTCTTCATTACTTGCATTGTCTTGATTTCTGTGAATCGAGTTTCGTAGTTGAAATAAACACGTGGTCTTTTTCAACAGCACCATCGGCACACTACCAAGGCGCAGTATTTCTCTATTCGAGCAAGTTCAATGAAATCGCCTGGACGTTTTCAGCATTCGGTACAGATAATGAAAGGTTTATAATTTGAACATTAAGTTGTCTTAAGTCGTGTTTTTTTGTGTTCTGTGAAAATTGGCACATTTTTTCCTCAAATTTTTGCGCAGCTTGCATACGATTAGATCATTAAACCCAGATGTCTAAAACTGTTCCAGTGACGTGTATAGCGTAGTGGAAAGAAATTGGAGCCACTACATATGGTACTAGAGCAGTTTCCTGGAAATTTTATGAAAGACCAAGCTCCAAAGTGGATATCAAATATAATGAGTTTTTATTAGTCACGTACATTACAGCAGAGTGAAATTACTCCCCCATTAGCATGTTAGGAGGTTGGGGTCAGAGTGCAGGGTCAGCCACGATACAGCACCCCTGGAGCAGAGAGGGTTAAGGGCCTTGATCAAGCACCCCACAGCGGCAGCTTGGCAGTGCTGAGGCCTGACCTTCCGATCAGTAACCCAGAGACCCTTAATCGTCCAGCCACCACTCCCAAAATACGTCTACTGGATATTTTGTATTGTTCCTGTTGAGATGCGAGGTACTGTGCGGTAATTTGTCCCTTTCATTTAGAGCAAGTGTTCGATCTGAGAAGTGCAAACATATGTGTGTCATTTGAGATGCTTTCAGAATTAGGTTGTGTGCTTGGTGATGCAGCTACATCACCTCATGAGCACAAAGGATAAGAACTAATGAGGAGTTGTGTTGAATAGTCATAGCTTTTCCTATGAGGTCTTGCTTCCTAGTGACTTTTCTGAGAGATCAGGGTACAGGTGTGTTGTGTACCTGCTGTGTCATTCTCCCATCGCGGGATATCTTTAATGAGAACACTGTACATGCCTGGTGGTGTATAGTTACATCGTATAGAAGTGTCAGTTTCCTGCTGCGTTTTCCTTTTTACACCACACCACAGTATAAAAGAAACTTTTTTTTTTTCAGCCACCGAGATATTAGTTGTACATGTTGCGTGTTGTTGAGGTAAACGAACAAGTTCCTCGTTAAGATGTTCTTGTCTAATTAAATACAGACACAGCAGGTGCTTTTCTTGGTTTAGTCTTGCATTACTTTATTGTGTCAAATGTATTGTTTGTTTTAAAAAAAAAACATGATATTGATGCAAGGAACGAATAAAGCTGAGTTATTAAAAAGCAGGAGCTCGTTAGCAGGCGGTTTGTGCATGTGGAACATCTGAGGCACTCTGACATTCAGGTCAGGTATCTGGCATTTTGCCTCAGCTGTGAACTTGAATCAGGATTTTGAGGGGTTTTTTTTTTCTCCCCAGATGCACGGTGGGAAATGTTACCTTTTTTTTTTTTTATTGCCGATCACAGAGATGAATGAACATTCTCGCTATGCAAAGCGTGTTCACCTCTGCTCCAGCTGAATACGTACTAAATGGAGCTGTAGCCACACCCCGTCCTGAATATCAATGAGAAAAAAAAAAGTTTGCCGTTGATTTTTCTGAGCCACAGAAGGTGGGTCACACGTGGGTCAGCAAAGTATTAGCTGCTTTAGATTTGCTTGTGGAACACTGAAATCAAGAATAAAAAGAAAAGGTGCTTCCACTTCCTGAGGCTTCCCAGGAGGTGAATCAGCGGATAATAGACACATGGAGTGTTCATGTGTTGTTTTGGGTAGGATCAAGGCTTGAAGTGGTGGGGTTACAGCTAGGTCGGAAAATATCAAACACTGTATGTACAGGGTCGGGGGTTCGATTCCCACGGTGACCATGTGTGTGCGGAGTTTGCATGTTCTCCCTGTGCTGTGGGGGTTTCCTCCGGGTACTCCGGTTTCCTCCCTCAGTCCAAAGACATGCATGGTAGGCTGATTGGCGTGTCTTAAGTGTCCGTAGTGTATGAATGGGTGTGTGAGTGTGTATGTGATTGTGCCCTGCGATGGACTGGCACCCTGTCCAGGGTGTACCCTGCCTCGTGCCCGATGCCTCCTGGGATAGACTCCAGGTTCCCCGCGACCCTGAAGGATAAGCTGTATCCTTCAGGACAGTGGGTGAGTGGTTTAAGTTTAAATGTTTATTACTGCACATAATGTTAGCATTATTTACTGAAGAATAGTTTACTTTATTATCAGTCCGTACATGTTCTTAATATCCATATTCCTTAATTATCTTTGGATCTTGTGTTTAAATTAGAGCTGCAAGACCATTTGACCTTAATTTTCAGCTGTCCAGTTTGGATGAGTCAACTGGGTGAGCAACTGGGTCGACTCTTCGTTTATTCTCTCTCTCTCTCTCTCTCTCGTTTCAACCATAACACGAAAGGGCACATGGTGAAACAAAATACAAAAATAATCACTCAAAAAGAAGGGTAAAACAACATAAATAATCGCACAGGTAAATAAAATAACACTATACACACAAACTGAAATGGGTATATAAGTATATAAATGATGATTTAAATAAAGATGAAACAAGATTACCGAGAACTCAAAACCAAACCTACCCCTCCCATTCAACCATAACGCGAAAGGGAAGAGGAGGAGCCAAAACAGGAAATTACACAAACCAATGACATCACGACAAGCAAAAGGGAAAGCACCCACACAGACAGACAGCCACACCAGGTACACATCTCCTTTTGTGTAATTCTACACATTCAATTTATGGAATATTCTCCATACCTGTTACACATGCTGAGATGCTTTTTTTTTTTTTTCATTTCCACCCACAGGACTGTCGCTCACTCAGTGTTTTTGTTTTTCGCACCAATCTGTGTAAACTCTAGTCACCATTGTGTGAGATAATCCCAGGAGATTTACAAAACACTCAAACTAGCCATGCCACGGTACTCTGGCACCAACATCCATGCCACCGTTAAAGTCAACGTGATCAGACTTTTACTTCATCCTGATATTTGATGTGAACATTAACGGAAGCTCTTGATCTGTATCTGCACGATTTTATACATTGTGCTGCTGCCACATGATTGGCTGATGGTACAGATGTTCCTAATAAAGTGGATGGTGAGTGTAAATTGTATGACCATGTGGGGAAACTAAGAATACATCAGCCAGTCAAGTTGTCATTTTTGGGGTTTTTTTTGGTCCACTCTGCTCCTAAACTATCTATCTATCTATCTATCTATCTATCTATCTATCTATCTATCTATCTATCTATCTATCTATCTATCTATCTATCTATCTATCTATCTATCTATCTATCTGTCTGTCTGTCTGTCTGTCTGTCTGTCTGTCTGTCTGTCTGTCTGTCTGTCTGTCTGTCTGTCTGTCTGTCTGTCTGTCTGTCTGTCTGTCTGTCTGTCTGTCTGTCTGTCTGTCTGTCTGTCTGTCTGTCTGTCTGTCTGTCTGTCTGTCTGTCTGTCTGTCTGTCTGTCTGTTGTCTGTCTGTCTGTCTGTCTGTCTGTCTGTCTGTCTGTCTTTGTTGTCTTTTCTGTCTGTTTCTTTGTTGCTGTCTTCTCGTCTGTTGTCTGTTGTCTGTCTGTCTGTCTTCTGTTGTTGTCTGTCTGTCTGTTGTCTGTTTCTGTCTGTTTTTTTTTTTTTTTTTTTTTTTTTTTTTTTTTTGTTTCTGTCTGTCTGTCTGTCTGTCTGTCTGGTGCTCTCTGAACCTCACACTTGCTATAGTAGCCCGCAGATTAACCCTGTATTTTTCTGTAGAAAATATCCTTCGGGTTCTTTGTAAACCCAAGCAGGAAGTAGACATGGTAATTTACAAGAGTCGAGGCTCAGCAGTCAGGCCATTAGTGGCCATTAAGACCCGTCTGCTGAATGCTTGTCGGCTTCCTCGGTGAGCGCGGAGGCGAGTGAAAATAGAAGGTATGTCAAAAAACGTTCCACTTTTCTTCCCCCCACTATTTGCTGGATGCCTCGGCTTCTTTTAGAAAGAGGAGTGAACCTTGACACGTTGGAGGACATCTGCAGGGAGTTGGAGGTGTTAATTGGAGTGTTGATAGCTATGCGGATAGTGCTTTACATGCTGTAAAGGACACTCTCATTCATTCCAGGTGACCTTCTGTGTCCTCCCACATGCCGCGTCTCGTTCTTTCAGCATCCTGCTGGACATGGCTATTTACCCGCTCCCTCTGTCGCTGTTTATCCACTTTACCGACCTCTCCTAGCTTGTTCTCCCAAATCTATTTCTGAACCTTGCTCCTTTTTCTATTTCCCCTTCCATTCAGACCGTTGGATGTGGGTTTCGCATGGCCATTTTCCTACTCTCACTCCCCGGTGTGTGTACCTGCAGGGTGTGAACTGACACCAGACCTTTCCTGGCTTTAGTGTGAGAATGAGACTGACTCTGTGGGTCAGTGCCAACTCGTTAGAGCACAACCTTATGTGACCTAGCGCTCTCACGCATTGGCAAGAGTAGGCTACATATACTCCCTATCTTTTCAGACTGATCAGACCAAGACGAGTTTGTTTTCTCCAATCAGACTCTCAACATGAAATGCACAACTAAATGAACCCCAGAGAGTTGTTTTGCCTAAACATTGTAATAATTCATCACAACATCTCTCACATCCACCCACTACGGTACAGAGCTGGCTGTAACATTGATGCCGATATTGGATATGCCGCTGCTGATGGCAAACATAGTTAGTGGGGAAATCAATCAAACATGAATATAAGACATCTTCAGCTTGTGTACAATTATGGCAATGGTGAGCACTTGTTTAAATAAATAAATCCATATGAATTGAGAAGGAAAATCTAAACGCATTCTTTCACTCTCATAGATCATGTCTTGGAAATAATACGCCCGGTTTAGAAATATCGTTAAAACATTTGTATCACCAAAATCATTCGGCGCGAGTTTGGACTAATCGACCTCTCGGTAGTACACAGCGAATTTTTCATTCGACGGTATTTCTGAGCGTTATGGATAAAGAATTATGTTGTTGGAAAGAAAGAGAGAAAAAAAACAACCCTCTGTTTTGCACTTAGTGAATTATCAGGATACTTCAGATCAGGTCAGCAACAGCAAATCTTTCTAAAAATGGGTGTTAAAATTGGATTTGGTCGAAAGGTAGAAACGTGTAGCTGTTTTATCCAGTTGCCAAAAACAAACAATTGTACGCTAATAATCAGATTTCCTCTCTGTAGTAACATATTTATGTTAAGTTCATTTGCCGCACTTCCCAGATGAAATTCATTAAGAATAGTTTATATGGCTGTAATTAGCGATGGTTTTATTTTTATCTCCCATGCAGCATCTGCAGTTGTCAGTTTCAATATGGAACCAATGACCTACTGAAAATGTCCTTGAAGGAGGTAGTCTACTATGTGTAAAATCTGCGTTTCACTTCTACCCAATCAGCAGTTATGCTTAGTTTAAGCCAACCCCCATACATAAAAAAAATAAATCAATAAATTATTCCTTATTTGTAAAATAAATAAATAGCCAGGAAGATATGTAGAACATGCATCCATACATTTTCTGTACGTCGTATCCTACACAGGGTCACAGAGAGCCTGGAGCCTATCCCAGGGTACTCTGGGCACAAGGACTCGTCCATCCCATAATTAAACACGCACCCGCACACAATGGACAATGTAGAAATGCCAATCAGCCTACAACAAAAGACAGCCTACATGGCTTTGGACTTCGGGGAGGGAACCAGGGTTCCTGGAAGAAACCCCTGCGTCATGGGGAGAACATGCAAACTGTGCGCACACAGCGGAGGCAGGAATCGAACCCCCAACTCGGGAGGTGTAATGCAGGTGTGCTAACCACTATGAAACTATGTCCCTCATATATGTAGATCAAGGTTAAAATAAGTACATAATGTTTACGCTCGCGTTTATTCATTTAGCCGACACTTTTATCCAAAGCGACTTACAAATGAGGAAATACAAGCAAAGCGATACATCAAGAGGAGAACAATTCAAGTAGTGCTACTATACAAGATCTTTTAATTGAGTTCTCGAGATGCAACATGTGCAGAGTAGGGTTTTTTTTTATTATTATTATTATTAGGTTTTTTTTTTTGTGAAGGTTGGCGTTTTATGGGTTGATTACGTACTCACGGAAGAGGTGGGTCTTCAGCTGTATTTTGAAGATAGTGAGAGATTCTGTGGTCCGGATTGAGGTTGAAGTTCATTGTACCTCTGAGGGACAGCTAATGTGAAGGTTCTTGAAAGGGACCTTGAGCCACGGTGAGTAGGCACTACTAAGCGTCGGTCATTAATTGATCACAGATTGCGTGAGGAAACGTAAGTCTTCAGGAGAGAGTTGAGGTAGGAGGGTGCTGTTCCAGACAAGGTCTTGTACGTGAGCATCAAGGCCTTGAATGTGATACGGGCGGCTACAGGAAGCCAGTGAAGCAAGTTGAAGAGGGGTGTGACATGGGTTCTCTTGTGCTGGTTGGAGACGAGATGTGCTGCTTCATTCTGAATCATCTGAAGGGGTTTGATGGAGCTGCTGGGAGGCCCGAGAGTATTGCGTTGCAGTACTCCAGTTTTGATATGACAAGAGCCTGGACTAGTAGCTGTGTAGCCTGTTCGGTGAGATAGGGTCCAACATAAATAATGCATTAAGCCGTGGCCTTAGCATAAGTGTATCAATGTGCTGAGTAAACCCGTCTGGAAAACTGATTTCTGGTCTGGAAGGCTTGTTTGTTTCTCCTGTCAGTCATTTTACAGACACTTTACTCTACAGGCCACTGAAGTTCCTGGCGGTGGAGCTTTGTGAACATGGGTGGGAATCATTCGAATGTCAAACCTACCTAACCGTTAAAGACCTATTCTTGGAAAAAGAAAGAAATAATTTTACCTAATGCACCTTTAATGTTTTTTGCTCTCACAGGATGCTTTACCGCTACTTTTTGATTTTACTCAGTAGATATATTTATGATATAAATGTTTGCGTTTTTATGACCACACATGGTTGAAATATGTTTGCGAGTTGCTGTAATTTATGATGATTTGACGATGACTTTCACCATGCCATGTGATTGCAGAAAAGGAAGTGCAAACAGCACTTCCTTGTCATGTGATATGCCTTTTTTTAATGTTAAATGTAAGGCCGCGTTTCTCCAGTTACATATTAAAATAGTAGTTTTGTATTATTGCCTGTCCAAAAAGTGGAGATAAATTCATTGTTGCCATATGGCAACACCATGCAGTAAAGTGTTAATGCATGCTTTTTCAATAATCAGTGCAGAGAAGCAAGAGGGAAAAGCAAGATGAGCACATGCAAAGAGAGAGAGAGAGAGAGAGAGAGAGAGAGAGAACTAATTATGGATGTACAACATAATAGATTAGAGATTAGATTGGGGTATATTAAATATGAAGCTGGTCACAGTTTTGTAACGTGGAGCTCGTTAAAATTTTGTTCCATGCTACAACCCTAGTAATGTAATATATATATATAAAAATCAACTAATGATTGGTAGTAATCTATCTGCATAGATGGAAGGAAACCTGCTGTCCTGCTGAGCCGCTCTTCTCCGCATGTTGATTCTTTTGAAGGAAATGTAAGCACTTTCCCCTCATTTGGAAACAACAAAATGAGACTACAAAATGTTAAAAACAATCTGCATCTGTAAACCCAAGTCATTGCAGTAAAACTGATTTTGACTGCGTAATCTATTAAGGATTATGAGCATCGTGACCAATATGGAATAGCCAATAACCCCTTTGTGATGCCTTCTACTAATTCGGATTTAATCACGGACAGTCCGTTATCACGAGCTTATGCAGAAAACCGAGCATTTAAAATTTCAAATAATGCATGAAATTAATGATGGCTAATCTTTTTTTTTTGTTTGTTTTTGTTTTTTTGCGTCAATTCTTCATTGTTTGCAGAAATACGTTTCTAAGCCACTTTACTGTCTCCTATTCCACATATGCTACCAGTTTATTCATCACAGCGTTATGACTACTCTTTGTAAACTCTCACAAAATAATTAGCTTTAGATGACCGCAGGCACAGATTCACAGCTAGTTGAAAGTGTCTTTAGAAATGTGCAGGTCTCAAAAACTTCACGGCAGACAACATAATGTGAAGCTGATCCAGACACTCGCTTTCCTACTAAAGAGTCTCATTCAGGGTCAAGGTAGCAAAAGGGCTCGCATTTATACAGATACTGTATGCTATGCTGAAAAAGGTGAGTAACATACATGTAACGTGGCTCCATCTGGCTTTGAAATTTAGTACTACATGACGGGTAAAATTTTAACTTGACATATGTCGTCTCGGACTGGGGTTGTTCTCAAACTAGGGATGTGTTTAACCCAACACGCAAGGTTGTGTAGCACGTTTAAATGTGTACATATATATATATATATATTATTATTTTTTTTTTAATTACAGGCTGTGTGAAAATTCATAATACGTCTTCTCCTATCCACTCGGGTAGGAGAAAATTTGTACCTCTTAATAAATGCACGTTTAGGAAAGGCGGTTAAAAGTGAACCGCATTCAGCGTGTATTCTTTGGTTTGCCCATTTGGGAAACACCTGAAGGTTTTATATCTACACGGTAGCAAATCATGAAAGAACCATACAAATGAGTGTTTGGGTACAAGATCCATTAATTTATGAATAAATAAATGGATAAGAATAAAAAGTGTCCTAGGGAGAACCTCGTTTGGAAGCTAAAAACCCTTAAGCACTAGATCAATCAATGAGACACACTTGAGGAGTTCCTTTTTGATATTAATAAAACAATTTGAATCCATGTTCCAAGAGATATTAATGATATTAATGATTTTATTTCACCCCTTCTAACTGCTGGGGCAATGAGAAACACCTACACATGCGTGCACAGTTGAAAAAAAGGTCGCATATTGACATTTGCATTAAACACCACGGTCATAGAGCCACCTTTCCCTCTTCTTCTCACCATGCTTGGATGTCCGATGGAATGCACAGGATTTGGTGCCATTCACTTTGCGACTCCGTAGCATCCTTTACAGTGACTGTGTGGTAATGATGATGCCAATACAGTGCAGCTAGGGCCGGATTTAGAGCACGAGTCTCAATTGCACGACTCTCCATACAGAAGAATTTGTGATGCCTCAATGCAGGAATTTTGTTGAGAGTTTGGACAAACAGCTCATGTGTGACTGAACTCTGTGATGCATGATCTAGATAATAGGCTGAATCACAAGCAGACCGGGCTGGGCCACATTCTTTCTGTTGATGCCTTTGTCACGTTTGCAGGTGGCCTTACCAGATGAACCATCCAGATATGTGCTGCCTTAAGTACTGAATGCAGATGCACTCATGACTTATTGCATTGTGTCTGGCATGCCCTAGCAATTCGTTAGCTGTCTTAATGTTACCGTTGGAGCAATCTCTCCAAGCTACAGAAGCTGATACCTCTAAGAGGAAGCAGGTCGATACCTTGCTCCTAACATGACAGTATCTAGGCCATGATATGAGGCTGAACATAAACACCCACCAGGCACAAGAGACCCACCAAGTGATGAGTCACCTTCAGCCTACCTTCAGAGTGCTGCTCCTTGTCCACCCTGAGGTCTCTAGACAGCACCACTAAAGTCTCTCGTCGCTCATACCACCTAGGGGTAAGAGCTGGTTATGGGATGCTTCACAGCTGAAAACTTTACTCCTTGGTTGTCAACTACACTGATCCTTTTGACATTGTCACAGGGATAGAAACTGCAGTTCCTCTGTTGGTTCCCAGATTTTTCAGTTTCAAGGCCTTATTGATTTAAAACCCCAACATTTGTTCTTTTATCAAAAGGAATGATGGATTGTTCTTCCCAAAGCTCAAAACAAGGACTTCTGTTCAACAAACATCTTCGTTCAGAAGAAGGAAGACCATTTTCATCCAGTTCTAGAATTGAGAGAATTGAATCGGTACTGGGGTCCCATCCAGGATGTATTAGTACCTCACACCCAGTGCTCATGGGTTTGGTACCAGATCCATCACAGCCCTGACCAGTACAGTGCTGTTACTAAAGATGGATGAACAAATTTCTTCCTTGATTTTTAAAAAACCAATCTGTGCAACCAATATTTGCTTCTGTACTGTTGATTCTTCTGACTTTATATGCCTGCTTTTGGCCCAAGATGGCTTGCAAGACCTTAAATGCACACTTATATAGCGCTTTTATCCAAAGCGCTTAACACTGCGTCTCATTCGCACACACCAATGGTAGCAGAGCTGCCATGCAAGGCTTGCTATCGGGTTCAGTTTCTTGCTGAAGTGCCCAAGGACACTTCAGCATGTGGAGTCACCCGGGCTGGGAATCGAACCGCCAACCCTACGATTAGTGGACAACCTGCTCTACCAACTGCGCCACAGCCGCCCTCCTTGGTATTCATTACTGCCCTCACTAGTTGTCAGAACCCCCTGGTGGCTTCCTTCCAAGCAGATCTGCTGTCCCCAATGGATCATGAGATTTGGCACCCTCAGCTCAGTCATCAGTATTTGTGCGTCTGGGACTCTTCCAAAGTCCTCTAGGTTCCCAGTGTGGAACCTCGCCTTTATGCCGGAGTCCATTAAGGACCCCACTTCTGGACTTATACAAAATGCAGAGCTGATGTGTATCTTTGGAAAAATATATTGTTGTTGTTGGTTTTTTTGCTAGTGATCACTTCAACTAAAAGCTTAAGATTGCTTTCATCATGAGCCTGTCTTGCTCACTTTGCATGCATTGGTTGAATCTAGGACACTGCTTATTGTGCCATCACCAAATTTTGTGATTGGGTTGACTGGCCTTACAGCCTTAAGTGATGGTGAACCTGCAGCGCTTGTTCCTTGGTTCCTTGTTCCATTATTTCGATTGGATGATGTCGATCTCATTGTCAGATGAGCTGCTCGTCTGCCACAGGAAAGAAACAGGGGCTCCTTTGTCTAAATAGAGACTGGGACACTGCATAGTGGACATCATCGTCATGGCTTATAGATGAGCTGAATTCCTAGCACCTACTGTGGCATGCCATTCTGCATTCTGCTTCCTTATGGACATGATTTAGAAGTGTGCCACTCCAGGGAGCCTGTGATTCCAGTGGTGTAAGTGCAGCAGTCATCTTTGATCACCTTTTAGAGTAGTCTTTAAGTATATGATTTATGTTCCTTGTTGGCATAGGCTATCCAGGTGTTTATCCCCTGATGGTTATGAGCACAGAAATAGAACACTAGTTATGTATACAACTGTGGTTCTATGAATCCTTGATAGCCACCAGTTATATATGTAGCTAGCGGTCTCATTAATGTTGAATTTAATCATGTCTGGGTTTTCAGACGATACTAAGTTTGCACATCAACTTTTCAAGCTGTGAATGCTTTTCTCTCGAGGCTTCACATGGAGGTAGAAGGGGAACAAAAGGCTCACACTGGCTTTTTTCCTTCACTGCACTGCAGAATTGCTGCTAATTGTCTTTAGCTCCGCAAGAGTCTGACTCTCAAAAGGCCAGAATGTATATGGATTTTCTAAAATGTCACCAAAGTTTTGGAGCCCCCACACTCCTGCAGAGAAAACCTCATATTCTTACGATAGCTACAGACAGTGGTGAATGGACAGCTCTTCCAATATTAGATATTTATCTGTCTCCCTACCTGCAGTTAATCAAATCATTGTGTGCATATTTCAGGACAGTGTGTCATAAGGCTTTCCTTATAGCATGACAAATGTAAGCTTGTCTTGAGAGGGGCTGAATTTCCCTCCAAAGTACTTTGAAAGCAGCAATAGATTCTGCTTCAAAAACCTAATTTTAGCCTTTTGGTTATATTGACACCCTCTCTAAATATGAAAAAATATATTTTTGTTAAATATATATGGAAAAGTACTTAATGTAGACAGTTAAATATGGTGCTGGCTCTTTAATGTTCTGGGCTGTTTTTCTGCCAGAGGACCTGGACATTTTGTTAGGATACATGGCATCATGGACTTTCTAAAATATCAACAGATATTAAATGAAAACCTGACTGTCTCTGCCAGAAAGCTTAAATTGGGCCATGGTTGGATCTTCCACCAGGACCAAAACATGATCCAAAACATACATCAAAATCAACACAAAAATAGTTTACTGAGCACAAAATCAAGGTCCTCCCATGACCATCCCAGTCTCCTGACTTAAAACCATAGAAAACCTGTGGGGAGGACTGAAGAGGAGAGTCCAGCAGTATGGACCTTGAAATATGAAGGATCTGGAGAGATTCTGTATGGAGGAACGCTCTCAGATCCCTTGCCATGTATTCTACAACCTCATCAGGCATTATAGGAGAAGACTCAGAGCTTTTAACTTTTTTTTTTTTTAAAGATTTATATATATATATATATATATAAACCTGTGTTGTGTTTGCAATTGTTTGATATGCATGAGAGTATTTTTGTGATGATTTTTTATTTGTATTTTTTAACAAAAGAGCAAAAGGTTAAACAATAAAGGCAATTTCTCACAGCTGTCTTTTCTCATATTTACCAAGGGTGTCGAGATTATTGGAGAGCACTGTATTTAATCATTTCAAATAGCAACCTTATGGAGGGTGGAAATGAGCTAAGGTAAGTTAAGGGTTAGTGCTGCGCTGGTTTATATTTTTCTCTTCAATACATTTTGCAGTATTGATGATGTGCAAGTCATCACAAGGCAGCTAAAACCTTGTTACAAGGCTTTTACCATGATCATGAGATATATATATATATATATATAAATAAAGCTACTTCACTGTTAACATTAATTCAGGAAGAACTGGAGCAAAATGAAGCAACTGCCTCGGGTTCAAGCCCCAGCGCTGCCCCTGTTGGGCCCTTGAGCAAGACCCTTAACCCTCTCCTTTCCAGGGATGCCGTATCATGGCCAACTCTGCCCTCTGACCCCAGCTTCCTGACAGGCCGGGGTATGCGAAGAAAACAATTTCACATCAATGAAGCACATCAATTTACCTGAAAGCAGTCACGATATGGGCACATCATTCATTGGTGTTGAATGTAAGGCGTATCTACTACTAACGGGGAAAATCAGTGTTCGAGCTAGATGTAGTGACCGACCATATACAACATGGTCAATGTGTGAGAATTCAGTACAAAGTAACGCTTCAGAGGTAGAGGACTATGAGTGAGAGAGCCACACGGAGGGACTCGGTCATTGTGCCTAATGGGTCTTAGTGACCGGTTCTGCAAGGACAGCTATCAAAGTGGCTCGACCACACAAGTACAGAAAAATAGAGAGGTTTGCAGAATTGAGGGGTAATGAGTCAGGAAGTGCAATCTTCAAGCTGCTGAACTAGAACGACAAGCTAGTTTTCCTACAAGCAACTACGGAGCTTGTCGGCTTCAATTTCATGGTCTTTCCTCCCACCAAGAACGTATTAAAGGAGGACTAGATATCACGCTTCACATCTAGAGAACAGGACTCAAAAAATATTTTCGCTCTGAGCAAAACCAATATCGTGATGTTTCTGTTCTTGGATTTCAACCCCAACGTAACGAACCTAAACCAGTTACAACAAAATGAAAAAGCACTACATTCAGTACTGTTACATAGGATATGTTTAGACCTAATGTAATAAAAACGATTATCAGGCCCAACTTGACGGCTCCAGGGTCCCAGGTTCGATCCTCAGCTCGGGTTACTATGAAGTTTTGCTCGATCTTCCCGTGACTGTATGGATTCCCTCCACGTTCTCTCGTTTCTTGTAAAAAAAAAAAAAAAAAAAACTTGCTCTTAGACGTGAACGAGTATGTGAATGTGTTTGCGTGAAGGACTAGTGTCCAATCCAGGATGTATTTCTGCCTCGTGCCCAGTGTTCCTAGGATAGACTCTGGATTCACACCAATCCTATAAAACCATTTGGAAGTTTGGCGGTAAGACATAGTGCACTACACAGAATGGAAAACAGGACTCGATTAACTGGCACTTGAAGGCACCCCCCAATCAGTAAAGCATGATTACATTTTCAGTTACATTTCTTGGTTCCATGAACTAGTTTAGAAATTCTTAGACTTGGTAATTTGTGTTTGAATTGAGCTGACATGGAGACCATCTCCTCAAAAACGAAGACAACTTGAGGTTCAAAGTCAAATGTAAAATACATCTATGTTTAGTCATAATCACTTTTTTTTTCCACATATTTTATGTCCAAATGTTCCAGAAACCTTAATCATGTGCTCACTTAAACACTTGCTTGTGTTTTGGACAATTAGATAATTAACATTTCTTCTCTCTCTCTCTCTCTCTCTCTCTCTCTCTCTCTCTCTCTCTCTCTCTCTCTTCATTGGCAGCTTTTGAAACTGCTCCAAGTTTGGCATGTGTCAAGATAAATCCAGCAAAATTGCTGTGTAGGTTCTGAATACTAACACAAATGACTTGTTTGTATCTCACACCTGTAGCCCTCTTTTATTCCCTCTTTATTCCTTGTTTTTCATTTCCTAGATTGAATTCATAGCTCATAATACCGATAAGACTCCTCTATCCAACCATGCTCTACTTTCTTCTATCCTTCGATGTTCCTATAGATATCTATTGGATTTCACTACATCTTGACGATACACGCGACCTATATATTTAACACATTTGATGTGTCTTTTGATCCAAACTTTCACACATTCATATATTTCACACTATTATCGTCTCCTATTTAAGTGTATCGGAATATAAATATCGGAATTATTTGGCACATTTCATTTTGTCAATTGCATGTCAGGTTGGTTTTTTCCCCCCAATATATATGTGTATATCCAGGGTGCCAGTCCATCGCAGGGATGTGTGTGTGTGTGTGTGTGTGTGTGTGTGTGTATATATATATATATGTTTTGAAGTTATTCCAAACACTCTGGGCACAGAGTAGCGATGTACTTTTTTGCCTTGATATTTAAGGGCCGTCCTCTTGATTTACTTTAAGTTTTCTAACTTAGAAAGATATTTCTCTTCTTCTTCCTCATATAAGTTTGTTTGCTCCTGTGAGCTTGTTTACTTTTTTTTTTTTTTATTTACGCAGATGACAATATTTCCGTGCCTGAGTTTCCTAGTTTTCCCTACAGTGAACTTCTATATAAAGTTTGAGAAAGTTTGAATTCTTTCGTGCTTGAGACAGAGAAAGTGACTCGCTAGGTATTGCAGCGCCCAGAATGTGCTCGCTGACAGGAAGCTTAAATCACCTCTTTCTCCTGCTTCTGGACATTTTTATTTTTGGCAAAAGCCTAAGCATGCCTTCAACCCACCAAGATCTGTTGCCTAATGTTAAACATGTTGCCAATCATCAGCTCCAGTGATTGCTCTGAATGGTTAATGCCAATTATAAGAGTATGTGGGCATTTTACAGGATCAGGATTTCTTTGGAGCGAATGCTCTCCTCCTGCTGTTCCAATGTTCCAAGATAGAAACACATCCTTACCCATGGTGAAAATGGTGTCGCATATCAAGTTAATGTCAGATGCATTCGACTGTTAGACATTTAGTGGAGAACTGACTGGGAAGTAGACTTCCTCCTCCCATCGTAAACAATGAGCTTGTATTTTACTACGTACTGTATAACAGAGGAACATTTTTAGGATGTTACTCTCTCGATAAATGCCGGTATTTACGACACGTCCTCGCTTGCTTAATGCTGATATTTAAAAATGCTGATTCATTAAAGGTAACGTGGAAAACAAGACTACACGGAAAAAGATAACCCAATAAAAAGTCGTTTTGAAGTCGTACTTAATCCAAATCCAAATATTGGGACAAATTAGATGCATTAAAACACCTAATACACAATATACCACAGTACTACTGAAGTCTCGATTCTGATTGGTCAGAAGATGTTGATTTATTTATAACAGCTCTGACAGCAAGGTAGCACTCATTCTAATACATTTTTGTTTCCCTACTAAAGAATTGTTGTTCTGGAGAAGATTTCTGTAAGGAGATGTTTATTTCGCATTTTTTGGAAGGAGTCTCCAGTATCAGCGCTTTGTAACAGCCGGCGGTAAAGCTGTCGATTTTAATTTACAGACAGAGGGAAGTCTTCAGGATTGAAGGCTTTGCAGTTTCTTGGTAACATGACAATGCTGCGTTTTGTTTGGTTTCCTTTTCTTTTATTGACTTAAAAATGTACGATGTGTTGTACTTGAATTAATCGAGTTTGTAATCAGTGGCAAATTGCTGTGGTTCACGATATCCTCTTATAGGAAAATAATCAACTTGGATCCATGTCAGGCCAGATATAACAGCACACCCCTTTGTGTTTTATTCCTTACTTATCTACTGTTAAGTGGTTAATATGAACATATTCATATACTCTTGGGTACTTTCATTACTTTGTATACCTCATATCCATCTATTTCTATTAAGTTCCTTAGCAATAATTTAGAACTTTTTTTTGGTCTGTATTTTTTGAATATTACAAGCTTGTTTTTGATTGTCGGTTACTTTTGCTTTTAGACATGAACATATTTTATGGTGGTGTGTTTTTCCTTGAAAACATTACAGACACCGGGCCATTGTAACAGTTCAAAAATGACATCAATATTTATACTGGGAAAGTATGAAGGAGCTTAACTTGAATTTCTGGGCCGGCCCATTCAGATAATTAAAACAACCTACAAAATGCACCTTCTTAAAAAAAACACACACACACTTTCCTTTTGCTTGAAAAGAAATGGATTTTAATAGATTTCCCCCACATTGCTATAAACGGCAATACAATGTAACATAAAAGCTAGAGGCAATAAAAAAATACCCCCACATAATTTAGAGTAATATAATGGTAGTATGCAAATGAGAAGAACGGAGAGATTAAAATAAGTATTTAATAGGAGACTAATACTGTATTTGTTTTGAACAAATTTAGGTTGGTAATGGACGTGTTATTGAACAGGACATGGAAAGGATCTTAATCAAGTGAATTTGTGATGACTGCAGATTTCTCATTTGAACAGAATGGGTCCTGCCCACAGTTTATAAAACAGTGCTTGACATTTACATATCGTAATTTTTTCTTCCACTTTTCCCTCTATGATGAACTAGAAATATTTTATACCAAGGCAGCAAGTTGACAAAATGGAGACACTTAAGAAAACGCTTAACTTACAATTTGAGGATTTATAGCTCACACCTAAGATATAAAAGTTAGATCCTTAACACACAACATTTAACAATGCCTATTTATAAAAGAAAAAAAAAATGTTTTTTTTTAAACACATGGATCATACAGAGGAATCGCGTGTAGTGGAATCTACGGGCAATAAGCTCGGGTATCCGCTCATCACATTCTGACTTGTGGCTCGGTTACATACACGATGATTCATTAGACGGAAACAGTGGAAGACTGATTTCACCAGGCTAGAAATAATCTGCTATAAATAAAACGGATCGGCTATAATGTGTAGGCCTGCAGCTATGGAATAAACGAGCTTCTGTCTATAGCATATTAGGTAATAGATACTTAGCGACTTGACATTAGCTGACATTTTGCTGGCCTTGTGTGCTTGTTATTGCTGAAAGCATGGTGGTGTCAAAACATTTTTAGTAACAGATAACCTGATGCTGATCACAAGAGGGTGGGGTAGTGGAGTGTAATGCATTCTCGGGATACTAGATCATTACACCAATTAAATGATAGGAGCTATTTAGGCCTCATTACGAAGCTGTAGGAAATAGAAACACAAATTGGATTGGAAATGGCGAATTCAGTACGGTACCCTCCAATTGGTTCTCATCATCCCTGTATGTTTAAAACAGTTCCAGACCTGGAAAATAATGTGTTTGAAGTGTTTCACAATCTTAACTTCTTGTATCTTAAGAAGTTAAGATACACCGGGACACTGCACCATTTGGACACCATGAGCATAGATAGCTTATGCGTTTTAGACATATTCGTACATGTTACTCTTACCCTTTTCTCCTCTTGTAGTCAGAAACACGTACATGGCAGCGCAGCACAATCAAACGTGTCCCATCCCCCATGCTAGCGAAGCAGCCTGGTTTAATTTAAGAGCACTATTGAGCCCACACACCGGATAATGATAGCTTATCATAGTACTGAGAGGATGATATTGATGAGTGATGGAATGAATTACGTGTAGAGGTCTCGGCCAGATTGCTTTGAATGAGATCCGCGCACGTGCATTTGAGTTTTACAATATTTGGGTGGCTTCATTTGATAATGAGATTGTACGAAGGGGGAAAGTGGGGCCCCCTCCTCAACCCCCCCACCCGTCCACATGCAGGTGTCATTTCAGTGTTCATTTTCCTTACAGCGCTGAAGAGCCCAATTCCTCTGTGGTGTTCTTCATCTTCAGGGCAGCAGCACTTAATCCAAGGTGACTTTCGGCTTTACGTCTGAGCATATAGCACGTCTCCTATAACCCAGTTTTTCCTGCCGATGAGTAATAAGGCAGGGAGAGAAAGAGTACATGCCTCATCCTAGTTCTATATTAGGAATGCTATTTTCCATTGGTAATTCTCACTTACGGCCATTTTTGCACTGATATATATGAGTTCGGGTCCGGTGTAGCGTCTAGGGTGGATGTAACCACTGTCAGTTATGCAAATGGATGGAAAAGACACCTAAACCAAATTTCTGAGGTTAACAATGCACATAACGGTGATTTTTCATTTCATTGGTGATGCAGAAAGTTCTAGAAATCCCTCAGTTTTAAAGCTAAAAAAAATTTCTATATTATTTCAAAGATTTGTAATTTGCAAACAGGATAGACCGAGCTTATAGACAATCCAAGCAGTGACATTTGCATACTAATGCAATTGCCCTTTGTGCTCTTATTGCCAGAAAATGTGACGGATAATCCCAGTAGATCAGTCTGAGGATATTGCAAAAATGAGCATAAAACACAATTCTCCTTTTCATTTCCTTAAAAAAAAAAAAAATTATTCTGAGGCTAAGTTAACACTAAAGCAGTAGTTATTAAGGTGTGTATGAACCCTACTTCAAATATTCTCTTGGAGCATTAATGTTAAAATCACTAAAGCTGTAACATTGCAAAAAAAAAAAAAAAAAAAACCAAACCCTCTACCTGGTCTTCATTCTGAAATGTGACCGTGTGTGTATAAGAGTACAAAGCAGTATTTGACACTGCATGCAGGTCTTTCTGATCACAGATTATATCCTCTTAAGGTGTTGCACCTTGTAACTGAACAAACAGCGATTAAAAGCTAAACCACGAAAATAGAGACAAGCACAAGGTCGGACATTTGTTTATTATACTTGACGTGTTAAGAGCTAAACCAGCTCTCAATAAATAGAAATGTTACGTTGTATATTCATCATTCAGCAGAGGAACATGGATCTATCTACACATGATCTTTTTTCACAAACATGGAAAAACACAAACAGAACTTTCTCTTGGAAGGCCTTTTTCCTGCTCTTTAATAGTGGGCTCCAGAATAATGAGCAAAAATTGTTATAGTATATAAAACAAAAAACTTTCAATAACCTGGTTGTGTCTAAATGCCCATTTTATAATGGGGCATGGGTCTTCGCTCAGAATTAACCAGTCTCATTCAAACTCGGGTTCAAAAGTAATTATTATACACTGGTCATCAAGGAAGTGATTTTGAATAATCCCAAATAAAGATGTCCTGTAGGATGTTCTGCTCATCTTCCTGATTTTGTGTCCAACTGCTGAAGCTGAAAAAAAAGAAAAAAAAAAAGAGTTTACAGAGCATGTGCAGGATCTCATTGTCAAAAAGTTTCGATCAGGAAAAGAGTACAGAAGAATTTCCAAAACATTAGATATACCATGGAACACAGTGAGCTGACATTAATAAAAACAGGACCTCCTGCTTAAATCGACAAAAGGACAGGACAAAAACTTACCAGGGAGGCTGCCAATAGACCTACGGCAACATTAAAGGAGCTGCAGGAATATCTGCCAAATACTGATTACTTGCTGCATGTGACAACAATCTCTGGTATTCTTTACATGTCTGGGCTATGGGGTAGTGTGGCTAAACAGAAGCCCTTTCTCATGAGAAAAAACTTACACGCCTGCCTAAATAAAAAATTTTTTTTATTTAAAAAAAAAAAAAATATTTTAAATAATTTTTTTATTTTTTTTTTTTTTTTTTTTTTTTTTTAAAAAAAAAAAAAAAACAAAAAAAAAAAAAATAGTGTTGGTAGTTTTATTGGTGCTGCTTCTCTTCAGCTGGGACTGGGGCTCTAGTCAAGATGGATGGAATCATGGGTAGCTCCAAATACCAGTCTATTTTGGGGAAAAAAACCTGCATCCCTCTGTTAGACAGCTGAAGAGGAGGAAATACTGTATTTCACCTTCTAGCACCGACCCAATGCATTATTCCAAGCGAACAAAGGAACGGCTTCAGAAGATGATCAATGTTTTAGAATGATCTGGTCAGAGCCCAGATCAAAATCCTATGGCAAATCTATTGAATGATTTGAGGAGGCCTGTATACATGAGATATCAGTGCAATTTGATAGATCTGGAGCATTTTTGCAAAAGCACTTTGGCCAAATCAAGTTGTGCTGTATTTCAAGCCAAAAGTGCTGGAACACCTGTTCGTTAAGGGGTTAGTTAGTTGTGCACACTTGTGCAGGTTGTAAAACATGATTTGTTTTTCACTTGTATGTTGTTGGTTGCTTTATCAACCTTGCTATACCTTGCTGACGATATAATTTTCTGACACAAGGCATGTTATTTTATTCACTTGTTGGATAACTACATGCTGTAGCGAAACGGACATACGCCTAATCAGTTCCGCTCAGATACCAGCCGTCAAAGTCCATGCACCTAAAATCCAAAAGTAAAACAATCCTGTAGTTTTCAGAACTGTGTTTAGCAAAAAATCTCAGAATCTCACCATGTGAAGAATTTCGACACGTTTAAAATGCAAGCAAATGCTCACCCTTAAAAAAAAATCAGCATTCTTTATTGTTGTCTTTGAGAATATCCTTAATGTATTCATTTAAACCCTTTTGTCAGCTATGATAATGATTAAAAAACAAGCCATGTAATGGATATAAAACATACAAGTGATTCAAAATATCATCAAACCCCATCATCCATCCATCCATCTTCTACCTCTTACTCCTTTTCAGGGTCACGGGGAATCTGGAGCCTATCCCAGGGAGCATCGGGCAGAAGGCGGGGTACACCCTGGACAGGGTGCCAGTCCATCGCAGGGCACAATCACATATACACACACACACACACATTCATACACTACAGACACTTTAGACACACCAATCAGAATACCATGCACATCTTTGGACTGAGGGAGGAAACCGGAGTACCCGGAGGAAACCCCCGCATCACGGGGAGAACATGCAAACTCCACACACACATGCACACATGGCCACGGCAGGACTTGAACCCCGGACCCTGGAGGTGTGAGGCGAACGTGCTAACCACTAAGACGGTTGAAAAATGATTTTTTACAAATCCAGAATAATTCAAATTTCACCATGAATTGAATGCATCAGTGCACTGAACGTATTCTTTTCTCCAGTGTTAATTGCTGGTATATGGAACGTTTTTGAATGTTTTGTGGAAAACCTTGCACTGCTTAAGAGAACGTTGTTGTTGTTGTTGTTGTTTTAAATTGTGTTCAGATAAACCCCTACAATTTATACGGTTAAATCATTAATTGCATGGGGTATTCGTTTTAATTTGGTAATTTTTCATTTACCTGAAGGGTGCCAATAATTCTGAGGCTGTTGTAGTTATTTCTGTTAGTGACTAAAGAACAGAACATTTTTAACATCGTCTTCCAAGGAGATAACATCAGATTTAAAATGATTAGGGGGAAAAAATGAGGTCCCTTTTTTTTTTGAGTGTTTTTAAATGTTTTTGCTTAATGTTGTGTGGTTCGTACATGTTTCTGCATTTCCAAATGAGATGAAGCAGTGTGATTGTTTCTCCTGGAGCAAGCTTGGTAGTGGGAAACCATTAGGAAGTTTAGCGAGTTAATCTCCGGTGGAAACTTTGCTTTTGACTCTGCTATGAGGCGCTGATGTGTCACGGCTCTAAAACTCAGAGGCCTCATCAGCACTCCGCAAGCGAAACTTTGTGATTGACACCAAACCTTGCTCCGTTGTCTTTTTGCAGGTTAAAAATATAACACCGCAGTGATGTCGCCACGGCGATATGGGTTTCCAATCAGATGTCTTCCAGCTGCCAGGTTGTTAAGGAACATGTGAGAGACTTCAAGTTCGTAGTGCCTTTCTGCTGCTCTGGGCATGTCACCTAGACTGGTTTGTGAAAAGCTAAGCTTTTTCTTCTTCTTCGTACTTTTTTTTTCCCCTCATCATTGGACTGGTTCGGAAACTTTTGCAAAAGCAAGAATGATTAGTTAGCATGTGGACATACTGGATTTGCGGTATGATATTATATGATGATGCTGAGATGTGAAACATTTCCAAGAGGGGTAAAAAAAAAAAGCAACAAACAAAATGCACACTTCACATCCTTTTTGCTTTTCTTCCAATTTTCAGAATTCTGAAATGCTTGCACTGCAGTGCAGTTACTGAAAAGCCTATAGTGGGGAGGAGGTAAAAAGCCACGCAGCCTGTTCCCAGCATGCATTAGGTGCCTGGTGGATTGATTTAGCCTCGGCTAAGGTTCAGAGCATCTGATCGGATGTCTGATTGTGGATTCGGTGTATTAACACCACTCCGCTCTGACTGTATCGTGTTTGAGCGGTCTGGAGTAAGAATCCATCCAGTGTGCGGTGTGAAAGAGGTCTTTACTATGATGTATGGAGATGTTTCCTTTTCAGAGAGAAGGCGGAAACAAAGTGAGTGACTCGAGACGAAAGCCAGACGAACACTCTCAGAAGATTTGGAGTAAAGTAGAAAAGGAAAACTAGCCTTGAGAAGATGCAATTCAAAATGCCGAGGTCAATTAATACAGTGTTTCATTCTGTTAATTAATACTTACGCTAGTAGCACAAGTGAACATTTCAGGAAAGTCTTACAAGTATATAATTATATAATATTTAATAATAATCATTTAGGACAAACCTTGAAAGTTCAGTTCTGTGCAATAGTCTTACGCGCATGCAAAGAAATGTTGTAGAGCAAAGATGCCTTCAAAAATAATTAAATTAAAATGTTTCTCTATTTAAAAAAAAAAACTATAAATAGTAGTAAACAGTAATAAATGAAACGAAGGAAATATTTGATGTGACAACCCTTTGCTTTAAGAAAATAAATAAATAAATAAGTAGATAAAAAATAGTCTCGGGTAGAACGTGAGCAGTTTTTATAAGGAAATGACCTGTAAGTTTTACAGAAGCTTACAGAACCAGCCACGGTTCTTCTGGAGACTTCTACAGCACAATCCTGTACGTAATACGCTGCTTTCCTTTCTGACATACAAACCTTTTTCTGTAGCATTTAATCTTGTGCTGAAAAACTAATGTTTGCAAATCTAAAATGTGTTTTTCGTAGCGACTCGATAATGTAGAAGTCATAAAATAAGAAAGTCTATAACAGTTTGTACAAAATTTTTTTATTTTTAAATAATAAAATAGTGTACCTAAGACTTTTGTACAGTACTGGATGTTCTTCACCCAGTTGCAAACCTGCCAAAACCCCCCCAAAAAAACTAAGCCGATGAGGCAACATTGGAATCAGGAATGATTGACGTTAGTGGAGGTAGCTTAGAAGCCCCACCCCCTTCCTCATATCTAACATCATGCTGCATTTATGGAGCCTTATAAGTCGTCATTTGCAAGCTGTAATAACGTCATTTCCCACCTCCTGACATTCGACGTGCCTCCACAAAAGCGTGTCTTTTGTTCCGTCAGAGCACGTAAAGCTTATAAATAGCTACTTTAAGCACACTTTTACAGTTACAGACCTGAGTGGCTATTTGTTCTGTTCTACTATAGTGCACGTCAAGCGTTCAGGTCATTTTGGAGTGAAATTGCAGCACAGCAAAAGCAGCAGACCATAGCGAGTATTTTCACAACAAAACCAGCCAGTGAACCATAGCGACTAGCTTTGCAACGAGCTACGGCTGACTCGAATGTTGATAATTACCTTCTCAAAATAGTGATTAGTGTATGGTCAGGGTTAGATTTAACCAAGTCCTGTGTCTGTATATTAACTGATCTAAAGCTAATACAGTTATAAACGTATTTAAAAGTAGAGAACGTGGATTTTACGCTGGTCACAGTGTGAGCGGCCATGTTGATTTCACGTCCCTCCGTAAAGAGGGAAGGAACTGGTTAGTTGAGAAAGGTCGACGAGGTGAATTTTCAAGTTGAGGGTCGTTTTCGCCGGGTTTTATTTATTTATTTATTTATTTATTTTAAGTTGTAGATGGGGAAGTTACAACTTCGCCTTGACTGTAGCATTAATACTCCTTCGTCTCGTCTCGATGTTCCTGTATAAACTGTATGTGCTGTATGTCGAGGCGAAAGGAGAATGTTTTGAGTTCATTAATGTGGAATCAAATCTATCCATTGATCTTTGAAAGAGTTAACATTAGATAAGTATTCAGTTAACATCAGATAACTAGCTTTAATTAGGTATGTCACTGGAAAAAAAAGACGTATGTCTGAATCCAGCTGGTTTTTTAAATGCGTCACTTATCCATTAATAGTTTTATTTTTTTATTTTTTTAATCGGGACAGTGTTGTTCATCAACCGTCTTTTAACTCAAATCAGCCGTTATGTCTTTATTCTTAAAAAGTCACATGCATTTGTTATAGGTCCGGATGAGTCTAATGAGTCATTTTTCTCGTTTCGATACAAACTAATTAGGACGCTTTATTGGGGACAAATAATAAATTCCACACCGTGGCTATTAATTACAGCGAGCGTGTGAGATGGAGGACTGCACTCTCTGTATACTCACTTCCTATCCTGCAGACAGAGAGAATGTCAGAATCTGCATTTTTATGATACTATAACTGTCCTGGCATGTCCAGTGGGAAATCAAGAGGCCTGTAATATCACAAGAGGATGGACTGTTTCATCTTACTGAAGGCCGCTGCGTCTACAGTATGATCATTGGTCCCTGTGTCTTCATCATATTGTATATTAAAAAAAATATATATATATATATATATATATAATATATATTTCAAACTACAATGTCAGGAACATTAGGAAAAGCTGCCTACTAAAATGAATCCACTTCACAGATGAGAGGCTTATATTTCTGACGCCATCTGCATGCGGTATAAAGGTATAAAATAGAACGGTATAAAACGTGATATGGTGTGTCCTTTATAGGGAAATAATCTATAATAGGGTGGTGTGATGTGATGTGTCGAAACATGAAGTGGAGTCCCCCCCCCCTTTTCAGAGAGCATACTCTGCTCTTATTGGTCAGATGTCCCAGTCTGTTGTGATTGGTCTACCGCTGTCAGCGGGCAGCCGATGAAGACCAGAGGCGGGGCTTTTTGTTACAAACCTACGAAACCTACGTAGGTGAGTACAGGAAGTAAAGTCTGGAATCACTAACGACTCGTTTCAGCTGTTCAGAATCGCTTCTTTCTTTCGGGAGTCAATAACTCTGTTTGTCGTGCGCTTTTGATTTTTTAAACTTTGCAGACGTTTTTACATTCACACACAGCTCTATAACACACTAAATGAAAGGTCATATCCATGCTAGGTGCACTTTAAAACATATCCTTCCAAAAAAAGACTTCACCATATTGCCAATTATACTTTTTCTTTTCTCTTTATTTAATAACAAGACTTCTTTAAAATCCATTTATTATTAGTCGTAAATTATGTTGGCGTGACTGCCATGTGAATGAGCTGTTACTATAGAAACAATCACATACAGTATTAGAACCAGCATGTGGTTTGTGTTTCAGCCGGTACTACTTTCAGAGCTGCTGTTAGAAAAAAAAACAATCAACAACCTACCAATCAGATTTGAGATTTCATCAGCACTGTGGTATGACACACTTAAACATCAGGGGTTTTTTGTTTTGTTTTGTTTTGTTGTTTTTTGTACAGACTTATTTGGAGTGAAACATTTCTGGCTTATCATATCAGTCATTTACTGGAATCTGCTGTCCGAATCAATTATTTACAACATGCACCGTGTTTCAGAAGAATGTAAAAATAAATAAATAAATAAATCCAGGCGACTGTCCAAACCAGCTGTCCAGGCTTTGTTTTTTTTTTAACTACGAAAAGGCCACAGAAAGATTCTGAGGGTTTTTTTTTCTTTCTTCTTTTTTTTTTTTTTTTTTGACAGGAAGAAAAGACGAAGGCTTTACCTGACGATAATTAATTAGCTGCTTCGCTGGCATAGACTGAATCAGAACCTCTCGGCTTATGAAAAAGGTGTGATTGTCATTTACAAGAGGGAGAAAGTGGACCATGTGGCGAAAGCAGCTTGCGATATTGTTGGCTGAGTTCGACAAGAAGAGATTTTGATCGACCTTGCTCCCTTGCAGTGGGGGGAGAGATGGATTTGTGATATATATATATGTGTGTGTGTGCATATATGTATATGTGTGTGTGTATATATGTATATGTGTGTGTTTATAAGCTTTATTATACGGAGAAATGACATAAGCATATAAACATTCATGTAGGAATGTACTTTCTGTGTAATTATACTTATTAGCTGAAGGCAAATTTGAAGAAAGGCCCATAAGGAGTCATTAATATTAAGACATTGTAAGTTTAGCCATGAGTTTATTTTGGGAAAGGAACGTGTGTGTGTGTGTGTGTGTGTGTGTGTGTGTGTGTGTTGTGTGTGTGTGTGTGCACATAGCCTGGGTTGCAGCTTGGTTGCCATAGCTGCCTTTGACTGATTGGCAGGTAGCCTAAAGTCTGACAGGACAAACAGATGTCCTCTCACCATGGCTGGACAGTGCTGTGTGGTGCTGGCACACTACAGGTGAGGTGAGGGATGGAGGACGAAGGTGAGACATTTACTCATGCCTCACGCTCTCAGACTCCACGACCGATCTCTGAGTCATTGGATGCAGAGGTGAATGCCACTGCTAGTCTAAATTATCCCATCTACAACATAGTCCTTTTCTTTAACCCTATTTTTTTTCCTTTAAATTCCAGAAATTGCAGTAAATGGGGTGGGGGTGTTGGGGTGTTAACCAGATACTGTGAATTGATTTCAACCCTTGGGTGGAATTTAAAAACATCCAGTAGTAATAAGATATATATATAAAAATATATATATATATATATATAAAAATATATATATATATATATATATATATATATATATATATATATATATATATATATATATATATATATATATATATATATCCATACATCCATCCATCCATCTTCAACCGCTTATTCCTTCTTCAGGGTCGCTGGGGACCTAGAGCCTATCCCAGGAAGCATCGGGCACAAGGCGGGGTACACCCTGGACATGGTGCCAGTATGTGTATGTGTATATATATAGTAACACTTGAAGAAATGTGACTGAATGAAGGGTATAAGACCTCCGTCTTATAAGAAAAGAAAGCTAATGAGGCCCATACAGATGTCCTTCTTAAAGAAATAAAGAAAACTGCCGATAGTTCATTAATAAATGCCGAGCATTTCTCCATCTCTTAATTGAGCTGCTAATCTGTGGATTGTGATCTGACATATTCTCACACGTTAGACTGAGGTTAAGAGATGTAGAATTAGATGTTGTGAGCAATAAAAAAAACAATGACGCATGCTGTTATGGGAAAATAATAATCCGCACACACACTGTGCTGTGACACAGTCCACGTTGCAGCGTAGTGTCTGCTACCACTCTGAAGTGGATTCATTTCCGATTGCAGCACGTCCCAAAACGTTTTATTCCTTTAAGCCTGTTTGGGCAATATCTACAATCTGACTCTTATGCAGAAGTAGCTTTTGTATAAAGAAGACAGCAACGATCGCAACGACGGTAGTAAGTTATCTGTCTGTGTATGAAATTTGAGCATTCTCTGTCTCATTGTCGTAGAGCACTTAATAGCTGAACAAATTTGTCAGTTTGTGCTTAAATTTCAGGACAGTAAGTAAGTAAAAATGAATTGAATTAATTAAAAAACAGGAAATTACCCTTTTTTTGCCCTCCAAACAAAGCGGTTTTAAACCACACTGATTTCCCAACTTGCATTTTATTAAGGAGTGGCATGGTATGTTTTTTTTTTTTTTTTTTGAACCATTTATCGTTATATTATAGTATTATTATATCATTCTCATATCATATACAGTCATTCTCTTACCCGCCTCTGTCCCTTGAAATTAACAAGACCGAAACACAACTCATCACGTTGCCAAGAAACAGGAAAGTGCAAAATCCTCCATCCTGAGCACTGTCTCTTACTGACTGTTACAGAATAACTATATGTGTTTGCTATTACCATAGAAATGACACTATATGGACCACATTTTGTGGACACCTGACCATCACACCTGTTTGTGCTTGGTGAAGATCATATTCTAGATTTATTTATTCCCCTGTGTTTGCTGTTATAATAACCTCCACTCTTCTGGGAAGACTTTCTGCTAGATTTAGGAGCGTGGCTGTGGGGATTCGTGTTCATTCAGCTACAAGAGTATTAGTGAGGTCGGACACTGACGTTGGCGTGCAGTTGGAGTTCCAGTTCATCCGACAGGTGTTCAGTGGGGTTGAAGTCAGGGCTCTGTGCCGGACACTCGAGTTCTTCCACTCAAGCCTTGACAAACCATGTCTTCATGGAGCTCGCTTTGTGCGTGGGGGTACGGTCCTGCTGGAACAGGTTTGGGCCTCTTAGTTGCAGTGAAGGGAAATTGTAAAGCTACAGCATTCTAGACAATTGTGTGCTTCAAACATTATGGCAACAGTTTGGGAAAGGAACACATATGGGTATGCTGTTCAGGTGTCCACATAATTTTGGCCATATAGTGTCATTTATTAGAACAAGTGCATTAATATAACCCTCTTGTTTAAATTACAGCCATAACTACTGTCAGAGCTGCAGTTATAGTCCATTAATCAAAACCTTGTGACCGGTCTGAGAGTTCAGCAGTGCTGTGGTATAAAATGTAGTCTCGCGTATTGAAGAATGATGCATTGCATCATTGCCGAAATAACAGATTTGTCTTGGGTTGAATGTAAACTGTAGAAATACATCTCCAGTCAGATTTATGTGTGGTGACAGTTCCAGTGAGGAGCAACCTGAATTTGTGTACTTGGGTGTCTTTGTCTGGGTTTGGCGAGTCAGGACTAAGGACGATCACACCTTCAGGGCCGCTAATAAAGCTCTGATGAGCAGTCAGACAACTCGTGGGACATGTCTCCATAGCCCTTATTTGAAATACCTAGGTGTGCAAGCGGAAGGTCTATGATTAGAGCAGAACCTTTGCTTGAGTTGTTTAACTGTGTTCGGAAAATTTTTTTGATCCAGCTTGGGGCAGATGTAAGCTCTGATGAATGAAGTTGCCTATGGCAACGTTCTCACTGAGGTGATTTTAGACTCCGATGAATGGCTTGATGGCATTCTTGCTTCAGAATCGATGAGACAAAGCCGTCTGACGTTCGAAGCACGAGTGAGCATTGGACATCCTTAAGGTCAGCTGAACATCGTTGCTAGGAAGGACACTTCCATCACCATGGATACTCGAGGCATCAGTGCAATGCCATGAATCAAGCAGACCTTGTTTCTCCTTGTTTACGAGATGTTTCACGCACGGCCTTGGTCATAATAGAGACCCGAGTGATGCCCCAGGGGTTCTGGTGTATTCTTTGTGTCACTACCGAGCCTCAAACTCGGCCTCAATCAGTACTACAATTGATAATTGGGTCAATGATTTGCTGTGCAGAGAGCTCAAAAGGCCCCATCGATTGATGGACACAGTTAAATCCGGAAGGAATCGATCTCGACCAAGTAACTTCCTAACCTTTTCTGGGTTGGTCTGTGCACTTGTTCTCGACTAATCAAGCTGCTTTGCACTCGAGTTTCTCGCCACGCAGTCCGACCTGATTGGAAGAGCGCCGGGGCCGCTATATTTAGGCCCCTCTTCCCGCTAATTGGAGGTGAGGAATGCGAGAGTGTGACAACTTTCGCATGGGGAGGTGTGATTGCGCACGTAGCTGCAGACACCTTTTTTTTCCCCACCACCCTTCTTCCTTCTTTTTTTTTTCACACCTTTCTGGCATGCCATTAACAGCATGTTGAGAAGATTAGTTTCCTGAGTTGAGGAAAGCAGGCCTGGTGGAGGGAGGCTTGCGCACATGGTGCTAATAAAACAAGTCTCATTCTTCTCTTGTTTCAAGGCTCGACTTTCCTCCATCACTTTTCACCTCCTGAGACAAAACAAGAGGTGTGTATGATGGTGGGTGATGTGACACGAATTAAACGGTGCCAACTGGAACAGTGGGAAACTGTGGAAGTCTTTGGGTACATTTTTCAAGACTTCGAACAGGATTAGGGTTCTTCGTACTTGGGACAAAAGTAATAAAAAGCAGGATGAATCGACGGTTCGAAAGTTAAGAGTTTGTCAGCGTGAATTTGAAGACGTAGCATCAGTTCTGCAGTATCAACAGTACAGGAAGTACAATCCCCGCATAGTGTGTGTTTCACAAGCCGCAAAGATCTAACATAACTCTATGAACACACTTGGATGGAAGATTTACATCTGCTAGATCTTAAAGTTAATACCTTTTTATTAAGATTCCATCCATCTTTATTCATTTCACACACTGTTTTTCTTACACTCCCACAGTTTTCTTCACAGATGAGATCATTTCAACAGTTGCTGTTTGTCGTCGTCCGCGCGAATGAGCTTTAATTCAGGTCACTCGACTAAGCCGTAATTGCCGAGTTCTTGCAGCGAGAACCGAACAGGGTCCTGACACGCTTGACAAGCGTTGCCCATGCTTCATAACCAACGATGGTCGAGGCTCACGTGAACATCCCCCACCTCAGCTCCGTTAATCAGTGCATCGCCGAGTCCGAGACAGCGAGCAAGGTGGCAGTAATTGCAGGTGGTGGTAATTGTAGACAGCGATGATTGCTTCTGGCCCTCGTGACAGCTTAGGAACGTGTCTGAATCAGAGCTGGGCAACAAGTGAAGAACTTTCACTACTAACAATAATCGCTCCATGTTTTCATACTACATAACAAATCCGATTTTCATAAAGATGCATCTTCCTATACTGCTTTTGTGGGCGTTTCTCTTATCCACGGCTGTCTCATTTGCAGGCAAGGAAGAACTTTCTATTGTTTTGTTGGTTTTTGGGGGTTTTTTTTTTTTCCTTCTTCATATCATTTAACAATCTTTTCTTTGATTTAAATGCACTTGGCTGCTTTGTGAATCTTATCTTTTGAAAAGTTTCCTTTATTTCCACGTCAGACGTGATGTCTAAAGCCAAGTGCTCCAGTAAAGTGAATACAGTGATATATCACTTCTACTGCTTTTAACTCTAGTGACACTAGTGTGGGTTGTTATAAGACTTCTCTCATTCTGACAGTACACAGTACATGTTGTACTGCAGTTCTCACGTCTTTGCGAATTTTAATTGAAAAAAAGAAAAAAGAAAAACCCACAATGCATTTGGCATATCTCTCAGATTCAAACCATTGTGTGCCCCAAGTGCTCCCATGAAATATCACACGCCATCTTGTTTGATAATGAACTCATTCTGCTGGCACGGGCAAAAAAAAAAACCCCAGAACGCCTGTGCTGGCACTTTTTGTTTTTTCTTTTAAAGATAACCTCACGTCTACCTTCATAGCGTGGGAGGGTGTGAATTAATCAAAAGTGATAATGCCATATGCGGCTCGCCTTTCACGAGGCACTCGCTCAGGAGTTTGAGAAGAGCGACAAGAAAGCAGCGGTGCGTTTCAACTCTCCGTTTTCGACACACGTGCTTGTGAAACGTGCGCCCAAAGCATTGCCTGCTGCTCCCGTCAAGCGGTCTGATGCTGACAGGCAGCTGTGAGACTGACATGCTCATTGAGGCAAGCTTCAACACTTACAGGTACAGGTGGCAGCTATAGGCTCTATATAGTACATCTTAACCAAAATCAGTAGTCAACCTTCTGGTTCTCCCAGTGGGATTGGAAGCGGTATACTGTACAGTACATGTGTGCGTGAGCGGAATCCACAGTGTTTGGTTGCAGATTGTTTTACGAGACAAGTTTAAACCATTTACTGTTAGATTTAATCTGATAAGTTCCAGTTATCACTTATTATAGCAGCTATACAAAGTCGTTCCTTTAACCGTCCTCGCTTATTTAGACAAACAGCGCAGATTGTCATGTTCGTGAGAAACCGGGAACTCTCCGGTGTTCGAATCCTTGCTGTTTACGACGAGGCTGACACTGGAGACTCCTTCCGTAATAGTCTCGTAACAGAAAGCTTCACCACAAAATGATGATATGCTTGTCTTTGTTCAATAACAAATGTTTTTGTCTGTTTCTTGTAAGCTTTAGATGATGTTTGCGCGCCCAGTGAATGGACTGTTCCTATAGAAACAGTAGGTGTAAACCGATGATTTATGGTTTAGCTGGAACTACTGTCAGAGCTGCTGTTGCAGAATTCAGCCGCGCCGTGGTATAATCCAGAAAGAAGTTTTCAAAGTTGCTACTCCGGCTCTCACTGTGGCCTACACCTTTCAAGCTTCACATGACATCACCCCTAGAAAAGCTAAGCTGTGCCGGAGTGTTGGGTCTGGAGTGATTGCAGGCAGCTGGTGCTGAGGTGAAGTGACATGTGTCTTGACACGGCAGCTCTGTGTTCGCACTCTGACTGACAAGCGAGGGAATGTGACAGTGTGCATCTGCTTGTGCAGGAAATGTTGACTGGTGGCTCTACACGCTGTTTTCGTGCAGCTTGATTCTTACCGAGGCGACGGAAAGTGGAAGGAGACACGGGTGCCCGCTGGGCGGCGGGCAGGAAACAGACGAAAGGAGTGAATAACGATAAGTGTGTCTGGGGTGAAATTTCCATTAACCTCCTGTGGACTGAGAAATGGACAGGGTTCGGTCAAACAGTTTTTATTTTCTTTATTTTGCCTTAACTCGGCTTATCATGCTCGCCTGCTTTTCGCCAAGATGTATGTCACGCCGCACCTCCCTCTCGCCTCTGCTAATTCGTGCACAGTAGGTTGATTCAGCTGTTTGTTTAAGGGTGCTTGTTTAGGTGAGATATCGCGATTACCTGTAGCTAAATCCCCTCTCTACTTCCCACTGAACCCGAGAGAAATTTGTTTCGTTTAACTTTGTTTTCAAAAGAGTGGGGAGCAACGGAAATGTTCAGCTCCCCCGGTTGCTATGGCAACCACTTCAGAGAGATGGCGGACGGCTAGGAAAAAGTTCTGCGGCAGGAAGAGAAAGTTTGCAACGAGTTAGATTATTGGGTGCTTTACTCGCACTATACTTCTCCACCACGAGCTTTTCCTCTTTATATAGCAGTCACGGTAGTGAGCTGTGTGACTGTGGGCACAGATAAAAAATTTCAGCAGAAAAGGCAATTGTGAACTTCCCTCACCATATTAATGAAGTGGCATTACAAGCTCTATCTCTCTCATATATATATATATATATATATATATATATATATATATATATATATATATATATATATATATATATATATATATATGTATATAGATAATGTAAATATAATTCCACTCTATACACACAGAGTGAGATAGATAGATAGATAGATAGATAGATAGATAGATAGATAGATAGATAGATAGATAGATAGATAGATAGATAGATAGATAGATAGATATACATACATACATACATACATACATACAATCAGGTCCATGATTATTTGGACAGGGACACAATATTTCTAATTGTTCCTCTGTACACCATTACAATGGATTTGAAATGAAACACAAATCAAGACGTGGTTGAAGTGTAGACGTTCAGCTTTAATTTGCAAAACATTCTGCATTAACCGTTTAGGAATTGAACCCTCCATTTTATTTTATTTTTCCATTTTGTTCCCTACATTTTCACAGGCTCAAAAGTAGTTGGACAAACTAACATAATCATAAATACTAGGATTATTTTTAATACTTGGATGCAAATCCTTTGCAGTCAATGACTGCCTGAAATCTAGAACCCATGGACATCAACGAATGCAGAGTTTCCTCCCTTGACATGCTTTTCCAGGCCTTTACTGCAGCTGCATTCAGTTCTTGCTTGTTTCTGGGCCTTTCTGCCTTCGGTTTTGTTTTCAGTAAGTGAAAAGTATGCTCAGTTGGGTTGAGGTCATTAGCCATTTAAAGAAAATTGAATTTCTTTGCCTTGAGAAGCTCTTTCACTCTAAGTTTTGGGTCATTATCTATCTGTACACTGGCAGCCATATATGTCCATGCCAAAACACTTCCTCCACATGTTTGACAGATGATGTGTGCTTTGGATCATGAGCCCTTCCTTTCTTTCTCCATACGCTCCCCATAATTCTGGTAAAGTTAATCTTGCATCAGAACTGGTCAGGCTTTTTTTTTTTAAGAGGCTTTTTTTTGTGAAGTCTAATCTGCCCTTTCTGTTCTTGAGTGTTACCAGTGGTTTGCATCTTGCGGTCAGCCATCAGTATTTACATTCATGAAGGTGTCTCTTGATTATAGACTTTTTCCTTTTACCGATGATGCCTACTTTAAGTATTCTTGACTTGGCTAGATGTTGTGAAGGAAAGAATTCTGCGCTCATCCATTTTACCTGTCTCCCGTGATCTTCCCGGCCCTTTGGTGTTGCTGAGATCACCAGTGCATAAAATTTTCTATTTAAAAATGTACCAAATTATTTATTTGGCCACTCCTAAAGTTTCTGCTGTCTCTCTGATAGGTCAGTTTTGTTTTTTCAGCCTCATGATGGCCTCCTTTATTTGCATAGACACCTCATTGGACCGGATATTGAGAGTTCCTGTGATCAGCTACCAAATGCAAATCAACCCTTGGAATCAACTCCCGACCTTTTATCTCAGTCCATTGTCCAATTACTTTTGAGCCTGTGAAAATGGAGGGACAAGTCTACACTTCAATCACATCTTCATTTGAAATCCATTGTGGTGGTGTTCAGAGGCAAAATCAGAAATAATTTCTCACTGTCCAAATGCATATATATGGTCACGTGAATTAAATGAGTTTCATCTACACCTTAGTAACTCTAAAACCAAGGCAACCTATAAATGATACCAACCTGGACACGGGGAAAAATGCAGAAATTTCATGAGCAAATAGCTCAGTGGCTACAATCAATAACCAAAATATGGCTGTACTCATTTCACTAATGGGACTAATATTTGACTATTCAGATCATGCTCAGTTAAACGCTCTTCTAGAAGCAACTGATTGAGATGCATCATTGGTGTTGCACAAATTTAATGTGAAAGTGTTGAATGATGGTAGGAGAATATAACATTAGCTATAGTACTGTATTCCGAGCATATGGTTTGTCAGTACGTCTCCAATACAAGTGTATATTACTTCTAACAAACATGTACAAGTACACAGCTTCCGTTCTTGTGGTGAAGTGGGAATAACAGAAAGTGAGACTAATTAACGTGAAATACTCAGTATTTCTCTGCAACTAATTGGTTCCTTCTTCCCCAGAGTTCCAGAGACACCCCGCAGTGACCGAATGAACATTTGAACAAGGCAACAACTGTACTAATGAGTAACAGTGCCGGAGAGAAGCAGAAATATTGACGCAGGAAGGCAGGGTCAATAAACCAAATCTAAGATTAAAGAATGTAGAACATCTGTGAAAGTGTCTCACGATGTATGCAGACCTGTTCTGGTATTGAGAGAGGTTTTAACTGCCTTAGCTTGATCTAACATTTCTGTGTTTCATTCTTTTTTTTCTTTTATGAAGATGGACTGCTTGGCCTAATGTGCCTTTTCCTTCTGAGACCTGGATGACATTTGCCTCTGGAACATTCTTTCAGAGCAACAGGGGAGGTGACACAATGAGGCGGGGAGGATAAAAGAATCGGCGCACGGTCAAGTGACACTTTGAGGACAGTAGTGGCAGGAACCTTACGGTATTCTCCAAAGCCCAGTGTTCGCCTCGCTGCACACCTTCCCCATTCACTCACCTTTCTCAATGTGAAATCTTTTACCTGCGCTATCCTTAGAGGACACGGGAATTGAGTAGCTCTTCTTTCAGGCCAGGCTCTCGTTTGATACTGTCTATCCACCCCCCACCCCACACCTTTTCCTCCCTCATCCACCATTTGGATGCCAGAAAGGGTAACACAATTAATGACGACGTGAACAGTGTCCTATTTTTTTTTTTCTCTCCTTAGATGCTGCGCTGTAGCGAGGCGATATGAAGAAAAGATTCCCAAACATGGCCGCCCAAAATATCGGCTAGGTCGGTCAGGCGGCTCGGCCAATTATAGAACTGTGACAACCTGCAGGGGGCGAAGATGGAAATTCTCTGCTCCGATGCAATAAATCAAAGATGAATGGCTCATTTTCAAGGTGAGCGCCAGCCCAGTTTTGGGAGGAGGTGGAGGGGAGTTGGAGAGTCAGGGATATGCTGCGAGGAAGCAGGAATTGGGCCATTGAGGACCTTCAGAGGACGGTTTGTGCAGTAATCACCTTTACTCGAACTTGCTAATAAATGGGGATTCTAATTGAACGAATTTAGATTTCTACATGCTGAGGCGATCACATTCTTGTTTGTTCTCGTTCACACAAATTAGTATTCTTTTCAAAGACATAAAAAACAATTAAATTTACACCACACCACGCAGGTCCAGGCCCAGCTATTAGGGTGGCATTTTAAAGAAGCATTAATTTGTCTGCTTGCACTCTGCAGGTTTTCTTTAATCCATCATCTAAACGAAAACCAAAGGAATTGCGATGGAGTATTGAATCATCTCGGCTTGCTACCGTTTTAATAACACTCATGCATATTAGTGGGTCCATGATGCATTCCCTAGCACCTAATTGGACTAAGAGTTAAAGGAAGCTCACAGCAGAATGGCTGTATGATTTAACATTGCCCAGCTTGTGAATCTCAGTGGTGTTTTTGTGATTTTATTTTGTGTGTGCGCGCATATCTCTGAACCTTATATCTCCTTATAAATGTTATGTGCAGTAGGTTCTGAAGAAAACGTATGAAGACTTAGTAAACACTGAAAAAGACATTCAGTTAGTCAGGTTTCTAAAGTTTCCGGTTTCAGCAAATCAGTGATCTGTCGCAATGTCAAGTGCGTATCTGCTCTCGGATATACGTGATGGTCATAGTGCTGTATTTGTCATTTGCTGTATCTGTGTTTGTACTGACAGAGGCTGAGAGAGAGAGAGAGAGAGAGAATTATGGCGAGAGTCTGTTTTAATATTTGGAAAAAGGAGCTGGAATCGAAATGGGTGCTCCGCTTCTCTACTTCTTTTCACACATATGCACACACACACACATGCATATATATATATATATATATATATACAAAACATATATATATATATATATATATATATGTATGTATGTATGTATGTGTGTGTGTATGTGTATATTATATATATATATATATATATATATATATATATATATATATATATATATATAAAAAAAAAAAAAAAAAAAAAAAAAAAAAAAAAAAATAGATAGAGAGAGAGAGAGAGAGAGAGAGAGAGAGAGAGAGAGAAATTGATATATAGATGTGTATATATATATATATATATATATGAGAGAGAGAGAGATAGATATATAGATGTGTGTGTGTATGTGTATATATATATATATATATATGTATATATAGAGAGAGAGACACACACGTGTGTGTATATATATATGATGTGTGTGTTTGAAAGTGCTCATTTGTGTACGAGTGTAAACAGTAGTGTCAGTGTATTTGTGTATGCTTGTATGCATCCATGCATTTGTCTTTGTCACTGTGCTCCAATTAGTGCATTGACGGTTTAGTGCACAAAACCGTCAATGCACTAATTGTTCTAAAAAAGTGTCTAGTCTCTTGTGCAGTTGTGCACATTGTGTGTGTGTGTGTGTGTGTGTGTTGTGTGACTCTGTATGTCAGTGTGAGCACAAAAGCTCACTGTGTGTGTGTGTGTGTGTGTGTATGTGTGTGTCTTGCTGCGCCTGCATTCTTTACGCTGACAGTAGCGCTGCGCTCGGCTCCTCAGCACACTCTCATTACTGGCCTGTGCTGAGAAACAATGGGCAGGATCGGAACAATGTGCGCGTGTGCCCTCGAGCTGTGGCCTACTCCGGTGCCACAGAGTTCCACAGGAATAAATCACACAGCGCGCAGGAGGAGGAGGCGCGCTACACCATCCTCTCTTCCCTTCACACATCGAATACAGGACGCCTCCTAAATGCCACCTCCAACTTCCCTTTAATTAGCGCAGAGACTCATTTCCCCGAGAAGTAAAAGAACCATTGCTTGTCTGCGCTTGTGTTATTATCAGCACACTAGATATGTTCCTAGATGCACAATCACGGTTATAATTTGTGTTTTGAGCTGTTTTCTTCCCTCCTCTCTCAATTTTTATTTTATTTCTTTTATTTAGTTTTTTATATCCAAGGGCTTGGATGCGTTAACCGGACACTATCTTCTTGTATTCATTAACGTTACGGCTGAGAATGGAACGCTTCTGAACGTAGATATTTTAATAACTGGACTCGACAGCCCTTCAGTGCAATCGGTCAAATTGACAATTCAGGCTTCTGCTGAAGTAAGACAGAGCTAAAGAAAGAGAAAGGGAGATGGAGAGAGAGGGAAGGAGAGAACGTCAGAGCGGGGGGAGAAAGTGTGATAAAATGATAATTAGTGTTAATCTGATACCATTGCCTAGCAACAGACCATAGGCTGTAATAAAGGAGTAATGGATTCTATTTTTATCCACGCTTTCTTTCCGCCTCCTCCCTCCTTCGTCTTTCCTCCTCTGGACGAGAGAGAGAACAAGATATACCTTAGCCGTCCATGGTGGATAGTGTGAACCGCTCTGAAATTTACATGGTACCATGTTGCATATTCACATGCCATGTTTGGGCCCTTAGAAGTCAAGGGGGAAGGGGGTACTTCCTTGCGAGCGTTCCGTCAGCGATGCTAACCGAGCAGGAAAAAAGCGACCAAAGCTACCTTTAGATCTGGTGCTGAACGGGGGGGGCGGTGTTGTTTCATTTGTTCCAGTCTGATATTATCATTTCAAAGACAGGTTCTATTCACAGCGAACAGTTTGAGCCTCCTCACAGAAGGTGTGATGTTTTGATAGCGTGTTGACGTCGGCGGCCATCTTGTGTTCTGTAAATGGATGCGCCCTCTGATTGGATGGAGGGCCTTGTTAAATGGAGTGTGTGCTGCCGAATCCAGAAAAGAAAACACTTCATGGAATCAGCGCTGGTTTGCAGACGAATGCGCTTTTAGATGCAGATTAGTCCTCGTCCTTGATATGAATTGCGTCTCACGGATTTGACGGTTGACGCTTTCCGAGAATTAGATCTGAGAATAGGAATTGAGGGGGATATTGAACGCATCGGCAATTATGAATCTCAGTAAATTGTAGCAGTGGGGGGTTTTGGGAACGCTGACGCATGTGTGAAATCACCGTCGTGTTGCTCGCTCACCTCGCAATTAAAATGAGCTAAAAAAAAAAAAGAATGAAAATGGCTTCATTCTTCTCAAATTCCCTGGACAAAATCATAAAGGGCACCAAAAAAAATGCTGATGAATTAAGACAGCCTTAATTAAATCAGAAAGACGAATCAAGTTCATTAATATGACCGCTGACACTCGAGTCACTTTAATGTGAGACTTCCTTTTCCTCTTTCTCCTCCTCCTCCTCCTCAGCAGGGTCTAGTGAAGCACATTTTGCGAATCGTTTATAATTTTTATCTTTTGACATCTGCTTCCTGCTCACTATTAACAGCTCCTTTGTTCATGATAATGAACAGAGCGCACGCTGTACTCTGTAAACTTCGTTCTCCTTCACTTTAAAAAGTTCTCCTATGGAAATAACGGCAACGAGACCTCTCGAGTCATCGTGAGCAAAAAGGTGTTCGGGGGCTGTTTTCAGGGTTTGGAAGACACTTGTGGGTGGACGTGTTGGGGGCGTTATGTGCGTGGGCGGCCGCCCGCATATCAAACCAAACGACGTCTTGATTCCCTTCGAGTGCCAATCAGGGGAAACACACTTCTGGGGTTACAAGCTGATTACTTCCCTGAAGGACCTTAACAGGCAAACACAAAGAAAGAGAGAGAGAGAGAGATATCAGTTTCAATCCTGTGCCACTGCACTCTCAAATTACGATGCACCCCTCCTTCCTTTTCTCGGTCTGTCTCTCTCTCGATCTGTCTGTCTCTCTTCTTCTGCTTTTGCATGTACAATACGTTCATATCCTCTGAGATAGGTCCATCAGTGAACTTCATTACAGCTCGTTGTGCACTGGGGGTGATTACGAGCTTTAATAACTAGCAATTACTGCGAGGCTGCTTTTGTGCTGCCCACGTGTATTTTTCGGAGACGCCTGATTGCTCTCATCAAAGCCTGCAACATAGCACAGCATCTAAATCCAGCCTCACGATGTATGCCACACACACGTGATATTTACACTGGATCTCTTCGGTATTGATCTAATAGTGTGCCGGTTTTGTTTTTATATATATATATATATATATATATATATATATATATATATATATATATATATATATATATATATATATATATATATATAAAATCTCTCACCAAGGTAAAATGAGCGATGGATTGCTTCAGCCCCAAATGTCACGCCAAAGAATTTAGAGGTACACGTGTGAAAGATGCCCATGATTGTCCATCACAGCATGAGGCCCCTGCAGTCCTCCACTCTGGGATTCGACACATGTACAGTGCCCTCCACTACTATCGGCACCCTTGGTAAATATGAGCAAAGAAGGCTGTGAAAAATACTTTTTATTGTTCACAAATATACTCTGCTCTCATTGATATCAAACATTTGTAAACACAGGCTTATCCAGCATTTTTTTTAACAATTATTGGCACTCCTATGAATTCATATGAGAAAAATATATGTGAAGCATATTCCCATTGATATTTAAAATATATATATATATATATAACCAAGACTTCCTATTTCACAGGGGTATAAATATGAGGTAACACATTGGCCAAATTCGCTTAGTCATTCATAACTATGGGTAAGACCTCGGAATATAGCTGTGTATATATGTGCGGCAAAAGGTTGTTGAGTTTCACAAAATGGGAAGTGGCTATAAGAAAATAGCACAAGCATTGAAAATACCCATTTCCAATAATTAAGAAGTTCCAGTCAACTGGAAATGTTATGAATCAACCTGGAATTGGACGTGTGTCTATATTGTCTTAACACACCGTGAAGAGGATGGTTCGAGTAGCCAAAAAACCTCCAAGGATCACAGCTGGAGAATTGCAGAAGTTAGTTGCGTCTTGGGGCCAGAAAGTCATCACCATAAGTTGTTTGAAAGGGTTTCAAGAAAAAAGACTCTACTCTCATCCAAAAACTAACTCAAGCATTTTCAGTTTGTCAGACAGTACTGGACCTTCAAATGGGATCTGGTTCTATGGTCAGATGAAACAAAAATAGAGATTTTTGCCAATAAACACCAGAGGTGGTACCTCATGCCCACGGTTAAATATGGTGGTGACTGTTTAATGTTCTGGGGCTGTTTTTCTGCCAGAAAGCATAAAATGGATCATGGTTGGATCTTCCAGCAGGACAATAATCCAAAAAATACATCAAAATCAACACAAAAATAATTTACTGAACATAAAATCAAGGTTCTGCCATGGCCATCCCAGTCTCCTGACTTAAAACCATAGAAAACCTGTGGGGAGAACTGAAGAGGAGAGTCCACCAGCGTGGAACTCGAAATGTGAAGGATCTGGAGAGATTCTGTATGGAGGAACGGTCTCAGATCCCTCACCATGTATTCTCCAACCTCATCAGGCATTATAGGAGAAGACTCAGAGCTGTTATCTTGGCAAAGGAAGGCAGTATTGACTAAAGTATTGACTGAAATGGTGCCAATAATTGTTGCAGACCTAAATTTAACAAAGATATTTTTTTTAATAAACCTGTGTTGTGTTTGCAATTGTTTGATATCCATGACGGCAGAGTATTTTTGGGAATCTTTTTTTTTTTTTAACCAAAAGATCAAAAGGTTAAACAATAAAGACAATTTTTCACAGCCGCCTTTGCTCATATTTACCAAGGGTGCAATTATTAGTGGAGGGCACTGTACTTGTCACTGATGACGTTTAGAGCTAAAGGTTTGGATGCCAGCGTTGGCCGAGCTTATTGTATGTTTTTTGGATAGCGAGTTCTTCGGATCCGACTTGACAAGGGTGGAAAGATTTTCATTTGTACATGATCTGATTGCTAACACTTCCTGCTCGTTCCACCCACATGATGACTATTTACAGAAATAATGTTATCCTTTATAAAGGTGTTTGCTTCTACATATTGCTGGTGTAATTAAAGCTATGCAATATGTGCTGTTAATGAGAATTATAAAGCAATTAAGTCACACATGAAATGAAAAAAACAACAAACAAGTGAAGGTGAGAAATGACTTCTGATATGATATGTCATGTCTTACGTGTAATTAAACCGTCTCCTTCTTTCTTCAGTGTCCATGCTTCATTTGTAAAATGAGTATGGTTAAGCCCATTTTATTATTTTTTTTGTAACAAAATATTTCTTCATTTGCTCTCAGGTGGCTCCAATTACATAACTGTCAGCTTTACAAACAAACTCATTAACCAGGGGAAAAAAGCCACCAGTGGCTGAAATGGAAAGCTCTTTGGGAATGGAAAATGATTTTTTTTTAATCTCTCACAACCTTCCAATAAACCGGTGACATTTTGGAGCTAAGCTCACTTCTACAATGTAACCTCTTCTTCCCGTGCTCCGACTCCTGAACAAATTCATTTGACAGAACAAATAATCTTACCCTAACAATATGTTTGATCTCTTTCTTATAAATTTCTGGCCTGTGGTTGGAGAAATTTCTTTTTTTTCCCCCTTCTTGTGAAAAGTATTCTCATTCTTCATAACCTTTATAAACTTCATAGGTTGGAATCTGACCTTCTATAGGAGTAAGACGCCATCCTGTTTATGATTTAACATAAAAACTCGGGATTGTTATAAATATCGGTGCTTGGCAGGCAACATCAGAGATCTGTTCCGATGTTACCATGGCAGCGACAGACAGGTCAACTTAGCCTGCTGCTGAAATCCTCGGCGAGAGGGAGCTTTTTCTGTAATAACAACAAGAATTCATTAATTTGTCAGATTTCTTTCTGTAAACACAAGCTCCTCAAACTCGTTCCGTCTTCTCTGTACAACGAGTTCACACACTTCAGTATAACTCGGGGCTTTCTGTATCGTTTTTATCCGTTTTCATTTTGTCGAACGGTGTGTGGTTTTTAAGTACAGATATGTGCCTTAATCACATTTTAATTGATTTTTAAAAAGTTACAAGAAAGGTGCTGAATTATTTAAGGAAGTCGTTATTTAAGGCCTCAAATACCAGCTCTCCTGTCACTGACACTGAAAAGACGAGATCAGAATGGCCAGACATGTTCCTCCCATAATCTACCTCTAACAACCAACATTTTTTCACCTCCTTCTTGGATCCAGTCTCTCTCTCTCTCTCTCTCTCTCTTCCCTCAGGAGGGCCTCCACAGAGAAACCAAACAACACCACACCTCGATCCCCCAGTGCTCCAGAGTCATAAAACATTCAGTGGATACCGGCGAGCACACAGGGGATTATACCTGTTCGTTCAGGAGTGGGCAAACAGCTCGAGAAGTGGCCAAGCTCGGAACGCAGCGCATCAATCTTTCATATGCTGGCGTGTCAGCACTTTTTTGGACAGTGCTGCTCTGTTTGTCTCTTGACGATGGAAAATTATTGGCGCTGGGGCTGCGGGTGTTAAACAATGAGGTACATAAAAACTCGAGATGTCTGCTTTAATATCCGAGACTGGTGTATACAGTTGCAGTGTTTAGAGTGACCCTATATATATATATATATATATATATTATACACACGCATATTTTGAAGGTTATTCCTGTATTCTTTGACGCTGTAGTGCAACAAGAGCAGCAAGTGTCACTAAAACAGGTTTTAATAATTAATTATGCTGTAATATTTCTCTCATGGTTCAATATAAAAAGACTTGTGAGAACCTTTTTGTAAGTATGATAAGTAAGTAGGAACACTGTAGTTTCGGGTCTTTAAGTTGGTGGTATTTTTTGTGTTTGAATCATAAATAGGGCAAAACTCGATGCTGGCACTGTACCCTGTAGGATATTGCCGTGTATTACACATGTTATTAATGCTTTATTACCTGTTACACCGCAGCGCTATTGAATTCTCCAATCTGATTGGTTAGAAGAAACTGATGAATTTTCTTTGACAGACAATATCACGCGAAATGACGCCTAGTACCATAATGTTGCAACAATTCCTTCGTAGGAACCTTCGTATGTCACACTCTAGACTAGTGGGTAATGGCTCATATGATAGTAGACACTCAGGGCTTTAAGGATGTGCAGTTTTTCCATAACTATTTCTTTTTTTTAACCTAGCCTACTAGGTTAAACTTTTATAATTGTATTGTCTACAGTGTTTTACTGTCAAAAAAAAACAACCTTTAGTTTAGTGCTGTCCGTTTTCTCTCTGTACCAGTGTTGTCGTGGAGACTGTGAATTGTTTACTCAGCAGGGGGCTCACACCCCTCCCCTTTCCCATTGCCTTGCTCACCAGCAGCTAAAAACAGTGTCATGATACTCTACACACAGAAACCCAACAGTGTCCTGACTAAGCCCCTGTTTACACTAGTGTGTTTTTGTTTTAAAACACATCAATTTTGCTACGGTTACTCCTGTCGTCTATGCTACTCCGGCGTTTTCGACCCTTGAAAACAGAGACTTTTGGAAATTTCGAAAGACCCCGTTTTAGTTCGAAAACTCCGGGCTGGTGTTTCTGTGTAAACTGACCAAAACGAAGACTTTTGAAAACAAAGTTGTGGCTTCGTCCACATTTTCTCCCTGATTGGGTCTTCTGGATCATTGCGTATCCTTCCCTTATTTGTCAATCCTCATAGTCATCATATGACCGTTACACTACCATTATGTTTTAAGCCCCTTCCATATGACCATTGATCGTATACACAACAACACGGAGACTGAACCGCAAGCTCTGCTGGCTTTGTCGTCATTCTTAGCAGCCACTGTGCAGTTCAATTCTGTATTTTATAAAACTGCAGCTGCCTACATGCTCAAGAGGCGAGCTATGATTAGAGAAATCACCAACAAATCTCATTTCAAGCGGCGTAAGCCCTACATGGGACGCCGGTTTGGACTAGCAACCAACTTCCTGTTTACACTTATACGCACATGCCCAGTGTGCATGAATGGTCATGTGGCATACGTTTTCAGTCGTGTAGTGTGGACGAGGATCATTTCTGAAAGACGGCGGAAATGCCGGTGTGGACGAGGATCCCACTAGTTGTAAACAGGGCCTAATATTATAAAAGACTTGTGGTGATGCAATAATTAATTTGTTTACACTGACTGAAAATGTCCGATAATCGAATTTCCGTTCCACCAGCGGAACGGTGCGCCAGTGTACTGCTAGAAATGTTAAAGACATGCGGTTATTTAACAAAAACGTACAATTGTTGATATGGAGAACTTATCTGCAAGGAGACGTTTATTTAACGTTGATGGAAGTCTCCAGTGTCAGTGCTTTGCAATGGTCAGGAGGTTTTCCACTCTGGGAGAGTTTTCAGGACGGAGGACTATTTGATTTCTGGTTTCTCAGTAACATGACAAGCTGCACTTTTTTCTGTCTTATTAACTTCATAGCATAACTGTTTATAGCTGTGATTAATATAAGTGATAACAGGAACTAACTTGCCTCGTGGACGCTCCAGAACATTGAATGTAACTATAAATGTTTAAAAGTAGGATGTGTTATTTAATAAAATACTAATTGTAATCAATAGCAAATTGCTGCATATACGAGGACTAAATACTTCAGAAAGGTAACATTAACTTTGTTTCATCATTGTTTATTTTCCTATAACAGCATGTCCCTAAAGTGTTTTACTCCTTCGCTGATAGAGCAGAAGTCCACGTGCTTCTCTAGAGCTAGTCTGTACCATGCAGATTTCTCTGCTAGTTGCATATTCAGATATAATCTCTTTTTTGAGGTGAGCTTGTAATTGAAGTTGTCCTTAATTTCCCAAGTCATATGAAGCAAAAGTGCATCTTGCCCTTGCAATTCTCATAGAACAGAGAACAGAGTGTCTGACTTTGCACTACCTCTCCGGTCAGCCCCCCAAATACCCACCTTTGCTTTCAGCCCCAGATAAAATAGATGTTGTGTTCCCGCTTACGCAGCACCTCTGTGGCTCTATGTGGAGCACATCGCGAATGCCTCCAGGTGCGTCCTCCCACACTGCAGTCAGCACATGCTGTATTCTCGCACTCTACACAATGCACTCAGGACTTGTGCTTAATAATAAGGACTACTGCAGACACACAGGGAGGGCGGGAGAACGACGTAACACCCTGAGACATAACAAAAAGTTGTGAGGTAGGAGCAGGTTATAAAGTTGGTGTAATTATTCATCAATATGTATATTGTCTAAGAACATCTACTCTTATGTAACGTAGGCGGAGATTTCTGAGATTGTAACGGTGCTGATAAGCAGTCAGGTTTTGTTCTGTATATTAGCTAACATGCTAATGTAAAATAATAAATGATCAATTAATTGCGCCTATCGGTCTAGTTAGTTAATCTGCGAAAAATGATTGAATGTAAAGTCGTTGTTTTTCTGAATAACCCGGCTTCCTTTACGTGGTTAATACGACGGCATATACCCACAATAAAAATCCGCATGAATAAAATGCTAATAGGTTTATATTATCTCCTACTGTAAGCATCCTCCAGGTTTCTTCAGTAAGGACCTACTGTTTCCAAGCTGTTGGCAAATTTAAAAAAAAACCCTGATTCTTCTCCAATTATGGACTTCAAACACCATTCACTTCACCTACTGATGCGTCTTTTCATTTCACATGCCACAAGTGTTGCCCTTGATCCCCGCAGACTCGCAGAGAGAGCGACTGAGTCTTAAGATCGACAGCTCTCGCATTTCCTTGAATCCTACGGATTAACCTTTCACGCGGTGTGAAAACCTGAACTACAGGAAAGAAAAGACAACCTGTTGGCTCCGTTTTCATGCTTTTTTTCCCCCATCAGAACTCCTTCAGATATCCTAATGTGCCATGATGGCAAGGCCCATCTCACTCTTTGACATCTTAACAAATGCAGAATCATTCCATCACTCTCGGCGTCTTTCAAATAAAAGCGATAACATTTTAATCGAGGCTAATCAAATGACAGGAAGAGTCAGTGTCAAGAATGGCTCTGTCGTGGAGCTCTTGAACCAGGGAGAATAAATGTCACCTTGCTCAAGTCCTCGACATTTGAGGTTCTCATTAATGTTCTTTATCTGGGTTTTAAACAAACATCAAATGCTGAACTTTGTCTTTTTGAAGTGGAGGCTTGTGGCGTTCCTTCTCAGCAGCATGTGGATTTAACAAAGTGTTTCTCATTTAAATATGCACTGACGGCATGGGAAGAAACCGATCAGTTTAAAAACGTGGTGTGTCTTGCTGTGTAATTTGGCATACCGTGATGGTACCTTTCTTTCTAAATATCAATCCCAGGACTCGCAGGGAAAAATTACACATCTAAAAAGACCAGCGACATTTCTTTGGAAATCTAGAAAAACCCAGATGAATTCTAGAAAACAGCCAGATATGACCAAAAAAAAAATATATCATATTCCACCAATAATACGCCAAATATACAGTGGTGCTTCCCCACACAAGTTCTAAAAGTAGATAAAGAGAACCAAATTAAACAAACGAGACAAAAATATTCTACTTGTTCAGTTATTTATTGAGGAAAATGATCCGATATTACATATCTGTGAGTGAAGTGCTTTCAGTATCTGGTTTCACCCCCTTGTGCAGGAATGACTGCATCTAAACATTTCTGGTAACTGTTGAACCGTCCTGTACATCGTCTTGGAGGGATTTTAGCCCATTCCTCAGTACAGAACAGCTTCATCTCGGGGATTTTGGTGAGTTTCCTCACATGAACTGATTGTTTCAGGTCCGTCCACAACATTTCTACTGGGTTAAGATCAGGACTTTGACTTGGTTGTTCCAAAACATTAACTTTATTTTCTTTTTTTTTAACCATTCTTTAGTAGAATGACTTGTGTTCTTAGGGTCGTTGTCTTGCTGCATGACCAACTTTCCCTTGAGATTCAGTTCACGGACCGATGTCCTGATTATTCTCCTTAAGAATTTGTTGTATACTTCACAATTCATTGTTCCATCAATGAGGGCAAGCTGTCCAAGCCCAGATGTAGCAAAACAGGCCTACACCATGATAGTTTCATGTTTCACAGATGGGATAAGGTTCTTATGCTGGAATGCAGTGTTTCCCTTTCTCAAAACATAACGCTTTTCATTTAAAACAAAAAGTTTTGTTTTATTTTGGTCTCATCAATCCACAAAATATTTTTCCAGTAGCCTTCTGGCTTGTCCATGTGATCTTTAGCAAACTGCAGATAAACAGCAATGTTCTTTTTGGAGAACAGTGGCTTTCTTCTTGCAATCCTGCCACCATTGAACACCATTGTTGTTCAGTGTTCTCCTGATGGTGGACTCATGAACATTAACATTAGCTAATGTGAGAGAGACCTTAGAAGTTACCCTGGGTTCCTTTGTGACATCATGGCCTAATACACGTCTTGTTCTTGGAGTGATCTTTGTTGGTCTCCACTTCTGGGGAAGGTATCAATGGTCTTGAACTTCCTCCCGTTGTACACAATCCGTCTGTGGATTGGTGGAGTCCAAAATCTTTAGAGATGGTTTTGTAAACTTTTCCAGCCTGATGAGCATCAACTATTTTTCTGAGGTCCTCAGAAATCTCCTTTGTTCGTGCCATGATGCACTTCCACAAACATGTGTTGTGAAGATCAGACTCAAATAGATCCCTGTTCTTTAAATAAAACAGGGTGCTCACTCACACCTGGTTATCATCCCATTGATTGAAATCACCTGACTCTAATTTCACCTTCAAATGAACTGCAAATCATAGAGGTTCACATATTTTTTCCACTCACCGATATGTCATATTTGATCATTTTCCTCAATAAATAAACGACCAAGTATAATATTTTTGTCTCATTTGTTTAATTGGGTTCTCTTTGCCTACTTTTAGGACTTGTGTGAAAATCTGATCATGTGTTAGGTCCTATTTATGCAGAAATGTAGGAAATTCTAAACTTTCAAGCACCACTGTACATACCATGTGAAGGGTTTTCCTAGCAGACATTATTTCCTTTCATTCTTCATAAACACCTCTAAGAGCACATGGACACAATCAAGAAGTTTCTATACTTTAAACCACGAGCTGAAGTGCTTTAGTGTGTGAGCGTTATGAACCGGAGTCATTGTCCGTGATCACGCTGCACTAATCAAAGTAGAAGGCTGCGACAGCCGAACATGTCCACTTTCATGAAAATCACATCACAACAGCGGCTAAACATTAATGAATGATCTAACTTAATAACAGGAGGGAGAGAAAAAAATACTTCTCCATGGGCCGCATGATTAATCAGTTTAGATAGTGAACAGCTTTCACCAAGCTGCATTAGCGAAAAGCTATTTTAGGGATGCTAGGCCTCTATTTCCCCCTCCCACTTCTTCGAACGCCTCCGCAATTAATCAAACATAAACAACAGCAGGACAAAGGAATGGGGAGGGTGCATGAGGATGAGCCCTGATTAGCTTCTGACAGCTAACTGCCTACTTCTGGTCTCTCTTTCACTATTGCAGCAGAAGACAGAAATGATTTCTTACAGGTTTTTTTTTTTTTTTTTTGGTACTTTTAAGTGTGAGAGAAGGTATCTCGGAAAGGGATTTTGTTGTGCATTTTTATGGTGCGTTGAATACATTTCTCTATGGTGGTGTAAGGTTGCCAGATTTATATGACTGACTATTGTGAGACTCATGAAATTGGCCAGAACTAAATATTTTGTTAACATAATATCTGGAAACCTCATTAGACACCTGAATGTTTCATGCTTTAATAGTCTGAGAGTTAAAAATAAAAAAATAAAAAAATAAAAAAAACCTTTTTGACATAAATGCATATTTGTAAGACATCATGAGTGATTTGTGGATTAAAAAGCAATTTTCATCTGAACAGAGCAGTAAGGAACAGTACTAACCTGAATCCGGAATCCATAAACCCTGAAGTTATACCTCACTCCACGGAGTGTTTCCCATTAAAATACTGTACTTGTGAAATTAGGAGGAATTTTGAGTTTGATCTGGTTTTTATGTTAAAAAATAGACAGAAAAAGTAAAACGTTCAAGGATTTCCATTGTAGTCAATGGGAATGGTATCAAAATGGTGGTTGTCTGAATTCTGTGAGGACTGCATTTGACCAATCAATAGTACACACTTTGTATCCTAACAATTAGGGTAACCCAATTTGGCAATGGTACTAACAACAAAATGTGTGATCACAGGTTTGTTACTGTGCCATGTTGTACTATGGACATGTTAATGTGATGTATTCACTGCATGTGGCATGTGTTGCAGCTGGATCCTAAGACAAAAAGGACCGGACAAAGTGGAGACAGGCAAGCCAGATCTGAAGACAGTGTGGAGAGCCAGAAAGGTAGCAACAGAGACAACAGCCAGGGATGCTTGAATGGCATAAAATGCTGCAGATACCCAAGGGATGCCATGGTGGCTGCTGGTTTCCCACTGCTTGAGAAGACTGTTCGTGTTCTCCTTATAAGACTGGATATCAATGTTCTCTATTTTAATTAAGTAAAAGGGAGCACTAAAGAAGACCACACCAGAATTATTGGAAGAGAGGCTAGGTTAATTTTACCTCCGCCTCTTCAGAACTAAACCTCTGCTGTTTTAAGGTCTAGCCTTGACGTATCTGCTTATTGCCCACTCTTGGGTAAAGACTTATGCAACACAAAAGACAAGGGTAGCTGGATGTACACTATATCGCCAAAAGTGTGTGGACACCTGACCATCACACCCGTATGTGTTTCTTTCCCCGTGCTGTTGTTTTGTTGTCTGTAGCATTGCAATTTCCCTTCACTGGAACTAAGGAGTCAAGTCCAAACCTGCTCCAGCATGACAAAACGGTTCACAAAACAAGCTCGATGAAGACATGGTTTGCCATGGTTGGTGTGTTACACAGATACTAGTCCAGGCTCTTGTTATCTCTAAACTGGACTACTGCAACTCATTGCTTTCAGGCCTCCCAGGCAGCTCCATCAAACCCCTTAAGATGATTCAGAATTCTGCAGAATGCGCGCCTCGTCTTCAACCAGCCCAGGATAACCCAGGTCACACCCCTCTTCATCTCCCTCCACTGGCTTCCTGTAGCCGCCCGCATCAATTTCAAGGCCTTGATGCTGAAGTATAAGACCTTGTCAGGAACAGCACCCTCCTACCTCCACTCTCTCCTGAAGGCCTACGTTCCCTCTCGCAATCTGCAATCGATTAGCGACTGACGTTTAGTAGTTCCCACTCAGCGTGGCGCAAGGACCCTTTCCAGAACCTTCACGCTAACTGTCCCTCAGTGATGGAATGCACTCCCAATCTCAATCCGGACCACAGAATCTCTCACCATCTTCAAAAAACGGCTAAAGACCCACCTCTTCCGTGAGCACCTAACCAACTCATTTAAAAAAACAAAAAAAACGCACTCTACTCTGTGCACTTTGCTTCCACTGGAACTCAATTAATGGATCTTGTATAGTAGCACTACTTGCATTGTTCTCTGCTTGATGTATCGTTATTGTAAGTCGCTTTCTGCCAAGTGAATAAATGTAAATGTAAATGAAAGACCTTGAGAGTTTTAGCCTCAACCCCACTGAACAACTTTGAGATGAACTGGAACACCTATTGCACCCCAGACCTCAACATCAGCGCCTCACCACAATAAGGCTCTTGTAGCTGAATGAGTACAAATCCCCACAGCCACACTCCAAAATCTATTGAAAAGCCCTCCCAGAAGAGTGGAGGTGGTTATAACTGCAAAGGAGAAACTAAATCTGGAATAGGATGTCCAAAAAGCACATATGGGTGTGATGGTCTGCTGTCCACAAACGGCCATATAGGGTACATTTCAATGGTTATTAAATGTTTGTCTGTGTAAAGAACTGAAAGGCAAGTGCTTGTGTTTAATGGTAGTGGTCTAGACACTATTGAAAACCCTGTCTGCAATGTTTCTAGACGTGAACCACACACACACACAAGCAATTATTTAGCCGAAGTGTGAATACGCATAAGGATCTCCAAAATAAATTTTGGACTTGCCAGCTCTGAACACAGCCCTATAAATGAAACCAAAACACAGACATAACCAAAGATGAAGAAGAGGCACTAGTGCAGACAGTGAGGATTTCTGACAGGCTTTCATGTTTTTATTACATTAATGCAGCAAGAACCCCTTACCCTTTAACAGTATTTTTTTTTTTCAACAGGAACTATGATTGTTCGCATAGACTTAAGTGAAAAGTTTTCACTAGAAGCCTCGCTTCTTCATTATACCTCTACATATTGCTTTTAAATGGAAAGCAATTGAAAAGTAATGGAATGTAATTACACTTTGTTGCTGAGGTTGAGTAATCATTGGGATTTGCTACTCATTATCACAGTAGTCAGATAATTGGAATCCATTTTGAAACCAGCCAATCTCATGTATTTGCGGATAGAAACCTGACACAAGTTTGCAGCAGTCAACAGCAACAAAGTATGAACAGGTTTCTCCACACTTGACATGCCGCGAATGCTGTCAACACCGCTTCCCTCTGCCCGTTTCTCATCCTACCGCTCTGCAATTACGTGTCTGGCAGGGCCACGCAAATCAAAGCTGAAGGTTTTATTGGCTTTCATTGCCTGGCTTATAACCTTGACCATTTTCATTCTAATCCCACCAAGACACGGCTTTATTTGTGACTTCCGACGGCACCGCAACAACAGGATGTAACACTAGCAGGATGATGTTGGGGGGGCGGACCAATCTTTTGATACCGTTACAGCGGCAGACTTCTTCCCCCCACCATTGCTCTACACACACAGAAGGCTTTGAGTAATGTGATCCTTGCCAGCGGTGTCCCTTTTTAATTGCTCAGATTCCCTTTTTCCCCGTCGGCCCGTGTGCATACAATGGATGAGACGGAGGCTGGTGCAGGGCTGACTCCCCAGGCATTAATCATCTCTGTCTGCAGGAGCCACCGAGACAGCCAGGATCTGGGGTCGAGGTTGCTTGACAACAGCATGCAGGACTTCCAAATGTTATCTCCTCGACACACCAGCCACCTGACAGGAGGAGAGGTCCCTTCTGGTGAAGCTAGCCTAGCCAGCTAAACCTGATAATCTAGCCTCTCCTCCTGGGGGGATAAATTCATAACCGAGAGCAATAATTTCCTTGTTTATTCACCTGGGGCGTTCATTGTTTTGTTTCTCTTTGGCTGTACATGAGTATAGGAGAACGGAGCAGTCAGATCAATTGCTGGATGATTGAGTAGCAGTTTGCTGCTTTGCTTGCTGAGTATTCCACTTGGCTTCGGAAGAATGTAGCCATGTAATTAATGGGTAAAAATGGTCCCATTTCATATGCCGAAGCGTGTCTGAGAACAGCACCAGAGGCTTTAATGATGCTAAATTAAAAGTGGCATCCCGTCCAGCGTACTCCTGATGTTCAACTCAATCCCTCGCCATAACATTTCACAAAGGATCAGGTGCCATATTGTTGACACATCTGACAGTATTTAAACAGCGACACCAGATAAACAAACAATTTGACACGGTCCAATTTCTGCCAGATACCATTATGAACTCATTTTGACATCTTAACGTGAAGTGTTACAAACCATTAGCCTCATAACAAAAGATGGCCAGCAATGCCATGCTAACATCTCGCTTGCGACGTGGGGTAATTATCTCCCTTAATTGTTGCTGACCCTTCAGGATGGGACTCGTGCGCTTTGCTGCCAAGAAGGGTGATTTTGTCAGCCCGAAGCATCGGTCCATTTGCTGTGTTCCTCACCTGGTGGACCATTTTGTGAGAGCTGATGTGCTTCTTGGTGATTGCCACTGTGTAGCTCCGTTTCTGCCTTGCTTGGCCTACACAAATGCGCTGTCAGTTTAGTGTTTGCTCTGCTGTCTGCCTCTGAATGCAGCTGCATCTCCCCCTCCAGCACCTCCTCCCCTCTGTCACTGGACCAGTTTATTATCAGTTTGCTGTTGTCAGTGCCAAGAAAGAGGCTAGAAAGTAGCACAGTCTGGGAGAAGAACAGGAGAGAAAGCATTTACCCATTCATTATCACATTCGACCTCAGTTCCTTAAATTTGTTGCTATTGCATGTCTCTTATAAAATTATTTCAATCGTTGGCCTGTATCTGATATAAATCTGATCGGATTGAGTTGTGTGTTACAGGAAAATTGAAGAAGATTCTCATTTCCGCTGTGTGGCTTAACCCGGCATTGCATTATCCCAAGAATACTATAGAAGGAGAGAAAAAAAAAATCAATTCTAATTCCCTACTACCTCACTTCTCCCATTCACTGGTAGAAAGTGTCCACCATTTGAACAGTAAAAGTTGCATTCTACCAGAGCTCCAACTCCAACAGCAATCGATACCACGTATACGTGACATTTCAAAAAGAGCATCTGAGCTCTCCACGTATCTGAACCAGTTACCAGCAGAGAACTGTTTATATCCAGCTATGGGAGTGATTATGTTTCATCTCATCGTTCTTTCTTTCTGTCTTCATTCCTCTCTGTACGGTTTCTCTCTGGGGCCAGAAAGAGCTGTAGTCAGGCCCGGGATGTGGGTGTCCTGCTGTTCTGTGAATGTGCGCCCACCGGGGTGAGTCAGTGCAGGGCTCGGTGTATAAAGCTCCCTGCTCCTTCTCTCGCCCACACATCGTGCAGCTCAGCCACCTAACTCCAGCATCCAGCATCATCTTCCCCTATGCATGCATACAAAAGACCAACAGGAGGATAAAAATACATACATGCCAGTGTATGTTTCCAGTTCTCTATCCTTCTGATGCTCTTTTGTAATTCTGTGTGACGTGAATAGTATCATTCAGCTTTCAATGTCCCGTTAGTCTTCCTCACTTCCTGGGCTTCGTTAATGATACGTCCCTAAAAATGTCCTTTACTGTAGTGCTACATATTATTTCATTATTATTTCATATGGTCTAATGATCAAAGTTAAATATAGTGTGCCAGAAGGCAGAACTAAATACTCATGTTCTCTCAATGCGTCCGAGCTCATTTATAAGCGGTCCGAGTGGCTCCTCTCAGCTCTAAATGAAATGATTTGCCTCGGCAGCATGTTATCTAGATGGGGGCCTGACACGAGCACAGGGGTCAGTGCAGAAAACAGATAAACCCCGCAGGCAATATTTAAAGCAATAGGTGCTTGCAGACGGTTAGATGAATGTGAATGATGAAGGTCAACTGCCCAGTGACATGTGGCTTCGGGGGACCAATAAAAAAAATTTTTTTTTTGAAGGTGATGAAAAACACCACAAAAGCCATCTGCGGTTTGGAGATTGGGGAGGGGGTCATGAGCAAAGCAGACTGTTCCACTAAATCTACAGCAAAAATGAGTGAGCTATAAGCTGGACTTTACCAGGAGAAAACTGGTGGCTACCTCCCTGCACGCCATATATATATATATATATATATATATATATATAAATAAAATTGTATATAGATGCCCATGCTTGCACAACCCCATAAGGATGATCATATGTCAGGATGGAAAGTCTGAAATACGTTGGATATGGGTATATTGCAGCCACCAGAGAGAAGCTCCAGTGCTGGACACAGCAAGGATTTGCACTGTCATTTGAGGATCAGGGGAAATAATGGCACGTACGGTTGCAGTCTATTGGACTGAGGCGGTAAAGCTGGCTGGCTGACCAACATGGCCCAGAGAGATAAGCCAAGAGCTGTCAAGTCCCATTGATTGTTGTATTGTTCTGGGCAAAAGGGATGTCTCCTTGAATGGATAGGGTTCATACCATGGCAACCTTACAGCACACAGTAGAACAATACCTAAATTATAATAATGATATTGGCTTGGCTTGGTAAAGGATACATTAAAGCAGTACCAGATATGCACTGGATCAATATGAGGCCCATTTTGTCTGAAAAGTTCCGTGATATCAAACGTGACTGACGCCGCTGTGAATAATTGAACACAATAATCAACAGTTCAAACAGTTTATTATAGCAGTAAAATATTCATTAGCTCGGTCAGTTTTGTCCTAATGCCATGCCAAAGGTTTATTTTTTCCCCCTTGCCTGCCTTTGACTTCTGTGTCCAGAATTGTTTGTGATATTTTATTGTGTCGAAATAGAAAATTCTTGAAATACAGTAAACGTTCATGATTTGAATTGTGCTCTGTTCTGAGTAGCGTGATGACATCTCATGCGGTCCTACCCGCGGCGTTAATAATCCCTTTGTCCTGCGTAGAAGATGCACAAAGAAGAAGGGTGAGTACAGTACAATAAATATTTGAGACAGAGACACACATTCACTTGACTTTTATAAATATAATTGTTCTATCTTATTATTAGTTATTGTTCATGTCTAATTGTGTTTTTTAAATGAATCTTGATCATAGATATGTACAGTATATAGTGTTTGCTACTATCCATGCTTTCAGGCATCCGCTGGGGGGGGCTTGGAACCTATCCCCTACGGATACGGGGGTCCTACTGTATCTTTATTCAAAGTTAAACCCCCGAGTGGGCGTTCATTTCTCTCTTTTTAAATTTTTTTTTATTTATTTACCCCCTCCCCGCTAGGTGGAAACGTCAGCATGGTCTGTAAATTCTGGCTCTGACAGTTCTTCAACCCTCGCTACATCACTCGAGTTCAGTGCTGTTCTCGACTGTTTCTTTAATTCCTCTTGCGCAGTTATTAATTTTGTTTGCCCTGCCTGTGATATCTTGTTTTTCATTCTATTTACTAATTTAAACCACCTCAACTCTGAGGAAACTACTAAAGATGAATTCATCTATCCATTGTCTGTATCCTACACAGGGTCACTGTGGGAGCCTGGAGCCTATCCCTGGGAACTCGGGGCATAAGGCGGAGGACGCCCTGGACGGAGTGCCAACCCATCGCAGAGCTCAATTCACACACTACGGACAATTTGGGAATGACAGTCAGTCTGCAGTGCGTGTCTTTGGACTGGGGGAGGAAACTGGAATATCCGGAGGAAACCCCCGAAGCACAGGGAGAACATGCAAACTCTACGCACATATGGCACATAAGTCAGGAATTGAACTCCCAACCCTGAAGGTGCGAGGCAAAAGTATTAACCTCTAAGCCTAATCGCCAACTTTCATTTTCCCATGATCCTCATCTTCATGTTCATCCATTTGAAAGTAGAAACCTCTAACTCGTCTGAATATTTTAGTGTTCTGTGGGGGAAAAAAAAGTAGCGTATCTGCATTTTGTATTTACACATTATGTATTTACTCCAAATAATGTGTTCATATTTGTGTACATCCCTAAATAAATATTATATTGATAATGTTTAAAAAATCACTGTTTGTTTACACTTTAGTCTCGCTCCACAGTCTTTATTCAACATAAACTTGAACGCGGCATTCCTTTGCTTTCTATTTCCTTTGCCCTTTTTTTTTTTTTTTTTTACAATTTTGAACCCTCTGGTTATTTTCAGCTTTCAACAATGAAGGGAATAGAAATGCAGAATCAGAGTAGCACTCGAAGTCTATACTACACACGAGTAGCCACAAAGGAACGGTCACCTGAAGAGTGTGCATTTCCTGTGTGTAGTATCCTCAGGCTCAGTGCGAAAATAAGAAACCCAACCGACATATTGAGCAGAACGAGATGTAAGATTTGGTCTAGTGTATGCCAGGTGTGTTTTATCTCACAAACTACACCCACAGATGCAGTCCAACTCCAATACCTAACCTAAGGTTGAAGGGGGGAAATAATAGATGTGAAAATATCAACAGTATATATATATTTTCTCCTCTACTACAGTATATCTACTACGTGTTGATTGTATGTTGCATGCTTTTTGGTTACTGTAAAATAATTCTTATAGAGAACTTGAATCTCTTGCTAGAATTTGGGCCGTGGTACGTTTTCGGAAGACACATTTCCAAATTTAAGACGAGGTCAGCACATGAATATCTGCCACATTTGTCAATCAATAGCACGCATCCATATCCAGTGTACGTCGCTACTCTGATGGGTATTTACATAATTTCATTTCTGCACACCCCCATAATCCTGAGTGCAAGCCAGTATCCATTTGTTAAAAGCGGCTGCCCACGCATCTCAGAGCCGTATCCACTGGATGGGCTGCAGCCCCCTTCTCGATCGTCACCGGCCTCCCACACAGACGTTATATAAAACCACCAGGGCGGCAGATCGACCATCTCTTCACGCAGAGCGCACGTCAGCAAGTGACTTCTCAAAGGTATCAATCAATTTAAGGAGAGGGGAGAGAAAGAAAAGCCTGGCCTGAACCAGAACTTGGTTTGGCCTAGATACTGTGGAACGCAGATAAGTGAGGGCAGCTAAGGGGGCAACGTGAGCCGGAGAGCAAACTCTCAATTTTATTTATTTATTTATTCCACGGAAACCGATGTGCCTCGGTTTCACGCTCCTAAAATGATGGGCATTTCGAGGTGTGAAAGGCTAATGGAATTGTCGTAACACTAGGTGAGTCAGGTCGCTGATGATTGCAATGGCTTTTAGTGGCCTGTCCAGAAATCGAGGGCAATTTGCATTATATGTGCTCTTCATAAACCAGCAGATCAGAGGCCCAACAAATAAACGGCAGAAATGCAGCTTTGAAGGGAAATAAAAGATCCTGAATGCGGCGAGACAGTCGACTAAAAGGCACGGCTTGCACAGTACCCGTGTAACTTCTTTGATCAATAGCTTTTGTAGAGATTCCCGCTTGCTTAATGTGCGCTGACGTCTGATTGGATGAGCTTTCAGTCCTTGGTCACCCAGTCCCTTGTTGCGGATGTTCTTTTACCTTCTCTCTCAATTGACCGGCTGACCCCATCTCAGCAGGGCAGCGATTACTGTGTCCCTGGCTATTGATTCAGGAATCTTCCCCGAACCGGTGAGACCACCTCTAGGGTGATGTTATCGGTTCAGTGAGTGTTTCTAGTGATAATCAATATAATAATGTTTGAGAGTCTTCTAAAACATTCAAATGTCAGTGGCAAGTCAGCCAGGTATTCCCAGAAGAAATACAGCTGTGAAGAAATTCCCAGAAGAGATACAGCTGCCTGCTATGTGACAAATCTGGAAGTCTGTTTCATGCCATAAGCACGTATAACAGTAGCTCTGACAGCACTTCACATCACAGGTTAATATTAATGCGCTCGTGATAATGCGTTACCGTTTCTATATTGACCGCTCGTTCACGGGGACTTTTAAAGACGCTGCTCTACGCAATCTAATGCTAAAAACAGACTGATTTTTAAAAACTTTATTTAACAGAAAAATCACTGATGTGGTGACGTTTTTGCTAATGCTGATGTAACATTCACGGAAGGAGTCTCCAGTGTCAGCACTTTGTAATAGTTAGTAAGTTTTCTTAGCATGCTAAACTCTTCAGGACAGAGAAATTTGCGCTTTCCGCGCTTTTTTGTGTGGTCATATTAAGAAGAAAATGAGAGACTGGTAAGGGATGAACTGTTTATAACTGCGGTAACGTACGCGATAAAAGGAACTAACTTGTTTCATGGACGTTACACAATATATGGCAAAAATGCAAAAATAAATGGGTTTAAAAGCATGATATCATTCATTAATATTGAACAATGATGAGCGCTGGTGAATCACTGTGATATAAGGAGCTTCAGGATGTGCTCTTAGAGAAAAATAACCCACTTGCTTCGTCAGGCCACATCACACCACTTGATCGTTGATTGTTTTCCTATAACAGGATGTCCCGTCATGCTTTATTCCTTGCATATAAGACACTATCTGTCCTTACGTCATGGTTATTAAATAGCTAACCCATCTTTGATTTCTTATTCTGAATACACAGTCTAGCTAGTAAATAAATATAGGCCCTAGTGCCTATATGATTTAGGGGCCCCTCATTTCAGTGTTGTTTTAACATCAATATTGAAATTTTCAGCATATGTTATTTAGCATTAATATATTCAAAATATATAGATTTTGTACTTTTAGGGGGCCCTTGTCTTCTGGGGGTCCAAGGTGGTGGCCTACTTTGGCCTAGTGCTAAGTCTACCCAGTAAATAATTTACCAAAGGTCAATCAAAACAGAGCCTTTTTGTTTGTTTGTTTGTTTTTTTTAACCATAACAGAGCTTCTGTTGCTGCCTGAAAGTCATACCCAGCAGTAACAGCATTCAACAGCAAACATGGATTGATTTGTTCAACGAATAACTTAAAAACCATCCAGTTTTTTATTTAATAAATACATAATGCGTCCTGCTCTGCTGTTTCCCTGCTCAGCGGAATAATTAGCTTCAGTGGAGTTACACAAGTGACTGACCGTGACATAATTTTAATTTCCTATTGCATAAAGCGTTTGCAACATGCAATATTTTAAAGGCCCTTTTAGCGGTTTAATACAGCATAAAATTGGTACTGAACTCGCATTGCGCTCTGTCGAAAAGACAGCAGCTAAAAAGCTCTTCCTAGGACGATTCAATCGTGAGTTTACAACAACGGCAACTATAGAAAAGATATCGAAAATATGTACAGAAAGTAGCTATGACATGTGATCAGTGTGTATAACTCACTTCTGGATATGTTAATGAAGTGTATTCAATATGTAACCTGCATTTAGAATTACTCCTTAAAGTATAATCAAATTAACCGAATTACTTTCTGTGGCTAATCTAAAACTATAAGACGCATCCAACATGTGGTCTTCCAAGTGTGTAAAGCAAGAACCTGTGTTTGTTTAAACTCAGTTTCACCTCTAAATGTGTAAATTAGAGGTTTTGGGTTTTGTCTAAAGCAGACTTACTCTGTGGTAGTAAAACCAGAGCTTGTGTTTATCTAAATCCAACTTCACTTTATGGTAGTAATTTGGACACATTCCAGAACTGGGTTTCTAAAACAGAGCTTCCTAAGCTTGTAAATCAGTGATGAAAGAAAAGATAAGAATCAACAGAAAGGTACCAAGATGCGGCTATAGGATGAAATACGTGTCATGGTAAACAAACCCAGGTCTGGTAAAAGTTCTAAAGAATATACAACTGACTGCGCATGCGCCACAAAGATAAGATATGCTATGGATATGAATAATTAGTTAAAGCAATGGAGATTGGTCGGTTCTAAAAAGAAACAATGCCACACCTCGGAATTATGTTTACTGTTTTGGGAAGTATATAAAGACATGTTTGTGTATGTACAAGTTGGACTCTGCAGACAGTCACACTTTGTTGGTTTCCAATAAAGTTTATTACTTTTGACATCTACAAAACTCTCTGTCTTAGAAGTTTTTTGACTTAGGCTAGATAGGTTGATTTTACTCCACAACACAACAAAAACACAAGTTGGCTTGATGTGAGGTTTGTTGCCTAAAAGACTTTCAGACCTTTAAATCCTATTTGAAACCATTTGGTGTTGTAATTAGATAAATGAAAGAGAGAACTATTTGACCTTTCACCTCATCATGGCTGGGTAGGTCTATATGATTTCAGCTTTACCTCAAATGTTTTCAGTATAAATCTGAATCCGGTTTGTAATTACATACAATAGGGTCAGCGGCGTGACTATCACGGTCTAATGCTAAATATAACAGGCACTAGCGATTAAAGACCTGGAAGCCAGTTGGGTTTTTATTGTTGTTGTTGTTTTTATATGTGCTAAGCTAACCAGCTTGCTAAAGTTAGTAACGAACAAAATCCTGGTTGCTATGGTATCTTCTACAGGTTTGTACAAAAATACAGGCTAGTTTACTACACTAGCTATGTGCTAACGTTGTAAAACAGAGCCGTACAATAGCTGTGAAGAACATCAAGCCGATCACTAAACTCAAGTGTTTTGATCTGTCACTAATTCCTTGATTTCAGTGCTCCAATATCAAACTATGAGTCAGTCCATGTTTCAAATAGAAAAGGCTTGTTCTTCCCCAGCTTTGGGAGTTAGAGAATGCTAATTAGCAAACCCAGGCTGATTGTATGTGTGCGCATGTGTGCATTGTGTTATTTTGTAATGCAATACGTTTTTGTATACGTTTTCCTACGAAAATGTATTGAACAATATTCGCATAAATGCGTGCGCCTGTGCTCAGATAAACTTGAAGGATACAATGGACTTGTCTAAACTGCCTAGTTTAAAAATCCTTACTCACCAAAACGCGATTCGCTTTAAGAATGAAACTCTTAGGATATTCGGTTATAGGCCTGTCAGGTATGCATCTCTGAGATGCTGATTGAGACATTTGTGGGGCGGTCTGGGAAACCCTGGTAGATTGGGGTTGTGGCTGAGTTCTGTAAACTGTCAAGAACAACCAAAGAATTCAAGTTTTGTCCAAAATTGAAATCAAATCAAATTTTACTGCTCGCACACACACAACCGTACACAATACGACATGCATTGAATGCCTTTTACGACTCTCCAGTGACAGAAAACGGAATATTGCTTACTGTACATATAAATATGAAAGATATAAAGGATATCAAAAATTTCCAAATGTTTTTTTTGTTTAAAGATCTTTTTTTTTAATTTTTTTTATTTTTACATTTAGTACCGCCCTTCGGACACTAAATAAAAGTTACATGTCTCCCAGAAGACAAAATACTAAAAATCTACACCGATCATCCTGTTCAAAAGTTTACACCCCCCGGCTCTTTATGTATCATGTTGCCTTCTTGAGCATTATTGAATGTTTGCACCTTTTGTAATACTTGTGTACGAGTACCTCGGTTGTCCTCAGCATGAAAAGATGGATCTCAACGTCCTATTTCTCTGAAGAATAGTGGGCAGCTTAACTGCTCAGGACAAACAAGGGACTCATGAACATCTACCACAACACATAAAAAAACTGCCGTGGATCATCCAGGTAACGACACACGGTATTAAGTATCAATGGTATGTAAACTTTTGAACGGGGTTAATTAAAAACAAATTCTAATTTAACTATTCTCTTGTGGACATTATGTAAACATCCGTTATGTGAAATAGCTTATTCAGCACAGTACTAAATATTAAAAAACAACAACATGGGATTTTTATAATCCCTCTTATTTTGTTAACAGTATTAAGATTTTGCAGATTCTGCAATGGGTAAGCAAACTTATGGGCACAACTGTCTGTGTGTGTGTGTGTGTGTGTGTGTGTGTGTATATATATATATATATATATATATATATATATATATATATATATATATATATATATATATATATATATATATATATATATATATATATATATATATTATAGTAGAAGAATGTAAAGGTTTCACCACGTGAAGGGTTTTCCCAGGCTGCCACATAGTTTGTGTCTAAAGATGACTCAGAAATGGAAACATTTCATTTCCTCCACACACACAACCTACTTCTTCCCCCTCTGTTTTCTTCCTTAGATCAGACACTTTTCAGATGTGCGAAGGAAGGCAGATCTGAGTGCTAACTGCATGTCAAAATCCGGCCTCAAAGACGGGTAGATGTTCTGAAGCTTACCAACAACACAAGCGCAAGCTACACAGTCTGAGGATCAGAGGCATCTAGAAAAATCTGTTGTTATAATCGTTACCTTCTAAGGCGCACATCACTTCATAAACATGAGCAATGTACCATGGGATCAGAGTTGTGCTATTTGTGTACCTGTGGGATGTGAGCCTGAATGTAGAGCATATCACAGGGTGGAGAAGATGACCAGATTATTTCACTTTATCTGTAGCTTTGATTTATTTATTTGGATGTATACATGTTACAAAGTGCATCTATGATTTACGCCTGATAAGCCTATTGCTATACACCAGTCAGCCATAACATTAAAAACCACTGACCTGGTCTGGATGTGATGAATCACGTTTTCTTTTACATCATTTACAGTAGACGGTCAGGTGCATGTGCACTGCTTACCTGGGGTAGAGATGCTACCAGTATGCACTATGGGAAGAAGGCAAGATGGTGTACAGTGTGATGCTCTGGGCAATGTTCTGCTGGGAAACCTTGCTTCCTGGCTTTGATGTGGTGTTAATTTGACACATACCACCGACCTGAACATTGTTGCAGACCAACTACACCTCATCATGGTAACGGTATTCCCTAATGGTAGTGTCCTCTTTCAGCAGGATAATGCACTGTGCGAAATGCAGAAATTGTTTAGGAATGGTTTGAGGAACATGACAAAGAGTTCAAGGTGTTCACTTGGCCTCCAAATTCTCCAGATCTCTATCCGATCGAGCGTCTGTGGGATGTGCTGGACAAACAAGTCCGATCCATGGAGGACCCACTTCGCAAATTATAGGACTTAAAAGATCTGCTGCTAACGTCTCAGTCTCGGATACCACAGCACACCTTCAGAGGTTTTGTGGAGTCCATACTTTGACGGGTCTGAGCTGTTTTTTTTTGTTGTTGTTTTGATTTTGTTTTTAAATTAAACAAAAATGTGGTAGTTATCTATAGACTGAGATTTTCATTATTGTGAGATAGATAGATAGATAGATAGATAGATAGATAGATAGATATAGATATGTATGAATGAGAGAGAGAAAAAAGGGGGGTTATAAAATATTATATTTATTTTTCTTCCAAAATTACCTTATTTATTGTTGACATAATTCAATATTTACTGAGTTCTTAGAAATTATGTAGATGATCCCAAAATGTGAACAGTTATGAATGATCACAAAATATCTTAAACTTTAACCTAATTTAATCACTGTTATGCTAGTAGAAATGGTGTAAATCATCCCGAAATGTTTTACAATACATGTATGAAAGAATTAAGTGGTTTCTCTACTGTTTTAAACCCCCACCCTGACAAGCACAATGAATATTAATAAGCCCATGCGTCACGGAGCTGACAGCTGTGATTGGTCGAGATGAACTGTCAATCAACTTCCTCTGTCACTCTGTCCTCGCGTCACTTTTTCCTCACCCGTATTGAGACATACCCCGCCTTTTACACTAGGACTGGTTAGCCTCTCGCACTTGCTGATAGAGCTGACCAATCGTAGAGCAGGAATCGGCCTCTCACGAAGCCAATCAAAGGAAAGAAGGCGGGACGTGTCGGAAAACGGGTGCGGAAAGAATAACGGCCCCTGAGGACGCTTGCTCTGACTTGGGCATGTATGTTATGGATCCTTCTCATGTTTCAGATTGAAGCTGAATAAATGAAAATAAATCCAGATCGTTGACGGGGAAAACGGAAGACAATACGTATATATTCACCTTTACGGAACAGGTAAGGGTCGAGTCCGGGATGTTTTTCTCGCGTCGATGTTTGTGTGTATGTGTGTGTGTGAACCGAAACAGCTGCAGGGGCTGGACCTCGGCGTTAGCATGGTTAGCCTAGCCGCCGGCTAGGCTAACGCTAGCTCAGAGGCGCACTCGTGTGTTGAATGAAATGAACCTGAGACTTAACCGCGCTCGACATTAAACGGCTGTTTGTTTGTGTATTTATTTATTTATTTATTTACTCACTCCTATTCAGACGAATGTCTAACACGTTAGCTTAACTAGCACTCACTTAGCTAGCTAGTTAGCACTCAGTTGCATTTACACTGACCGGCCGCTAGTATGGAGCCTGCTGCTGGCTAATGCTAGCTTCATGTAGCAGGCCAGAGCTGTAAACCCTTTGATCATTTTAATGGTTATTAAAAACACATGACACGTTGCCCACACAGTGCTTTATCCCGAAATAAGAGAGACATAAGAAAGCACACAGACTTCTGGAAGCGTGAACTCTTTTTGTACTGGTCTTAATGGGGATTTCTGATGGTTTTAATGGGAATGTGTACTGGTTTTAATGGTCCCTGTGGGTCCCTACAGGTAATTTGTTGCCTTCTATTGGTGGTATGTTATGTCTAGTGGACACCTTTTAAGGACCGATAATGGTTTTAATGGGAATTTGTACTGGTTTAATGGGAGTGTGTACTGGTTTTAATATGAATGTGTACTGGTTTTAATGGTCCCTGTGGGTCCCTACAGGTAATTTGTTGCCTTCTATTGGTGGTATGTTATGTCTAGTGGACACCTTTTAAGGACCGATAATGGTTTTAATGGGAATTTGTACTGGTTTAATGGGAGTGTGTACTGGTTTTAATATGAATGTGTACTGGTTTTAATGGTCCCTGTGGGTCTCTACAGGTAATTTGTTGCCTTCTATTGGTGGTATGTTATGTCTAGTGGACACCTTTTAAGGACCGATAATGGTTTTAATGGGAATTTGTACTGGTTTAATGGGAGTGTGTACTGGTTTTAATATGAATGTGTACTGGTTTTAATGGTCCCTGTGGGTCTCTACTGGGAATTTCTTGCCTTCTATTGGTGGTCTGTTATGTCTAGTGGACACCTTTTTAAGGACCGATAATGGTTTTAATGATTAGCTGATGGTCTGTAATGGTATTTGTAGTGGAAACCATTAGGATTTCTGTGCTGGTTTCTGTTGTTTTGTTATTTTCCATCAGGGATCTTTTTGTGTTGTTACTGTTCTCATGCTTGGTGTTTTTTTTTTTTTGTCCGAAAATGTTTTTCATTTAGCTTCTTTTCTTTCTCGAAGGTTCGTATTTCTCTTATAAACACATTGACCGTGATGGACCGTGTTTAAGGCTCGCCCAGCGGGTCGCGAGTTAGCGTACACGAGGATGGACTATTTTCACTCGAGCCCTATTCGGATGGCGTTAATTATGGAGTCTGGCTCACGACACGTCGGGACGCTGATGACTCCATTTCCGTAGGCTAGCTAGTGTTTTTATTTATTATTTTTTATTAAAGACGTCTGTATAACTTATGGAACATCAAATAAAGTTAAAAAAAATTAAGTTTGAGCGCTGCAACCGCGATAACAAGCCACTTGCGTTTGTAGACGAAGTTGGCCGAGAGTCCGTCCTCCATTTTGTTTCGATCTGGAGATGCTTCAGATCGTAGGACGTCTGAACACGAGCGTGGTTGCGCCCTGGCTTTTGCGGTGTGTTGTGGGAACGTGAACGTTCCGGTGGAAGGATTCGGAAGGATTTTGCGATTGAGACAACCCTTAAAATGACCAACTTCCTGATCAGTGCCCTGACTACTGAACTAAGCAGCTGATTGAGACACACCCTTACCTATTGAGCCACACCCTTACTGATTGAGACACACCCTTACTGTTTTTTTTGTCGTTGTTGATTGTTTTAAACCAAACTCATAATATTAGTCTTGTCCGGGATACACACGTCTATGACTTTCTACGCGTGGGGGGTGGGGATGGGGTGGGTGTGTGTGTGTGGGGGGGTGACCACCCCCAAGGAGAATGGTTATACGCTTTTATCCCTTGTAAAAATGTGTGAACGCGGACACCTCTTAAACGACAGGGTGTCCCAAAATATCCGCATACAAAGAGCACTGTATACACCAGCACCGCGTCGGTCGTGTCTTCGTTAACGGATGTTCGTGGACGTCCGCGTCACGTCCGGTCTTTTCGAATTGCTTAATGAGTTTGGCAGCGGTGTCGTGTGTGCGACGTGCTCGCCGTGTTTCCTGTTAAACTCCATCGCGACCTTGCGACAGCTTCCCGATCCAGCCGTGATCCAGGGTGATTTCTTTTGTCAAAAGACAACAAAAAGACGTTTTGCTAAAAGGTGTTCATTTCCCTTATGTACGGACCGATTTGGGGCGCCCCGTAGATGTGATGTTTCATCCTGGGGGTCAGATGCTTGAGTGGCTGCGCTGGGGGCCGTGTGGTCTCGTAACAAAGTAAGGAAGTGTTCTGTAGGAACAGGACCGCTGTTCGAGACATTGTGGCACTGGCAATTACGCTATTGTGCTTGAGTAATTCGGCAGAAGTAATCACGATGATAATGCGATAGTTATTTTATACACCTCAGCAGTGAGCTTAATCGGAACACCTGCAGTTATCCAATCAGCAGGAGCATCTGTGTACAGTATCAAATCATGCAGGTAGGTACAGTACAGGTCAAGAGATCCAATTCATGGCCGTTCGAATATGTTAGATCTAAGTGACTGTAACATGATTGTTTCAGTGAGCAGCAGCTCCAAGCACCTCGCTGATGAGAGAGGTCCGAGGAGAACAGCCAGACCTGGTAAAACATGACAGGAAGTCCATAGCAGCTTGAATAACCACTCTTTACAAGTGCGGTGAGCCGAAAAGCATCTCAGGACATGCCAAACCCTGAGGTGGATTTGGGCGACAACAGCAGAAGACCACGTCGGGTGCCACAGTGTACACGGTATCGCTAAAACGGTACGGTTGGAGATCAGAAAAAGACCAGGTGATGTTACCCATGTCCTATTCAAATGGCCGGTGTGTGGATATCTTCGTGTAAATCTAGGTGCTTCTGGTGTTTGACCTCAAAGCAAATCGACCGTCACGCATCAGTTCTGAAGATGTGATCATGTGAAGAAGTCCGCTTGGATTGTGAACACCAAAAGCACCGAAGAAGTTTGCGGGAGGTTTTTTTTTTTTTTTTTTTTAAACAGGAGCGAGTGTTGTTCATTTCCAGGGAGCTGTATGTGAAAACGACCTTTCTGAGCTGCAGTCAAACAGGCGATGATAAATATTCTTTGTTTCATGACCGTGCCCATTAAACTCGCATTTACTTATCTCCCTCTTTGGTGTATGGATGTTTGCTGAACTTGTCAGGAGTCACGTGCATGAGTCCAGCACTATAGGTTAAGGACATGACGTGTGTGTGAGAAAACAGCTGGTGTATCCATTCAGCCATCATTTTTCTGTACCGCTTATCCTACATAGGTCACGGGCAGCCTGGAGGCTGTCCCGGGGAACTCGGGGCTCGAGGCGGGGGACGCCCTGGACGGAGTGCCAAACCGTGTCAGGGCACAATCGCACACACGTTCACACACTACGGACAATTTGGGAATGCCAATTAACCTATAACACTTTGGACTTGGGCAGGAAACCAGAGTCCCTGGTGAGGAAGCCCCCAAGGCACGGGAAGAACAGGCAAGCTCCACACACACAGGGCTGGATTTGAACCTCCAACTCCGGAGGTGTGAGGCAAACGTGTTAACCACTAAGCCCAAGAATACTGTAAATACAGGCCCAAGTGTATAGGTGTTCAAAACGGGGCTCCATGAAAGGTGATCATGTGTAAAAAATAAATAAATAAAATTGACATTTTCACATTATAAACCAAAATTCCTTTAATTTTTGAAATCTTTGTGGTCTCAGTGATGACATTGGTGCCGGTCGAGCTTTACAGAAACTCTTTATTGAAACTGGGGGGTTTCTCTAGCGTTTACATAAAATAGTGTGAAAAAGAACCAAACTAGGCACAAAACAAAACCGAGCAGCAAGTGTGACCGTTCTGCGAGTGGAAATGCCTTGTTGATGAGAGAGGTCAGAGGCGAGTGATCAGACTGGTTTGGAGCTGACGGAAAGGTTACGGTAACCTCTCTTTACGACAATCTCAAAACGCACAACACGCCAAATCCTGAGGCGGCCTGATGACGACGGCAGCGGCAGATTCAGCCCGATGCCGTTAAAATGAAGCGACGTCACGGATACGACGGCCGATTTAGTTGAATTAACTGAGGATGCCGATTGAAACGGGTTGAATTTTAAAGCCTGTAAGCGGGGCTTTCGGTTCTTCTCGTCCCGTGTTCAAGTGCTTAAGGTGATTTTGATGACGGAGTAAACATAGTGCTTATTTTTAAATGTCCCCTTGTTCAGTTAGTGACGATAGTTATTTTGGTCTATCGTGGGGACGTTAATGTCTGATTGATAGGGGAATGTCTTCGTAAGCGGTCTGGGTGAAGATGTAAAAAGTGCCGTTTTCACTGCCACTCGTTTAGGATTAGGCCTACTTGAGAGCCGAGCTGCTATTACTGTCAAGTCTCCTTAATGATGAGAGCAGTTTGTGTACTCAAACCGCTCCGTTACTGCCGTTTTGCCTCTCGCACCAAGGAAGTAAACACTAATACTCGACAACATCCATCTACTCAAGGACTTTAAGCTCATTTCCGGCACGCTCCACCGACACATGGTGTCGCCCCGAGAGTGTCGCACCGTGACAAACGACGCGAGATTAAACAACTCGGGAAATGGCGCAAAGTCCGTCGTTTCACTTCCGAGTAGAAAACCGTCGTCCGTGTACTTAGGAAGAGAACGCTAACTCCTTTATACCACCCTGTTGTGTCGACCCATTTGGAAAACAAATCCCCAAATCTCCTGTCGGTTTTGTTGCATTGCGGTCGCGTTCTAGCTGATCTGGTGCATGATATGGTTCTGCAGGCTTTGCTTTTCTTCTGGCCTGTATCTGTCACGGGGAATATTAATAGCACCGAGGTGTGATGTATGAGCTCCGGTGAAGGGTGGGCGTACGTCACCCCTTAGGAGTTTCTCACCTGAGAGTAAGAAGCCCCGGGAGGCCTTACGTTAAAACACCGCGCCACCTGTTTCTACGTTCATTCCGGTTCGTTTTAGGCCTGCGCTGGTGCGGCACCGAGGCGGTTCTGGCCAAATGAGTCGCGTCGTTTCCGTGCGTGCACAGCTGGACACCGCTTCATTGTAGGCCTTTGGTAATGACACGATCGTGCCATGTTCAGTCATGGATCTGCACTTCATCTATCTCCCTTTGTTCACACTGTCTCTCATTCATTAAATTGTAGCACTGATTTGTTATGGAGTCACTGTAGATTCTCCTGCACAAACAAGTGAATCCTTCAATGTAAAGAATTCGGTGGAGAAGAGAGAGGAAATTATAGTCACTGCTGCTTATCGCCGCAGTATTTTTAAACGAGTCTGGCAACACACATTACGAAGGTTTACAACGCAAAAAAATTGTAAATAGGCCTCAATTCAAGCATTTTGTCATTGTGTCGTAACCCCACCCCCAGCATATAACGACCGCTCTCCATGAACCGAAGGATTCGTCTTCCTCCCCGTCTCCTCCGAACACCTTTCTCATGCTTCATCCATTAGAGCGGCTTCTCTACGGTCTCTATGAAATATCTGACACCTGAGATTTGTCCAGCTCTTCCTTTGACGCTTTTTCCATCCACGACTGGTCTTTTTGCCCATCCTGCAGGTTTAAAAGCATTACTGCCTCAGCCCCATCCATCTTCTGCGTCTCCCGAACACTCGCGCCATCCGTTACCCGAACGATCGGGTCACGGTGTCGATCGGATTTCCTCCAAGCACCGTGGTTTCGCCTCTGAGGTTGTGCAACTTCTAGCCTCAAGTGAAATTCACTTCTGTGAAATTGCGTGTGTGTGTGTGTGTGTGTGTGTGAGCAAGAGCGAGAGAGAGAGTTTAGCAGCACAAGCGGAGACCCCTGGCGAGCTAATCCGAATCCTTGCTTGCGTTCAGGATTTGCTCGCTTGGTGTGATGTCTCAGCGCTGCCTGCAGAGTGTAGGGGGTCTGCCAGTTTCTGTCAAATCGAGGTAGAGGTCGACAGCTAGGACGAGCGTTGACCTAATTAGAATAAGCACCGGCAAGATTCTCCGGTCCGTTTCCCACACTCCATGCATTAATAGCTCCTGCGCTTCGTTTGCACGCGTTACGCTGCGTGTGGCGGAGAACGCGCCCCGCTCGCAGAATTTCCGATATCGGTTTGCAGCCGATGAACTCCTCTTTTATTGCGAGAGATCTCTGTAAAGCGATTGCAGCGATCTTCCCCAAAACCCATGGGTGCGCACACAGATTTACATACCGAGGTAAAAGCGAGTGTGGTTCAATAACGCACTTCAAACACTGTTGCCCTTTCCCTCCATGAGTGGAAACACTGAGCTTTTCATATCCTACCAAGGAAAGGTCAGTCCCTTGGGAGGGGGGGGGTGTATTTTACACACATTCAGAAGCAGGTATTAGACTATAGCCCAAAGTATCAATCTTACTGTTGCTTTGAATTCCTCGAGATGAACCCAGAGCCAACTCCTCATCCGTCCGTGTTTGTTCGTGGTCGTAGGGGACGCGGAGCCGCGCCGTTTTATTTTATTTCCGACCCAGGTGGGAGCTCGATGAGAGCTGCGTTGCGCGGCTTCCGAAGCACATAATAAGCTCAGAACCGAGGCCTCCAGCGTCCACCGCGATGTCCACGAGACAGCAAAGCGACCCGTTAGAAAGGCTTGCCGCGTTAAGTCTGAGGGATTTCCGCAGCTCTTTAGACGAGCGGACGTTCAGGCCCGGCTGGCGCTCGATCTGGAAAATGTCACGATTCTTCGATCAAGCGGCTCCGGATCGATTCGGACAATTAGTCTTTCCTCGCTCGCTGTAATTCGCGCCTTCTGTTTTCAACGCTCTGTGATCATGAGAAACAAACAAACAAAAAAACCCCAACGCGATTATTGTTAGGAACTACACACTATCGAACAACACCTCTGACATGACGTGCTGTTGTGGAAAAGGCCTGGCCGAACAAAGTTGCCTATTTATGTTATACAGGTTGTCCGAATAGTCAAGACCCAAAGAGAGTTAAACTTCATATAGTTTTTTGGGATTTTGTGTTTATTACGTATTTACTCGTGTACATTTTCTATACGTTTTTTTTATTATTTTTTTTTTCTTTACAGGTGAAAAATTTCCCGTTTAATATCGGATAAAAAGTTATAGATCGTGCTTCTTGGATACGCTGTAGTTTATAGTCATATATTTATCACAAGACCCTTCTGTTGAACCAGCTTATATTTCAAAAGTGTGGTGGGGTGGGGAGGGGGGTAGTGGTTTGGGGGAATCCGACCAGCAGTATGCATTAACCAGTTTCCAGCGATTTCGTTTTCCTTCTCTCGCCTGTCCTTCACCACCGCAGGAGTGTCACACAATGAAGAGTTTTGCTGCACGGTGACATCTTGAACCAGTTCCGGCTCTGCAGAACAGCATCCTTCCCCTGCTCTAATGAGGATGGAACAGTGTCCACAGGAGCTCTGTCACGTTCCTCACCGCACAGTGAAGAAGGCCCCCCCCCCATCCTCTACCCCCCCAACCCCCGAGGGACCTCATTAGGATTTTTCTTTCCCAGCCTGTGTAGGAATCGGCACGTCCTTGGGGAAAAATGTAAATAAACGCATTTGTCACTTCCATCCTCCGCCGTCTTCACCCCACCCCACTTCCCTTATTTTAATTTTTTTTGGCTTTCTCCAAGAAAAATCGCGTTGCGAGGCTTAATTAGTAAGCACTGGCATTACGCTTTCTTTATTATGTAAATGAATCGGTCGAGTACTTTGGAAGTGTTGTCTCACAAGCTTTGTGCCAGGTGTTTCCTGACTGAATGCTGGGCGAGGGCTCTTTTTTTTTTTCCTCCTTCTTCTTCTCCCCCTTCTTTCTCTCGACGCTAAAGAAAAAGACAACTGTACTGTGAAATCGCAGGACAAGCTATAATTATTTGACGGATGATTTTTGTTTTTCTCACCCCTCCTCCCCTCCAATCTGCAGCTTTAGTGTCGGAGCGAAGTGAGTGACGGGACCTCATTCATTTCCTTTGTTGCGGAGAAAGTGGCTGACGGTTTTTCAGAGCGAAGCTCCCGTCAAGCACGGGGACCGTGCTGCTTATCCTCGCACGCATTTCTAGGGAAACCATCTTGGGGGCAGAAGACAAAGAAGATGATGGCATTGCTACCGCTACATTTGCCACGTCGCCGGGACAGAATTGGGTCGGCGCTGCTCTCGGGGCGTTTAGCAGCTGATTTAATATTGAAAAACTATCGTCCTCTGTCTTGGCGGTGGGTTAACAGGTCATGTTGGTTTTATTAGGCGAGCTGCAGGTCCTTAATCTGCTCCACCTGATCCCGTGAGCCTTTCTTCCTTCACTTTCCCACCCCCGTTTTTATGAGCTAACGAGGCCCTGTGCCATTGAATAGTACAAGAGTCCGCAGCGACCTTCATTTTTCCTTTTTGGCGTATGAAAGTTGTTAAGTAAGTCGTTGCGTAACTTGGATCAACTTGGACGGTTGTAACCTTGTTAAAAGTGAACACTTTTCCATAGTGAAGTGCACTTTACACAAAAACTGAACACGCAGGTCAAATGAATAGATAAGGAATGAACGTAAGCAGTATCTAGACTTTTAAAAAAACAAACAATTTAGCTCACAGAGTGACCGGTCCTGTTGAAAGTCGCGTTTCTGCGAGTCAAAAGATCCATTCACTAGGTGGCGATGTTTACCAGCTATCTCGTGATGAACTTGAAAAAAAGAACCATCCAGTGCAATACCAAAGTAAACAGCGGAGGCAGTGTAGCACCACTCGACACTGTGTCCTCGACTCAACAGATACAAGCGCATACCTGCGTACTACTCTGGACTGTTAGAGAACTAACACAGTGTGCAGGACACTCGAGTTCTTCCAACCTTAACACAGCGTGTCTTCATGAAGCACGCTTTGTCTTGTTAGAATAGGTTTGTGTCTCTTGGTTCCACTGATGGGAAATTGTTGTGTTGATGTTCTAGACGATTGCGTGCTTCTACATTTGGGGAAGAACTGCATGTGGATGTGATGGCCAGGTGTCCGCACACTTTTGGCCATATAATGTATTTGACCAGCTTTGTTCAGAATCTGGGGTAGGGCTACTGTTGATTTTTACGGAAACAGGGCTCGACCTTTTTTTGGTAGGTGCCTTGCTTGCGCATTGTTATTCACAGCGTGTTTAAAAATAAACATTGCTTTTCGCGTCCCAGTTGTCCGTCCTTATTTGACGATAATCAATGTATACTTTTTGCATGAGTTCTCAATCGTCGCCCTTTTTAAAATCAGCGCTTTTGATCCGGTTCATCAGATCGTTACACCCCTGTGGTGCGATCCAGCATGCACTAATAACAGACGATATTTTCAGAAACAGGATCAACCTAAATATAGCCCAGAGCAAGAACTGTTAGATCACTGTCATGCTTACTCCACGCAGTCACCTCACAGTTAAACCTATCCAGAGACACCAGCCAGACTCCAGTTATATATCTTCCTTGTGTCGTGAGGAGAGAAAGACACAAAAGGTTCATTCGTCCAAACGCAATGTCCTAGATCTCCTAGATTTTTAGAAGACGATAAGGACTCGAGGAATTTCACGTACTCCTCCGTTGTTTTTCTCTTTTTGTTTCCGTATTGATGGACTCACGTAGCTTACGGCCATAACGTTATCACGTTAACGTTATCAGCTTCTACATTGTAGTCAGGTCAAGTAGATTGAAAGCAAAGCACGAGCCTGGGCAGCACTTCAGAGCTTTGAGACGCTTGATCGAACGATGGTTTGTGCACCTCGAAGAGTGCGGTTACGACTTCACCACCGACTGAAGGAGGCACCGTGGTGTTCGGGTTGTTCATCCGTACGAGATCTCAAGAAGGAGTGGTGGAAGGTTTGTTGGACTCGTATGATAGTGTTACTGTAGGCAGCAGATGGTCTGATTAGAGTTTGGAAGTGATCCAAACGGAGTCAAGGTCACAGCAGGGTCGAATATCTAAAATGGTTTTTCTTCAGTAACTTCCTTCAGGTTTGAAGTATATTTGAGGCGTATTTCTGGCATTCAGATTAGTAATTAGAAGGTAGTAACAGATTAACGACACGTTACACATCGAGTCGGCTGTTATTTTGTATATTGTGCACATGCAGGCCTGGGTTTGAAACATTTGGTTTATTCAGCATCATTTAAACGACAACTGTGTGTGTTTGTTTGTAAAGGACTGGTTCTACAGTCCCCTCCGAAAGTATTGGAACAGCAAGGCCAATTCTTTTTTTTTTTCTTTCTTTCTTGTTATACAAGATAGACATTTGGGTTTGAGATCAAAAGACCGGCATGAGCCGAGAGTTTAGGATTTCAGAAGTTTATTTCCTTGTGTTTAAATCTTGTTAAACAACGTAGAACATGGCGCCTGTAGTGTCAGACCACCCAATTTTTAGGAACTAAGCGAACTTATAGGAACCAATTGTCTGCTTGGAATTGCAGTAAATTAGAGTAAATAACCTCTCCGTGCTGCGGGGGTTTCCTCTGGGTACTCCGGTTTTCTCCCCCAGTCCAAAGACATGCATGGTAAGCTGATTGGTGTGTCTAGTAGTGTATTAATGAGTGTGTGTGTGATTGTGCCCTGCGATGGACTGGCACCCTGTCCAGGGTGTACCCCGCCTTGTGTCCGATGCTCCCTGGGATAGGCTCCAGGTTCCCCGCGACCCTGAAAAGGAGTACGTGGTAGAAGATGGATGGATGGATGGATAGAGTAAATAACACTTAATATTTGGTTTGCATATCCCTCACTTGCAGAAACTGCATCAAGCCAGTGACTTGCTGACACCACCAAACTGTTGCATTCTGCTTTTGTGTTGCTTTTCCAGGCTTTAACCACAGCTTCGTTCAGCTTGTTGCTTTTTTTCAGGGTGTTTCTTCCTTCAGTCTCCTCTTCAGGAGGTGAAATGCTGCTCAATTGGTTTAATGTCTGGTGATTGACTTGGCTAGATTAAAACCTTCCCCTTTTTCTCCCCTGGCGACGTCCTTTGTTGAGTTGGCGTTGTGTTTTGCTGCACGATGAAGTTTTTCCCAATTAGACTAGATACATTTCTCTGTAAATTGCCGGACAATGTTTCTGTAAACTTCTGAATTCATTCAGCTGCTACCATCACGAGTTCGGTCATCATTTAAGATGAGCGAGCCCAAGCCATAACACTACCTCCACCATGCTTGTATGTTTTGGATCATTAGCAGATCATGTCTTTCTCCGTGCTTTGGCCCTTCCGTCACTCCGGTTCCAGAAAAGTTCCAGACCTTTTGCGGCTCATCTCCGTGTTTCTTGGCGAGTTCCGATTCCACGTTCATCTTTTGATCTTAAACGCATAAATGTTTTTAATGTATAGCCAAAACACATTAGAATTGGCTTGGCTGTATCGATACTTTCGGAGCGGACCGTATTTAGGCTCGTCTGCTAAATGTAGAACGGGCAAAATTGTCCAGTGATGTACAGTCCTGGTTCTAGCAGGTTCTCTTCGTCTTCCGTTCTCATCATCTTCATATCTTCATTCTTGAAATAGCTGACTAAACCGGTTCTGTACTCGACCATGCTTTACCTGATGAGAAACTTTTCCTGTCCTCTTGGTGAGGATGCTGGGAATGATGTATGTGTATATATGTTATGACGACGACCATATTCTGCTTGATTCCTTTACTGATGATCAACAGTGATGTAATTCAGTACACAAGATCTGACTGCAGCGCAGAACTGAGTGCTAAGGGGAAGATTTTCAGACTTCAGGTAATTAAAGACGATCAGAGTGTGCTGTTCTTCAGTAGAGTGCGCTGTCTTTACGGGTGTGACGAAATCGCAGCATTAAAAAACGCCCATCTGTGACCGTTTAAAGTGTCTTTAATTGGTCAAGTATTTTAAGCGCTTCTTGTTTCCTTTTTAAATCATCCATTTGCATGTAACCTAATGTAAGCGTGAACCCATGCTGACAAATGGTGCGACCATCACTCTTCAGACGCATGCTTTTGTTTCTTTTTCCCATGGAGGTTATGCCACAGTTGTTGGCGGCACCCTGATGCGTTGACGCCTCCTGCCCACTCGTGTATCCTTCATGCCTCTCTGTGCGCCTGTCAGTCTACTCTCTCTCTCTCGCTCTCTCTCCACCTGAACTCGAGTAATAATCCTCACCGGGCCATCCTGCGTCACTTTGCCTCAACAATTAGGAATGCGGTCTTTTTTGGTTTTTTTTCGGTCCTGGTTAGCTGAGCGACATCGTCTGGTAATTCCGAGCGTTGGCTTTCTCAAGCATCTTCAGGTGCTCGTCACATGAGCTCAGGATTTAATCAAAGGCTCGGGTCCTGCCAGGACTAATTCAACAATAAAATGACACTGGGGGAGGGGGGGAGAACAACTACGTTCTCTGCCTGTTGTGTTTTCCTGTCATTCAATCAAGTCCCAGAACTTTCCCATCATCATCTTATTACCAGCGTGTCTCTTATTGCTAGACATAATCTTTTGTGCATCCGCGGTTTTCTGGTGCCGTCGCAGGGTAATGTAAACAAATTTAACGAACACTCCACCGCGCTCTCTCTCTCTCTCTCTCTCTCTTCCCCCCCCGAGTGCCTCCATGGCAGGGCTCCGAGGTTTTTTTTTTATTGCGGACGGATGTCATCAGCGGAGGTGCAGGGAGCTCATTCGTTTGCCCCCACACCTCTCGCAATCGTCTTAGGAATTGCCATCCTGCCCTCTTGACCCCCGCGCGTCGGAAACACAACGCACGTCAAAGGCGTGAAGAAGGTAGCAAGGCTGCACGCGGGTTACGCTTGTTTACAGTCGACATGGCTTCAGTCAGTGAGGGAGAAGGTGCGAGCCGTATTTTGCTCTCCTGTTCCAGCGTGTGGAGAAACGCGCGAGAGACGGTTGCATCAGGATCGTGCCGTTTTTAGTGCTACATACATTGTGAAAAGGAAAGAAAGAAAAAAAACACCTAGGATTTATTTCTGAATGGTTGCTGTAGCATGTGTGGCAAGAATGCACTTTATTTGATTGTTTTATTTATTTATTTTGCAGGAAAGGATCATCATTCAGCATTTTGAATGATTCAGGGTTTGTTTGTTTTTCCCCATCATTATTTTATTGATTTATTTTTATGAACCTGTTTAATCCGAGCTCTGAATGGGGACCGCTCTGTGTCTGAGGTTCCTGTCAGAGATTCATGTGAATTTTTATTGTTTTATTCCCCCGATCCCCCCCGTGTGATGGGTTGTGTGTGTGACCCAACCTCTGCTGAGGTGCACTTTTTTTTCTGACACACACACTCACACACACCAAGTCAATATATGGTGGTTTTGTTAAAAAAAAAAAAATTATATATATATATATATATATATATATATATATATATATATTACCCCCCTCCCCCCATTTTTGTAAGGGGTGGGGGGTGGGAAGGTAAACCACCCACTGCTCCTCCCGATACCCCGAGGCTGCGGCTGTTTCGCTAATGAAGAGCTCAATTTAGCCAGTGACGTGCCTGCGAGCCGAGCCGCGCGCTCTGACTGGCTGAGCGCGTCGCTGACATCACGTCGTCCGGCCGTTGATTTGCCGCTGTCTCCGAGGCTCCGGGGCGAGAGGCTCAACCATGGGCTCCTGCACTTAGGCACAGACGGAGCTAGCACCACAGAGAGTGAAAGAGACAGAGAAAGAGCGAGTAGAAGACAGAGACCGAGTGGGCGAAGGGGGGCTGCTTTTGGGAGCTCGCTCGACGCAGCAGCCGGCACAGCCAATGCAGCCTCTGGTACTATGGAAACTAAACCTCTGACCAATGGAAATAATGGAGGCTACGATGTGGCAGGTGAGTGTGTGTGTGCGTGCATGCGTACGAGTGTGTATGCGCGTGGACGCCGGAGATCACAGGTATGCCGGACGAAGTCAAAACAAACTTCTTCACTTGTCTGCTTTGCCACAGAATGCGATGTTTGCGACCGTTAAATCTGCTCGTGCCTATAGCGAACGAAACGCATGCCGTCCCGTCCCGTTTCCGAGGGAACGTCTGGTTTTTACGCTTTCACTCGAATAAATTTTGTTTTTGTACTCGTCTCTTATTTTCCTTCTTTATATCGCACTTCATTTTCTCCCAGCATGTTGAATTACTTTAATCTTTTTTTTTTTTTTTTTTTTTTTTTTAAACATTGCCGATCAGTATTATATAAATATGTGCCCCCCCCCCCCACGCCGTACATTTTGTTTAGTCTGTCAAAAATGACTGATGGCGTATCTATGGCAGGTCGGTTGGTCTTCGTAGCAGGGTGTGGGTCCACGCCGGTGAGGTTTTGGGACACAGGAACTCCTGGTGTGACCATCGAACCTGTGCTTCTTTTTAATTGGGTGATTTATTATTTTTTTTTTATCCGTTCATTTGGTTTTGCTGCTTTGTCGAAGAGCGAGTCGAGGTAACAGATCTCAAATAGAGCAGGAAGTTGGTTTAAGGCTGTTACCTGGTTGTGTGTCTTACTAATGATCATCGTCCTTGAGTTTTAAGACGAGGATAATTTCAATTCGTGTGTGTGTGTGCAGATAATAAAACAATTTAAGAGGATACTTTTGCGTGTAGGTTGTATCTCCGACGGATCCGTTAACCTTGTCCAAATCAAATGAGCCTCTCTGTTGATTTCGTCCTTCGATTGGGCCGAAAGCGTTATTCGTACGCCCGACTCGCTGTAAATCAGGAGACAGATGGCAGAGCTTGCTCACAGGAGGTGGCAGCGAGTGGCATCTTCAGAATGACTTCCAAGTGACGGTTTCCTTTCCTTTCCAGCCGTGGCTTTGAGAAATCTCACCAAGTCTGGTCTCTTATCATCGTTTTCTAGTCTGCACTCTGTAATATATGCTGCTTTTGTCTTCACCTTCAACTCCCTCATTTGTTCCTCAGCTACATTTCTGCTGCACTTAGAGAACTAATCCACCTTCCATTCATTTTTTTTTTTTCTTTTTCTTTTTTCTTTCTTTCCCCCCTTGTATTCTGGCCCACGGAGAAAGTATCTGCAGTGGGTAATCCGTTCCAATAGCGGCTCCTGCCAATCATGCGAAACCATAATTGGCCGTGAAATACTAATCGTCCGACAGCTCGGATGGGGTTTACGTTCGTAAACGTGCGCGAAAGACGAGCGAGCGCTGAAAAGCTCATTAGGGATCGCGCTAATGTGTCGCGCACAGCGACGCCTTTCCACTTCCACGTTTTATGTGACGGAAACGATAAAAACGTGTAGGAAAATGTTGGTGTATACGTTTTGCTGTTGAATTCGAAGTCTGTTTAATGTTTTTATAAAAAAAAAATATATATATATATATATAATATATATTATATATATCAGAATGTCCTCCTGTCCGCCCTGTGTTTAAAATCTATTCCCTTCTGTCCTCAGTTCCATATTTCACTTTGGTGCGGTTGTCTAAATTGACGGCTGGTGATGGCGCTCGTGCAGAACCAGAACGTAACGAGTGTAGTTAGCGGCACGATAACGGGCCAACACTCGTCTCGGCGTGTCGAGACGGCAAGTCGCGTTAACAGCGTATTTGTCCGCACTGACAGAATCAATACACGCGCGGCAGCCGTTCCGTTCAGCTCGGCTCTCCAGAGATCGATTCCTGGCACAATAGCCGACGTGAACGCTCGAGAAGTCAAGCCACGGACACATTCTCGCAGCCGGTCACGGACGCGAGTTCAGCTCGAGGACGCTGCCCTAACGCTCGACACGGCATGCTTTTCTTTCTTCCTTCCCGCCGTTTACTCGTCAGCAGTTCCCAGCGCGCCGAGCGTTTACGAGCGCCCAAATGGGCTACAAGTCTGTTTTCAGACGCAGCCGCCGTGTCGATTTGGATGACACGTGCCGGCCAATTAACTCTAAACGTGGACACCGCTCTGCAGCTGTTTTTTTTTCTTTTCTCCCCCCAGCTTCCACAAAGACGGCTTTTTTTTTTCCTTTTTCTTTTTTCTTTCTCTTTTCAGACACATGCAGCCTCGAAAGAAAGAAAGGAAAGAAGAGAAGAGTTCTCTTCTTTCTGAATCTGCTCATTAAATATGAGAAACTGCAGCTTTTATTTTAATTTTTTTTGCAGTGTAGTCGTTTTGCTTGTGTCAGACGATGTTATTTGGTTGAATTAATATATAACGGTGGTGTAAAGCTAATAAGACAAGTTGGATGAAAGGGGGAGGATGCACCCATGTCTTCACGTTCATATGTTTAGCGTGACCCCTTTGGTAGTTCTGGTAAGCCCCGGGCATCGTCTCTTTCTCTTTTAAAAGCCCGCGAGTCTGCTGTGAGGGTGACGAGATTTGGGTTTTGCAGAATACATTGAATGGAGTCTGGCTCTCCGGGAGATGTCTGCAACAGCGCTTTCTCCTGATTTTTGCAGCATTTCTTTCTTTATTTATTTTAAAGGCGTCACCTGCATCCTCGAGAATGAGTTCTGAGAGCCGAGCAAGCTGTCGCTCCGGCGTTCTGTGCGCCCAGACGGTCACAGAGAGAGGAGAAAGAAAGCGGGAGGGGAGGAGAGCAGTCTGCAGAGCGGCGGGTTTGACAGCTACCTTGCACCCCATAATTTTCAGAGGGTTAGCATAGAAAAGTGTGTGTGTGGGTGGGTGGCCGTGCTCTTTTGCACCTGTCCCTTCCAATGACAGACCCCCCCCCTCCCTCCCCTCCAACACACGCTTGCTCTCCCGCCCTCAGGCTCCAGATCTCATGAATCCCAATCAGCCGGCTCCATCAGCCTCTTAAATAATGCAGCAGCAGCCGCCCAAGCCACATTAGCGTGATAAATGCGCGGCGGTGTCGGCGCTCGGCCCCGCCGGCCGTTTGCTTAGCCGTGCCCATCCGATTCCAAACACGTCCCTTTGATCTCCGGCCTCATCAGAAATAAAGTGGAGGGCCGCCCACCTTGTTTTGAAACCCGACGCATGTTTGTCGGCTAAACCGCTACGCGCGGCGTGACATTTCGTTACTCTGTTTGACCCACTCGACCGCGTCCTCGGTGCACGCCGAATCGAATTTGCAGGTGTTTAGACGTGTCACGCCTCTGCATTCGGTCCGGTAAAACGAGCAAAGCGGCAGTGGAAGGAAGTGGATATGCGCCTGGCCACCTGCTGGACTCGCAGCCTTTGGGCGGAGACACCTTTTCGGTTTTCAGCTTCCACGCACACTTGTGTGCGGCCTCTTCAGTCCTTGCAGAGCTGTTCGTGTGTGAGTTTTGTTCTCGGCGAAAAGGACGACTCTGATTTAAGAAGGGTTAAGCGCAGCAGCGTCGCGGATGATGCTGGTCGGACGCATTGCAATCCAAACGAGGGTTTTTTTTTTCGTTTTTCTCCATCAAATTCAGCACTCATGTTTTGTGGCGTTCTCGTCCGCAGGTTCCTGAAGGGCATGAGCGCCTTGTCTGCGGCCAGCGCTGTTCTGATCTGGAGCCAGTGCTGGTGACAGGGACATGGGCCTCTTCCTCAAGGCTTCCAGCACGCTCAGCACAAGCGACGACCTGGTCCACAGCGCCACTGAAAGGGACGCCAGGGCGGCGCCACCACAGGCCCAGCACGCAGCACAACATTGGGTAAAAAAAAATCATTAAAAAAAAAAAAACCTGAATGGAGCATATATTATTGGTTTTATTAATTTTTTTGAGAAAAGGTAGACTGAACAGAAAGAACCATCTGCGCAATCTGTCAGTGCTCCAAGAGTCTCAGTGGGACACGCTGCGTCACGTGGTTTAAACCTCACACGGCTCCGACGTGCTAATGGAACCCTTAGATTGACAGAATACAAATTAGTTTTTTTTTTTTTTTTTTTTTCTCTCGCCTGGAGTCGAAGGAGGTGATTTATGGGGTAATAAATGAATATGACCTTAGGGGTCGTGTAAACTCCACAGTTGCCCTTGTCGTATAGGTCACTGCGCTGAAGGTGTTTGCTTCAGCAGGACGTCGAAAACCACTCCTAGTACGGGAGAGCGATGCGGCGAGAATATCGTTTCATGATGGTTGATCTTTACGATCTAAAAAAAATTATAATAATAATCAAAGAGATGTTTAATATCTAAAAAAAAAAATCAAATCAAATACGTAACACTGAAAACGTTTGAAACCTTTTTACGGTTTTGAAAATGGCAAAAAAAATTTTTTGTAGCAATACAAAAATATTATTCCTGCGGTATCTCAGAGCTGTATCAATTCGGTCCCGCTTTAGATGCTTCTTTAATGTCTTCTGCACTGCTGCGTCGGAGTAAAAGAGCCGTCTTCGATTCAGAAACCGTCTACGTTGTATTTTACGGTGTTAAAGTCTCCGATCGTTCATATCGCAAGCAAACGCCTGCGATCAGCCTTAATCCGTCTGACGTGTGGAAGTGTAATATCTGATTGTCCTGCAGGTCCCAATCTCCTGGTAAACGCTCCACGTAGCCTTCTCTAATGAGGATGTCTGATACTGTCACTGTAAAGGAGACGAGCGAACCAATGAGAGGTCTGGAGGCGGAGGAGACCAGCTCCACGCCAGGCGGCCTCGGCCTCGGCAAACCCGAGAGCCGGGAGCACATAGAGCCCGACGGGGACGTGAACTGCTGCGACGACAAGAGCGAAACACAGGTAAACTTGTACCACGAGCCTCTCCTTTCTGTCCTGTTAACCTAAGGAGAACGAATATTTGTTGACGAAGGTGACTTTCTGATCCTGGAACCGGAGAACGTTTCGGATCTGAGAGACGGCCAGTTGAAAAGCCGTTTAAAGATAAGCATGTCAAATTAGCGTCAAAGTTAAACACGCTAATAATCACGTGACTAGTTAGGCCGCCTTCGCACACCAGTCCGAGTGTGAATAATTACCGGATATCACACGCACCATCGCGTTCCGTTTCCAGAGATGTCCAAATCGCAGCTCTACTTTCCCCAAGTCTTTTTTTTTTTTTTCCCCCCACCTGCGCTTTTTGTTATTCTCTGATAAGACATCTTATTGAATTCCCGTTGAGCGATTGCACACACACTCCACAATTTGATTGTGTCATACGAGAAAAAAAAACCCCCGCAACCTCCTGCAATATTCTCAGGTTCATTTGCCCTGTGATCAATCATTTATTGATGGCCATGATTATCGCCGTCCCTCAAACAAAGGATTGCGTCTTGAGGTTTGTATGGAGCGAGTCTCCTGAAGTAGAGAGGTCAAAAAAAAAAAAAAAAAGCAAACAAATCGGTTGAAACGATTGTTCTGATACAGCCCAGGCACACGGGCCCGATGGGAATAGCACGCCAAACACGAGCGATCAATCGTAATGTAATTGTGTTATGAGAACCGGCTGAAATGGATACACCTCAGCCAGCCCAGTGCAGTTTGTGAAGGTTACACTACTGAAGGTTATGCCACTGCCTTTTATTTATTTATATATATATATATATATATATATATATATATATATATATATATATATTTTATTAGCGGACAGACTCCTTGCTGCTTTTTTTTTTTTTTTTTTTTTTGACGAGCTGACATTTTCGTCGTGTGCCTCTTTTCATTTCGTTGCACAAATTGTCTTTGCCTCCTGCTCTCTCGAAGAGATACTCGCCCAAAATTCAGGCAGCAGAAGCAGGAGGACCGTCTGACCAGCCAATCCGAGCTTATCCCCGCGCTTCCTCTGTCTTACCCTCTGTGGAGCTTGGGAGGGGAAGCACAGCAAGTGGCTTTATGGCCATCTGTCTCCCCCCTCCCTTTTCTTTTCGCAAGTCTCTCTCGCAAGCCTCGCCGTGCACAACGCAGCACTACCTGCTTCTTTTCTCTCTCTCTCTCTCTCTCTCTCTCTCTTTTTTTTTCCCCTCCCTGCAGCATGCACACATTTTTAAATTTTTTTTCTCCCATTCCGCTTCCCCACCCATTCGCTCTTGGCAGATTCGCACAGCATCTGTGTTCCCATGGCAGTTTTCACCAAGTTCTGTATTCGCCGGATCGCCTGCACATGGCTTAACGCCAGCGCCAAGCACTCGGGGACTTGGAGATGCTCAATACCCAATTAAAGCCGCATAAGCATCCATCATAATTTTGTAAGGCCACCGTGTTGCTTATTAACGACGGCCCACATTGTCTGTTCGAGCTTTCCAGAGGACAAGACGGACAAAACGAAGGAGAAGCGGAACGAGGGCCGCCCCTTGACGCCGTCACCTAGCTTCAGCTGGGAGTATAGCGACAATTCACACGCCTTCTCGACACATTTACAGGTGTCAGGAACGGCCGAGTTGCAAAACAGGTCCTTTCCGACGTCTTTGTATTTCACACTATGTGTGAATGATAGGGACGCGACGGTGAGGACATTTTCCCTTCGGTTTAATCGACGTGGGACAACACCGGTAAAACCGGTATCACCGAGGGGGGAGGGAGAGGCGTTTCTGGCGCTTATGAATGCCAGTGCGTATTACTTTCACTTTCGAATTCCCAGCAATTCGAGGGCGCCAGTTGCTTGAACGGTGGGTTTATTATTATTCTTATGGAAAATACAATATCAGAACAGTACAACGACAGACTCGCTTATATTTAAACCAACTTTTCCGCCGTCGTCTCGTCAGTCAGCTCGCCTCACCCTCGTCCGGTGCTAAATGAAATCCGATGCGTGCTGCGACTTCGTTCGGCTCAATCGAGCAGACGCGTTCGGTTTTTAATCGTAGCGTCCGTTCTCTAACTGAACTAAATGATTCTTCTTACTGTAAAAGAGCAAAATGACAGTAGGGGGCGTTGCCGTGGTGCGGACGTGATGTAATCCCCCCCCCCCCTTTTGTTTCTCCTATAGTTCTTGGTGTTATCTGTTATAGTATTTATTCGGGTTGTCCCATCCAAGTGAAGCCATGAACATGATTTGCTTTAAAATCCAGCGAGGGCTTTTATTACGGATCGAAATGTTCACGGTATCTCTGACCCGTTCTAAAAATATCACTGTTTCACAATGGCTTTGTTCAATCTTGGTACCAAAATCTAGCTAGCGTGGCAGTGTGCCGTGGCTACTTAGCCAAAAACTAGCATAGTTGCTTCGTTTAGTTCTGATCAACAACGCTGAAGCGTTGTTCTGTGCATTCAATAAGCCTTGTGTATGAACGAACAAGCTGGGCGCGGCCGCAGAGGTACCACCGTAACACGTTTACAACAGTAGCAGATTATCCGTCAGTGCAGTAAGTAGTTTTTCTCCCCAAGTGCCTGGTAGGTGCAATAAAACCCCCGTATACGGTGCATGCGTACTCCAGTTTCTACCAGCTGAGAAATGCAGGTTGTGGAAATATGATTATGAATATGAAGTCCGATGGGAGGGGGTTGTGAAATTTTTGGCGGGATGTTGTCGCTGGAAACAAAAAGGCATGAGATCCACTGGATTTGGCTTTAAAAAAAAAAAGTAAACAGAGAAAAATGTATACGGGAATGTATTTTACCTTCAAGTCAAAGGTGACGTAATCGTAAGCTCATACGCAGTCACTAACCACGACGCTGTGACAACGCCAAGGTTTAAAATGTTTCTATACTCCACTCTAATTTGATGACTTATTGGAATGAGGGACATCCAAAAAAATAAATAAATAAATAAATAATATATAAAATATATATATTATTTATTTATTTTTTTTCCCATTTTTGAAATGTACACTATATGGCTACAAGGTTCTGGACACCTGATCATCACACTCAGGTGTGTTCCTTCAAAGTTGGAAGCGTACAATTGTCTAGAATGTCTTTTGTAAGCTGTGGCTTTATAATTTCCCTTCACTGGAACTAAAGAAGTCCAAACCTGTTCCAGCATGACAATTCCCCTGTGCACAAAGCGAGCGCCATGAAGACACGGTCTGTTAAGGTTGAAGTGGAAGACCTTGACCTGACCTCTACCTCACTGAGCACCTTTAGGATGAATTGGAACACTGAATTCACCCCCCGACATCAGCGTCTGACCTCACTAAACGCCCTTGTGGATGAACGAACGCGCGCACATCCCTCCAGCCACGCCCCGAGTCTAGCGGAAATCCTTCCCAGAAGAGTGGAGGCAATGCGGGAATAAATCCTGAACCTGGTCGGATGTCCAGAAAGTTTTGGCCGTATAGTGTACAGTGGGTCGTCGCATTACGTTAGTAAAAAAATCTTTATAAAGTTACACGTTGCTCTGCTTTCAAACCATTATTTCTAAAAACGTGTGTTTTTAGTAAAGAGCAAGATGTACCATCTCATTAAATACGGTGTTGTGACTGATGGATGATTCCAGAGCGTAATCCATGTGCCCCATTTTGTCTCATTGCCTACCGTACAGCGGCAAATACCCGGACAGAGCACAAAGCGGCCCAAGGTACAGTGGCAAGAGGCATGTCCTTAAATGTGTTTGCTCGGTTGTTGTGCAAGATAAGTGTTGTGCATCATGAAGCACTGTTGTGGTTTTTTTTTGTTTTTATTTTTTAATTAATCTGTATGAACGTGTGTACTATAAAGCACATTGTGTGTGTTTTTTATTTTTATTTTTTTATAAATACCTGCATGATTTTCAAATGCTCAAGAGCCACTAACCAGACCGTGTGCGTAGACGGTGTACGACAAAGGTGTCGTCCTTGAGCTCTGAAAATCACATCCATCTTTTTCACTCCATTCTATTTAAAACGAACAAAAACAACCTCATGTCATTCACTGGCATAGTTTATTTCCGTGGAGTTCATGTGCATCTTTCTTTGTGGAAATGAAACCTGCAGTGGTTTTGTGTACATCCTGACCTGTCTCTCTCTCTAACCCTCACTGCCTCTCCCCCAGTCTAACGCAAAGTTAAAGTTAGTTCGGAGCCTGGCCATTTGTGAAGAACCCTCTCCTCCCCCAATTACCTCTGAACTGCCGCCAGAACATCAGGTAAACCTCTCACAGGGCTACGGAAACGTCTCTCGCACTTACAGGTTCATCTCACCCAGAGCACGCTCGGCCAGTTTTTTTTTTTTTGTGTGTGTGTGTGTGTGTGATTGTTTTCCTTCCTGAAACCTACGTGTGAGGTATTTGTCCTTGTAGGCCTGGTGGAAATAACACTCGTGTGGGAAGTAGCCTTTTTTTTTTATTTTCTTTTTTTCTTTTTTTCTCTCCCCCTCGCACTTAGTCACTCTGTGTTTTGGTAACGGTTTTGGATCGTTCGTAATTCTAACAACAATATTTCAAAGGTTTTTTACCTTCCTGTCAAACAGATTATTCAATCTTTTTTTTTTGTCTGTTTATTTACACACTCTATCCACTTCTACATGCTTTTGTATTTCACAAAAGCAAGATCCCTTATTCGGTGATTTTGTAATTGTTAGTGTGTATGGGTTCGTCTCTTATCTCTTGAGCCTGAATGTGATGTGTGTTTGTTTGTTTGTTTTGCACTTTCCTTTTCTTTAATTCATTGAATTTCTTTCCTTTAAAAAAAAAAAAAAAAAATAGAAAGAAAGATTCCCAGCAGAGCTTACAAAATTCAAAGATTTCCATAAAGGTCTTCAAGGCAGTTTAAAAAAAATAAAATAAATAATAATAATAATTATATATATATATATATATATATATATATATATATATATATATATATATATATATATATATATATAATATATATATATATATATATATATATATATATATAATTATTATTTATTTAATGCATCAAAAGTGCACTCAATAATTAATCACTGAATCCGACTTTAAAGCCATGTTAGTTTTAGCTATAGTTCCTCAAGGCTGCAAAACCGAGCTCTCCCCATTCTCAGTGTAAACACCACCGCTCGCTTTTCCCCATTAGAGAAAGCTTCTTATAAACCGCCTCCACGGCTCCATGGGCGTCACGTTGCACGCCTGCCCTCCTTTTGTTTTACTTTTGTGCAGGTTTTGAAAAGCGAAATGGACTCCTTTCTTTGCCATGCTGTTAATCAAAGGAAATTGGGAAGGGAAGTGGGGTTGGGGGGGATTAGGCAGGGGGGGCAAGAAACAGCTCGGTCTGACCCACTCCAAAGGAGGTGAAGGCACAAGGACGCCGTTGAGCCATAGGAAAAAATAAAAGCACTTCAAACCCGAAGCCTGTCGTGAGAGTGCCCAGGCTTTGCCACGTTGCAAACTGTAGGGTTCCAGTAGGAAAGAAGAAAGCTAATCAAAATGTAATCTGTTGCTGGACACGTTTATCTAGAGGCGCAGTGTGTGAGCAGTGCTTTAAAGAGGTCTGCTTGTAAATATGAAGTATTTCCTCTGGTAAACTAGATGGTGGTCTTTATCTAAAGGCACAGCAAAATTGCTGAAGTATCACTTTTTTTTTTTTTTTTTTTTTTTTAAAGTTTCTGTTAGTTCCACTCAGTCTTTTACAGACTCGATCAGACATTCATATAAGTATCCAAGAGGACACTCTGCGTCAGCACCTAACACGGATATAAGCGAATAGTGAAATGTCTAGCTCGATCATCAAATAGAAAACAAACAAAAAAAAAACCCTGAGAAGTAAAATCTGTGGGTTTATCCTATTTTACCCCACCAACGCTGATTTATTTATTTTTCGTCTCCCGCAGGACGAGATTCAGATCAAGCTCTCCCAATCATTCGACAAAGAGGACACTCCAGTCAGTAAAAACGAAGATGACAGAGAGAAAAGTGCAGACAAGTTGGAAAAATTGGAGAACATGCAGCGCAAGATGCTGTCGAGAGGTGTGTGTGTGTATGCGTGTGCTGATGGATTATTTAATTTGTACACTTTTTTTTTTTTTTGCCGTTTCATTTGTTGCGATGATGCAACCTTTTTATATTGGAAGTGCAGAAGGAGCTGTCTCAGATTTTCTCTCTCTCGCTCTCTTTCTCTTAAGATTCCAGTCAAGAATACACCGACTCCACTGGCATCGATCTGCACGAGTTCTTGGTTAACACACTGAAAAACAACCCCAGGTTTGTAAAACTTTTTTTTATTATTATTTTTAATTTTAGTTTGATTTTCTGTAGCCTGCTTTTTCCTTTGGGGGGGGGGGGGTAAGCGTGCATCTACATGGAATTCAGCCCCTCGCTTTATTCAGCTCATAAGTGAAATAAGAAACGTTTGCTCGGTACTAAACGACGTCCCTTCGTCTATTCCAGGGACCGAATGATGCTGCTGAAGCTGGAACAGGACATCCTCGACTTCATCAGTAACAATGAGTGAGTTAATGGCTCCCTAAGGCATCCATTGTTTTTGCAAGTGACTGTTTTTCATCAAATCATTTTCTTGTAAGATTTTTATTTATTTATTTATTATAATTTTTTTTTTTTTAAGTAAAAATGTGGCTCAGGGAGCAGAGAGATAATGATGGTTGCGGGAATTCTTTTCTTCCTCTTCTTTTTCCTCCACTGTTCCAGGAGCCAGAGAAGAAAGTTCCCCCCCATGACCTCCTACCACAGAATGCTCCTGCACCGAGTAGCTGCTTACTTTGGCTTGGACCATAACGTCGATCAAACGGGGAAATGCGTGATCATCAACAAAACTAGCAATACAAGAATGTGAGTAATGGCACCGTCTCAATCTGAGTGCGTCTCGTTTTCTTTTCTTTTCTTTTCGGGTTTTTTTTTTTTTCCCCTGCCGTGTGAGATTCAGCTCCAATCGAAACATCTTAGACTCCATCTTAGACTCCAGAAGTGGACGCTCAGCATGATGACTTTAATCTCCCCGACAATGTCTGTAGTCCCATTTAGCAACTTGTTAACAATCACCTTTTTCAATACACATAAAAGCTTTAAAAAGTGGTATTATTGGTGTATTTTATGTCGTGGAATAAAATGTGAAAAATATGTTGAGCTCGTGTTCACCGCAGGCCTTATTTCAGGCGTTTAACCGAAATGCCATTAAAAAAAAAAAACATTGACTTCAGGACGATGGAACCGATGTGCTAAAATGCTAACTCCATTTCCGGGTTTTGCCCTTACAAAATGACGTCATCCCTGCACCGCTCTATAGTGATTGGCTGCAAGTTTAGGAAGCGCTTGATTTGATCTGCTGCAGAGTTTTCTATGAGCAGAGGACGAACTTTAAACGTCACTATCGCAGTCGATCATGTTCATGTAATCGTGGGCAGTCACGACCGTCATCGAGATCGATATATATATATTAATTGTGCAGCCCTAAGCTGATACGTCTTAACGCCTTTGCACTTCTTTTCCGCGACGCTTGCCCGTCCAGACCCGATCAGAAGTTCTCCGAACACTTCAAAGACGACAAGACGGACGATTTCCAGAAGCGCTACATTTTAAAAAGGGACAACTCCAGCATAGACAAAGATGACAACTTGGTAAGTGGTAAGATAATAAATTTCCAGAAACTGGTACATTGTCTTCGGGTGATGGATGGTTATCGGATTATTAAAGTTTCTTCAATAAAAAAAAATAAATAAAAAAAAGATGCACATCCAAAAGCAGGTGTTTGTGTTTCAGATGCGAATGAGGTTAAAGGATGACAGGAGGAGTAAATCAATAGAAGAGCGCGAAGAGGAGTATCAACGGGCGAGAGAGAGAATATTTGCTGACGTGAGATTCATCATTTCTTTCTACTCCAGTCAATTGCTTTATTTAAAAAAAAAATAAATAAATAAATAAAAACACATAAACCTGTCTAGAGAACATGGGTTGATGCATCGAAACGTTAAAACCATTGTGGATTTCTGTTGCAGGGGTTGGATGCTTTCGCGCTCGATAGAAGGTGAGTGTTGGGGGAGGGGGGGAGTTCTCAAGATGACGGATTTCTTGATAACGTTGACAGTTTGCCGTAAACATCAGAATGCTACATTTTTGAGAGACACTCGTTTGCAGGTGGCCTGAGCATGTGTCCTGCTCCACATATGCTCACGTCAGCTGCTAAAGTTAATGTCTCTCCGATGTGTTAAGACCCAGACTCGAGGGAAATTAAACCCGACTTTCTAACTTTGGCAGAATCCACGAGGACGACGTTTGCAACAACGCCACTCAGCAGAGGCGGCAGATTTTCAGGTATCCTTTCGTTTCTTCCCACGTCGCACACTCGATTCACGTCTGGGCTTATTTATTTAATCCTCACTGGCTTTAAACTCTGATGTGAACACCGTTATTGTGTGCGACTCAGGCTGAAACATGGCCGCTCGGGGAACGGGACCAGCCGCCAGAGCAGCTCGGAGACCGAGGCCCGTTCCTCTGAGCCACGGCCGTGGAGCAGCACGGACTCGGACAGCTCGAACCGCAACCTGAAGCCAGCCATGACCAAGGCGAGCAGCTTCAGCGGCATCTCGCTGCTCATCCGAGGAGACAGCTCCAGCAGCGGCAAGAGCGCGTCACGCCTCTCTAAAACGGGTGAGTGACACCTGTGTCAGCCAATCGGCTCTCGACAAAGGAGGAAAACGGCGAGCTCTTGAAAACGATTCCGCGTCATGCCCAGAAACGCTTCACTGCTCGGCGTCGAAGAGAAACATTTGAAAAGGGTTTTGTCTTTTATTTATTTATTTACTTTTATTTATATATTTCCAAAATAGTTTCGTTACTGGCCAAACTCGAAATCCATGACCTCTTCTTTCCCTCTCCTTGTTTTCACAGCATGCCTCTTGCAAGACACATTAAAATGTCTTTAGCGAAAGCTGTAAAAAAAAAAAAAAAAGTTTTAATGCACGCTTTTTCCCATTTGCATTTTCTTCGACTAACTCTGCGTTTTTCCTTTAAAGCGTTTCCATGTTGCTCGATTTTCATGTCTAGAAAATGGCCTGGTATTTTACCCCGTAGGAATTCATCGGCGGAGTTCGTTTCAGCACGCTGGAGTAAGCTAACCGAGCGAGCAGAAGGACACAAAAACAAGTATACAATGCATTTGGAGCCCTCTGTCACTGTAACCCGGCACCTGACTCATGCCAATTATGAAAGTGAAGCATTAAAAAGCAAAGTGCTAAATTAACCGAGGCATTAATCAAGAAATTAATTGACTTGTCATTCATTGCTAATAAAATTAGGACTTTTTTTTAATTATTATTATTGCTCTGGTCTCTGAGGTAATTTAGTAATTAGTGTAGAAAATGTACGTGCACGTGTTTGGAATATCACTCAGAAAAATTCCCGTATCTGTAGGGAAATCTATACGTCGAACCCTGATTTAAAAATTTGATGCCCGATATCCCCAATGAATTCTTAAAGCTTAAGGGCTCTAATTTATTCCTAACTCCACGGCCGCCATTTTCTAGCATGATTGGCACGGTGTATTTCTTCTGTACCTGTCGCTTAAGGCTTCCTATCGTTGCTCCCTTCCTCCTTCCCTAGGTTCTGACTCGTCTAGTAGCGTAGGTTCATCTACGGGCTCGCTCTCTCGCTCTCTGCCTCCCCCCCCTGCGGGCCCGTCCCTAATCCAGCCGGGCCACGCTGCGCCCTTGGCCTATTCTACCGTCAGCACTAGTAGCAGTGTGTCCTGTGAGCGTGGCAGGAGCGGGGCCCCAACAACCGCAGCTAACGCTAACTACTATTTGCTTCCCCTGGAAGCGGCGGGAATACCGCCAGGGAGCATCCTGCTCAACCCGCACACAGGTTGGTACTTGCGTAGGCACTGACGGATACGTTCCTCTCTTCTTGTGACGTTTTTTTCTGGTGGCCGGTTTGTCTGTGTTTTGTTTCTGCCTTGAATCCTAAACTAACCCTACTTACATACTCACTTGCTGTCTTAACCATCTGTTCTTGGATGATGTAAGGGGAGGTAGAGATGTAGAGTCATGCTTTATCAAAACAAAGCAAAAAAAAAAAAACCCTATGACTGGTCCTCCGTAATTAGTTTTTCTTCGCTTGTCCTTCGGTAAGTAAATTCGGAGCTGATGACGCGCACATCACCGTCACCAAATTGCTAAGTATCTCTGCCTAATGAGGCAGCTCATACGCCATTAAAATCCCTCCAAACCCACCGCCAGCCATATCTTTTGGTCAGAACAAATTCTCCAAAGCGTTGCGGGGAAACGGATAATGAAGCCGTCCTGCGTGTTATTGAAAACGAGCCGAGGCGATGGATCCCGTTAACTCTGCCGCATAAAATATTCCCTATTCACTTTGCTCATCCCCGTCTCGTCTTTAAATATGCATGCGGCCGATAAGACGGTACATCGCCGCCACTGATGTATTTTTCAGGAGCAGCCCAGGTGTGTAATTGCGCATTGACCTTTCCGAAGCGATCGACAAATGAGGAAGTTTTTCCCTTTACCCCAAGGATTCCTGGGAACATATCGCGACGTTAAGCGTTCAGAGCCTACAGAGACTCGTTCAGGGTCGGAGAATGCACAAGAGGTCGAAGCCCTGATTCAGATTCCTGTGTGTTTAGCGTAAAACACTGCTAGTTTATCATCTAAGTTAGGCTCATGTTGATCTGGTTCTCTAACCTAGAAGCAAGAAATGTATCCATTATGCAGACAGGATTGAAATTGGGGAAACTCTTAATGTGTATACAGTGCCCTCCAATAGTATTGGCAATAATATTGGCACCCTTGGCAAATACGAGCAAAGAAGGCTGTGAGAAATTGTCTTTACTGTTTAAACTTTTGCTCTTTTGTTCAAAATATTCCCCAAAATGCTCTGCTCTCATGCATATCAAACAGTTGCAAACACAACACAGGTTTATTCAAAACAAAATCTTTAAATATAGGTGTGCAACAATTATTGGCACCCTTTTAGTCAATACCTTGCTGCTACCTCCCTTTGGTACGATAACAGCTCCGAGTCTTCTCCTATAATGCCTGCTGAGGTTGGAGAATACATGGCAAGAAATCTGAGACCATTCGTCCATTCAGAATCTCTCCAGATCCTTCAAATGTCGAGGTCCATGCTCCTCTTCACTTCACCCCACAGGTTTTCTGTGGGGTTCAAGTCATGGGACTGGGATGGCCATGGCAGGACCTTGATTACCCATTGTTATGAATGACTCAGGGAATTTGCCCAATCTGTTACCTCATATTTATACCCCTGTGAAACAGGAAGTCATGGTTGAACAGTTTCCTGTTCCAAGTCACCCAGGTGTACTAAAAAAAAAATTATTAAATATCAATGGTCAGTATCAATGTACTTCAAGTATATTTTTCTCATATTAATTCAGAGGGGTGCCAATAATTGTTGCACACCTAAATTTGGCAGATTTTTTTTTTTTATAAACCTGTTTTGTTTGCAATTGTTTGATAATCACAAGAGAAGAGTATATTTTTTAACAAAATATCAAAAGGTTAATCAATAGACAATTTTTTCACAGCCTTCTTTGCTCATAGTTACCAAGGGTGCAGATATCAGTGGAGGCTCTGTGTGTGTGTGTGTGTGTGTGTGTGTGTGTGTGTGTGTGTGTGTGTGTGTGTATATCTATCTTTATAAGCTTCCACGGTTTCTCCGTGTAACATTGTAGTAATTGTATCAGAGGTGTGTGTGTGTGTGTGTGTGTATATGTATATTCTCCCGATTGGGATTCATCCCTTCTCCAATTGCAGGTCAGCCTTTTATGAACCCAGAATGCAGCGCCGTGGTCTACAGCCCCAACGTGGCTCCTCAAGCTTCCAGGCCCCAGCAGCCTTTGCCTCCTCCACCTCCACCTCCTCCTCCTCCACCTCCTGGCCCCCACCAGCATCAATCCACCAATCACGTCATGTCCCAGGTATGATCATGACGTCTCTCCAAGTAACCGGATTCAGTTTCTCGTTAATAATATCATCGCTCCTTCTTTTCTTCCCACCAGAAGAAGAGTATTGTGTGTTAAGCAGGAGACAGCTTGCATTTTGCTCTCGATAACTGTCCTAGCACTGAAATATTGAAAACGCTTGCTCTTAACCCGCATGCATTATTCAGTTACACAAATTAATGCTACGCTACGATTTGACCGTGTGGTCATGCCCCCCACCATACCCCGGTACGTCAATTAGATATGATGGATGGTGCTGGAAATGTGCTGATGCCGCTGTCCTGCGGCCAGTTATAGACCCCGAAGGGGCATTAATTGCTTGGTTCAGGTATTTTGCTTGCTATTAAGGGAAGATTAAACCTGTGGCCACGCTGCTGTCGGGGGCCGCAGTTGACAGCCCCTCGTCGCAGTGAACCATTTGGCAAATATATGCTCGCGTTAAAGAGCAAGGTGTACTTCAGTTTCCAAATGGGAGCCTCTGGAGTTCACACAAGTCAAACTAGCAAATTAGGATCTGTTAGGTGCTGGATATATGTTGTGAAGCAATATATATATGTATATACACACACAGTGATGGCCTAGAGGTAGAGGAATGTTATAATCAGGTGCTCAGGTGTAAAATGACCCCTATAACCCAATCAGAGTGGGCACTGATGACAGTCTTTTTGTTTTCCCATCGATCTCTGAAATGAAATATATATCTCCAGTTCCAGGGATTCCCAGATATAACACACACACACTCACAGTGTGACCATCTCTAATTAACCCCATCGCTGTACATTTATCGTTGTTGTCGTATCGAGCCGCCTAATTGGCTCAATTAACTTCCTCACATGGTGTTGATTTGCTTTTCCTTTTTTTTCCCCTACTAAGCCACTAAACTAATACGCCCCATGGGGAGAAATCCACTTTTTTTTCCCCCTTACCCCCAAACCCAACTATCCGAATGCCTGTGCTGTGCTGTTTTCCCCTTTCATCTTCTCTGCGTCTTTGACTAAACCCGTTCTTGTCTTCTCGTCGTCTGTTGGTTCCTCAGCCCCTCTGGCCTGTCCAGCCCTCTGCTCAGCCTGTGCAGTACTCGGCGGTGTCTTACCCACCACAGCTCCTCTCCGTCTCCCCTAACCAACAGTACACTGTGGTACCTCTCTCTCTCTTTTTCTCTTCTCATTTTTGGTGTTTTTTCGTTCCTCTTTTCCTTCGTATTTTGTTTTTGTATTTTTACTTTACTGTGCATTCAAATGAAAGGTGTGGGGTATCGTTTTTTTTTTTTGTTGTTGTTTCTGAAGACTACAAAGATTTGTTTCAGGGTTTGGTTTGAGTCGTGTGCATCCACCACTTTCCTTTTCATTTGTCATCCATCAATCTTATTTGACTACACGGTGAGCGAGTCGAATCTGTAGAGGTTTTTTTTTTTTTTCCCCGTCCCCTCTCTCTGTGATGAATTCCTTTGGCCCAAATTTGAATATAATGTGATCATTTAATGCAGCCTCCCTCGATGGATGGTTCTGCTTAATAAAATATAGAAAAGCTCGGGCCGTACAATGCATGGCAGAACGCCATCGCCCCTAATGGCACTCATTGGTCTTGTGCCCACGGCGGATTAATACGATCTCCAGAAGTTCATCGTCTGTAGTCAGTGTTTACACATTTCTACACGTCGGCACGAAGAGATTTCCTTTGCATGCTTGAGTAATGTTTAATTTCATTTACCGGTCTCCGCCAGCCTCCCGTTTTTTTTTTTTTTGACCTCGCTCGAACAGTAAGCGTTCCTGAATTACTAATTAAAAAGGGAGGAAGGCCTGCTTTGAATAATTAATCGAGGAACAGATGTCGAAGTGAATATTCCATGAATAGAAATGCAGCCCAAGCCCATGTGTACGTCTGATCGAGAAAATAAAGCAAATTGATCTGGATCGGCGATTAAACCGATGTGGTTTGATTTTAATAAACCTTCTAGTAGCTTGGGGGGTGGGGGGTGTCCAGGACTGGACAAAATATTTCACATTTACTGATTGAGTGAATTTGATCCCGTGTCGTGTTTAGAAGATATTAAGGAAGAAGGTATGTATTATTGACTGGAATGTTGACGTCCCGGGTTTTGTGTGTGTGTGTGTAACCTGGTAGCAAGACAACCTGAGCACCCAGTTCAGCCACATGAGCCTGGCACGTCAGGCGTCAGGCGAGGCCCGTGATGCCCACACTGCCATGTATCCGTCCTCCGTGGTGCTCCAGGCTCCTCCTCCTCAGCAGGCTGGCTACATGGTGCCTACGCCTGGGCAGAGCATGCCAACCCCATCCTACTCCACACCTGCGCCAGGCCCGGTGCCTGTCAACCAGCCGGTGATGCAGCAGCAGGGCTACATGCAGCAGCCTATGCAGCAGGTATGCTCAAGCCAAGCTTAAATATTGTGGATGTTTGTAGTAATGCAAATCTTTTTTTTTTTTTTTTAAATGTGCTGCATTGACTGTTCAGTGTTAGGATCCTAAAATGGCTGTCGTGCTTTGTGAATGAACATTACTGCACTACGGTAACATCCTTCCAGATGTGGTGACGCAGCGTTGTCTTTTATAAGGTCGTCATTAAGCTTGCTATAGAATGGTCAGGCAGTAAATGTTATTTCCAAGATTACAAGGTCATCAAAGCTGTGTATCTTTTCAGGCCTCACATTTCATCAGTGTAGTAAAAAGAAGGACGCATAAGATCATATTCACGCTGGAGCATATTCATTATTCTTCTGTGAGTGCGAAAGTCTTAACCCGAGTGTTTTGGTGTTGGAAAGCATTTTGTCTGTGGGGTAAGTCGTTAACCAGCCAGGACGGTGGCGCAGTGTGAAAGAGGAGTAGTAGGTGGAATCCGAGTCACTTATTCATCATTCATCAGTGATCAAGACCTTAACTTTGGAGAGATAAATCCCTTTTCTGGTCTGCTATTCAAAAAAGAAAAAATCAATAAAAACTTTGTAAATAAACGAGCACAGAATGTGTATAATACAATAAGATCCTTGAGCATTTGATATCTGATTGTTGCATATTTTGACCCTTCAAGAACATCTGGATTGCTGCGATTACAATGTCTTTTTTTTATTATTTTATTTTAATCTGCAGATGTCGTGTTACTGCACACCAGGCCAGTACTCTCTTTCCGGCCAGCAGTATCGGCCCGTTGGCACAGTGCAGTACAATAGCCCTCAGAGCCAGCCGATGCCCCCTCCCCCTCCCGCTCCTTCCCAGCAGCCAGGTAACCCACACAAGACCTGCTACTCTTTAAACCTGACCAGCTTCTCCTAATCACTTCCTCTACTCACATCAGTCTTAGTTTCCTCAAGTTTGTCCACAATCATATATAAATGTGTTCCCTTTCAGAATTTTTCTCAAAATGCGAACTAAAAATTTCTCGACTGATTTCGTTGCACCCTGTCCGTTTTGTCCCCTCCCAGTACTCCGTCGTCTTTGTTTCCTCGCGCTTGTAGTTTTCACACGAACGATTGGAAATGAGGAAGCACCCCAGGGGCAGAGGAGCGGCGCCGAAAGCTAATTACACCGAGCCGGGCGCTTTTGTACTCGCATCGTATTGCCCTTTTTTAAACCGATACAATAAGCATTTCCAATCAAATACAAAATTAGTGTTGTTTTTCTTTCTCTCGCGCGCTCTTGTAAATTTGCCTCTTTGTCTCACCCCGCATGCTTTGATGGATGTTTTGTTCAACTGAAGTGCAAAAGTGCTGTTTAAAAAATAAATAAATACATTTTTTTTTTTTTTTTAAAACAGCGAAAATGTCCTTTATGGCTTTGTGCTGGATCCTTTGAGGACCTTAAGAGACATGTCCTTGTTAGCAAGCCGTTTTATGGTGCGGTCAGAGCGGCGAGCTAAGGAACGGTCTTAAAACAAATCACATGGAGGTTTGGATGCAGGATAGTCTCAGGGGGTTGAAAGGTTCTTTTCAGCTAACATAACAAGGCTGTCGGCTGTGACTCAGAGTGGCTGAATGCGGGGCCGGGACACTGTCTGAGAGGCCCTAAGATTCTCACAGTGAACCGGTCTCTTTTCCAGCCCCTCACTCCTCCTCAAACTAAGCACGTCTCTGTCCGTCCGAGCGCTCCGCTGCTGCTGTGGGAGCGCAGCATCACCCACCGGCTTCTCAAGTGCCTCTGAGACTATATCCAACAGTAGACCGTACCGTTCCTACACCAGTGCATGAAGACATCACCAGTACGTCCCCCTTTATGATGTTCGCAGGCATCTTCAGTCATCGTGAATAGAAGTTGCAAATCTTGAACCCAAGAAGGTACGCCCAGTAGACGGATCCTCAGGAAGTGCCGTTAGAAATAATCTCTCGGTAGCCTCCAGTTTCTGAATAAACTCTGAAAAGAACAGAACGTGTTTTCTAACTCGGTTTAGCGAAGACATAGGAGAACGTTTTTTTTTTTTTAAACATTTTTTATTTTTTTGTCTCGAATGCACCAAACACAGGATCAGATCAGCAGTGATGGATGAGCAGAATGAACTTCACAGAGGGGTGGGGGGGGATGAAAAATAAGAAGGCTCCAGGAAACAAAACATCTGCCCTCGAAAGAAGAAAGACAACACATAGGCCCCCCCCAACCCTACCCCCAGAGTCTTAAATCTTGATCATAAGCGCCTGACAGTGCATTTCTTCCCCCCAAGCAGGCAACGTGTGAGCAAGAACGTCTTTGAAACGTTCCGGGGGAGTTTTGTGAAATAACTTGCCCCCCACCTCTTTTTTTTTTTCTCTCACTATCATCATTTTTCTCTTCTTTGCTCAGTCAGCCTGCAACACGGAATGTTTAATATTAAATTTCCTTCCATGCTGGCTTCCTAAGTGGAGGTGAGTGAATCGAACCAAAAATAGCCAGCTTCTCTTCGGCTCCTCGCCGTGGGCCATCCATTCCTTTTGTCCCACTTCTTCTTCTTTTTTTTTTTTTTCTTCCCTTTTTTCTTTTTTTTCTCATCAGGGCTAAATTGATTGCTGTCGCTTTGGCCAAAAGCCAGGAGAAATTGAAAATTGCCTATCCTCCACACCCCCACCGTCTTCAACTCCCACACAGGCCTCCCATTGAGTCTTCCCACTGGGCACCTCCTCCGACGAGAGCTTTTCAATAGCGCGTCTGGTTGTACACCCCCTCCCCCCTCTTCGCAATAACCTTGACACCAATGCAAATTATCCTTCTCTATAATGGGAGTCGGAACAAAACCACGTCGGCTGCTTTCATCACGTCTCACCTCGCCGGACTGTTTCAGAAAACGTCTTGTCTCCTCGCCCCCTCTCTTTTACTCTTACCCCCACCCCCAAATGTCATTTTCCAATATCCTTAAAAGACGCAACAAGTCAGGGTGCTCAGCAGCCGTAATGAAAGACGTTTTCATATAGCGCATTTGAAGACCTACTCCGACATAATGAAAAGCCATTTAATGGCAAAAAGACTCGCAGGTGCTGCCACCGGCCGATCGTAAAGTATTTTAGCTAACAAGGGAGTAATTAGGCGGATTTGGTTTAATTGACATTCTCTGGCTCTAAATAATTCGTCCCAGTATCACCGTGATACTCCGCGTTCCTCCGGAACGTCTCGCTTATTAGCCTCGGGATGTGATGTCATTTCGTACTAGCTCAAATTCATCATTCCGTATTTCGTTTCATCGTTTTGATTCTCTGATGTACCGTGCTGTGTGACGGTACATACAATATATATATATTAGGTCCCCCCCCTCCCCCTTTTTGTTTTTATTGCATTACGCTGCTTAGCTATAACGGTGGCCCATTTTTCAGTGTTATCTCTCAGCGTTCTGAGCAACGCAACGTGTTCCCTGCGGTCCATTTCGCTTTACAATTATGCAAAATATGGTTTTTTTTTTTAAAAAAAAGCAATCTACTCTATTTGCTCTTCACAAGTGCGACTCGAGCGTTGACATCGATGGCGTGGTCACAAGGAGGTTTGATTTCACAGGAAACGAAACGCGAAAAGCAGGGTGATGTTTTCTCTCCATCTCTTCAGGTTACCAAACTGTGATGCCAAATCAGCAGCCGAGCTACCAGAGCATGGTGCAGCAGCCGCCGAGTCAAACCCTGGTCAGTGGCCAACATAGCAATATGGGAAATCAAATGCAAGGCATGATGGTCCAGTATCCCTCTGTGCCATCTTATCAGGTGAGCCGTAGCGCCTTCGCCGTGGTAACTCTTTAAAGACCTGCGTTCCTCGTTAGCATCATTTTCGGTACTAAATGATTTATGCTCGAGTAATAAGATGGGACAGAAATGGAAAAAACTCTGCCTTTTTTTGACAGGTATCCATGCCTCAAGGATCCCAGCAGACATATCAGCAGCCAGTCATTATTCCCAGCCAGTCGAGCCACGCGTCCAGCATTCAGGTCTACTACAGTGTTATACCACCAAATCAACAGAACACCATGAGGTACGCACTCGGACATGTCGCAGAGTCTTAGTCCAACACCAGGAGCTGCTTTTATTTCATTGTGTGAATACATTTTTTCCTGGTTTAAATATTTGGAAGAATTATCGCCCGTTATTTATCCCACGTATTGTATTTGAGTGGATGTAAATGGTTACATGAATTCTCCTCATATAGTGTCACTTTTTTTTTATGGGGCTTCTGTTAGACAGTTTTTCTAGCTTCAGATACCCGATGAAATAAAATCTCTTTCGCGTGCCGTCGCTAAATATAAAATTTCTCGCGTAAAGAGGTCAGGCCACATCGGATCGAGCGTCACAGCGTATGGAAGAATAGAAGGTTTCGCTTTTCATTATTTTTTTTATTTTTTTTCTTTTCTTTTTTCTCTTTCGAAAGGAGCCTCGACTTTACTAGGCCACGTTTTGGCACTGATTTATGCGACCAGATACCCAACCACTCTTAATATAACCCAGCTGGTCCCGAAAGGAGCGCCATCTCGTTCTCGCTACACATCCGCCATCCTTCATAAGAGGCAGCCTGTGCCAGGGGGCTTATTCCTCAGGGCGTGTGCTCTCTCTCTCTCTCTCTCTCTCACTGCTGCCTGTGCACTTTGACTGGCACATCACTCTCCGTGCTGCTTATATCCTCATTAGAGCAGCACTTTACATCCTTATTAGAGCAGTGGAGAACTGGAACAGCGCCTTGGAAAATTGGACGATGGATGATGAATGTCTGTGGTGCCACAATCTTGCTATTGTGAAAATTACATTGTCAGAATTGTGTTTTTTTTTTTTTGTTGTTTGTTTTAGATTGTGTGTGTAGAGGCATGTCTTGGTCGGTTTGCACACGGTATATTTAAACTAGTGCTGGCATGTGGAGCTGCGCCGGTCCCATGTGTGCTTAGTGCCCTATATTAGTCATTTCCTTCCAATTTAGAGGCAATCAGCTGAATTTGTGCTGTATTAAGTCAACTTTAGCCCCAATTTGGTGGAATTTTATTATAGTCTTGGCGGGCAAGACCTGTTTATCAGATTTTGTGCGTGTGTGTGTGTGTGTGTGTGTTTCTGCAGCTCCACAGTGGGATTCCTACCCCCTCCAGGCACGGAGCAGATGCCGTTCCCCCGCACGTCCTCCCCCTGCAGTTCCCAACAGATTCCCGCCCAGCAGTGCTCAGGTACTTAAGGCCGGGATGACCTATAACTCGTTCGGTCAACATCCTCCACTCTCTGCCATCTTGATTCATTTTTATTCCGAATTAGTTTTTGCAACATTTGCTGGACAACTGTACTTAATGAATATTTCATGCCTGAGAATCTACATTTTAACTCTGGGTTAACGGCACCATCTGTAGGCTTTCCCGACGGCTAGCGCCCGCATCGTTACTAATACACAGTCGGTCATTACTGAGGTCTACTGTTCCTCCTAAAATACGGCCAAGCTCCCGTTTTTGTGCTGAAAGAGCACCAATTTTTAAAAGAGAGAGAAATTTCAGTCATCTGACCCAATCACATTTTATTGCTCTACGACAAAATCTGCTGCACGCACGAGTGAAAATCTCTCCCGCAGGTTCCCCTTTCAAATCAATATCCTCTTTATCCCTGCGCTACCCTTTTATTGCACTCCCCCTTTAAACTTCCTAATCCTTTGCCCTGGCGCGCGCACACACACACACACACACATACACTTACGCACATAATACCACCTTCCAGTCCCTCCTTGCTGATCACTGGAGCTTCCTAACTTCAAACCTCGCGAAATTAGATGGTGCGCCTCAACAAAAGCAGGTCGCGTCTTAAGAAATGGCTAACCACTCCGTTCACCACGCTAAATCGGAGCAGGTCGGGGAAATTCGAAAAAGGGAACCTGCTGAAAGGGAGGTTGTCGTCGCCGAGGACCCGTAAGCGTATAATTCAGCCGCGACAAAAGAAAGGAAGTCGCACAGCGGCGCCGGCGATCTGACTCGTCAGCCTGCCCCACCCACGGTTCAGTTCCGCATCAAGCTTTAAGGTGCTAATTGAAACGATGTTCTGCAGCCCTAACGATCCAATTATCGAACAGATACGGGGTGGTAATTAAAAAGTAATTCCTGTGCCTCTTTGTTCCCAGTTATGGTAATCTTAAAGAAAGGAAAAAAATGAAGCAAGGGCCTTCATGGGGCCTCTAATTCTAATTTGCCGCTTTACGTGCATGCCGTTAACGCAAATTGCTTCTCTCTCTCTCTCTCTCTCTCTCTCTCCCTCTCTCTGTGCGTGTGCCCCCCCCTCCCCGTGATCTTTCTCTTCTGTCTCTCCATCGTGCTCCTCTTCTTCCACTCGTAACAACTAATTAAATGGGAAGATGGGAGGGAAGAAAAGCTGCTTTTCAAAAGCTGGAATTAGATTCCCACTGTCCCTTTTAGTAGCCACTGGCCGAAATGGTTTAATTTCATGGAGGGATTACCAAGTGGAAAGAACATGCCCTTTTTTTAAAATCTCTATCAGGACAAATCCTAAATATTTCAACATCTCTATTTGTGTGTGTGTGTGTTTCTTGATCAGATACTTTCCACTTTAGAATAGGAGATGAGCTTGTCTAGTCATTATCTCGTTATTTTACTTTGCTTGGGTGGGGGTGCGAGCACACACAAGTCAATTTCACGTGAAGCACAATTAATAAGGGTACGGAGATATAATGCAAACGCAGACTAATTGAATTTAACCTTGTTTTGATCTCAATCTGAAGAGGATATTAAATAGGTTACTTTGAGCCGTTTAGAAAAAAACAGCGTAATTACCCAGTGAAAAGCCTTCAGAGCCTTTTCGTAAATGGGGTCAAGTCTTTTTTTACTCTAAATTTCTCCAGCCTTTCATTAGATGAAATCGTTCGCGGAATATTTGAACGGACTGTGCCGCACAAGCCGCGTCTCCAGATTCCGGCGTTTCGATCGAACACGTAAGCCTTCAGTCAGAGGTTCAACAGCCTGAAAGCGTCACAGATGATTTATTAGTTTCGTTTGGAGCACGCGGCAACCCTTCGTTAATAAAGTGATCGACTCGCGCTGGTCAGCTCGTGATGGCGGCGTGTCCTCGTGTACTACGAAGTTGAAGCCATGTCGTTGAACAGGGCATCTCAGTTTGTGGTTTTGTTGTATACAGGCGTACCTCCTCCACCCCCAGGTAGTGGCATGGTGATGATGCAGCTCACATTACCTCCAGGCCAACAGCCACGGCCACACTCGCCTCCACAGTGGAAACACAACAAGTATCACAGCCTGGACCATCAACGCAGCCAGAAATGCACCGACGTCTGCACTCTGGACAGCTCGCATGTAAACCTTGTCTAAAATCCCTTCTTTTTTTTATCTGTCAATTCATTGTGAAGTGTCTCAGAGACGTATGTGTATGTAAATCAGTGTTCTTAGGCAGAGCCATGTCTCTTCACACGGCTTCGTGAAAACCGCGTTTAAGCGCTTAACTTTGTGTTTTCCAGAGCAGTACTCATCTCGGCAGCCCGTCCACGTCCCCAGCGCAGTCACCCACTCCCTCCCATCTGACGAACGTCAAGAACGTCCGACCCGGCCTCACCTCGCTTCCCATCATGCCTCAGTTCTCCAGATCCATCGTCCCGGGGCAAGGTGAGCTCGGCTGCTCGGTGAAGGACGAGCCTTGACGAGCTGTGCTGTTTATTAAGACGTGCTAAATATGGCGATAAACTTTAGAAAGTCGCTTGGGTTCTACTAATAGTTTGATTTGTGTATCCGTCGATCGTGTCGTTTTGACTAGGTGATGCGCGGTACCCTCTCCTCGGCCAGCCTCTTCAGTACAACCCTCAGATTCGTCCTCCTTTGCTCCACGCGCCCTCGATGGTCACCAATCATCAGGTGAGCCTCACCGAACATACAGCGATAAACACTTACTCGCCACGTAGCGCGTCAATCATTCCGAGCCAAAGAGCTCCCTCTCATTATGTTCTTTCTCCTTTCATTCAGGGTCCGGTGGGAATTCGGCATGGCGGTCGAGGCAGGAAGGGGCCCAGGAAGGCGCTCTCTACAGATCTCAGTGTAGGTTAACCCCGTAATGGGGAGGACAGGCAAGAAGAAAGAGGACAGGAGCAGTGACGTTGGCCTAAATATGAAATCTCTGTCCCTAGCCCGTTGTGCCTCCCAAAGCTTTAGACCTCATTTAAAAATAGAATAGCAAATGTGTACTTTCTATAGAATCAAAAGGGCTTGGGTATAAGGAAAGCCCCTGGCAATACAATTTCAAATATCAATCCGTGTGATACCAAACGATCCGTCCTTAAAGAAGCAGTTATCAGTGGTAGATTCGAGAAACACCGCAAAATCAGGTACGAATGTGGTATGCGGTCGCTCCATTTTCCAGTCAGATTGAAAATCTGCACTAATCAGCAGAGCATGGTATTGTGTCAGGACTACCACGCATATCACGTCTAGTTTAATAGAACAGATTACAATGAGCTTTACCGCTTAACCTGGTCCTCTCGTTTAACCAGCGACGAGCTGCTAATTAACCATCGAGGGTCGTGAGCTTAGCTCGGTGATGAGGTCAGGAGATTTTTCCAAGTGTAAAAATGCTCTGTGGCCATGTGTAAATAATGAGCATTGTAACACGTATAAACTTTTTACAGTACCATGATTCATTCTGAACGGCGCTTTGGTAGCCTTGATGTCAAATTCACTAAATATTTTAATAAATTCAGAAATCTCTGAGCTGGGGAAAAAAAAAAGCGATAATGTTTGTGGGGAAATGTGATGAAAAAAGTTATAGACAACAGTAAAGAAGCTAATTACGAAAAGCTGACAGGGGCTTTAATAATGGAGTTCATGTCAAAGAAATACCTCAAATGTGATATATATATACATATATAAAAAAATAGTTGCCATGATTCTTTTCGTGAATGAAAGTTTTTTTGGGGAAGGCCGGAGAACGAGGTATTTAGAGGGAGGGATGATTGAGCATGGATGAGCAGTTAGTGATGGTTGCTGAACTCTCTCTCTCTCTCTCTCTCTCTCTCTCTCTCTCTCTCTCTCCTGCAGTGAGTGGGGTGAGTGGGCGGGTCCAGGCGGTGACAGAGCTGCCCAGGGCGTCAGTCATACATAGCCCAACCACCTGTAGGGGAAAATCTTGCACGTTGGGCCGCACACGTATGGCGCCCGTGCCCAGCCTCCTCTTCCTCACTTCTCGTCCTCTGAGCCAGCCCCCACCTTACACCATCCTGTCCACAGTCCCCTCCAGGCACAGCTTCACAGGGGGGCATGTGACCTGGCACCCTTCGGTCTAGCCCTCAGCCAGAAGTCACAGCATGGAGTGGAGAGGGCCAACTCTCAGTGAGAGTATTAACTGTACCTGACCCCGCCCATGACCCCTACAGCACCAGCACCCCTCCCTTACTCACCCTCTCGTTCTCCATTCTGACTCTAAGTTGCCCGTTTTTGTTGTTTTTGTTTTTTAAAGAATGCGCTTTTCCTCCCTCTAGTTTCCACACACTCGGGGTATAGACACTTGCAGGGGGTGAGACGTGTGTTATCTTTCTGATGTTTCAGGTTTTTGGGAAAAGGAAAACGAACTTCAGTTCAGACAAACCCTCGTGACAGTTCTGATATCTCTATATTTAATTGACTGGAACATATCAAAGGGCAACCTTTATTTTTTTTTGTTTTTGTTTTTTTTTTGTTTTTTTTAATCTCTCACTTTTAAAAAAAATTTTTTTAGCGGTTATCAGACTAATAGTCCAACAATGTCCGTCCGTCCCCGTCCCCAAGTCCAACACCATTGATCACATTTACCCCTGTCTGAGGCCCTCGTGGTGCACAGCTGCCCCTCCGTTCCTGCCATCACCCCCTCGGTGTGGTCAAATCATGGAGTCACCGGTGTGCTACGCAGCGGGTCTCATGTCGTGCCTTCGATCAGAGGCAGACTTCGCCTTTCCCCGACGAAGAAAAGCGAAGATGTCTCAGTGTCTAGTGTAAAATGACGACCCACGCATTGTTTTGTAAATAATTTATATAGTAGCTAAATAATTCAGTTGTTTTCCTTTCCTCTGAATGTTGGGAATAGGCACAGGCTGTTTGTGTTGGTGTTTCTTTTTTTGTTTTTTGTCGTTGTTGTTTTTTGGTCATCACTCGATTTTAAACTTTATTTAAGATGTCACAACAAATCATCCCCTCCTCATTTGAATAATCCTCATCTCGTATGATTCTACTCCGCCTGTCTCCGTTTCTCTTCCTCACACAACGGAACTTTTGATTTTTCAGAATATTTTTTAAAAATGATGTACTGGGTCACTGGAGAGAAAAGAAAAAAAAACCCACACAATTTGCACATTTATACAATTCGCTATATATATATATATATAAATATATATATAAATAAATATATATATATATATTTTTTTCTTTTATTTCTCAAAGAAAATGTGTGGATTCTGAAAGGCTGTTTAAATGTTTACTGGTGTCATTATTATTTCAGTTTGAAAACCAATAAATGTTTACACCAAATGACGTCTTTATGCCAGATGAACACGAGTTCTTCCTTTCTTCCTCCTCCTCCTCCTCCTCCTCCTCCTCGCAGAGCTGGTGCTTGTATATATTTATAATCATTTTTTTCAAAGATCTAATCTCCCGACAGTGCAGGTTGCTGTGTCTGTTAGTCCACATCAGTTCATGGCTTTGTTAGCATGGCTGCCTGGGCCTGTCATCTGCTGCTCTGCCGGCTGCTATTCATCTCAATATTCCCTTTATTGGCCCATTTGTCTGCTACATTAACCTTCTTCCAACCTCATCTCTCCAAACTGCCTTACAGTTTATCTAGATTTTTCTTCTTCCCTCCCCTCCCGCTGTTCTCCGCCCCACCTTTCCTTAATAACGTCAAAGCAATTTAGCGCAAGAAGAATCCGGCCCACCTGGCTGCGTTTCATATCAGCCAGAGGGAGTGCGCCCGTGCCAGAGCCTTAAAAGCTAGAGATCTTCATCACGATGTCATTGAGCTTATTAATGGGTAATTAAGTCGAAGAGCAGCTGTAGGACCGAGCGCTCGCTCGAGGTAAACCTCTCGAAATATGACTAGATAAATAAATCTTCACTGTTTTTATGGAGCTCTGAATTCCTCTGCTTAGTTGATCGGAATGGTTTTTATTGCTCTCTCGAAGCACATAATGCCTTTTCCACAATGCCTCTTTTTTTTTTTTTTTTTTTTTTCTTGTTACTCAGTCAGATAGATGAGATGATGTACAATCCAGTCAAGCAAGAGTGTAAGCTTCGGGAGACAAATGTTGTCATTTCTCTTACACTTCTTTTCCCAGTAGACCCTCTGCAGACATTTCCACACTTGACTCTGCTTAAAGTGCCGCAGTTACAGATTGACTCCGAATTAAATTAGGCCTCCATGTCAACTCTTCACCCTCAGCTGTCATATTGCTGCTGTCAGCGTCTCGATGAATTTCCAATTAAACCCGACAGGGGGCCGTATAACTCCGCTTTAATGGATGACTATTATTTGACGGTAATATCTATTGACCCATGGTAACACCCTCACAGTTTTATGAATCAGATTAATAAGGCTTTCCTACGAACAATGGAAAGTAAGATCAGATGGATCCATTTCGGGTGAACTCTGAGACTTGGCTAGGAGGATACGCTTTCCCCTCAAACCACATCCTCGCATCTGTTTGGCCAATTATCGTGTATCTGGTCATTATGTTCTTAAAATTTGCACACCGCTTTCTGACAGCTATCGTATCCTCGGAACCAATTACAGAAAGATTGCACATCCTTGGGTTAGGGTGAGATCTGATCGATTGTGTGACTGAAACACTTCTTTGACAGCAGTGATATTCGTATTCGTGTTTCCGAGAGTAATGGTGGTCATCATCACCGGGTTGATTTGAGACTCAGACGTGCGACCATCCAGATTCCGAGACCTGTTTAATTGAAACGTGTTTTTTTCTCGTACTGCGTGAGAGAAACTGCGTGTGCTTTGTCAATTAGTAGGCAAGATTGTGGGGTTTTTTTTTTTCTTTTCGTTCCTTCTTCTTAAATTGAATTAAATAAATAAATAAATAAACGTGTCTCTAAAGGATGGTCTGCCTCGACAGTCCTCTAAAGCTCATGAATCATTGTGTAATTTAATTTAGCACGGGGCACTCGTTGTGTCCTGCTGTCTCCATCCTACACTGAGATACAGAGTTACACTGCCCCCAGCTGGTACACTCTCAGAACTAAAGGTACCAAACGCGCTCCAGTGGTACCAACAGCGACACGTGTAGTATACATTGACTAGTTTTAGAAGTACATCAGTGGTCGTCAAGGTCCAAGAATTATTTTGTATTGTTCTACTACACTATTCTCATTTCCAGGAACTGTGTGTGTGTGTGTGTGTGTGTGATTGACAGTACAACCATAGCCAAAAGGACAAGGACAGTACTTTAGTATCCTTATTTATGAGACTTCGGGCAAGTAATGATACCTGGCTTTTTCTAGAGTATCGTATCTACGGCATAGCAAAAGCTCATGTCTATCCTTCGTCATACAATAACACACCCGGTCGAATAATCACTTCTCATGTGGTGTCTTCCACTGATTCAGCTTTTAACCTAGGAACGTCAGAAGTGAAACAGGATACGGCCCTGTTCGACCTGATGTGAATGGCAGTGTCGCCTTGCATATATTTACACAGGCCTGAACAAATACATGCATTCCCTGATTCCGGTTACTGCACAGGGTGATTTAAAGGGGAAAAAAATATCAAGTGTTAACATTTGTGAATCCGTGTGGAAGACTGAAAGACTTCCGACCTTTTCTTCTTTGCTCCAAACACACACAGATAATAATTATTGTTATTATTATAATTAGTGCTATAAAGAGGTTGACATTTGTTATTCACCTTGTGTGTTGGCGGAAAAAAACCCCAAAAACAATTATATAACAATAATGCAAGATTCCGAATGGAGGCAAATTAACCTTATTATTATTATTATTTTAATGGAAGGTATATCATTATTTTTATAAGTAATAATTATAATATTGTGTTATACTTGTAAGGTATACAAGTGGTATTACAGTCACAATCTGTCTATTCGTCGTCGTTGTTTTTGTTTACAAGCCATTCTATACAATTCTATACAAGACTTCGGTCATTTTGATTGAGTTTTTAAGAAGCAGGGAGTTCCTAGGAAAAGCTGGCGTTTGGTGTTTATTACCTTTTGTTTCTGTTGATCCGTCAGTTCTGTCTGAACAGAAGAAAGTCCTTTAACTACAGGTCTTCAAATAATGTCGAACACTTTACACTAATGTTCCTTAAGACAAATCTACGGAGTATTTAAATTGCATGAGGAATACGTTACCACTGTTTACCAGTAGTGAGGGAGAGTGTTTCACACTGACCATGTTTTGTTCACCACCGAGCGGTCTTGGTGATCAAAATGCATTTTATACTGAGACTTTGACACTTTTTGAATGCCGTATCTGTGTTCCCTTAGACATTGTGTCTATCCAAGAGATGGATCGAACTTGATATGAAATTATACATAGCGCCTGGTGTTCATCTGTTGCTTGAGGTAAGGCCTCATTACACCACCACTTTCACACCCATGTGTGTTCCTCATTCAAACCGTTTCCACGTCATTTTAAGCAGACAATCGTATAGAATGTCTTTGCATGCTTTAGCTTCACAATTCACTGGAACTAAGAGACCCAAACCTGTTCCAGTACGACAATGCCCCCGTGCACAAAGCGAGCTCTACAAAGACACGGTTTGTGAAGGTTGGCGTTTAAGAACTCGAATGTCCTACGCTGAGCCCTGACCTCAACCCCAGCGAATACCTTTTGGATGAACTGGAACGCTGACTGCACCCCAGCATCAGTGCCTGACCTCACTAACGCTCTTGTAGCTGAATGAACACAAATCCCCACAGCCACGCTCCTAACTCTAGTGCAAAGCCTTCCCAGAAGAGTGGAGCTTATTATAACAGTGAACACAGGGGGAATCAATCTGGAATGGGATGTTCACCGGGTACATATAAGTTTTATGCTGAGGTGTGTACATATTTTTGACCATATATGTAGTGTATGTAAGAATGCTTGCAAAGGCCTTTCTGGCAAGCTGAATAATGGATTCAAACTGAATGTTTTTTCATACATACACAACTCCGAAGGTAAGAAATGACAAGAATACAGCTTTCTTGTAGAGGGGGTTGGGGGCAACATGTCAAATGCTGTAAAACGGCCTTAAGGCCAGAGTTGTGCCAAATTGTCTTCGCTGTCGAGACGTGCTGTATTACCGAGAGCTTCTGTGCATGTGCACGACAAATCTTGTAACATGCGTGCGCCGTAGTAGGTTCTGATAATGTCGTGAATGTTTAATCTCTAATTTCTTTCGACAGGAAAGTGGCGGGAAAATGATGGATTGATCGACAGCAGAGACAGTACGTTGGTAAGTAATTCATCAAGGGTCAGGGTTACGACATCCAGTACGTAGTGGATCTTATCCGACATGCCATCGCGCTACAGGCTGCAGAGAGGAAATACTCCGCTTACTTTGGCTGCAGTGAACTGTTTGGGTGGGAAGGGGGGGGGGGATTCTTAGAAACTGGGAAATTCTCTTGTATATCTTCGTGTACGCAAAGTTCAAATCATGACACTGATTGAAACTAACACGTGTCTGAGTGGACAAAAATAAAATCACGTTTACCCGTAAGGCTTAAACTGTTTTAAAGAAATCCAAGGGAGAAGCTATCCCATACTAAGTTACTAATTCTGGCTAATGATTTGTTGTTAAGACCATTAAAAGCTTACATTTTGGTCTTGGCCCATTTAAAAAAAAAAAAAATGTATTATATTTTATATTAAAATTTTTTGTTGCTCTCTCAGGAATGTATACTTTTCGTTAGCACGGTTTCAGAGTTTTCCGTGTGCATGCCTAGGGTTTGTAACATAGTGAGAAAGCATGGCTGCAGCCTGTGGTACAGCTGTAACACCTGTTATAGTGCACAATGTACAGCATCTTTCTTCAGAAGCTCTTGAACGGTTAAGAGTTGTGAAATGAGGCAGAAAAGACTCAGCCACTCATTTCGACGTTCGTAAGGATGAATCGTGATGGGAATTCATTCTCATTCTCATGTGCATAACGGACATCCAATGGTCTTTATTAAATGTTTCCAAAGCTAGACTCGACAGTATATCACGCTGAGTAACGAATGTGTGAGGGTTTACGTCAGATTATTCCTGATGTTGAAATCACCGCTGAGTAACTTATCTCGAACCATGAAATGTTCTTGTACACGTGTACCGTCCTCTACTGATGGATAGAGTGTATACCAGTGTCATTAAAAACCACAGAGTTGGCCCATGACTCCTGTTGACTTTGTTTTCATTTCATTTTGAGGATTGAAGCGGAAGAAACGCATTCGACATTGCGGTTCTCGGGCTTAATTTAAACCAAATTTACAAGAGTTATGATATCATTTTGTACAGAAAAACGAGGGAAGCAAACCCGCGTTACTGTACTTGAAGAATAATACACCTAACCGTTAATTACTCCACTTTGAATAACACATTTAAGATTAATTGAGAGATTTAATTAACATGATTATTCTCTAATCAAAACTTTCCTTAATTAGATATTTGAACAGCTTGGTGGTTTTACATTTCTTCAAACAAATAACCTCAGATGACGACCCAAAAAAAACAAAAAAAAAACAACAACAGATTTTAATATGTAGGCATTTTCCCTAAAAAAGTAAACCAACGTTCAGAAACTAGATGAGGAAACATATTAACCACCTTTAGCAACAATAACGTGAAGTAAATGTGTTCTGTAGGAGTTTATCAGTCTCATCTTTACATCACTGCTTCAGTTCATTGATGTTTGAGGGCATTCGTTTATGCACAGCTCTCTTAAGATCCCATCACAGCATCTCAATGGGGTTGAGGTCTGGACTTTGACTTGAACATTCCAACACCTCGATTTAAGAAAAATAAATAAATCTTTAGCCATTCAGATGTTGAATTGCTGGTGTGCTTAGGTTCACTGCATGACCCAGTTTTTGGCCCAGATTAAGCTGCTGGACAGATGGCCTCATATATGTCTCAAGAACATTCAAGTATAAAGGTGGAGTTCATGGTTGTCTGAATTCCCAGGTCCTGTGGCTGCAAAACAAGCCCAAATCATCAGCTCTCCAACACTATGCTTGACAGTTGGTATGAGGTGTTTGTGATGACACGTTGTTTGGTTTTCCCCAAACATGGCACTGTGCATGCTGACTAAACATCTCCACCTTGGTCTCATCAGTCCAAAGGATATTGTTCCAGAACTTTTGTGGTTTGTTCAGTTGCAGTTTTTCAAACCTAAGTCTAAGGCTCCATGTCCTTTTTATATATAGAGAGAGAAAAGGGTCTTTTCTTTGCTACTCTTAATTGAAATCTTTTTTCCTGATGCTTACAGAGGTCACAGGATGTCGCCCTTTATATCTCTGTACATTAAACAATCCTTCTCACTGTAGAATTGTGAATTTCACATTGTTTGGAGATGGCCTTATAACCCTTCCCAGATCGATGAACAGTATCCTTTCTTCTTGGCATGATGTAGACACGTACACCTCAGCACTTCAGAAAGTTCTTCTTTTGTAGAGGTAAGCATACTTCTTGATGACTGTGGCAGTACGAAGGGTGTACTTATTTATTTATTTTCCGACCTGGTCTCTGAATGTTGGTCGAATTTTTAGGAAAAATGACCACATATTGAAATTTGGAAGTTCAGCCCGCATTTGCACTGCCAGAGGAATGCCGTAAAACAGCCACACCTCTAGCAGGAGTTCGTAAAGGTCAAGCATACAAAAATGACTTGGTGAAATGTAAACATTTCACAAACTGCTAGTATAATATTTCAATACAAAACATGATCTTTTTACAACACGTATATTGGTACCACAATTCCAGGATCTAATGTACAGTGATGCAGAATCTGATGAGAGATGCTACACTGATGTGCCTTCCTCAGATCTCTTGATTTAATACTGCAGCACCAATGCTTAACTTAAGGTAAGGTTTTCTCACGTCACAGTTCACCTTCAACTGGCTGGATTATGGAATAATCCTGCCAAGCAACCGAGTGATTTCTTTTTACACGTCTAGACGCGATTTCCAAATATGTGGTCCATTTATCATCAACCATAAATGAAGTCAATCATTTAATTACATGTAGGAAGTTCATCAGACAGCTGGGGCTCGATCTACAAATCTCTGTTCTCAGCCCAAAAGTTTGATTCGTTTTTAATTTTGTCCAAATGACGTCTTTTAAGGGCGGCTGCGGCTCAGGTGGTAGAGCGGGTTGTCCACCAATCGTAGGGTTGGCGGTGTGACTCCACATGCCGAAGCGTCCCTGGGCAAGACGCTGAACCCCAAGTTGCTACCGATGGCTAGCTAGCGCCTTGCATGGCTCTGGTACCATTGGTGTGTGTGTGTGTGTGTTTGTGTATGAATAGATGAGTGAGAACCAGTGTAAATCGTTTTGTCGAACCTCTAAGCTTGCGAGGTATTGCGATAGGCTATCCCAAATAAAACAGACGTTTAAAAACAACGTCATTAGAAGTGTATGTACAATGTATGTGATCGGTAGATGCTGTTTTTAAAGCGCTTTCTCAGTTACATACAGAATAACGTGTGCTGTAATCACAGTTTGTTTGTATTCAGAGGAGCAGAGGCTGCTGTAGCGTTCACCACGACTTGATTTCAATACACGATGATGCGGAAAGCCTGCTCAACAGTTTGAAGGTAAGTAAATTGCAGGTAAAATTGAGTGGCACTTGAGTTGATTGGATTTGTTTCGACTTTTATCTGAACACCGAACATCGTTCATGTGGATAAACCTAGTACTCGTGTTTAATATTAATATTATTATTATTATTATTATTGACATTCAACATTTGTTCCTATAGTACCATTGCCTCCTGTCTATGAATAAAGGGTAGACGTGGTGTATTTCACTAGAGCTTGAGAAATTATTTAGAAAAAACTGATCGAAACTCGAAGCAGTACAGTGTGCAACCTATTCTACCCAGCTGTCACCCTGTGACAAATGCTTTTGTTTCACAACGCCTCAGGGGACTACTCTGCCCCCCTTTTTTTTTTTCTTCTGAAAGCCTTGCTTCTTTTCTCGTCTTGGTCTATTATTCACAATTTGTCTCGAAGCAGGGTCAGTGGTGGCTCAGCTGTTAATGTTCTGTGCAAGTGACCAGAAAGTCGCCAGTTCAAATCCCAGAACTGTCCGAGAACCAAGACTTAAATCTTCAATTGCTCAGATTTAAGCTTAGATTGGGTTCTTGAGAGTCACTTTGGGGTTCGGGGGGTTGGAATCTAAGGTAAGCTCTGACTTGTACTACCCCAAGAAATCCACTTTACTGCAGCTTCAACTTGGTGGAACGTCGTCCCCACCGAAGAGCTCAGGAATCATTACTGGCACAGCTTATTAAAGCGGTGGTGTGAGTTTCTCAGACCCACGCGAAGTTATCAAAACAGCTGTTACTTTAAACATCCTCCAGAAGTAAGTTTTTAGATGGAAATTTCTGGCCAGGGGTACACACTTGATCTAATAAAAAACCGTGACGCTCGGAATGATATTAGAGCAGAGCTTAGAATGTCTCGTTAACTCGACAATGAAAGAATTTGTAGATTAATGAGTAGATTATTATTCGTTCGTTCAAATGAAGAGTTCAGCAGTGCATTCAATCACAAGGACTCATCAGCGATGTAATATCACACACACAAATATACACGCTTAAAGGCAGATAGGGCTGTGTGACGGTTAGCTGTCCTTTTGTGCATTTTGTACTTTGATTGGACAATGTGTCTTTTAGTTCAGTCTCTCCTCTAAAGGAGTTCTTTCAGGAAGAAAGATTACAGGGAAAACAATCCAGCTTGTTCACTTTCATTACAGCCAAGACATCAAATTTATTTTGTAGTCTTTACACTTTGTACAAAAGTGTGTATACATAACCATTCATGTATGTATTTCCTATGCGCCTTCTCGATCAGTGCTGACGGTGTGTTTAAGCATGTGTGAGGCTAGAAAGAAATCAACCCTAACCTCATTTCATGGGGATTTTATGATCCCTCTGATTCTGCAAAGGGTGTGTAAACTGTTTTTTTTATTATATATATTTATAATCCACTTCAATATCCAAACACTAACAGTGAATAAGCAATTCCACCGGGCTGATTAACTGCTCATTTCCCCATAGAGACTTGATGTAGAACTGCGAATCAGTATCAACCAGAGTGTGTGCGAATATCAAAGAATGCTAAAGTGTTTGAGGAGATGTTTTCCTAAAACATGCATAAGAGGGCAGCGCTAATCTCTGGTGCTCAGTGATTGGAGTTTGTTAGTGTGTAAAGCTAATGCTTGTTAGTGGAAGTGATTAAAGACTGCTTTTGTGACACTCACTTGGCAGAAATGTCAGATGTAGATATTCTGCCCCAAATTGTTTATGACCTGAGAAGCCACTCCCTGCTCTTTGTTGTCGTTTATCCCTGCAGTTGTTGTTTTTTCCTTTAAAAAAAAAAAATCCTACCATTTCTAGCTGTTGTACCAAGCTAGCATGTGTATGCTGTATTGTGTGTGTGTGTGTGCGTGTGTATCACAAAAGTGAGTACAACCCTCACATTTTTGTAAGAATTTGATTATATCTTTTAATCTGACACTGAAGAAATGACACTTTGCTACAATGTAAAGTAGTGAGTGTACAGCTTGTGTAACAGTGTACATTTGCTGTCTCCTCAAAATAACTCAACACACAGACATTAATGTCTAAACCGCTGGCAACAAAAGTGAGTACACCCCTAAGTGAAAATGTCCAAATTGGGCCCAAAGTGTCAATATTTTGTGTGAACACCATTATTTTCCAGCACTGCCTTAACCCTCTTGGGTATGGAGTTCACCAGAGCTTCACAGGTTGCCACTGGAGTTCTCTTCCACTCCTCCATGATGACATCACAGAGCTGGTGGATGTTCGAGACCTTGTGCTCCTCCACCTTCCATTTCAGAATGTCCCACAGATGTTCAATAGGGTTTAGGTCTGGAGACATGCTTGGCCAGTCCATCACCTTCACCCTCAGCTTCTTTATCAAGGCAGTGGTCGTCTTGGAGGTGTGTTTGGGGTCATTATCATGCTGGAATACTGCCCTGCGGCCCAGTCTCAGAAGAGAGGGGATCATGCTCTGCTTCAGTATGTCACAGTACATGTATGTTGGTATTCATGGTTCCTTCAATGAACTGTAGCTCCCCAGTGCCTGCAGCACTCATGCAGCCCCAGACCATGACACTCCCACCACCATGCTTGACTGTAGGCAAGACACACTTGTCTTTGTACTCCTCACCTGGTTGCCGCCACACACGCTTGACACCATCTGAACCAAATAAGTTTATCTTGGTCTCATCAAACTACAGGACATGGTTCCAGTAATCCATGTCCTTAGTCTGCTTATCTTCAGCAAACTGTTTGCGGGCTTTTTTGTTCCACATCTTTAGATGAGACTTCCTTCTGGGACGACAGCCATGCAGACCAGTTTGATGCAGTGTGTGGCGTATGGTCTGAACACCGACAGGCTGACCCACCACCCCTTCAACCTCTGCAGCAATGCTGGGAGCACTCATATGTCTATTTCCCAAAGACAACCTCTGGATATGACACTGAACACGTGCACTCAACTTCTTTGGTCGACCATGTTGAGGCCGGTTATGAGTGGAACCTGTCCTGTTAAACCTCTGTATGGTCTTGGCCACCGTGCTGCAGCTCAGTGTCAGGGTCTTGACAATCTTCTTATAGCCTAGACCATCTTTATGTAGAGCAACAATTCTTTTTTTCAGATCCTCAGAGAGTTCTTTGCCATGAGGTGCCATGTTGAACTTCCAGTGATCAGTATGAGGGAGTGTGAGAGCGATGACACCAAATTTAACACACCTGCTCCCCATTCACATCTGAAACCTTGTAACACTAACAAGTCACATGGGGAGGGAAAATGGCTAATTGGGATCAAATTGGACATTTTCACTTAAGGGTGTACTCACTTTTGTTGCCAGCGGGTTAGACATTAATGTCTGTGTGTTGAGTTATTTTGAGGGGACAGCAAATGTACACCGTTACACAAGCTGTACACTCACTACTTTACATTGTAGCAAAGTGTAATTTCTTCAGTGTTGTAACATTAAAAGGTATCATCAAATATTTACAAAAATGTGAGGGGTGTACTCATTTTTGTGAGATTGTGTGTGTATGTGTGTGTGTATATATATATATATATATATATATATATATATATATATATATATATATATATATATAAATAAAATATATATATATATAATATATATATATATATATATATATATATATATATATATATATATATATATATATATGAAAAAAATACACGTGTTTTGCTGATTTCACTGAGACATCCATGTTTCAGAGACAAAAGATTGTCATATTGTGGTAGTATATAAGACATCAGACTCTATACAGTAGAACAAAAGGAAATCTACAGTGAGGGAAATAAGTATTCAGACATTCTGTTTTTTTTTTCTTTTCCTTTTTTTGTTATTTCATATACTTCCTGTGCATATACCCACTTCAGATGTACATATGTCTTTTGACTTTGTATGTATTCATAAGCAAATGTACGTTTAAATTTTTTTAAATTAAATTGACAGGGGAACAAAGTATTTTGACACCACAAATGACCAGCGTTGATACTTTGCTGCCAAGCCATTGTTGGCATTTCCAGCTTCAAGACATAAGAAGTAGTGGGCTTTTCTGCAGCATTGTGGGCCAATTTTGTCCCATTCCTCTTAATAAATTGTCAACGATGTCCCTCTGATGGACTGGCAATTTCAAAACCCTCCATACATTTTCAAAGGGATTCAAGTCAGAAGATAGGCGAGGCCATGCAAGCACTTTCACCTTATGTTTTAGAAACCAGTTTTGAGTTATTGTGGCTGTATGTTTGGGGGTGTTGTCTTGTTGAAACGTCCATCATCTCCCCAGATTCCATTTCTTCACCAATGAGACTAAATTCTGCTCTTATAAGTCCCGGTACATCTCTCCATTCATGTTTCCCCCAATGATGTGTAATCCTGCAGTACATATCCTGCAGACATATCACGATGCCACCTCTGTACTTCACTATGGTTATGGTGTTCTTGGGATCCTACACATAACCCTTCTTTCTCCAAACACCTCGAGCTGAATTATGGTCAGACAGTTCTATTCAGTGAGTTTTGTAGTTTCTTCCCAAACACTCCTGATTTGTTGAAACTACCCTTGTTTAGACGTGCATTTCCGTGCTTCTTTTTTAGCAGAGGGCTGTTTGAGGTGATGTGCAGAAACTGAGATGAATTTTTTTTTTTTGTTTGTTTTCTCTGCTGCTTTCAGGTCATCCTGCAACTCTATTCGAGTGACTGCTGGCTTCACTTTTACCTTCCTTATCGATAGCCTGAGAGTGCCTCCTGGAATCTTGACCATGATCAAATAGCCCAATAACAATGTCTTTTTTTGTTGTCAGGGTGGATGTAGTGGACAATCTGGCCACTGAAAAATAATACTTTCATTTAGTTTTGATGCTATCATTGAAACAATTTCTTAGATTTAAAAATCTACTTCGATAGAAAAAGGCATCAGAAACACTACTAATAGTGAATAACTGACATTTCCAGTGTTATGACTAGCCACTAAATCATTTCCCTGCAGAGACTCGATAAAGAACTGCCAATATTTTTACCAAAAATACCTCGCTTACACAGCTCTAGGCAGCAAAGAGGGAGAAGTTCACGTAACTTAGGGGAAGGGCAAATGAAATACACCTTCCTTTTTTCCCCCAAAACAGACTTCCTCGGCTCCGGTTGGCTGGCTTGTCACACACAGACTCTGGCATCACTCCAATTCCTGCTCTGTCTAACCTGCAGCAACACAACCATGAGACGTGAGTGAAGGGGTCTCGCTGTGAGGTTCAGCACACACAATCACCCCCACACATTTGTTCTGGATATAAAGCAAGAAGATGGTTCTCAGATTTGTAATGTTATACTATTAAACTCTTCCATCTTTGTGAGCCCAACTCCTGTGCATCCAATTTCAGAAGCTCTCTCCTTGATGAAATAATATGCAGGAAAGAGACATCTATTGTACAATTTTCCTGACAATAATCCAATACAGAACATGAAGCAAAGTCGACAGGGAAAAAAAAGAACCGCTACTTGGAAATTTTTTGCCTTGATCGTATCAGTCTTCAGACGTCTAGAAGGCGGCATCTCGGAGAATTAGAAAAGATATTTCAGGAAGAACATGAGCTGAATATTACAACTGGGTGGATCTACTATCTGATGTCACCCAGATGAGGATGGGTTCCCTCGATGTTTCATTCATTTCATTGCAAACTACACACACACGGGTCAGAGGTGTGATTCAAACCCCCAACCCCAAAGGTGTGAGGCAAACGTGCTAAGAAATCCATCACATATAACATTCAGAAAAGGGTTAAGCGCTTGGCTTTCACTACTAATACGTTCAACATACACGATTTGAACTTCCTTTTTTTTTTTGGTCACTTAGATGAGCATTTAAACCCACTGCTTCCAGCTAGTTGAAGACAGGAAAAAACGTAGCCTGGTCTGATGAATCTTGATTTCTGCTGAGGCACACAGATGAAAGGGTCAGAATTTGGCACCAACAGCATGAATCCGTGAACCCAACATGCCTTGTATGAACACTCCAGGGTGGTGGAGGTGGTGTAATGATGTGGGGAATATTTTTCCCACACTTTAGGTACGTTAATAATCAATCATCGCTTGAATGCCTCAGCCTATTCGAGTATTATTGCTGACCATGTGCATCCCTTCATGGCCACAATTTACCATCTTCTAATGTCTACATCCAGCATGATAACGCACCATGTCACAAAGCAAAAGTCTTCTCAAACTGGTTTCATGAACATGACGGAGTTCTTCAGTGGCCTTCCCAGTCACCGGATCTGAATCCAATAACCTCTTTGGGATGTGGTAGAACGGGAGATTGGGAGATTGCATGATGCAGTCATCAACCAACATGGACCAGAATCTCAAAGGAATGATTCCAACATCTTATGAAATCCATATCAAAAAGAATTGAAGCTGTTTTGAGAGCAAAGGCACAGGCCCTTCCCAAAGAGACAAAGGGATGCTTTACTGAATTTCTATTCTAAGGGCTATAACTGATATCTTACAGTAGCTTGGTTACAGCTGACAATGTCAGCTGACTACGAGACAAATGAGAAAGACCAAGACAATAGTAAATAACGTTAAAGACTGAGTTTTGAAGGTCTTCTCCGGTAAGCCAACACCTATAGATATTTGCAACAGGACAAGAGTAAGTAAATGTCTGTAAAAAAAATATATATATATATATATTAATTAATGAATTAATTAATTAAAAATACTCTCTCACACACACTCTCATCGACTTGTGTACTGAAATGGATTTAAAACCGAAGTGGTTTTGGGCTTTTTTTTTGCCGGGAGGGTGTGGGTCAGGGGGTTTGATGGGCTTTTTATATTCTCGAAGCAAGAATATAAAGTTCCTTATTGGCCTTTCAGAACCTATTCTTGAGGAGCCATTTTCCACATTCACGTCCACAGACATAAGGGGGTGGAGCTAATCTCAGATGCGTTGTAATTCAAGCTTGTTAGGGTTTACAGCTGATGCTTATTAGTGGTCGTGTTTAAAAAGGCTGATTTTGGGCAGGTCGTTTTGGCGGAAGTGTCAGAGGAAGAAGTTCTTTGGTGTAACCCAAAATTGTTTGTCGTGATATAACAACGGAAAGGGGGGTTTGGAGAATGCTCTGATTTATTTATTTATGACCTGAGGGGCCATTGACCATTTTAATTATATTTTTTTAAATCAGCCAACCAGGTTAAAATAAGGAGAGTGATGGGAGCGTAGCAGCTGATAAGGCCACAATCAGTGAAAATTAGCTGCTGTCCATAACTGCAGTCTACTACTGACTACTGACCAATGAAAGAAGCACTTCCTACTCCTTTTAATGTTGTAATTTTACCCTTGATGTAAAGTGCCAGTCAGGGCTTTTCATTCCTGTACTAGTCTTACACATGATTGTGAATGTGTTGCCCCAAATGTGTTTCAGGCAACCGTTGCTGAAACAGGAAATGGGTTACTTGAAAAGAAATCCAAGCTATCTTCAAAACACCTTTTGACTCACAAGGCCTTGAGGTATCAAGTTGGCGATTTTGCGGAAAGACCTATTCATAAGCCATTCAACAAGACCAATAGCTTTTGCCGGATTATTCATCATCCTGAGGCAGTGCAATTTTCACGGCAATATGCGTTAAAGATGCTAATTGTTATAATCACTCTAAAGAAGCTTGCATTTTGCTTCACTGGTTAAATAAGTGCAAGTTCTTTCTCAATGTGCTGTCAATCATGTGGTGATGAAATGACAGTAAATGGATAAATAAATAACGAATGAACTACTGAATTGACGAATCAGGAAAATATTTATTTTTTTGGCACAATATACAACCTAAAACTATGAATAGACCAGGTTAAACATGTTTGGATTTAAATCCAGCAACAACTTTAAATCCAGTTTAGAGGCTCTATAAGAAAAACATCTTGCACCAGCTGAGCTGTGGTTAATCCTCGGCAACAACGGGCCTGTCGCAGCCGAGTGAAGAGCTCAGGATTGTCTATACTGTTTCAGGAGATCAGTGAGACATGCTGAGGCTCAACCATTCAGAGCTTTAAATGTCAAAAGCACAACAGAGTAGCTTGAATAACAATGGCGTAATGTGCTCTGACTTTCTTTTCCTGGTTATCACTCTAAACAAGCTTCCAATGTAGAAGATACAGAAGCAAGCACTAGTTCCTCAGCACCATGTAGGGTTCGGATATTTCTTACTTTGGGTGTGTTTCACAAGTTATAACACTTTTTTTATATTTCACTTGATATCGCCCTCGTCGTTTGCAAACATCACGTGGCTTTCACTTCTACCCTGATGATTTTTTTTTTTTGTTGATGGTTTTTTAAATTATTATTAGTTGTTTTTTGGGTTAGTTACGTGCTCACAGAAGAGGTGGGTCTTCAGCTGTTTTTTGAAGATAGTGACGGTGATCCGAATTGAGGTTGGAAGTTCATGTCACCACTGAGGGACAGTTAGTGTGAAGGTTCTGGAAAGGGACCTTGAGCCACGGTGAGTAGGCACTACTAAGCGTCGGTCATTAATCGATCGCAGATTGCGTGAGGGAACGTAAGTCCTCTGGAGAGAGTTGAGGTAGGAGGGTGCTGTTCCAGACAAGGTCTTGTAGGTGAGCATCAAGGCCTTGAATGTGATACGGGCGGCTACAGGAAGCCAGTGGAGGGAAATGAAGAGGGGTGCGACATGGGTTCTCTTGTACTGGTTGGAGAACAGCTATGTTTTCATGAAACAGACTTTCATCAAACAAACCGTTTCCTCTATTTAAATCTGTGTTGTAATGAAAAATCTGTGGCGTGACAAAGTGTGTGAAGGGTCATGATGTTTGGGGAGTCCAACAATAAAAGAAAGTTATACTCAAGCACTCCTATATTACAATTTTCTGCTTTATACGTATGCTCTTTAGTTTGACCTCAGCAACCCAGAGTTCTATGGTGGTGGTGTTTTGTTTTGTTAATTGGTGTAACAGATTTGATGCAGCAATCACAGATGTGTTTTTCATTGATTTCATTTTTCAGTCCTTTAATAACCACATGGATGACCGTTTAGAATAATCTTGCCTGCCAAAGAAACGTTTGTGGTTACAGTTCAGCCACTGTGAGAGACTGGATACACACGTATTACCCATCTATCCATTTTCCATACCGCTTATCCTACACAGGGTCACAGGGAGCCTGGAGCCTATCCCAGGGACACGAGGGTGGGGACACCCTGGACGAGGTTTCAACCCATTTTAAGGCACAATCACACACTACAAACAATTTGGAAACGCCAATCAGTCTACAACTCATGTTTTTGGACTGGAGGAGGAAACCCGAGTACCCAGAGGAATCCCCCGAAGCACGGGGAGAACATTTAAACTCTGTGCACACAGGGCAGAGATGGGAATCGAACCCCCAACCCTGGAGATGCGAGGAAAACATGTTAATGTTTTATTTCCTGATATCGGTCCAACTACATTTGAGCTCTGAAGAGAGATGATGATGTCAGAGTAAATGATATTTCATCTTCTTGTCACTGAACTGGCCTGACTTCTGCTCCTTTCTGTTTTTATCCTGGTGTATTCATATTTATTATTTCACAACATGATCATTACTCGATAGTGGGGTTTTAGTTACATAGCCCTTAAAAAAAAATGTAATTAAAAAAAAATCAGCTTACAGTTGCTTTACAGATTGCATAAGACGGTCAAAACATATCTTGGGTACTTAACATGGAGATGAAATCACCTTTGAACTGCGTTTGGTTATTGTGCTTCATTGCCATTGTCCAGTTTAGTAGGTCTGTCTGATGTCTGATTTTGACACAAACTAGAACTTTAAAGGCTTTATCCTGTTAATTATGTTAATGTTTGCTTGTATTTATTCTACACTGTGCATTGCTGTCTGATGGAAGAAAAACTAACTGTTCTGATTTTCATGCTTTTAAGATATAATCTACATTTTCTGGTGATTTTATTTCCTTTTAATTGATGATGGTGATTTTGTTTTTTCCACAGCGCTGCTCCTGACACAAAGCAAAAACCCCGCGGCTGACGATAAATAATCTTGCATAGTCTTCTTGTTTAGCACACCTTAGGAGTAACTAGAAAAGTATTTGGAGATGAATGCTGCCCTTTCTTTCTAAGTAATGCCCTTCAGGAGGATGAATCCCTGGTTTGACAAGCTCCCTGTGACTTTCCTTCATGATGGATGAACAGTTGATCAGATGATTGAATAGCTGTAATCTAGTCCAAATAGTACCATACAGCGAGTACTGAACATAGCAAGGAGCACTCTGCAGGTTCACCCTCACTGAGTGCTCCAAGGTCAGTCGACTGGTTAACAAAATTGATTGTAGGGTTTTGGGCAGAAATGTCAAGTTTAAGCACAAGGAATCATCTTGGCACCAACACATGCCAAGCCTGCAGTTTGCCCCACTCTTTTTGCTTTCGAGAAACCCATTTCAGTTTGACATTGTGCATGGACTCGTTAGAAGCCTAAAGGGAGTCCAGCACAAGAAGATCTCACACTGGGCTTGGGCTAAGTGCTCCCTTCAGAAAAGTATTGATACATTTATGATCCTTCTGTAAGTCTCCACAGATGTTCACAGACGGGGATTTTGCATGATCTGGTAGACTCTTTAGGATGGTCCATATCCAATGGATGGGGCACACACAATTTGCGGAACAGTTTTCACTTGAGAGTTGGGTTGCAGTCCTCAACCCACACTTAATTCTGAGACAGAAGTAGTCTGGTCGAACCGCTGAATTCTATGCAATGTGGCCAGAATCTTCTGCAGAGGAAATCCATACAAGTTGTGGGTCAGTGCCTCCTGTCTCAGCAGTTGGTACTTCAGTCAGATTGGACTCTGAATCAGGGCCAAAATCTGCCGGTCGGGTATGCCCTGACAGTGTCACCATCGCTGTACGGTCATGGCAAGATTGTTAATACAAAGGCAGTGGTCTTGTAATTAGTGCTTATCCTTGGTCTTCGACTCAGGCACTGGCTGGACAAATGAGAGTTGTGCACAATGGCTCATTAGTCACTCTCCGGCAAAGCTGTGTAGAGTGAGCAACTAAGTTGGAGAGGTGCATGTTCTGGCAGGAACGAAAAAAAAAACAAACAATTGGAAACACTGGCAGAATGTATTCCCACTAATCCTCAGAAGGTGGTGGATGCGGCGCTGGGGAAGGAACTGCCAAAAGTAGAGAAACAACCCGGCAGTGAGAACGATGGTTTAATGGAACCTGAATCCATCCTGGTGTGTTGTGTTAGCAGTGTTATTAGTCCTATTTATGAGAAGTACCTCAACATGTTCGATATGAGATTTGAGGGTTAATGGAGGGAAATCAAACTCTGTATGCTTGTTAGCAGAATCCCGCACACATCACAAACTCAATGGTGAATGGAGCAGTTCAGTGAGGGAGGAGCATTCGACCATGCTAACATGTACCTTTTGTTTCTCACCACAACGTACACCTCTGTGTATCAAAATCAACTCAAGCCACAGAGTTCTCAATGGACTCCAAAAGATATATATATATATATATATATACATACACACACACACACACCACACACACACACACACACAAAATGACGTTCACTGCAGCTATGATATGAGACAAGTTACCTGCACTGACTATACTCATTAACAGTTGCAAGGTGAGGAGAAGAAAGGGTGATATGGCTGTATGACAACAGCAGAGGACCTCTGGACTTTTTGGTCAGCCAAATGATATATTATTCTAAAACCATTTATCATTTTTAATTGGATAGGTTTAATATAGTCAGTCGATAGTGTCTCCTTGTAGTCTAGCAAAATTATCCAATGCAGTCACTACACTTTGTTCATTTCCCCTTGGCAGGAAATGATACCACGACAAAGCAGGAAGTTCAGGGATTACAACTACTACTCTGAGGTTATGGACAGAATGGCAGGACCGATGTTTGATCAGCAGCCTCATGTTCAAGATCAAGCAGTGGCAGGTTTCTTTAATGCTGTGTCCTCATTCTGTGCTAATGCCAAATGCTAATGCCTGCAGGGACACGCCAGTGACTAGCAGAGGACGTGTTATGGTGGGAGTCTGCTTCCTCACATTTACATTCTGCACAGGTAAGTTTTGTGCCTAGCGAGGACAAAGGGCAACACTGCAGTCACACTGTTTGTGTTTGACAGGATGCTTTCCTAAATGCATCCTCTGTATTTCTTTGGGCAGGACAACTTTTCTAAACATGAGACCTTTTTTCAAAAGTGGTTATCCAGTTTTCCACATCCATCCATCTTCTACCGCTTACTCCTTCTTCAGGGTCGCGGGAGAACCTGGAGCCTATCCCAGGGAGCACCGGGCACAAGGCGGGGTACACCCTGGACTTGGTGCCAGTCAGTTTTCCACATTTTCTACTTTATTTTATGCTTCTGTTTTGATTGTGTTTCTTTTCATTTTATTTGCATACACACGACTCAATGTTTTGTGTGGTGGACACCTCACAGTCTCTGCTTGTCCATCCAGGGTGTGTTCCCTGGCTTAGGCTCTGGATCCACCACGACCCTGGAGCACAAATGTTCATTAACATACTGGTTCATCAATACAGAATCATGCACATTCTACATGGTAATAATCTACTCATTTTCAAAATGCCCTAAAACGACCCAACATGTTTCAGGTTCACTGGGACAGTCTTAAACGGGTTTTCCAGTGAAATAAAACACACCAACATATTACTCCTAATTTACGCTTGCCAATTATTACCCAACTCGAAAGAACTATGATTCATACTGTATACTGCAAAGTATTATGACACCAATGAGGCAGGCAGAGATGCAGGGAGGCGTTTAGAAACAAAATACAAGGGGGGGACGACAGAAAATTTATACATGTAAACCTAAGTTTAACTTCTTCCAAGATTACCTTCTACTGCTATACTTTTGCACTGAACCACAGCCTTACAACAAAGCATCAACATAGTCGAAACTTACCAGAGCATGCAAGTCTTCTCCTATGACCTTCCTCTGCTTTCATGACAACTGTGAGCTCAGTGCTTTTCAACCTCAGAATTTCCTACCATGCATCACTTTTTTTTTCTTTTTTTTTTAATTAATCAATTACACCCTTGCAGTTTGTGTTGTGCAGAATTCCAGCTCCACGTCGGAGCTCTTGAGAGACTCGAGACATTCTGAGTAGCAATTAGGGGATGGAGAGAGTCATTAACTAGGTTTTTTTTTCTACTCAAAATCCAACACTTCGCAGTTCCCAATTGAATAGGTGGTCGTATGATTTACCCATGGCCCGCACCATGTCACGGTAGAACAAACTTGGTTCTTTGAGGTCTCCTGAGCAATTTGAATTCTTCTTCGCATGCGAGTACCTGTTGTGTAAAAGGAAGCACAAGGAAAAGGGTAATGCTGAGGCAGAAACGAAGCAAATCACCGTTACTGTGCTGATAAATGTGTACGCTTGCTGAGCAAAGAAATGATGTTTGCAAAACTAAATTATAGTGACATTTAAGAAAACTATTTACCTGTTTATCAAGAAAAGAGCCTGTTCAGCTTTGTTGTGTTCTGTGGAGACCAGCCAGCTGTGATTTCTTTCTTTCCAATGAGAACTCTCCTCTATATTCAAGCTCATGGCTCACACGGCGCATCTCTTTCTTTTTTGTTGTTGCTGTTTCATTCTCTTGAGGAAACCAAAAGGATGATCAGGAAGAAGTTCAGTTCAGCTCTCCAGGGTCTTGTTAGGACTTTGACTGACTATCGTTAGGACTCTTGTCTCGAAGGACACCGGCCATCAGTAGGGGTTGTCTATTGGGGTTTAATGGATGGTTTGCCGCTCTTTCCATACCTACTGCTCTCAATTCGAAAATTTCAAATCGCAAACGCCAGACCCTTTTCCTGAGGTTCTATCTGAGATATTACACAGCACTTAATGTTTCTGCTCCGTAAAGTCAGGGGAGAATTATGTCATGCATATACATTCTTTTGAAGGAGGCTCTGAGGACTGCGAGGCTCTAACATGGAAAGCAATATTTGCATAAATGGAGGCCGAATTTAGTTGAACTAGTCAAACTGTTTAGGATAAACCAGCTGGTTTATTAATATTTGATCAACCAAATTATTTCCTCATCTTCGGTGCTAATATTAGCCTTGCCTTGTTAATATTAACTGCCTTTCTTTGCCCAAAGCTTAACCTTTCATCTACTGTACTAGCTAGTCATGTTTAACAGTGTATAAACATTCAGAGACACTGTATTCAGCTTGAGTAACCTTGATAATGGAATTCACATAACGTCAGGCATTTAAGGTTTAAAACTAGCTACGTTTTTAATAATAATTAATAGGATTATTTTCCAATACATGAACCAAAGCTGGACAAAGGTTTATATGAAGTCCCGATCAGTGTTGAAGATCTTCCAGTCCTCTGAATAACAACACATAACATTCCTCAAATACATTTTCAAACAGAAAAACAAAAACAAAGAGCCAATATAGCAATACCAGCATTGACCAAACATGTAGTTTAGTTTCAGTGTACTACATACACTCTTCTTCTTCTTCTTGGGATTTCAGTGTATACAAGGTTAGTATTATTGGTAGGATTTGATGATAAATAACATTTTTGGTGGTTTTGGTACTAGTCCAATGTAGTATTCAGATCAGTGTAATAACTGTTTTTTAAAAGACGGCTGTGTTTTAATTACGATTGAGTGCATCATTTAACTTATTAGAGGTTATTACTGGATAGTTTTGTGGCCTTACAATCACCGCTTGGAATAAATAGCTATAAATCGTTAAAGAAGAGATAGGAAGAGCGATTGTGTTCGAGAATGAAAAGGTGAAGGATGGAGATATGATGATGTATATCCTTTTAAAGCTATCCAGGTCAGACATGTACATTATCCTCTCTTGGTCTTCGGCTTTTTCTGTAAACGTTTTAATTAGTTAACATGATGTTTTCTCAAACCAGAACAAAAGTCTTGGGTATTCATTGCTAGTCTCAAATTGCTTGGAAATGCGTCTTTATTCACACGACAAAAGAGAGTCATTTCCTGTTGTTGTTTTTGTTTTTTAAACAAATTCAAGTTTTACTCTCCCAAAATGTGAGCTTTGCACACCAATGATTTCTCACTTAAACTTAAAAGAAAGGACAGCTGTGTACCAAAATAGATCATTTTACTAAATAAATTGTGATGGAACTGTTTCTACCCGCTAGCCGTATTTTATTATTTCCTTGCTGGAACACGATGTTTTGATGGTAATAGTGTTTGGGTTGTGATTTCCCATATACTTGGCCACGGTACGTCATAAGTTCCAGCTCGCTGTAAACAAGTCCTGAGGTGACACATCTGTTCACAACAATGAGACAGAGAAAGCTCAAATTTCATATGCAGATGCATCATTTGAACTTATTACCTTTCTTTATATGAAAGTCAGACCACTAGAGGAACCAGAACAAACAAAATGTGCGAAGTCACTTGGATTACTTTTACGATGCCTTTATGAACGTTTTGGTTACTTGGACTGTAAACGGAGGGACCGAAATGTCCCAGGTTTCATTAAAAATGTCTTCATCTGTGTTCCGAAGATAAACGAAAGTCTTATGGGTTTGGAATGACATGAGGGGGAGTAATTGATGACGGAAGTTTCATTTTTGGGTGAACTATCCCTTTAAGAAAGGGATGTTTCCTACCAAATCACCTGCTACCTTCTGTCATTCCTTGGGGAACACTTATGAGTGGACTGCTTGACATGAATTTTAATGTCTTAGAATTCATAACTGGGTTGTTGTTTTTTTTTTTAATAAAAAGAAAAAGTTCTCTATTCACACTTTTTATTTATTTATTTATTTATTTATTCAGAGAATAGACCTGAGTTTAACTGCTAAAGACGTTTCCAATTAATGAGAGAACGATTTCATCACATTTACTTCCCAATATTCTGGAATCTAATATAAAAAATTCATGGACAGAAAGTCATGAGTCAAAGTTTCAGAAAATGTTCCCTATACGCCTAGTCCTGCCAAGATACACGTTCCCCACATTCAATATTTCTATGAAATCCAAGAAGAGTGATCAATACAGAATTTACCCTCCAAAATTGACCTTTTAATCAACAATTCAGTTTTCTTTGACATCCTCTGTTGCATCAGCATCGTCACAGCTGCATGTTCTGAAACTTTGTCCAGCTTTGTATTTTATCCAAGAGTAACGAATGGTGACCTCGGACTCCTCCAGTTCATCTTTTAAATCCTCTATTTTCTTCCTGCACTTCCCAATTTTGTAAACAGTTACAAAAGAACATCCTGTAACTTCCTCTTGTCACATCGATGCCTTTACGTGCAAACACGGATCATTCACGCTTGTCCTTCCTCGCTCACAGTTCTTGTCGAATGTCTAACTCGAGCGCTGCATATGTAGATTCGCATCTCATTTTCCGAACCCCGTTCCGATCGTCGCATTTACAGGTGACTCACTCGGGTACAAGCTTCCTGTCAGCGGCGCGAGAAGCATAACGTTTATCATCAAGAATACATCATTTAAATCTTACTAAATATGTCAACCTCCGAAGCTTTTGTATAACTCAAAAAGGCAGGTGCTTTCATTTCAGCACATTAGGACACGGTGATCAAGGAAAAAGTGCCGGCCCGGACAGTAGTTCCGGCTCGAACGTGGACGAGGGGTTTCTATTAATGCATGCTCTTCCATACGTTATTGTTTCTGTAGTAACGGCTCATACACAGGGACGTGTACGGCGTACGCTCCGCATAATCGAATTTGTTGAAGAAAGAATAATGTATAATCGATGAGTTGTTAGGAAACATTTATTTAAAGCGCACTTATTATGGTTTTGAAACGCACCTAATTTTGTTTTAAAGGTCTCATACGATAGATTTACATGCATCCAAGATCAAAGACTTTAAAACTGTGCTCATAATTTAAAAGGCAGCGTCAAACAACTCATTCAATGATCCGTTCTAAAGGATTCACTCTAAACTCCTCCTTTCAGAGAGCATACTCTGCTCTGATTGGTCTACCGCTGTCAGCGAGCAGCCGATGAATACCAGAGGCGGGGCTTTCTGTTACAAATCCTACGTAGGTGAGTACAGGAAGTAAAGTCTGGAATCACTAACGACTCGTTTCAGTTGTTCAGAATCGCTTCCTTCTTTTGGCAGTCCATAAATTGCCGTTGTATAAGTGGAATAAAACACTCCAGATTGTGCTTTTTATATAGAGATATATAGAGATATATTAAATAAATAAAAATCCCCTTCACAATAGTGCTTTGTTTGGATTATTTTCATATAACAGCACAGTATGTTATATTACTCCTTACATAATCGAAGCTCTATCTTTAGAGCAATGGTCACCAACCCTCTTCCTGAAGACTTTAGCTCCAACCATAATCATACTCGCCTGACCATCTGATCATGTGAAGAAGTTCTTGCTCAACTAAAAGAGGTGTGTTTAGATTTTGTCTGGAGACGAAACCTTCAGGAAGGTCGATCTCAAAGAAGAGGATTGGTGACTGCTGATGCCGAGGATCTTCATCGTATAGTCTAACACGGTGTTCTAGAATTCGGCCGAGGTTTTATCAGGATGATCTCATATAGTGTGACATGTAAGTAAAGGTTTTATTTATAAAGCGCATTTAAAATAACCTCAGTTGATCAAAGTGCTGCACGTTGAATATTTAAAGAAATAAAAAAAAGACAAGATATTAAAAAAGAAAGAAACAAACAAAATCACTGACTTAGAAGACGCGGATTAAAAATAAATAAATAATCTTAATAATAAGACCACTGGAGTCAGCTTTACATTGGTGAGGATTGTATAACAAGTGGAGTGTGGCCATTAAGGCTTGAGGGAAAAGCTCATCTCAGCAGCTCAGTGATTGGACTCTCAGTGATTGGAGCTCATCTCAGGAGCTCAGTGATTGGAGCTCAATGATTGGAGCTCATCTCAGAAGCTCAGTGATTGGAGCTCAATGGTTGGAGCTCATCTCAGAAGCTCAGTGATTGGAGCTCATCTCAGAAGCTCAGTGATTGGAGCTCATCTCAGGAGCTCAGTGATTGGAGCTCAATGATTGGAGCTCATCTCAGAAGCTCAGTGATTGGAGCTCAATGGTTGGAGCTCATCTCAGAAGCTCAGTGATTGGAGCTCATCTCAGAAGCTCAGTGATTGGAGCTCATCTCAGGAGCTCAATGATTGGAGCTCATCTCAGAAGCTCAGTGATTGGAGCTCATCTCAGGAGCTCAGTGATTGGAGCTCAGTGATTGGAGCTCGTCTCAGGAGCTCAGTGATTGGAACTCAGTGATTGGAGCTCATCTCAGAAGCTCAGTGATTGGAGCTCATCTCAGGAGCTCAGTGATTGGAGCTCATCTCAGGAGCTCAGTGATTGGAGCTCATCTCAGGAGCTCAGTGATTGGAGCTCAGTGATTGGAGCTCATCTCAGGAGCTCAGTGATTGGAGCTCAGTGATTGGAGCTCATCTCAGGAGCTCAGTGATTGGAGCTCATCTCAGGAGCTCAGTGATTGGAGCTCAGTGATTGGAGCTCATCTCAGGAGCTCAGTGATTGGAGCTCATCTCAGGAGCTCAGTGATTGGAGCTCATCTCAGGAGCTCAGTGATTGGAGCTCATCTCAGGAGCTCAGTGATTGGAGCTCATCTCAGGAGCTCAGTGATTGGAGCTCATCTCAGGAGCTCAGTGATTGGAGCTCATTAGTGTGTACAGCTGATCGTTATTGTTGACTGTGTTGGGAAATTTCCTGAAAAGAACAAACCGTACAAGAAGTGGAGGACGTCAAAAGAATCAATGACTTCTGAGCAGTCTTTTCGAAAAGAGGCTTTTGAGAGATTTGAAACTATTTGAAATGGTATATTGAAAAGCAAGAAAGGACGTGTTTAATGAGCCGGCTTTTCTGAAGCTGGCTGTAATATTGATCTTATTTCAGATGGCAGCTCTGATATTATGTTGTCTGCTCGTACTTTCTATTTTGCTATGATGTCTATAGCGCTATAAATAAGTAATTGTGCAAGTATGTGTTGGGAAAGTTAAAATAAATGTTAGAGTATTGTTGACTTTTTTGAGGAGGGGGGGGAAACCCCCCAAAGAATCATTTTAACATGGCAGACATGAGACTGTAGAAACAACCTGACTTGTCAGTGGGGATAAAGTGCTTTTATGTCTAGGTAAACACTAGTGCTGAGTGATGAATCCCGGCTGTTTTCAGTGAGTCAGATCATTCTGCCTCAGCTTGCCAATAAACCCTGACTCTTTCAACTCCCAAAGGATTCGTTGCTATATATTTTTTCCCCCGAACCCAGACAGCATTTTTTCTGTGGTGATGATAGCGATTAATTGATCGGTGTCATCTATTTAAATGATTTGGTTTAAATCAGCAAAGCGTTACAAATATACATGCGATAACCAACCCTGTCTTAATGCTGCTGCACCTGATGTGCTTCATTTCCACTTCTACTGATCATAACCTTCCCTAATACACACACTAATTCAGTATGAACATGCTGCCTTAGACACACAGCTAAGAGTCGTATAGTACACACACCTCATCATTCATGAACGGCTCAGACGTTGAAAGGAGGTTTCTATGGAAACCTCTCACTGCAGCGGCGTCTATTTAAAAAAGGTTGTCTGATCTCGATTCACTTAAAAGAGCTGACTTGTTTGTGAATGGCGCATGAGTAAAGGAGGAGTGTCCCTGTGCATATAATGTTGAGTCATTTCCACATGTCTAACTCTATCATGTAAAACCAAACCTGTAGAATGTATAGAAAACAACCAAGCTGTTAATTTTTATGTATTCAAGCCGCATACGTCAAACAACGTATGACCTTCAGATGCAGATTGTGCATGTGTTAGATCAGGTTGTGTGAAGACAGAGCTGCTCCGAGTCTTCTGTATTAAATGCGGTCAATGTTGGTGCATGCGAGTTGGTGGAATCAAGCCTAAGCACTGCTTTTAATGAATGAATTCATTATTTAAAAAAAATAAATAAAACGCATGTGCATGATGGAATTTGAGCTTGTCGCTGGCATATTTTCAGCTGCTCCAGGCTCTAACCCCAAACCCTGCTCCACCTAAACCTAACCTCGTTCCTCCATCAACGAGGGTTTAACGTCTCCTCAATTCCTTCCTCCTAAAGTTGGTTATTCTCAGAGAACCACACATCCTCGGGTGTCCACGAAACATTACTTCCTTTTATCACTTGCATTACAGCAGCTAATAATCAGCCGTTCCATCACTTTCTCATGAAATGAATAAGACAGACGAAAAATAAATAAATCTAGCTCTAGTTACTGAGAAACTGCAAAACACAACACACTCGCACATCCTTTAAACTCTCAATGGTGGAAAAACTTCACTGAACATCTTCATGTCTGAGTGTTACAAAGCACCGACACTGGAGACTCCTTCCGTAAAGGTTAAATATCGTTACTGTCGAAACAATAACATGACAATGTGCACATTAATATAAGCTTCACTCCAAAAAATGGCATCTTGGCAAGTGAAAATATCTTGAATATAGTCAAATGTATCTATTATTTCCTAGTATAAGAGTACAATAAACCAAATATTGGATTATTAAGGCTTTTTCTAGATTTTTTTAAAGCTTTAAATGTTCTTTTTCTGTAATAATAGATACTTATTTGCATCTTTCGAGAAACGAATATTTAAAGTTAGCAAAATAATCTGCAAAGTAATAAAGAACCTGACTATTTCAAGCTCAAAATTAGTCAAATATGTTTAATAATCTTACCAGCGCTGATGGGCAGAACACTGTTGAAAGTAGCTGTGATAATATTAGTTAAATGTTTTTTTGTTTTTTTAACAAAATCACTTGATAGAGTGTAGAATACAAATTGTCGCTATATGCTGATGATTTGTTATTGTATGTAAACTAAATTTAAATAAAAGCGACTGTTTTCCTGTCAATACTCCAGCTCTGTCTCTCCAACAGTCAGATCTACCATTTCGATTTAGTCAGTCAGGTTTTAAATACCTAGGTGTCAACGTGACATGTTCTCTATCTAATCTTCTATCAGCTAACTTTACTCCCCTTATCTCAAAGGTTAAATCTAACATTCAGAGTTGGGGTAACTTACCCCTTTCTCTAATTGGCAAGATCAATGCCGTCAAAATGAATATATTACCCAAGTTTCTTTTCTTGTGCCTCTTTCTCTCCCAAAATCATTCTTTGATTCATTGGATAAGATAATTAGTACATTTATTTGGGGAGGGAAGCCACCAAGGGTTAGTAAATCTTTATTGCATAAATGTAAACTTAGTGGAGGACTTATGTTACCCAATTTTCAATTCTATTACTGGGCTGCACACATCCATAAACTTTGTTACTGGGTTCAATCTCCTGGATCTTCTTGGTCTAAATTGGAATTATCTTCTTGTAGTGAATCCTCTTTACCTGCTCTGCTTTACTCCTCTTTACCTACAAAACTTTCCCTATATACTGATAACCCTGTTGTCCTCAGCACACTTAGGACTTGGAATCAATTTAGACGACATTTTAAATTTGTAGGTGCATGCTCTTTGTGTCCTTTAGTGAACAACCATCTATTTCCCCCATCGTGTATGGACTCCTCATTTTCAGTGTGGTATGACAAGGGTATTAAACAATTTAGAAATTTGTATTCTGATGGTGTGTTTGATAGCTTTGCCAATTTGGTATCCACTTACGATCTCCCCTTGACACATTTCTTTCGGTACTTTCAAATATGGAACTTCGTTTCTAGATGTTTTCCTGATTTCCCTTCTGCTCCTTCAGAACAGGCCTGGGAAGACCTGTTTTCAAATAACCTGCATCAGAGAGGAATGATTTCTAAGATTTATGATTTTATTTTGACGCAAGGTAGTGGGTCGAGTAATAAAATTAGGAATGTGTGGGAAATGGAATTAGGAGTACAAACCAGTGAGGAGTGTTGGGAACATGCTATGGGGAGGGTACAGACTACCACTTCTTGTGCTCGTCTTGGACTTATACAGTTCAAAGTTTTAAATAGAGTCCATCTGTCCAAGACGAGATTGTCTGTGATGTATCCGAATGTAGAGGACAAGTGTGATAAATGCCATGGCTCTCCCGGTCATCTTAGCCATGTTTTTCTTCTGCCCTGAACTCCATGGTTGTTGGTCTGGCTTTTTTACCATCATGTCCACTATTCTCAGGGTAGATTTAAAGCCTTGTCCATTAATTGCTGTATTTGGGATTCCTCAAGCTTCAGTTCCTTTGAGCTCGATACAAAAGGATGTTATTGCTTTCACATCCCTTATAGCAAGACGTTCCCTACTGTTACATTGGAAGTCTCCTAAATACCCATCTATCTCCCAGTGGATAAAGGACGTGATGTTTTTTCTGAAACTCGAGAAAATAAGATATATGACTTTTTATATATAAGATATAAGATATTGTACAGAAACGTTTTTTCATAAATGGCATCCCTTTATTGCATACTTTATGGAGTTACAGACACTTCCCACTTAAAGGTTGAATTTTATAATATCTCTATAACCAGCGACAGTTAACGGGTAGCCATGATGAGCCGGAGGGGTGGGTTGTGGGTTCAATTTTGTTTTTCTTTGTATAAAAAGAAAAAAACCTGTGAATATTTACTGCTGTTGCTCATTTTGTTTGTATTTTTGGAAAATGGTGGGGAGGACAGAACAGAAAAGGCGATTTAGATAGGCTTAGCAGAAATCATCAGAAGATCAGCAAAAATATTAAATAAAAATTAAACGTTCAGTAGAAATGTAGAAATGTTCTGTAGAAATGTTCAGCAGAAATGTTCAATAAAAATGAAACTTAAAAAAAAAATTACTTGAAATGAATTGTATTTCTTTGCTCCAAGTTATCAGAAGGTTTTGTACTGTAGCCAAAAACAGCTGCACGAGCGAATGACTTGTACTCGAACACACTGAAAACAGCTGTTGTTAAACAGCTGAGGAGTTGAAACAGGTGTGTGTTAGTTTGATGGAACACCGTGTCGAATCGTTGTCATCATGTGTATTTTTGAATCTTGGTGAGAACTACTTTCCTTAAGAGTGTGAGTAGGTTACATGTGGATTGATGGGAGAATTAAGGAAATTCACTTTGAGGACACTGATTCAGACCTTTCGAGTTTAGCTCTGAAATGCCCTAATGGGGGAAAAAAAGCACTTTTCTCTCCAGTATTTAAGTGAAGATTGAAGTAGCCCACCAGTGACATCTGGTGGACAAGTGGGTAAAGAGCAGCTACTACTAAAGCGATTATTTAATACTAGGTACTATTCATTAGGCTGTGTTGTCTATTAAATATTTCCTTACACCTATTTACAAACACGTAAATTTGCTCAAAGAGATAAAAGCTAACAATTCTATTCAAATACATTTGTGTCCCAAAAGTCTCCATGCATAGGGGAAAGAACACTTTTTTCTTTTTAAACCAAAATGTTTCTTCTGAAAATTTTCAACTTAGTTTATATGTTTTAGATTCAGATACCTAGGTGGGGGTTCGATGTAGGCTGATTGGCATGTCTAAAATGTCTGTATTGTATGAATGTGTGTGTGTGTGTGTGATTGTGCCCTGCGATGGACTGTCACCCTGTCCAGGGTGTACCCCGCTTTGTGCCCAATGCTCCCTGGGATAGACTCCAGGTTCCCCGTGACCCTGAAGAAGGAGTAATCGGTTGAAGATGGATGGATGGAGATTCAGATAGGCTTTAGGAACGCCTTTGACAAAAGAAGAACGTGTTGAAATCATTCTCAGGGCCGGGAAGCTGTCGCAAGGTTGCGACGGAGTTGAACAGGAAACATGGCTGCCAAACTGGGAGCCAACTCTGGGAGAGACGACTGTGTGTGTGATTACAAAGAAATGGCATGTAGAGGGTGCTTTCTAAATAAAGTTAGATAAAGATAAATAAAGTTAGATTTTGCTTAAAAAAAAAAGTGTTGATTTTCCCCTTGTATGGAGACTTTTTGGGGGGAAACCCTGTAGATTATTACTATTCATACCTAATTAACGACAGCTTGCGCAAATTAAAACCTACCTCTGAGGCATTTGGCTTGTGTTTTGTTATTTTTATTTCTGTTCTCGTGACAGTCTGAATGTTCTGATAATTATACGATGGCTTTGTGCATGATTTTGTGATTAATGTGTAGATCTCCAGTTGAAATATTCCAGTTTAGTTATATCAACGCTACATCACACACACACAAAAAAATCCTACTATTGAGATGCTTATAGAGAAAGCACGTCCTTCTGTCTGAGGATTTCTTTCCCTGGAAGATTAAAATAAATGGTAGCCAAGAGACCTATACAGCTAAGTCCCCCGCCACACCTTCTCAGAGTGAGAAATGAGGTGTTAAATAAGAGAGAAAGGTGTTTCAGTGGAGGAGGCAGGGTTACACCGTTCTCTGTTCCATTTATACAGTGACTTGAGGAAGGTAGAAGCTTGCTCTTCTCAAACTGTTGATCAGATTGCGTTAAGGATTGCAAACTGGACCATGAAATTTAATTCACTGCATTCTCTATGAGGCATGCGAGAGAGGAATTTGTGACTACCGTACTCCAAATTAACCTTTAACCCCCTGATGTTTTTAGACTCTATAACTCTAGTCCACCAAGTTGCATTGTTGAACGTTGTTAGAAAATCTAAGAAAAATCGAGTTGTATAACAATGTCTATCTTCTTCATAATCAGGCTTCTTCAGCTCTCAGTCCAACTCCAGAGTCCTTTCTATTTAGTACCAGTTAAAATGATCGCATAGGGATGACCCTTAAATAAAAGGGCTTTTAATATTTTCTCGTATTACAGTAGCGTTCCTTTTCAACGGAAATCGACTTATCAGGACTGTGACTAGGCCACTCCAAAAATTTAATTTGGCTTTTCTTGAGCCATTCAGAGGTGGACTTACTCCTATGCTTTGGATCATTATCTTAATCCAGTTGCACTCGAGTTTCAGTTTATGGACTGAAGACCGGACATTCTTCTTTAGAATTTTCTGGTAGAGAGAATAATTCATGTTTTCCTCAATTATTGCAAGTTGCCCAGGCCCTAAATTAGCAAAGCATCCCCACATCATCACACTACCATCACCCTGCTGCACTTTAGGCTTTATCTAATTAAGGGTCATTATTATTGCTGTGTTTATTTGCAGTGAATTTCGTGGGATTCTGACTAGTGCAGTTCTTTTCCCTGTTGTCGTACTAGCCTGCCCTTCATACAGGAAGCCTCAGTCCTCCTATAATTATTGTTAATTTTCTCTTGTGACAGTTTTATTTAACCAATGCCTGACTGTTGGCTGCTCTTTTTTTTTCTTTTTATAATTCTTGGCCAGTCTTTTTAAAATCAATTCTTCAAAATAAAATGTATTTTTGTATGGGGAGGAAAAAAAATTATTTCAACTTTGGCATAGTGTGTTATTGGGTAAGCCCTTTTAACCTGTTCATACTGTTGAAAGAGTTCTATTTAAGTATTTATTGCAAACCCTGTTCAATCAAATAATCAGGCCTGGTTGCATCTAGTCCAGCTGAATCCCATTATGAATGCAGTTTCATAGATTTGCGGAATTATTACCTACGGGGGTAAATGCCTTTTCACACAGGCCAAGTTGGTATTGGACAAATGTCACCTAATTACTATGTAAAGAAGTGAACATGTGTAGTTGTTCTGCTTGTCTTTAAAACCTGGATTTTCTTGTTCTGATATATAAACTGCAACTCTTTCTGAGCACATAGTGTCTCCTCATCCATATCTATCTCCTTTAGGAACAAATATCATGTTGTATCATCAATATATAATGCATGGAAGCTTGTATTTCTTGTACACTGCTTGCTTCGATACCATCACAGACACTGTGGATTTATATCTTTGTTTTTAGTCTGTATCCAAAAGTGTTTTTGTAATGCCAGAGTAAAACTAAAGAATAATCACTAAAATGGGTTAACTTCCAAAACATGTTCGAGCCAAAGCATTATGCAGGTGCATTCTTCTATTTTAAATACAGCAATTACATTCACATTTAGTCCACGCATTAACGCAGGCTGTTTTTTATTTTTATTTATTTTTTTGCTTCAGCATTCTTCTCTGGCTTTGGCCATGTTTTACGGTCCTATAATTGTTTGAAATTGCTCCTATTTACATGATTTTCTTATTCCTCTGGTCTAAAGTAAGCCATTCAGATCCGTTTTTCATGAAATTTCATGAACCTTTTGATTAGATACCTTTTGCTTCTTCTTGAAGGACAGACGTTATCACTTACAACCTGTTCGGCAAGACTAAGCTGTTTCTTAATACAAACCGCACCCTTTGTTTTTAGTGATAATTGTAAATAGAGCAACTTTATATCATGTATAAACTCCTTCCTGAGTTCTGACCAACTAGTGAACCGTGCAGCAAAGATAATAGGAATTTCCCTGAATCCAGTTAAAGCGATTTTACATGCTCACACTGTTTTCTCTGCTTCAAGTTGTACAACCAAAAGCTGTTTTTACAACTTGTAAGCACAGTTTCAGTCTGCCTTATATACTGGTCCCATTGGAGGCATGATGGAGCCTCTTGAAGGCCTTTACCTTAAATCCATGAGTCTCTGTTGGCACAGAATGTGATGAGGAAACAGGCCCCAAGAGGAAAAATCCCACTCGGTTTGTAGATTCAGCACAGCCGTTCAGATAGAGGCCGACGACTGACTGATGTTCATGCTTTGAAAGTGAAGAAATCAACCACACTTATTAATGTGTAACACTCGTTGGCATTCAATAAGCATTTTATCCTGGTTGGAGTTGTAGTGGAGCTGGAGGCTTGGCAAAGAACACTGGGAACAAGGCATAAATACACCCTGGACACACACACACACACACACGAACACACTCTTGAGGGGAATCTAATGTAGGCAGTCTACTAACCAGCATGTTTCCGGACAGTGAGAGGAACCTGGAGAACTTGGAGGAAACTCAAATGGACAAAACTCGAGCCGCTTCCCTGCTGTATCACCCTACGCTTATTACTGTGCTCGATCCACAAACCTGCTAAAAACAAACACATTACATCCCTAAAACATGATTCAGACAGGTCGAGATACCAGTGATCCTGAACCCTTGGGCTCTCCAGAGCTCCCTGATCCATCCTGTTGCCCTACTCCTGTTTAGACATTACGATGAGTGGTACTACTGTATGTGGTGAAATGGGTTTCCCCGTGAGTCATCTTGACTGACTGGTTATTGATTAGGGGGGCGTGCCCTGGATTAGTATTTAAGGAAGTGGGTTTCGACTGACCGGTACGTCGTTCAGTCAGTGAAAGGACTTCCTGGTTAGTGACGTGGGATACCGGTAGCTTGGTGTGCGTGTAGGTGAAACCGCTGGCTCAACAGGTAAGCACTGCTTGTTTTCCCATTTGTTTAAATGACTCTTTTTGAGGTAGAATCTTAGCTGTTTGTTCGGTTGTGGGTTTTAGTGCGGTTGGTATCTGTTTTGGAAACCGCAATGCAAGAAACTTGTTGGTGTCAGGTAGGCGATTATGCTCAACATACTATTACGGCCTCTCTGCTTCGTCATATATCTAACGTTGTCTGCTTTAGTTTGCTATTAGCAGTAGAGTGGTGAGTGCGTTGTCTCTCCTCCTCGTACCTGTAAGTGGAGCATAGGATCGCCAGTTCTGAGGTATGTATGTTAAAGCAACGCTGTGCAGTCTATTTTTAGAACAAGCTGCTGATCGTAATTTTAGTTTTTGTTGTGCTTTACAGAGTGGCCTATATGTTGGCTATACTCATCGGCTGTTCCCATGTCCTAAGAGACTGCTGCTTTGTCTCCTTTTTTAGTAATGTCATGTCTAATTATTAGGATATCTGTTTAGTCTGTGATCTTTCTAGCCACTGGCTTTGGCTGGTGCTAGGACTTTTGTTTTGTTTGTTCCAATGCATGCTTGGGCTATGCAGTGCTGTGTCGCCGTTTCTCTGGCCTAACCTGCATGCATTTTGTACTTTTATTTGTCGGTTGTGGGATAAACCCCGCTCTGCCTGTGTTACTACTTTGCTTGTTGTGTATGTGCATGTTGTGTGTGTGTGTGTGTGTGTGGCTGTGTATGCATGCTGGTTTACAATCCCAATGCTGTGACCAGGGTGGCTGTCCCATTTTGACCATTGATCCGTGCGGATCTGGAGCATCAAACCTGCTGCTCAAGATAAGTAGCTATTTGTAGTATTGCTAGCATACCTGGCTTGTAAGATCAACCACTCTGTTAATTAGTGCTTGTGTTTCCTCTTTCCCGTTGGCGGACAGGAGCAGTGTGGCCCACGTGAGTGGAGGACTGAGTTCGTGGTGGAGGCTTTCACTTTCCCTTGCTGTGTGCACATTGAGGTGTCTTTTGTTTGGATTGTAGTGTTTCTCTCACGCATGGTGTATTTTCTGGACCCCCTCCCCTCTGTCTTGCAGTAGTCCGGCTCGCTGTGGTAAACATTTCCCCTGTTCTAGTTACCCCTCCCCTGAGACCAGGTCACTCGCCCAATAGCAAGGTGCTAGTCAACCCCATAGCTACAGTGCTTATATAGCAGCCCCCTGGTCACTGTGTTGGTGGGACCTCTCCGACAGAGTGTCAATTGTATGGTCATGTTTTACCGTGCAACGGTAATAATTAATGTGTTTTGTTGGAATAAATATCGTTGATGTAACGCATGTCTCCGGCTCCTTGGGTTTACGAACCTGTGTGCTCGAATTAACCTTAGGGGTTAATCTAGTTTAGTTCCTTGTCCTGGGGGCCGGCCTCCCGTCCCCTAGGTGGCGTAGTTGATGCAACAAATCCTCAGATTCACCTTGTTCCTGCCACATTTTGGCGTAGTTGGCAGGATCACTCTTGTGTAAACCAGAGACGTGCGTTTATTTCTTTCTTTTCTGAACTGTTTTGACTGTAACGGGGTTAGTGGATTGTATTTGTTTGACAGTGGGACAAAGCAGCAGCTTCTTGCCCAGGAGCCCCGGAATATCTACCTAAAGGTAGGGTTGTTGTGTGTAGTTAGTGTAGCTTTCCCCTTTCAAGTATGGGGGATGAGGATTTAAGTCCAGAGCAGCTTCGTGACCTAGTGCTGCAGCTCAGAGCTGAGAAAGAGCGCTTACTACAGGAACGGTCAACTCCCCAACCCATTCCTAATAGTGATCCACTAGCTCCTGGACCATCTGGTCCTACACCAGCCGCGCCAGTAACTGAGCGCCTGGTTGTTTTACCACGAGAGCGTAAGTGTCCCATGTTTAATGGGAAGACAGGGATAGGTATACTTGAGTGGACCGAGGAGGTACAGGCATGTATGCGGGCCCGCCATTTGTCTACTACTGATAAGGCATTTTTTATCTTTGATCATTTGGAGGGAGAGGCTAAGGAAGAAATTAAGTACCGACCCGGTGAAGAGCGGGTTGACTCAGTCAGGGTCTTAGACATTCTGAAGGAACTTTATGGTCCCTCCCAATCTTATGTAACCTTGCAGCAGGCATTTTTTTCTAGACAGCAAGAAGAAGGAGAGACTTTGCAGGAATTTTCCTTGGCCCTAATGGCTTTAATGGACAAAGTCAGGCAGTGTGCTCCAGGTGGTGTGCTTAATGCAGAGGTTTTACTTCGTGATCAGTTCGTAGAACATGTTTTGGATAGTTCCCTTCGTAGAGAGTTGAAACAATATATCCGTGGTCAGCCCACCACCACCTTGCTAGAAATCCGTAGGGAAGCCCCGTAGGGAAGGCCTGCAGTATGCTGTGCGAGGCACCTCTCAGCCCACTACCCCAGTTACCCTTCCAGGCTCAGAGTTGGGTGAGTTAAAGGCCATGTTGAAGCACCAACAAGAGCAGCTGAATCAGCTCACTCAGACTGTAGCTGCATTGCAAACCTCTACCATGCCCAATCGTCCTTATCGTAATGTCCCCTTTGTTTGCCGTCGTTGTCAACAGCCAGGTCACTTTGCAAAAGACTGTGACGGAGAACGAGTTCCCTCCCAACCTCGTCCCAATTCCTCTTCCGCTCTTTCTTCAGGCCGGTCCAGGTCTTTCCACGGGTCTCGCCAGTCGGAAAACTGATTCCCACCGAGTTGTTGAGCCACAGCTCAGATGGGGTCTCCACTGGCTCACAAGTGGGTGTGGTGTCTAGATTGATGTCCTCTTGTCCGAATATTGAGGTGTTAGTGGGGGGTGTTATGGTCCAATGCCTACTAGATACTGGATCCATGGTATCTACAGTAACGGAGAGCTTTTTCTGTCAGCAATTTGAACCCTGGGGCCATGATCGCCTTCACTCCTGTCATTGGCTTCGGCTTCAAGCTGCCAATGGTCTGGCAATCCCCTATATCGGGTATTTAGAACTTGACGTTGTCCTATGTGGCAAGACCATCCCGCGTTGTGGCATTTTAGTGGTACGGGACCCCTCTGGGGTTCCCCCTGCCATTCCTGGGGTGTTAGGCATGAACGTTATTAGTCGTTGTCTCTCAACACCTCCAACGCTTAGAAGTCGTCCTCAGTCGACTTCACAAAGAAGGGTTAAAGGCAAAATTAGAGAAGTGTGTGTTCTTCCGTAAGGAAGTTGGTTATTTAGGACATATTATCTCCAGTCAAGGAGTCTCCACAGATCCAACTAAGATTGAGGCAGTAGCCAGCTGGCAACGTCCGAGCCATGTGTCAGAACTGCGCTCGTTCTTGGGATTTGCCAGTTACTATAGGCGGTTTGTAGAAGGGTTTGCAAAGCTGGCTAGCTCCTTACACAAACTGGTGGCTGAACTTGGAAGCACCAAGTCTAAGCGAGGGTTAGGACAGTCTATCGCCGCCGCATGGACACCGTACTGTAAGCACAGCTTCGAGACATTGAAGGCCAAGTTGGTCTCCGCCCCAGTCCTTGGCTATGCTGATTTCTCGCGTCCCTTTATCTTGGAGGTGGATGCTAGTTTTAATGGCCTGGGAGCAGTTCTGTCACAGGAGCAGGAAACGGGGGTTAAACCCGTAGCCTATGCCAGCAGAGGTCTTCGGCCCACTGAGCGCAATATGAACAATTACAGTTCAATAAAACTGGAATTCCTTGCGCTCAAGTGGGCCATGACTGAAAAATTTAGGGAATACCTCCTTGGTCAGAAATGTGTCGTCTTTACGGACAACAATCCGTTGAGTTACCTTCAGTCGGCCAAACTTGGGGCTATGGAACAACGGTGGGCAGCTCAGCTGGCTGCATTTGACTTTGAGATTAAATACCGGTTGGGACGCAGTAATCGGAATGCTGACGCATTGTCACGCCAGTATATGTCTGGTCATGACTTGGGGGAGCATATCCTCCCTGGTACTGCTGTCCCCGAACCTTGGCAGCAAGTTTCAGTGACACAACCCCAAGTTTGTGCTACCCAATTTATGGTCAATGTCCTTCCATCTCACCCCCCTTCTGACATTCGCTCCTTGCAGGAGGCTGACCCCCTCCTGCAGGAGGTTCTGATATTCTGGAAGAGGCAAGTCCCACCAACTCCAGAAGAGAAACGGCGGGCCCCTAAGAGTGTGGCCATGCTGTTGCGTCAGTGGGATCGTCTGGTAGAGAGGGAGGGGCTTTTATATCGTTGGATCTTCCGCCCTGACGGGAAGGAAGAGTGTCTTCAACTCTTGTTGCCAGCTGTCTTGAAGCCAGACGTCCTGACGAAATTGCACCAGGAACATGGCCACCAGGGCATTGAGAGAACTACTGAATTGGTGAGGTCCCGATGCTATTGGCCAGGGATGTCTACAGACATCAAACAGTGGTGCCAAGAGTGTGGACGGTGCCAAGTGGCAAAGCATCCTGGGACTGGGTCACACAGTTTTATGGGCCACTTGTTGGCTTCTAGGCCAAATGAAATCTTGGCCATCGATTTCACAGTGATGGAACCATCTAACGGTGGTATAGAGAATGTCCTCGTCATGACTGATGTGTTCAGCAAATTCACTCAGGCAGTTCCTACCCGGGATCAGCGTGCGCCTACGGTGGCACGTGTCTTGCTGAATGAGTGGCTTTACAAGTTTGGCGTCCCGAGCCGAATCCATTCAGACCAAGGAAAAAACTTTGAGAGTTCCCTCATCCATCAGCTTTGTGACCTGTATGGATTTGCTCAGTCTCGCACTACCCCTTACCACCCTGCAGGTAATGGGCAGTGTGAGCGGTTCAACCGGACACTCCATAACCTTCTCCGCACATTGCCACCCTCCCGAAAGAGGGACTGGGTGTCTTGTCTCCCACAAATATTATTTTTTTTACAACTCTACCCCCCATCGGGGCACTGGTGAATCCCCCTTCTTTTTAATGTTTGGCCAAGAACCAAGGCTCCCGGTTGACTTTCTCCTGGGTCGTGTTCAAGAGCCCCAACCAGGTAACGTGCAAGACTGGGTGGTGGAGAATCAGGCTAGACTCAGAGTGGCTTTCGAGGGTGCCCGCGACCGGTTGCTGGTAGCAGCTACTCGACGAAAGGAAAGGCATGACTTGCGGGTGCGGGATGCACCACTGAAAGTGGGTCAATTGGTTCTTCTACGGGACTGTGGCATTAGAGGCCGTCACAAGATTCAGGACATTTGGAGCTCCGTGAGCTACCAGGTCCTCAAAGTCCCAAACAGTGGGGGCGTAGTCTATACCATTGCCCCTGTAGATGCAGTTAACAAGGTTAAACAGGTGCACAGAGATCTCTTGAAACCTTTAGTGGGAGCCGGCCTCCCGTCCCCTAGGTGGCGTAGTTGATGCAACAAATCCTCAGATTCACCTTGTTCCTGCCACATGTACATAGAAGCCACAAAAATGGCTGTGGACGTTCTTCCTTGGATAGCCTTGGGACCATGAATGCCACAAAGTTTATCTGAGTTTTTCCTCACCACAGTCTGCTCTGGCTTGCTCATTAGCGATACATTTATCAAATGTAAGAGTAAGATTTATATCCAGAATTGATATATTTCAGTCCCAACAGGACTTCACGATTTTGTGACAGCAAAAATTAACGCAAAATCAAGCAAACGCCATAATATTCGGAGGAGGTTGCGATTTTTGCAGGTTTGGGCCAAGACGAGTCGTGTGACACGGTCACAACACGTATTCAGCCGAGGCTTTTCAGTTCACACGTGTCGAACGCGAGTACAGCTAAACGGCCTCGTTTATCCAACAAACATCACTGTGGAAGACCGTACAAAACAATTTCGTGCAATTGTAATTTCGCCAATTCACCTAGAACCCTTCCCCGAAAAGCACAAAAAAATAAAAAAAACCTTCCAAGCTGCACTGTAATTATTGAAAAAAGCAACAGCCATAGTGAGCATTTTTTACTGCAATGATCTAAAAACAAAAACAACAAAAAACATCTGCAAATTCCTCTAAAGAATGTTATTTCTGTAAAGCTGTTTTGGACAAAAGTGTTCTACAAATAAAATCGAATCATTATACTAATGTGTTTATCAGCATCAGATATTACCCAACTTCTTGGCTGATTTATGGGAAGAAAATTAACATCACATGTGTGGCTCAAACCTTACACTTTATATCAAATCTTTTATCTTTTGCCTTTATTCACCTTTTTTGGGCGAAAAAAACAAAAGCGTATGCACATAAAAAGGGGACATTCACAGGCAACAGATCTCTCACCATTGTATTGCAGCATACAGAACATGTTGATTTCTGAAGCAGCAGCACTGGTGCTTCACCACGACGCTTGTTGACCCTTTAACTTGTGGGGTTTTCTTTCTTTTTTTTTAAACAGCAGACAAACTCCCACACGACTATGGTGCACAACGGTCAGTATTTAAAGTCTTTCATAAATGTATAGGTATCTAAACTACTCTTTACATTAAACTTACCTGCCTGAGCATCTTTAGTTGGTCTGCTATGAAATGTGAAAGACGCTCACAAGGAGACCGGATTCTAAAAACACATCTGCCATCATCAGCTATCTACAATGTAACAAAGATAGCAAATCATGTTTGAAACTCCTCTCGTATGTAACCAAACGAACAAACAAAAGAAAAAGGGGAGACACGACACACTAGCTGTCCTGGTATCCATGTTTTGTGACAAAAATCTGATTTATTTGTACAAGATACAAAAATGTAAACATGGCAAAATAAATAGTTAAAACAAGAATGTCTGATTTGGACTCATGCATGATCCCTGCACTTACTGATGCACTTCTTTTTCCCACCCCCCACCCCCCCATTGGCTGGATTTTCAAGTGCAAAAGCATGATGACAATATCTAGAATTCAAGTAACAAATGACACCTAATGATACAAACGGACTATTTTACAAGGTAGTGATCGTTCCCAATCTTACAAAAATGTACACGTAGAATATTCACAAATGTCTGATATGCTACTATGCGGTGTAGGTCCACGTTACAGGTTCCAGCGTCTCGTCGGTGTCCTGTCAGGGGAAGGCTATGTCACCTCCATGGCCACAGTGGTGTCCGCTAATCCGTTCAGAGCCAGCCTCTCTGGCTCGTGTTTATCCCTGAACAAAACGCAACAAATCTCAGAGTGTAATTACGTCGGTAAACAGAGCTGTGTTTAAACTCGCAGAGAGGTGCCAGGGAGACAAAATAAGAAGCAATGAAAATTAAAAAGGGTTGTATTTTGACCTAAAAGCCATTTTAATGGTTAAGCAGCAGTGATATTACAGTCATAGCTCATTAAGAGCTCAAACAGTAAAACTCCGCTGAACTAACTCTCACACAAACAAACCGCATCACTGGCTTTAAAGCTCACGGCTAATGATGGATCTTTAACATTTCTAAATTATCTCAACAAAATGGTGTTTAATATCTGAACAGATTGAATGCCTAATGAAGCTGTTTGTGAGTGCTGGCATGCTTTCATACAGTGAGCTTGAATGCTTTCCACTAGAAACGCTTAAGAAATTCATTTAGCACACCTGCACTTTACCAATTCATTAAATTTTTTACCTGCCGAGTGTGACTTTGGGCACGCGCTCCAGACTGCTGTTGGCCTTGCTAACGAGCTTTAACGTGGGCGACGAGGGGGCGCAGGGTCGTGCGGGAGACACGACACTCATGTGGTGCACAGACTGGGGCATGGCAGGGGGGCGGGCAGAGGACGATGAGCCTGAGGAGACGCTGCCGGTTCCGGCTGGAGATGAACAGCTGAACTTACTCGGTCTGGAACATCCTGCGGAGAATTCAAAACAAAAATGATGTAGCAGATAACCGACATAGGAGACTTCTTAGTAGTGTTAAAGTGGTGGTCATTCTCATTTGGTCTTAAAATATAAAAACTAGGGGAAAAAATTAAGAAAGAAGGAAGAAGAAGAAAAAAAATGACACAAATGTTGGTAGGCGTTTTGGTGTCGCCTTAGTTTCCACATGGTGTGTCAGTCAAATTCAGTTCATGCTATAAGATGCAAAATAATCACATAGTACAAAAAAAAAAAAAAGACAGCACGAAAATAAAACTGCTCATGTTTTAGAGCAATGTGCTTATTTATTGGCCAAGTAAATAAAACAAGCCAGGTGTTTCTCCATACAAGTAGCTCACCTGAATTATTGAGAATGCCATTGACTCCGGTGCTGTGGGGTTTGAGATCCTTGTTTGAGCCGCTGATCACAGCAGAGGCGGCGAAGTGAGCGCTGGCCGAGTCTACTGTCTTGGACAGACAGGCTGAGGAGGCCGATTTCTACAGGACGGTTAGAAGATGCGTTAGTGTGTCCTCAAGAAGAGGCACTTTTTTTTTTTTTTTTTAGGGAAACAGCAGATTTGTTATGGATCAGTACAGGAGCCTTTTCAGCAGCTTAATGTCAACATTGGTCAAATGATTTAAACAATGGTTTCTCAACTCCGGTGCTGCAGAATTTCAAAGGGAGCTCATGATGAAAAAGCCCTTCATGAACTCGGTCATGTGTTTTGGGAATGGGGAAATCTGTGTGCTTATGCTAGTGTATAGTATAGTGTGTAGGTCTGGTGTATAACATTGTGCTGATTGTACAGTGAAGCACTGGTGTATAGTATAACTGGTGTAAAGTATAACTGGTGTATAGTATAACTGGTGTAGAACATCGCGTTGGTATATACTATCACTGGTGTATACTATAACTGGTGAATAGCATCACGCTGGTATATACTATCACTGGTGTATGTATAACTGGTGTATAGTATCACTGGTGTATAGTATAACTGGTGTATAACATCACGTTGGTATATACTATCACTGGTGTATAGTATCACTGGTGTATAGTATCACTGGTGTATAGTATCACTGGTGTATAACATTGCGCTGGTGTATAGTATAACTGGTGTATAGTATCACTGGTGTATAGCATTGCACTGGTGAATAGTGTAACTGGTGTATAGTATCACTGGTGTATAGTTGCACTGGTGTATAGTATCACTGGTGTATAGTATCACTGGTGTATAGCATTGCACTGGTGTATAGTGTAACTGGTGTATAGTATCACTGGTGTATAGTATAACTGGTGTATAGTATAACTGGTGTATAGCATCGCGCTTGTATATAGTATCACTGGTGTATAGCATCACACTGGTGTATAGCATAACTGGTGTATAGCATCGCGCTTGGATATAGTATAACTGGTGTATAGCATAACTGGTGTATAGCATCGCGCTGGTGTATAGTATAACTGGTGTATAGCATCGTGCTTGTATATAGTATAACTGGTGTATAGCATCGCGCTTGGATATAGTATCACTGGTGTATAGCATCGCGCTGGTGTATAGCATAACTGGTGTATAGCATCGCGCTTGGATATAGTATAACTGGTGTATAGCATCGCGCTGGTGTATAGTATAACTGGTGTACAGCATCGCGCTTGGATATAGTATCACTGGTGTATAGCATCGCACTGGTGTATAGTATCGTGCTGGTGTATAGTATAACTGGTGTATAGTATAACTGGTGTATAGCATCGCGCTTGTACATAGTATCACTGGTGTATAGCATCACGCTTGTATATAGTATCACTGGTGTATAGTATAACTGGTGTATAGCATCGTGCTGGTGTATAGTATAACTGGTGTATAGCATCGCGCTAGTGTATAGTATAACTGGTGTATAGCATCGCGCTTGTATATAGTATCACTGGTGTATAGCATCACACTGGTGTATAGCATAACTTGTGGCAGCACGCGCTTTGGATATAGTATAACTGGTGTATAGCATAACTGGTGTATAGCACGCGCTGGTTTTGTATAGTATAACTGGTGTATAGCATCGTGTTTGTGATAGTATACTGGTGTATACGCTGGATATAGTATACGGTGTATAGCATGGCGGTTATAGCATAACTGGTGTATAGCATCGCGCTTGATATAGTATAACTGGTGTATAGCATCGCGCTGGTGTATAGTATACTGTTGTATAGCATCGTGCTTGTATATAGCATACTGGTGTATAGCATCGCTTGATATAGTATCACTGGTGTATAGCATCGCGCTGGTGTATAGCATAACTGGTGTATAGCATCGCGCTTGGATATAGTATAACTGGTGTATAGCATCGCGCTGGTGTATAGTATAACTGGTGTAGCATCGCGCCTTGGATATAGTATCACTGGTGTATAGCATCGCACTGGTGTATAGTATCGTCGCTGGTGTATAGTATAACTGGTGTATAGTATAACTGGTGTATAGCATCGCGCTGACATAGTATCACTGGTGTATAGCATCACGCTTGTATATAGTATCACTGGTGTATAGTATAACTGCGTTAGCATCGTGTTGGTGTATAGTATAACTGGTGTATAGCATCGCGCTAGTGTATAGTATAACTGGTGTATAGCATCGCGCTTGTATATAGTATCACTGGTGTATAGCATCACGCTGGTGTATAGTATAACTGGTGTATAGCATCACGCTTGTATATAGTATCACTGGTGTACAGCATCGCGCTGGTGTATAGCATCGCGCTGGTGTATAGCATCGCGCTTGTACAGTGCCTTGCGAAAGTATTCGGCCCCTTGAACTTTTCAACCTTTTGCCACATTTCAGGCTTCAAACATAAAGATATAAAATTTTTATTTTTTTGAAGAATCACCAACAAGTGGGACACAATTGTGAAGTGGACCGAAATCTATTGGATATTTTAAACTTTTTTAGCAAATAAAAAACTGAAAAGTGGTGCGGCAAAATTATTCGGCCCCCTTTGCGTTACATTTCTTGTAGAGCCACCTTCGCGATTACAGCTGCAAGTCGCGTGATTGTTCTCTATCAGTTTTGCACATCGAGAGACTGAAATTCTTGCCCATTCTTCCTTGCAAAACAGCTCGAGCTCAGTGAGGTTGGATGGAGAGCGTTTGTGAACAGCAGTTTTCAGCTCTTTCCACAGATTCTCGATTGGATTCAGGTCTGGACTTTGACTTAACCATTCTAACACCTGGATACGTTTATTTGTGAACCATTCCTTTGTAGATTTTGCTGTATGTTTGGGATCATTGTCTTGTTGGAAGATAAATCTCCGTCCCAGTTTCAGGTCTTTTGCAGACTCCAACAGGTTTTCATCCAGAATGGTCCTGTATTTGGCTGCATCCATCTTCCCCTCAATTTTAATCATCTTCCCTGTCCCTGCTGGAGAAAAGCAGGCCCAAACCATGATGCTGCCACCACCATGTTTGACAGTGGGGATGGTGTGTTGAGGGTGATTACGCCAAACATATCGTTTTGCATTGTGGGCAAAAAGTTTTGGTTTCATCTGACCAGAGCACCTTCTTCCACATGTTTGGTGTGTCTCCCAGGTGGCTTGTGGCAAACTTTAGATGAGACTTTTATGGATATCTTTGAGAAATACCATTCTTCTTGCCATTGCTTTCTTCTTGCCATTCTTCCATAAAGGCCAGATTTGTGCAGTGTACGACTGATTGTTGTCCTATGGACAGACTCTCCCACCTCAGCTGTAGTTCTCTGCAGTTCATCCAGAGTGATCATGGGCCTCTTGGCTGCATCTCTGATCAGTCTTCTCCTTGTCTGAGCTGAAAGTTTAGAGGGACGGCCAGGTCTTGGTAGATTTGCAGTGGTCTGATACTCCATCCATTTCAAAATGATCGCTTGCACAGTGCTCCTTGGGATGTTTAAAGCTTGGGAAATCTTTTTCTATCCAAATCCGGCTTTAAACTTCTCCACAACAGTATTACGGACCTGCTTGGTGTGTTCCTTGGTCTCCATGATGCTCTCTGCGCTTTCAACAGAACCCTGAGACTATCACAGAGCAGGTGCATTTATACAGAGACTTGATTACACACAGGTGGATTCTATTTATCACCATCAGTCATTTAGGACAACACTGTGCTGCACTGAAAGTAAAGGGGACGAATAATTTTGCACGCACCACTTTTCAGTTTTTTATTTGCTAAAAAAGTTTAAAATATCCAATAGATTTCGTTCCACTTCACAATTGTGTCCCACTTGTTGGTGATTCTTCACAAAAAATAAAAATTTTATATCTTTATGTTTGAAGCCTGAAATGTGGCAAAAGGTTGAAAAGTTCAAGGGGGCCGAATACTTTCGCAAGGCACTGTAACTGGTCTATAGTATCGTGCTGGTGTATGTATAACTGGTGTATAGGATCGTGCTAGTGTATGTATAACTGGTGTATAGTATCGCGTTGTATAGTATAACTGGTCTATAGTATTGTGCTGGTGTATAGTATAACTGGTGTATAGTATAGCGCTGGTGTATAGTATAACTGGTGTATAGTATAGCGCTGGTGTATAGTATAACTGGTGTATAAATATAACTGGTGTATAAATATAACTGGTGTATAGTATAACTGGTGTATAGTATAGCGCTGGTGTATAGTATAACTGGTGTATAGTATAATTGGTGTATAAATATAACTGGTGTATAGTATAACTGGTGTATAGTATGCTCTAGAACTTAAGCTCCACATACAGACACGTGTGCGTGGGAACGTTCAGACAGAGGTGGGTTCTGCTGCTGGAGCATCTGAGCCAACTGCTGCTGGTGGGACTGAAACTGCTCTTCCGTGATCCCACCTACACAAAGTCAGACAGTTAAGAGGGAATAAATACTGATTGTTACAGCAATGTGTTTATAAAAATAAAGAAATAAATAAATAAATTTTAAAAAGATGGCTTTGTTCACATGAAACCTCAAGTGCAAGGGTTAGATTCTGGTATCCAGACACGCACGCAGGTCAGAGGCCGGAAATGGTTTTGAACTCTACATACACTCACTGATATTGGCATGATATTTATATCATTTCATCTAGAATTCAAAATTAAATTCTGAACAAGTTACCTTTTTTTTTTTTAAACTGTCTAGAATGGTGGCAGAATGAAACAACTGCAATCACCACTAGATGGCACAAGGGGACTTCGAATAGAAATACTCGGTCTATTTAACTGTAGACCAGCCTGTCCTCATGCTACAATCACTTTTAAAAATAAAAAAAAACCTAAATCAATATCAGATGATTTCCTCATGAATAGAAAGCAATTTGAAGAGCGTGTTTACACTTAAACCAAAAAGCTCATGGTTGCACATGTTAAAACAAAAAGCCTGTGTATAACCCCACCTAAACTGCCGTTTCTCAAACTATTGGTGACCGTCGTTCCTCCTCCCCCTTTCCTGTTGTCCTGAAGAGCGTCCGGTCTGCTCTCTTCCTTTCCATTTTGGCTGAGGGGTCGTGGGCGGAAGTATCTCCACCTGCAGGCCTGGATGTCGTTAAGGAGCTGAGCCAGAGAGCGCTGAGGCTTTGCCCGGGCCGATACGGGAACGTGCGTGTTCGTCTGCGTGTCCATGAGCACGGGGAGGGAGTCAGATGGGCTGACCGTGTCAGGGTCCAAGTGCCTGAGGACTCGGTCCAGATCTGACGAGGTTCGGTCGAGCAGCACTCTGCGGCACCGTTAGAAAGACTCTGGTCAGGTTTCAAGCAGAATAACATGGAGAAAGCATCCGAGCGCTTTATTAAGCATTTTAATCTCTGATATTAGCAGAGGGGCGAAAAAAAACCCTAGTGCTCCATCGGCGTTGTTAAATACAGAACAGGGTCCATGTTGGTCCCTTCAGTCGGATACCAGTTCAGTTTCATCTAGGATAGTAAAAATGTTGCGACATTTGGTATGCTTGTGGTGTATGATAAATTTGACAGTCAGTCAGTTTCCCCCCATTTTTTGCACAATTACACCATGCTGGTAATGATGTTCTAGGTACTTTACCTTCTGCCCTGCGCATTTATCATACTGCACTGAAACTTTAATCTTCTACCCTGATCCTAGAGGCACAATATTTCATTCCACCAAGCATACGCAGAGACGTGGAAATAAAACCCGTCTTACTGATGGATGACACAAACACTTTGTGCATAAATAAAGTTTATAAGGTATCACATGACTGGTGGGTGGAAGAGCAAAAATGGTGTGAGGAGGAGGAGGAGGAGGAGGACGACAGCTACCTGCCACCACGGCCCAGGCGTCTGCGTGTCACTCCGAGGCAGCGGCGTGGCACAGACAGAGCTGTGAGGGAGTTTCTCTGACACAGAGCATCGATGCCTTCCAGACGTGGTACAGGGGGGCAGCTCTTATCCGTCAAGGGCTACACACAGACACGGTGTGAGGTGTTAAGACACGTTATCTACTTCACTCGTGTGGCATTCGTGTGTGTGTGTGTGTGTGTTTGTGTTTGTACGTTTAATCAAATCCTCTCCCATAACGCATGCTTGTGTGTCAGAATAATGAAAAGACTTCATTATTAAAAGGTTTTTTACAATGAGCGTGAGACTCACAGCGAGGTAATGGCAACCAGCTCGACGTCTGAAAACAAAGCCTCCGTCTGGGTCGTTCTCCTCGTCCGGCTCAGACGATGGAGACTGGTAAAGGGGGGGAAAAAAGCCACAGATGTTACCTTTAACGCCATGGTTAACCTCACAGCTGCACCGCGTTAGTCCGATATTGTCCAAAATCTCTGCAGCATGCTAATTAGAACTCAACTCGTGCACCGAGAGTGAAAAGTGTGTGCTCATGACTGGTTCAGAGTCCTCGCGACTGCTTACCAGAGGGTTTTCCTCCTCGCCAGAGCTGTGAAAGTCGTACTGTTTGATGTCGGCCTTGGCGATGGCGTGCTGGCGCAGCGGCTCCAGCTTGGGTCTGCGCGTGTACTTTTTATGCCCCCGGACAGCGTCGAACTGAGGCTCGATCTTGACTGGAAAATGGTGCGGATGGTGCTTAGGCACGGACTTGTGGGTCTAAAGATAAAGGAGTGAGAAGTGAGTCTCCTCATATTCCCACGACAAGAGTATATATCAGGGTCTCTGGCTAATGGAAACTTCCTTTTTTTTTTTTTTTTAAATCGTTCCTGCGTTCATAATTAATGCTGCTGACGTAATGCATCTTCAATCCAAAAGTATTAGAGAAGCCGTAATGGCGCTGTATTAAACATTAAACAGGATATAGCACGTGGTTAAGAATAACACGCCTCAGGGCATGCTGTTATCAGAAAGAAATCAGTGAAGGGGTGGTGTGAAAGGGAAGCCAGTTTCCACCACAGCACATTTATTTATTTTAAAGTAATTGTGACTTAATATCCGCCTGATAATGTTGTGATTCTGACTCGTTTTTTTTCTCTCTCGCAATTTAGACATCCACTTAATGCAGTGGATGTCTTTTAATGAATCCTGACAAGCGGAGGAGTGCTCTTCTTACTGCAGCCTGTGTAGAGATGCTCTGCGTTCTTTGTAATTCGCTAAATGTGAAGTGGATGTCTAAATTAAAAAGGTGTACAGTAGGATAAAAGGTCCGAATTGTGAGAAACAAAGTCAGAACTGCGAGACGTAAACTTGTAATTGAGAGAAAAGTCAGAATTCTGAGATATAAAGAAACGGGCTTCCATAGCGTGAGGTCCTATTTGTTTCCCCAGCAATTATCTGACAATTCAAATTCATATTTAGTAAACGACGACGAGCAGCTGGACGCCGCCGTCGGAGCTGCTGTTACGGAAAATCAAATCGACACCTTCCGACCAATCGGCTCGACGATCCAGACAGCGCTGTGATTATTTCTCCTACAGTGCTGCCGTTATTGCTTTCCACTGTCAGGAGACAAGCGTGCTTCCCGAGACAGAAATAAGACTTCACCTTAATTTTGTTTTCTGCTTTATGCCTGTTCCCATTGGGTAGACATATTGGAGCTGGGTAGACTGTTTTCTCTGCCAGTGGTGCGGAGACCTCGTTTAAGACGTCTCCGGAGAAATCGCTCATTTGGTACCTGCGAAAGCAATAGCAAGTCAGTCACTTGCTCAGAAACACAACACTGGTGTGGCCAGTAATAACAACCTGAATCCTCAGGGTTTCAACTGATTCTTTTGTCCCTTTCCTCAACTCATGCACACAAACCCATGTTAAAATACACGTGAGCGTTGCTTTTATTTCTTTGCACGTACCTCTTCTCGACCACCTCCAGTGTGAGGTGCAGCAGCTCTCTCTTGCTCTTTTCCCTCTTCTTAACCATCTCTAGGATGGTGATGGCTCGGCTGAACTCCCGTCTCAGCTTCAGCATCTTTTCGTAGGACGCCTCGTCGTTTTTACGGTTCTGCAGGCACAAAGTCGACACATCAGTCGTCATAAGTCTCTGCCTTATGACCAGCAGGAAACTCCTAAACATCTGCATGCTCTGCTGCTACAGGGCTCCTGCACTTTTCCTTTCCAGGAAACGATGGTCTGGATGATTTTTCCAGGCTTCCAATGTTCAATGGCTTTCAAATCCGAGCCTTTTAAGTCTACTAGTTTGACTTTTTCTGAATTTACACCCTTTTCCTACTCTTATACAGGACACAAACTGCCAAGAAGTAAAACGTTATTGTTCAGAGTGTGAGGTTACCTTCCTCGTCTGCATCTTCTCTGTGCGCCGGCGGAAAGCCACGTAGGCGTCGTTGTTGGTGGAGCCGTCGCGCTTCTCCTGCCTGATCTGTGGGATGAGCGAAGGCCCGCGGCAGTTCTTCCTCTTCCTCACCCAGTAGTCGTACACGGACTTGAGCAGGTAGTCGTCTTCGTTCAGCAGCAGCTTGGCCTCCTGCAGAGTCACCAGCTACAAAAAGGAGGCAAAGATACAATTACTAATGTTTTGGAAGATTCAAAAATTTCTGCCCGTTTTGTTTTACTTTCAAAGCTTTAGTTGTATTGTGCGTTTTCTCTCTGTACCAGTGTTATTGTGGAGAGGTGTGAATGGTTTGCCCAGCAAGGGGCTCACACCCCTCCATTTTCCCATCGCCCTGCTCACCCGCAGCTAAACACAAGCCCTGTTCACACGAGTGCGTTTTCAAGTACCGTGGGTACCAGGTCAACCCGGTACTGACGCGCTATCTGACAGGTGGTCAATCGGGAACTTTTCACGGGTGCACCATGGAACAAGAGGACATTGGAGCCAAAGTAGCAGCAGCTCCCCCGGTTACCATGGCTACGTCCGAAACCACATACTTACCTACTATATAGTAGACGAAATACATGTATTTCTCTCGGCCGCTCATTTTCTGTGTTCTTAGCGCGAACTGTGTAAAAGCCACACCCCTGAAATAGATGTGCGGATAGATTAACCGTGTTTTCAGGAAGAGCGGCTGCTTAACCGCAGTATTTATTCAAGCAGGTTAGTTTCAAATGATGGTAGCGGTTGCATTATGAATGTTCCAGCATAGTTTCATTGGCGTGTATTATTGCAAGAAAACATCCTCGTTTTTGCTCACTTAATGCTTAGCATAGCGGGTTTAACGCTAATACGGTCAAGGGTCCTTATTAACCATTTAATGCTTTAAATTTTATTGGGGTAAAATAAATGTGGTTTACTAATTTTAGGCACCAGACGCTTTTTGATGACCGATATATCTGAACTTTATGTGTTAGAAAATAACAGATGTGTGGCTAGCACGGTTTATGTCTTTAATATCAGTCAGTCAGGAAAAACACTTCTACTCTTGTCTGGATAATAATAGCTTTAATAATAGCAGCTTTAATAATGATATACTTGAAGTACAGAATGGCGTTTTAAAAAAATACATTTTATATTGATTTGTAACTTTTATCAGTAGTGTGTTGTTCAATTAGCATGTTTTTGTGTTTTGCTTTGGTACCGTAATTGATACCGAGTACAGTGGAATTTTACTGGTATTGGTACCGACTACTGAAATTTTGCTACCACGACGACCCTAGTCCTGCCTAATCTTATAACAGACTTAAAATGATTCATTTATTTATGCTTCTTGAGAAGTCGATTTCCATTGCACTGCGCGAGTACAGCGAGAAAGGGATAAACATCATGGAGAAGCCGGCCCTGTTAATGAGACACTAACCTTGTCCGTTACGATTCGACTGTCCTAATGAGTGAGTCGATTCGTGTGTAAAAGACATCTGTGTCATCTTGAATATCGACATTGCAAAAGCTGAGCTCAGAATCCCATCTTCACTATAGTCAAATAGATCTAGTGTTTCCTATTATAAGATAACAAAAAACCAAATATACATTCATTCAACCAATTTCTACTCATTTTTTATCCAAACTTAAAGTTGTAATGTATCAAAAAAAACATACAAGCATACAAGTGAGTAAAAATGTCTAGAAATAGGTTGAAGAAAAAAAAACAACAATAATATTTGGCTTACTGTAATCTAGTAATAAGCAACAGTAGCTAAATATGACTATAATGAAGATATTTCCAAGATTTACTAAGAGGTCGTTTTTTTTGTGCAAGACGCACAGCACAAGGTATAAAAAACTGTATGATGTGGGTTTGGTTACCTGGTTAGCACTGGCTTTCTCCAGCCGGTCCACCACGATCTCGAACTGAAGCGGTTTGAGCTCCATCTTGCGGTTGAGTCGATTGAGCAACGTCTCGTCTTCCGAGTCCATGTCGTAGTCCGGCTGCTCGCTGTCCAGCCCAAATGCTGGTTGACAGAGAAGAAGAAGAAGAAGATAGATAATCAACCATTAAATGACTTCAGACAAGACTTAAATTCATTAAAGTGATGTTTAAAAATGCCATGGTCAATGACACACACACGGAACAAAAAGGCCCCAAAATATATCTCCAGTAACACTTTGTTCTCAGTAGAAAAAGCGCATAAAAGAGCAGAGAACCGGCAACTCACGCTGGATGTGGATGAGCTGTTTGGGCTGACGGAAGTCTCCTTTGTACAGACGGTCGTAGTAGGTGATGCTGCCTTGGGGCTCGGGCACTGGGATGACCATGCTGTCCTTCTTCTCCCTGAACACCTGCTGGGCACAGATGGCTCGCTGGAGATGGTGCTCCTGTGGGAGAACGACTTTCCACGTTAAATAAGGTCTTAAATTGCGTCCTGGACGATGTGGTAAAACGGTTCTAGTATTTCTCCTTCTTACAGGAGGAAGTGATTCTAAACTGCAAATTCCGTTTAAACAACAAGACCTGCAGTGGGTTTGGTTTCATAGACCTTCCTTCATTATTACAAATAACAATAAATACATTTATTTTATTTAAATCGCCACATGGTGTATGTTAAAATATTAATGTGCGCCCTGATATACACACCGTCTTCTCCAGATCTGATGTCTGAGAGGATTACGGCAAACGTTTGCCTTCTTTATTCTGGAAGGTTTTCAAGCCTTCGCATTTACGTTTTTACCTTGTTCGTTTCAATTTTTTTTTAATCGGTACAGAAAGTGTAAACAGTTAAGGGTCTGTATTACTGAGCAGAAGGTTAAAAGTTCAAGTCACAGCGCTGCCACAGTTGGCCCCTTGAGAGAGGCCTTTAACCCTCCTCTCTTCTCCTGGGACACGGCGTCACGGCTGATCGCTGATGTATATGTGACAAAATAAAGGCTGCTTCTAATCCAGAAACCATGGAGGATGAAAACTTGCATAATAATCATGTTATACACCAAGATAGAGTGCATTTTATGTAATGTACCAGAACAACATAGGGAGGGGGGGGTAGAAAAAAATCTCACTCTGCTGATCTCCATCATGAAATGTCAAGGTGATTTTGTATTTATATTTAGCGCAGGTGAAATTCTGCCTGCGGGGAATGGCCGCGAAGGCTCTACAGACGTTACATAATTTGCGTTGGTGTGATGCAACGTAATGAACAGAACGATTAAGTCTGAAACGCTCATTACGGCTTTATTGCACGTTACAATTAAACAATGCTATTGGCACCTAGCGGCTCTGGAAATTTCAGCACGGGGATTTTAATATTCAGGTCGGCCCGTTTAAACGTTCGCTCAACGGAGGAAAAAAAAATATAAAAAAGGACACGGACACAGCCGGGTAAACTAAAGCTGATGAAAACCCATGCAACGTCTGACCTACAGTATCGTCGGTCTGGATTAACAGCAACCCCAAGGCTATTGTATTCAACTGAATCAGTCATGCTCGGTGTTTTTGACAGAAGAGATTAGAAACGGTTGTTGAGAAGACACAAAACAACACGTCGTTCGGGACAGTATATTTAAAGAAGCCAGCTACAACATAAAAGATATTAGCTGGTATAATTCTTAGGAAATTTCAGCTTGTTTTCCTCAACAAATCCCTGTCAAACATACTACTAGCACCGAATAAGGATCTGAAAAGAAGAACCCTAGACACAGGATTAAAGCACCACGAGGAATTCACAGGTTCACGTTTTCAAAGTCCGCACAGATCGTTACTCGCTGCACCATTCTCTTGGTTCGTTGGCGATTGCTGGAACGTTCTGGTGTAATATGAGGCGCTGGTGGTGCAGCAGATCAGGATGAAGACGTTTAAAGGTAACGCGGCGGGGCCTTTTCCCTGCACTTTCATTTCCTTTTCAGCTCTGCAGGAATAGTATGGCCCAACAAGACGGTGAACCACAAAAACGCCGGCCTGTTTCTGCCCACAGGCAGCACTTCCTGAATCTGACAAACACTCAGAAGGGTTTAAAAAACGTTTTCTGAGCCGACTAATACAGACGTGCTTGACGTTCATGCAGCAGGAGTGTCTCGTACACGAGTTATTCTTTCATCCATGCATTGGCTTTAACCTGAAACTCGGGTCTGAGTTACAGATCGTGTTTACAGATCTGCTGATATGCACAGGGCATCTAAAGGAAAGTTGGCAAGCTTGATCCAATCGCCTTGGGGGTTTAAAAAAATAAATAAGTCAAACAAAAGATGTATTCCGTATAATTCCACAGGAAAGGATGAGATACCGTCCCATCATTAACGCATGATATCTTTTCTCTGGTTTTTGATATATCCTCCTGTCATACACACTTGAGTGTATTACCTGCTCTAACACACCTCAGATGCTCGATATCTGCTCATTCACAGCCCTTCCTGAGTAGGGTGTGTCTGACCAAGAAAGATGCCATCATTTCCGTTTGTAGTAGTAATAATAATAATAATAATAATAAATCACTTAGTTGTGCATCTTGTGCATTTTAAAAGAGCCACAATTACCACAAATTACCTGTGGAATCCTGTAAAGTGTACAGACTGTGGCTGAATCCCAAATGGATCCCTACTACACACGTAGTGCGCTCGATTGGGTGGTGCTCAACATGGTGGTACGCTCGATAAGGTGGTACGCTCGATAAGGTGGAACGCTCGACAGGGTGGTGCTCAACAGGGTAGTACGCTGTGTGCTTGATAGGGTGGTGCTGAACAGGGTAGTACGCTGTGCACTCGATAGGGTGGTGCTCAACAGGGTGGTACGCTGTGCACTCGATAGGGTGGTGCTCAACAGGGCGGTACGCTGTGCACTCGATAGGGTGGTGCTCAACAGGGTGGTACGCTGTGCGCTCGATAGGGTGGTGCTCAACAGGGCAGTACGCTGTGCACTCGATAGGGTGGTGCTCAACAGGGTAGTACGCTGTGCACTCGATAGGGTGGTGCCCAACAGGGTGGTACGCTGTGCACTCGATAGGGTGGTGCTCAACAGGGTAGTACGCTGTGTGCTCGATAGGGTGGTGCTCAACAGGGTAGTACGCTGTGTGCTCGATAGGGTGGTGCTCAACAGGGTAGTACGCTGTGTGCTCGATAGGGTGGTGCTCAACAGGGTAGTACGCTGTGCGCTCGATAGGGTGGTGCTCAACAGGGTAGTATGCTGTGCGCTCGATAGGGTGGTGCTCAACAGGGTAGTACGCTGTGCGCTCGATAGGGTGGTGCTCAACAGGGTAGTACGCTGTGCGCTCGATAGGGTGGTGCTCAACAGGGTAGTACGCTGTGCGCTCGATAGGGTGGTGCTCAACAGGGTGGTACACCATACATTCTATGTAGCACTCACACAGGGAGGCGGAATTATTTGAACTTGAATCGAATATTAGTTATTTTATTCGAGCAAAAACAATTTACACTCACATGTAAAAAGGCCAGTTTTTTTTTTTAAATAGAAAACTTACGTTAATAATACCCAAAATTAAATAATAAGAGACAATGGCGGGGTGTTTTATTTTTTGAATAGCGCTAGTTTTCACTTCGTTAGGAACAACGGGAGTTTAAACACTTTATTTATCTAAAAATACAATTTAAAAGAATAGTACAAAAGCGTGCCGGTATACATTAACTTCACACACTACTTTGACAGTTAGCATATTCTGTGTTTGGGAGCTGTTGCTAGCCGGTATCGGCGCCTGTGCTACGCAGGACGTGACGTAGTTTTCGTCACTTACGTCGGGTTTGCGCGTACGTCACCGCGCGGTGTACTTACGCAGTTTTACGTACGACATAGCAGGAACGTTTGCCGCTGTTTGCGTACATATTGCAGTCGGAACGCTGTTTACGCCGCGCACTTTGCGCAAGCGTGATTTGTGAATCCCAGCCGCCCGCTACACACCTGAACCTTATTAAAAATAAATAAATTAGCTTCTTTGACAAATGCGTTTAAAAACCCCGTCACATACCGATTCCTCTTCTTTCTCCATCCCGGTCGGCATTTGCGGGACCGCTCGGCTGATAGACACGCAGTCATTTAAGTCCGGGATGTCGCCGTTAGAGTAGACGGGAAGAGGTTTGGCGGCGTCTAGCGCTCGCGCTCGGAACGAGAGTTTGCTCATTGTTTTCGCCCCTTTAGAGGGGAAAAAAAACCACACCAGTGAACGCGGAACCAAGTCTGAACTAAACCGAATATTCGCGCAGATTCACCGCCGAGACGACTTTTCTCCGCCCGGTCGCGTTCATCGACTTCGTCTCGGTCGAAACGCGGCGGTGAAACCCATTTCTGGCGCGTTTACAGCGACACCGAATCCGCTTTTCTCCGCCGCTGCGCTCTCGGAGCCGCCGCAAACATGGCGGACATTAACCCAGAGACAGCGGCTCGCACAGCAATCCCGACAGCCACCGCGCGCGCGGCACACGCACGCGCACGCACGCAGGACGGGAGCCGCAACGCTGCGCGCGCATCCCACACACATGCAACATGCAAGCCGAGAAATCTTTAGCAAACGTGTGTGTGTGTGTGTGTGTGTGTTTCTCTCAGTGTGAGGAAGATTCGGGTTTAAAAGGATTGTTCTTTTTGATGATGATGAAGAGGGCGAAAATAAGTGCATGTATTCTTTTATAAAGAGTGAATCAGAAGCATGGCCTTTCTTTATCCCAAACAGCAAAGTCACATTTCTCACAGTGACCCCAATCTGTGGTGATTAACCCCCCCCCACCCCAAAAGTTATGAATTATTTCCCCACATTTCGTTATCAAACTGAACGTATTTCTTGTTGTGCGCTAATGCTGATCTCCAAAAAGTGTTTGGTGTGCAAGTTTATCATAGAAATGTTTGGTCAGGGAAGACAAGATTTCTCATTTGGGTACTTTATTCATTTCAAAACTTTTTTCATTCACATAGTAAGGTTTATAAATAAATTTTCAAAAATCACATCCCACAATATATAAGAAATAAAATGAATAAATCACCTTCATGTAGAACATATTTTGTAGACCCCAGTATTTAATTTTAAGCCCCATTCTGTTTAATACATACACTTATGTAATCAGCCAATCACGTGGCTGCTCAGCAGCTCAGTGCATAAAATCATGCAGATCCACCTTCTACCGCTTTATCCTTCTTCAGGGTCACGGGGAACCTGGAGCCTATCCCAGGGAACATCGGGCACAAGGCGGGGTACACCCTGGACAAGGTGCCAGTCCATCGCAGGGCACAATCACATACGCACACACCATGCCAATCAGCCTACCATGCATGTCTTTGTACGTGCATCCCTCTTTGCACGGGGAGTACATGCAAACTCTGCACACACACGACCACGGCGGAACTTTGGAGGTGTGAGGCGAACGTGCTAACCACTAAGCCACCGTGTGCCCCTGCTTCAGTTAATGTTCACATCAAACATCAGAATGAAGAGAAAGTGTGATCTCTGTGATTTTAACGGGGGCATGGTTGATTGTTGGTGCCAGAGTGGTTTGAGTGTTTCACAACCTGCTGATCTGAGATTTTCACGTGCAACCGTCTCTAGAGTTTACTCGAAACTGTGTGGAAAAAGACATCACTGAGTAAAGCGACAGTCCTGTGGGTGGAGCGGTCAGAGGAAAATGGCCAGATTCGCTTCGAACTGCCAGGAAGTCTGTAGTAACTCAAATGATCACTCTTTACAACCGTGGTGAGCAGAAAAGCATCTCGTCATGCACAAAACAAACATCGACCTTGAGGTGGATGAGCTACAACAGCAGAAGACCACATTAGGTTGCACTCCTGTCAGCCAAGAACAGGAATCTGGTGCTGTCGTGAGGACAGACTCACAAGATTAGGAAGAAAAAAAAATCAACTGTTTTTTTTTTTACCAGTCTTAAGGGGATTGTGTAATGCTAATGTGGTTTTCATGGACATGAGCTCGATTTAATAAATCGATTTAATAAATACATTTAATGAGCAGGAATGATAGAATAATGTAAATGAGTTTTGTTTGTGTGTGTGTGTGTGTGTGTGTGTGTGTGCAGGTGTAGCTTGTCAACGTTATAATAACAATGTATGAACAAATTGGTACATGTCCTCTGACAAGAAACTAAATCAATTAATTTACAAAGTCAGTACTGCTAAAATACACTAAATGGCTGAAAGTATGTGGACACCTCACCATCACACCCACCCAAGTTGGAAGCACACAACTGTATACGATGTCTTTGTATACTGTAACATTAAATTTCACTTCACCTGAAACCTGTTCCAGTATGAGAGTGCCCCATGCACAAAGCGAGCTCCATGAAGACACGGTTTGTGAAGGATGGAGTGGATGAACTCGAGTGCCCTGAACAGAGCCCTGACCTCAACCCCACTGAACACCTGCCGGGATGAACAGGAACACAGACTGCACCCCAACATCAACGCCTGAACTCACTAATGTCCTTGTAGATGAATGAACACAAGTCCCCCACAGCCATGCTCCAAAATCTAGTGGAAAGCCTTCCCAGAAGAGTGGGGGTTACTATAACAGTAAAGGAAGGAGTAAACCTGGAATGGGATGTTCAACAGGTGCATATGGATGTCATGGTCAGGGGTACACAAACTTCTAGCCATGTTAGTGTATCCGTGAACTCTTCCTCATGAGACTTGAACGAATATTTTTAAATTTTTCATTCATCACAAATGATTTACATTTGAGACAGGATCTAATCCAAACACTGAGTTTAGACCCTTCACTTGCTCTCGAGAAGTTTTGCGAATTGAACGTGCAACCTTCCAGTCATAAACAGCATTCTGGGTGGGTTTTTTTTTTTTTTTAATGTTTTCTTCCGTGGTTTTTTTTTCTCCATCATGGTATTTTTAAAATGATCACTTCCTGTAGATGGAGCTGTTTGACCTTAACTGTGACCCACACCATTTTTTCTTTTTTCTTTTTTTGTAAACCAAAAAACGTTCTTGCCGAAGCCTTTATAAACTCTCATTCACTTTAAAAATACAATGAAGCCTTAATGGAAATTCTGCCTTGGCCCTAAGTGTATGTCCTATTACTGCATGCTTTAAACCATGAAAAGAGTCAAAGTTTAACCAATCCTTATAGAGAGGATTGTCTTAGAAACATGATGATTAGAACTGAGCGCTATGCTAAATTAAAGTCACCGTGATACTGTTATAATTTTTTATTAAAAAAAAAAAGCTTTTTAAAGGATTCATTGAACACGTATTACTTTACTTACAATTTATTTAATTATAGTTCTTCTTCAGAGATAAAATTTTCCAATAGGAATCATTTCGTCAGGAACCTCTCCAAAGTACACAGCCTAAGGGGTGAGATAGTGAAACGGAACACTTTATATCATTTACCTAACTATGAAAGTTCAAATCAAAGGCTTATTTTGAATGCAATTAAATTCTGAACAAAATAAGCAGTCCGGGGTTCGAGTCCCGCCGGGGCCATGTGTGTGCGGAGTTTACATGTTCTCCCCGTGGGTTTCCTCCGGGTACTCCGGTTTCCTCTCCCAGTCCAAAGACATGCATGGTATTCTGATTGGCGTGTCTAAATTGTCCGTAGTGTACGAATGGGTGTGTGAGTGTGTGTGTGATTGTGCCCTGCGATGAACTGGCACCCTGTCCAGGGTGTACCCCGCCTTGTGCCCGATGCTCCCTGGGATAGGCTCCAGATTCCCTGTGACTCTGAAAAGGAGTAAGCGGTAGAAGGTAGATGGATGGACAAAATAAGCAAGCCCATATTCTCTCAGATGATGAAAGACAAGGTTTGGCGAAACCTTTATTTATAGAAACAGTTGTATTTGAAACTAATCAAATGAAGGATGGATGAAAAGATTGATCCTTTTAAATGCACCTTTACACATTTCCCACGTTATCGCAGCATTATAGCATTATACTAACAGTAACGGGTTTCTGTACCACTGCTACAGCATTGCAGATAATGAACAAGAGAGCCACTTACGCTGCATGATTTTTAAAATGTCTTTTCTAGAGAAAATAATATTTCTCAGTAGAATAAATGTTCTTGGCAATTAGTGCATAAAGGTGCACAGCTTAAAACTGTTTAAACCTTCGGTTCTGCTTTAAGGAGACTAGGGGTGCGTCTCGATCAGCTCCCTAGATTGTGAATCAGTATACAGTGTACAGGCGTTCGGGCGCTGGTAAGGACACTGTCTCATCTCACTACACGTTGCGACACTGCTAATTCAATTTCAGAGCAGCCCCCCGAACTACTCTTTGTAAATAAATGAATAAATATATCAATAAAAACTGCGCTAAAAGTCCCAGTCTAAATCACTGATGTCATCAGAGTCATTTTGAACCTCATTTGGTTTTCATGCCTGCTTGTTTTGATGTCCCCCATGCATCCTGAAAGCTGAAATGAGGACCAGGGAAATAAATTAAACAGTTAAGCATGAATCATGCTGGTTGTTTATCTACTTCTCCAGCATTGGCCATCCAGTGTAACAGATACCGTCATCGGTCTGAAAACCCTTAATTGCTACGCCGGTGTACAAAGTGCTTGGGCCCCCAAAGCCGACTCCAAAAATATCACCAAGGCAAAGAAGGAGATGCATCACACCAGGCGAAAAAGATGTAATACGAACAGGAAGCACAGTCGCACAGCACCAGGGAAGGTAGCCTAAATATAACGGCACATTCATCAGATGGTTGTTGTTGAGATCAATTTTATGGGGCAGATGCGCGCTTTAAAAGTAGCAATATATCTCCGAGCACACGCGAGCCCATCTGTTCACTTAATTATGATACCTCTGTATAATCTTCCTCGTCGCTTTAGCCTGAGACTAAGTGTACTCATGTTGACCAAGTCTTATCGTTATTGTAATTTATACCATGAGTCAAAAACCATGGTGCATCCCACGTAATAAATCAAAAAGCAGCGAAAGACGGGTCCATGGCGTTCCCTATGCAAAAAAAAAAAAAAGTTCAACTTTTCTGAAGGAAATTTGGAGCAAATTGAAATTTAGGACGGGCGCACGGTGTCTTAGTGGTTAGCACGTTCGAGTCTCACCGGGGCCATGTGTGTGTGGAGTTTGCACGTCCTCCCCGTGCTGCCACGGGTACTCCCACGGGTACTCTGGTTTCCTCCCCCAGTCCAAAGACATGCATGGTAGGCTGATTGGCATGTCTAAAGTGTCCGTAGTGTATGATGGACTGGCACCCTGTCCAGGGTGTACCCCGCCTTGTGCCTGATGGGATAGGCTCCAGGTTCCCTGTGACCCTGAAAAGGAGTAAGCGGTAGAAGATGGATGGATGAAATTGGTGAGTTGGACCTGGATGGTCTCTATCTCACTAGTTAAAAAACTGGAACAAAAATCCTTCTATCTGTTTGGGTGACTTGTTTTCAGGGCACAGGTATTCACGTATGATGAATCAAGAGCCTACCATTAATACTTAAAGACACAAAGAGCGAGCACTATACAGTAAAATTCCAGTTTAATGAAACTAAACTTATTGACCTATCAGGTTTACCTACACTCTAGCTCGTTTAGTAGTTAAATGTTGTGTTCAGCGTATTCTACCACATCACTCAGGAGAACGCCATAAGACCACCACTGACCGGATATTATTATTTGGATCGCGGTTCATTCTCAGCACAGCAGGGACACTGACATGGATTATTAGAGTGTGTGTTGTCTGAGAAAATATCCTGCAAGCAGTGGTGAGCTTGTGTTCAGAAACAGACACTGATGAAGGATGTTATTAACACGATACATGTGAAAGATGAGCCATTTTCAGATGGCTCTGAACCTGGATCAACAAAGTTAATATAAAGATAAATATGAAAGTTCTCAAACATTTAAAATGATATTTATGTACAGTGCTGTGTAAAAAGTACTTCTTCTGATTTCTTCGGTTTTTGTGTATATCTCGTACTAAATAGTTTTAGATCTTCAAACGAAATACAGCATGAAACAAAGGCAACCCGAGTTAACACACATTATAGTTTTCAAAGGAAATGTTATTCATTGAAGCAAAAAAAAAATAAAAAATAAAAGAAGTTATCCATTACCAACTGGGCTTGTGTGAAAATGTATTTGCCCCCATAGTTACTGATTCCCCAATTCTATGAAACTGCATTCGTAATGGGATTCAGCTGGACTAGATGCAACTGGACCTGATTACTGTAAACCCTGTTCAATCAAATCAAAACTTACTTTTTCCAACAGCATGATGTTATTTAAAAGTGTCAAAATTGAAAGAACTTCCAGTAATGATGAGGAAGAAGGTGATTGAAATTCATTAGTCTGGGAAGGGTTGCAAAGCTATTTCAAGGCTCAGGGACTCCAAAGAACTGCAGTGAGGGTCATTATCTCCAAATGGAAAAGCTTGCACAATAGTGAACGTTCCCAGAAGTGTCCAGCCTTCCAGAATTCCTCCAAGAGCACAGCAATGACTCATTCAGCAAGTCAGAAAAAAGCCAAGGACAACATCAAAGGAACTACAGGCCGCTCTTACATTAGGAACACACTGGGCAAAAATGGCATCCATGGAAGGGTAGTAAGGTGAAAACCACTGCTAACCCAGAAGAACATTAAGACTTGTCTGAATTTTTCAAAAACACACCTTGATGATCCTCAAACCTTTTGGGATAATGTTCTGTGGATTGATGAGTCGAGAGTGGAACTGTTTTGGAAAACAGGTGTCCTGTTACATCTGGCATAAACCAAACACAGAATTCCACAAAAAGAACGTCATACCTACAGTCAATCATGGTGGTGGTAGTGTGATGGTGTGCGGATGCTTTGCTACTTCAGGGCCTGGGCAACTTGCAATAATTGAGGGAAACATGAATTCTGCTCTCTACCATAAAATCCTAAAGGAGAATGTCTGGGCTTCAGTCCGTAAGCTGAAATGAGCGCAACTGGATTATGCAGCAAGACAATGACCCAAAGCATCCAAAGTCCTAGTCCTAGAAGTAAATGAAAGACTGATCTCCAGTTATCAGAAGCGTTTGATTGCAGTTATTGCTGCTGAAGGTGGCACAACCAGATTTAAAATTTTAGGGGGCAATAAGTTTTTCACACTGGTGATAGGTGTTGAATAACTTTTTTTTTTTTGCTTCAATAAAAATAAATAAATAAATAAAAACTGTATTGTATTTTACTCAGGTCGCCTTTGTTTTATGTTGCATTTCGTTTGAAGATCTATTTAGTATGAGATATACACAAAAACAGAAGAAATCAGGATGGGGCAAATACTTTTTCACAGCACTGTATAATATATACGCAAAGTTGGCTGTGCTGCTTTCCATCCTGAATATATGGCTTATGGGTACAACATTCTGAAAACACTCGACCTCGTCTGCTCTCGAGTGCTTCGAATTGGAGACCGCCTGGGAAAACACTTCCCAAATCTTTAGAACTGGAAGTGAACTCCAGTAGCATAGAGAATGACGCAAGTCTAGCGCTTATTTGTACTCATTTGAATGTCAGACATAGCCTTACTGTATACTTTAACCAGGAAGGAAGCTATTGAAAACGATTCAGTACTGTTTTAGACATGTGACCTTGCTGTGACCTTGTGCCTGTTTGGATCACTTCCGAAATCGATAATCAGTTCGGTGATAATTCCATATAAATCCTACAAACATCCAATCACTTGTTCTTGAGATATCAAAAGAATCTCGGACAGACACGTGGACGGACGGACGGACAAACGACACGCAGACTCCCCCACAGATGGCGTAAAATGGGTCTTGAATTCCTGAACATGTACGTCTTTGTAGGACAGGAAGGAAGTTATTGAAGAAAAATTATGTCAGACATTTGACCTTGCTGTGACCTTGACCCTGTCTGGTTCGATTCTAAAACTCCATACGAATCCTACAAATCTTCAACTACTCATTCTTGAGATATCGCACTAGTGGTAATCTCAGATGGACGGATGGACAACCCGAAAACATAACGCCTCATTTCAGGCCCATAAAAACCTTCCTGCTTCAGGGGATAATCTCACCTCCATCCTGTAGACTTGTGGCTAAGAACCACTGCTGTAATCATAAAGTCCATGCTGCTCATACTGAACAACCTTTTCTTCACCTGTATACGCTAATGATTTGATTCTTCTTGTGGTTTCTTCCTCGTGTCGTTTCAGGAAGCTTTCAACTTCCCTCTATTGACTTCAGCTCATTTGTTAGGGATCGAAATCTACATCTGGATTTCTGTTAAGCCGCTTTTGCTAGATTGCAACACAAGTCAAATTGAATGGACGTTAAAAGCAATCGCTCTATGACGGTCCACTGAGAATCTGGAGAAAGCCACATTTTGAGAAAGAATATCATGGAAGAGGATAACGGCTGCTCAGCGTGACGATAGCAACGTCGTGATTCGATTACGTCACACCACAGTGCTGGTGAATTCTGGAATCAAATCAGGAACTCGTCATGTGGACACATGGACAGTCCACAACGCGTGATGTTTATTAATAATTTTTTAAAAATTGCTAATATAATTAAAAATGAAATATTGTATATAAAATGGGGGGCACAGTAGCTTAGTGGTTAACACGTTTTTGCCTCTGGCCTCTTGGGCTGGGGGTTTGATTCCCGCCTCCACCCTGTGTGCACAGAGATTGCATGTTCTCCCCGCGCTTCGGGGGTTTCCTCCGGGGACTCCGTTTTCCTCCCCCAGTCCAAAGACATGCGCTGTAGGCTGATTGGCGTGGCTAAAGTGTCCGTAGTGTGTGTGTGATTGTGCCTTGTGACAGGATGGCACCTAGTCCAGGGTGTCCCCCATTTTATACTCCGAGTCCCCTGGGATAGGCTCCAGGTTCCCCCCGCGGCCCTGAAAAGGAGTAAGCGGTAGACGATGGATGGATGGATGGATACCGTATATAAAATGAGGGGCACAGTGGCTTAGTGGTTAACACGTTTTGCCTCGGGCCTTGCGATGGGTTGGCACCTAGTCCAGGGTGTTCCCCGCCTTGTACTCCGAGTCCCCTGGGATACGCTCCAGACTCCCTACCACCCTGTGTAGGATAAGCGGTAAAGAAAATGGATGATGATGGATATTTTGAAATGATCTGTGGTACTGCGGTATAAGAGGAGCAAACCTCTGCTGTTCTAGGAAAATGATCCTGTATTTTACGCGCTTTACAATACACAGAGATATTGATGTTGTCAGTAATAACACGCGCTCGTTCCATCATTACTCTCCCTCACAAGTAGCTGATTGGGTTTATAGCAAATCTTTCATGTTCCCTGCATTTTCACATCCAGTTATTATTAGTTTTCTAGATGTTACATAAATGTACCATTGACCCCGTGTTGTTTTTCGTTTTTTAATGCAGTACTACAGTTTCGCTGCCTCTCCGTTGTATCTCTGATCCATATGTAAAAAAAAAAAAATGCCTTTTTAAGTTAAGTATTATCAAGTCCGTACAGGATTTCATGTTTTTTTTTTGTTTGTTTGTTTGTTTTTTGCGATTGTTGCAGGCCAAAAAACCTTTATGCGCCTTTTAAAAAATTTTTAATTTGCGAGATCGCACGGAATCGGTCTTTCAGCGATGTTTGTTGGTAAATGAGACCTTTTTAGCTGTACTCATGCTCACCACAAACGAACCGAGGAGTTCTCGACGCGTCACGGCCCAAATCTGCGGTACTTTAAAAAAAAATAAATAAAAAAATCGCAAACCCCTCCGTATGTTGCGGAGTTCGCTCGATTTCTGCGAAAATCCTGGAGGGACCGATTTGGGGCACGTGGCTCCGTGAACAGAAGATTCAAACCCTAGCGCTCACACACGGACAAGACGAGTCAGAGCAGTCACTATACTTTATTCGAAGGGACGAGTAGCATAAAATTTCATCTGTACAATATGTAACAACAACTTCCAACCAGGCCCTGAATATGACTTGTTAAATACTTTTACTCAAATGGCGTGTCCGGGATTAAGGTAATACAGTTGTGTGCACCCATGGTGGTCAGTTCTAGTAGTGGCATTGCATTGAGCTAAAAACAAACAAACCAAACAAAAAAAACGAAACTAAAAACCACAAAGTGCGTCTTGCTGCCAGGAGAAAAAGAAAGAAGAGTAAAGAACCTGCTGGTCGATTCCCACTAAATGTTACATGTTTCACAACGCTTGCACCATGTTGTCTGTCGTGCTACACCGCTTATTCGTGTTGTGAGAACGTCAAGTCAGAACCGGGAAGTCTGAGGTAAATAGACAAGATCCATTTTTTTTTCTTTTCTTTTTTAGTGTTTCACTAGACCAGTTGTATAAATAGAGCAAAAACCACTTCTTGTTTATTCGGAATAAAAATAACCTGTTTGGGCTGTGACATAAATTAATAAAACAACGTAAAATACAGATATACAAAATAAACAACAATAAAATATTATTTTGCCATAATATTAATAAAACGTTTTTGCTTTTGAGACCATAATAATAATAATAATAATAAGAAGAAGGATAATAATAATAATCATAAAAAAAACACACAACCTCATGCTATTTTTCACAATCTAAAACATTATTCATATTTACATACGGTGCACTGTTCAATCCAGTCTTCTGCCAACATGAGAGAAGGGAAGCTCAGGGTGAGGACACGGTGCAGGGGTGAGAATGGGGAGATCACATGTGAAAGAGTCTTTCTTTTATTTCTTTTTTTTTTTAATGCTCTCGCATGACCCAGTGCATCATTTTTATTCAGGAACAAAACCGCCAGATTTTTAAAGCGAGTAAAAGAGATGCAAGTCTCTCAAAACAGGATTTATAGGCCCTGATCATAACAATAACACTGAAGATCCGGGGTGTGTCTGAAACGGAAACCTCTATACAGTCCTGTCTTTAAGGAGGTGGCACGTTTGTGTGAAGATACAAGAATGGTCAAAAGTATGTGGACGCCTGATCGTCACACCTGTATCTCCTAGAACATCTGCCTGGGTTTGCAGTTATAATAACCTCCACTCTTCTGGGAAGGCTTTCCGCTAGATTTAGGAGCGTGGCTGTGGGGATTCGTGTTCATTCAGCTACAAGAGCGTTAGTGAGGCCAGGCGACGATGTCTGGGTGCAGTCAGTGTTCCTGTTCATCCTAAAGGTTTTCAGTGGGGTTGAGGTCAGGGCTCTGTGCAGGACACTCGAGTTCTTCCAGTCCAAATTTGGCAAACCACGTCTTCATGGAGCTCGCTTTGTGCAAGTGTGGACCTTTTAGTTCCAGTGAAGGGAAATTTGTAAAGCTATAGCATACAAACATATCATATACAATTGTGTGTTCCTAACTTTGTGGGAACAATTTGGGGAAGAAATTTGGGGAAGAATTTGGTGTGCTGGTCAGGTGTCCACATACTTTTGGCCACGTATAGAGAAATTCGGTTTGTGAGATAGCTGTCCAGGGCAGTGAAGATTGAAAGCTGTAATTATTGCCACCTGCTGGTTAAAGTATAAATGATAAAAACAATAGCTCATAGGGCCCGTCGTTGCCCTCACAGCCGCACAGTATTTAAACGGCATTGCTTTAATAACGCAATCATGGAAAGGGCGTATGGTGTAGGGAAGGGGCTGTCCGATCAGATTTTCACAAATTAGTGCCTGTATCTGACTCAAATATTTACATTGATATTCATATATCACACAACACTTGTAAACCATTCATCTAAATGGATTTTTGTTTTTACTAAATAAGCACGGGCTTGGTGTGAAGACCAACTACTTAACGAATACACTGTCTATATCTTAATAATAAATACAAATGATACACAAACAAATGTATTGCTCTCTCCATTGGACTGGACTGGATTGGATTGTGACCCAAAATCAATGCCTTCCCGATTTCCATTTCAGACACACCTCCAAGGTTATGTTGAACACAGGCGTTAAAAAACCCAGCTACATGGATATACACAAACAGAAGCTACTAAAAAAAATAGTAATTGTCAGCATATAGGCTGAAGGCTCAAATCCAGGCTGAGACTACAGACAAACCAGCCTTCCACGAGCAAAAACGAGCTCGCCTGGTGTTCCGACGAATACTTATCTCGAACAGAAATGCTAACGTGGCCTTTAATAAAAGCTAGCAGCCCGTCAGCACCGTGCAAATGAAATCATGTTCCAGAGCTGCGAAGGTAGAACGAGCGCTAGGACAGGAGCTCTCTGAGGAAAGTTTGTGCGCTCTTTGCACTGATACGCGTTGGCACCTGGTCAGAAAGATGAGCAGAACGATGCAGGCGGGTGTGCGAGGTCGGCTGGAAACGCTGGAGTTGAGAGCACGCTTGCATACGGTCACGGAGACCTGAACGCTTTACGATGGTGGATGATGGGTTAAAAAATAAACAAACAAACAAACAAACCAACAGCGAACTGAATCTGTTCAGCAGTTCAGTAGTTAACATAGGCCCACTGTTTATGAATGACACCAGCATATTAAGATAATATTTGTGTTTCAAGTCTTAGATCTCTAAAAACCGTAGTCGTATGGCATCGTGTAGCTTGGTGCTTAAAAACGCATTGGTGGGTGAGGGGGGGGGGTCCAGTTTGTGATATCCAGGGTGGAGCGGACGAATAAAGGATGTCACGAAGGCCTCTTGCATACACAATACAACGTGGATCACCAGAATGGCACCAGAAGGAGAAACGCTCAAAAGATAAGGGCTTCCTGAGACATGGAGTATTCGAACGTTGTGACGTGTAGCCGCTCTTCAGAGGCTAGTTTTCAACGGTATACGTATTTACACCGGGGTTGGGATCTAGGCTTAGCTTAGGACGCAGATGAGGATCTGCAAAAATGGGAAAGGGGGAGGGGAAACCCCACCCTGATCGAAGATGGATTGCAACTGAAGCAAATGATTGGGGGGATTTGACGACTGCTCAAGATTTCACGCACGAGAGAAAAAGAAATACAAGGCATGCACATATGTCAATTGCTGTGAGGACACTGCAAACCTATACCGGTAAGTGCTTTCATATTTTCACAGAATTCATATATTTCAGGGATTTTTCTTCTCAACAAGTTTTCGATAAAGTTCTAAAAACTGATTTTTTTTCCTTGGTTTTTTTTTTTTTTTTTTGTACAATCAATTTGTCACAATGTTCAGAAAACAGTCACATTTTTTTTTAACAGCAGGGCAACACAGAAAGACATGAAGTAATAGAAAGAAAGGCAGAAAACACTGGTTTATGAATGGCCATATTTTCTTGGCATAATCTGACGTTTTATAATATATATATATATATATATATATATATATATATATATATATATATATATATATATATATATTTAAAAAGTTTTTCCCCGTATTAAAAAGCTTCTGTGTCCATTGCAGGTCAACGGAAAGCTTAGATTTTTTTTTCTCCTTTATATAGTGTTACAAAACAAACTTGTTATTAGGATGAGAAACTGAGGTATACCTTGTCGAGAGAGGTTCGTGGTTATTTGACAGAAACGCTGGGAGGGAAATCCAGAGATACAAAACAATCGATTTGTTTTTTTTTTTGTTTTTTTTACCCCCACCCTCTTGGTTGAATATACAGCAGTGACACACTAGACATTCAGAAGCTGTTTCGTATTGGCATCGCGACAAAGTCAAATGTGTTTCGAGAAAGTACTGTCGCCCTTTTGCTTTCTTTCTTTCTTTTACACTGACATGAGGAAAGGAAAAGTCTTCTTTTCTCAGAGGAAAAATTCTCTCTCTCTCTCTCTCTCTCGCACAGATGACAAAAAAAAAGAAATACCAGTCAGTAACTTCACGTGTGATGCTGTCCGGTTGCTAAACGTGAGAGAGAGTCGCCTGAGGTCCTCTTGTTGGATTGAAATCTGTTCAGCCTGTCCAGAAGGCCCCATGACATAAGTGTTCTCACACACACACACACACGCGCACACACGCGCAGTGCTGCTGAAACGAGCACGTAAATGGTCAAATCCAGCATTGGTGACTGCAACCAACCCAGTGTACGGTACAATCACCAGGGATTTCGAGCTAGCAGCTCTGAGCTATGCGTTTTTAAAAAAAAAAGAATTTTTTTTTTCTTCGCCCGCGTGACGTCACACGCTGTTCTCCTCTAGTCATAGGCTGGATTCTTTGGGAGGAAAGTCCACGTTTGTCACCATGGTGACGACGGTGACGATGTCGTCTGGGGCGGAAATGCTGGTGAGGCGCTGCACCTGTAGCACGCGCTCCTCTACGCAGCCTGCTGAGAGACGGGCCTCGGCCTCGTGGTCCCAGCACTCCTCTATGGTCTCGCACAGCATGCTCAGACCCTGAGAGAGAGAGAGAGAGAGAGAGAGAGAGACAGAGAGAGAGAGAGAGACGGAGAGAAAAATAGGACAGAGTATAGAAGGAGGAAAGTGAGACAACATTAGAGTGGCATATGTAAAATATGGAAAAGAAGAACAGGAAGCAACAAAAAGAGAAAGAAAAGACAAAGATAACGAGAAATTAAGAGAGAGAGCGAGAGAAATGGGGAAAGAACACAACACAATGCTCACACAACTTAATTACATCCAGAAAGTCCCAGGAAATCACCGTTATATAATCCCGAGTGACACACACTGATATGGTCACTCGCCTAGTTACAGCTGTGTGTTAGAGAACGTACCGGATGTTTATTCCAGCACTCGCGCAGCGTAGGCCTCAGCTTTTTATGCACCACCACCTCCTGCATGTCCTCCAGAGTGGGGTGCTGACCCACCTCCTCCTCAAAAGGCAGCATGTACTCATCCACTGGACCTAGGAAGGAAAAAAGGCACAAGGTTAACGTACGCAACTAGGTCAAGATCACATCCACCTTCACTCACACCGTTTCATTCAGACACGCTGGCTTAGAGGTTCATGACGGAGATGCTAAAAAAACAAAACAACCTCAAAATCGTTGTTTAATGATTTTAATGTGTTTTTTTTTCTTAACCAAAACGTCCTCCAACACACTATAACCTAAGTCTGAAAACCTTTGGGTGTATAGCCTATATGAACGCCTTCGACAAAACGTATTGAAACCATTCTCGTGGCTGGATCAAGAAGCTGTCACAAGGTTGCGATGGACTTGAACAGCAAACACGCTGAGCACATCGCACACATGACAGAGAGCCAAAGTCGGGAGAGACGACTCCGTGTGTTTACAAACCATTTAGAGCAATGGTCACCAACCCTGTTCCTAGAGATCTCATTTCCTGAAGACTTTAGCTCCAACCATAACCGTGCCCACTTGACCATCTGATCATCGCCTTAAGAAGTCAAGTGTGTTAGATTGGTGACCGCTGATGTAGAGGATGTTTTGTAAATTTGCTAATATCCAAGTGTCCATTTCCCCTATGTATGAGGACTTTTGGAAGTGGAAGCTCGCAACTGTATAGGATTGTGAGCTCCACGAAGGCATGGTTTGTGAAGGTTGGGGTGGAAGAACTCGAGAGTCCTGCACAGAGCCCTGACCTCAACCCTACTGAACACCTTTTGGGATGAACTGGAACACCGAGTGCCTGACCTCACTAATGCTCTTGGAGCTGAATGAACACAAATCCCCACAGCCACGCTCCAAAATCTAGCGGAGGTTATTATAACAATCTAAATCTGGAGTGGGATTTCCAACAAGGACACATGGGTGTGATGGTCAGGCGTGCACAAGGTTTGGGCCATATAGTGTATCATGGGCTGAAGTAGACTTGTAGCATGGTTACTGGGTAAGAATTTCACAGTGCAGTGAATACAGAGATTTTCATTCTAGCCATGTAGAAAACAAAAAAGATAGCGGGCCACATTGTAAAACAGCGGTACAGTGGAAATGGGTATCTGTAGAGAATGTGCACATTCACACTCTTTTTTTTTTTGGGTGCTTTTTTTTTAATTTTTTTACTGTGAGTGAGTAAGACACAGAGCAGGAAACCGAGGACAATCCTGGCTTTCGCATAGACTCTTGCTTGTACAGACACACTCCCTGCCTACTCACTGTTGTCCATCATTGTATGTCATTTTATTTTGACACCTTTGCTTATCGACTGTATAAAATATACTGCATTGGAGTCGGCTAGGAGATGCCTCGTGCATGCTGGGTCATGCGGTGCGTGCCTTTCTCTTGTGATGTGAATGTCATTAGAGTGACGCTCCAAAAGAATTCTGGTGCGCAAAGAAAAGAAAAAAGGGAAAATCCAAAGGCCGACTACATTAAAAGGCATAAGTAGGATTTTAAGGTTGTTTATTAAGCATTTCTGTCCATTTGATCAAGCATGCCAGTAATGAATTTGTCTCCCTCCGCAGAGGGCTCAGTATGGAGCTCTATTCTTGCAATTGGACCTGTTCCCAGGGCTGTAAACTCATTTTGAGAAACAAAAGTCAATATGAAATTTCAACGGACTCTAGGAGGATTTTCTATCCATTAAGGGTTTAATGTGAACTTAATCTGTGCGTCGGAAAATACGAATAGAAGAACAAACAAATGATGAAATACGGCAAAGAACTATAATTGTCGTCGTTTGTGCCTATTTAAAATAAAAAAATAAACACAACGGCAGTTGATGGAAACATTTATCAGTCCAGACTCCTGTTTTCCCACTCACATCTTGTATATACTGATAAATACACCATATGGCCAAAAGTGTGTGGACACCTGACCAGTTCAGCCACAAGAGCATTCGTGAGTTCAGGGACTTCGTGTTGGAGGAGGCCTGGGGTGCAGTCAGCGTTCCAGTTCATCCCAAAGGTGTTTGGTGGGCTTGAGGTCAAGACTCCAACTCCAACTTTAGCAAACCGTGTCTTCATGGAGCTCGCTTTGCGCACACTTTTGGGGCATTGTCATGCTGGAACAGGTTTGGGCCTTTTAGTTCCGGTGAAGGGAAATACAGCACACACAAGACATTCTAGACAACTATGTCCTTCCAACTTCGTGGCAGCAGTTTGAGAAAGGAACACATATAAGAGCGGTGGTCAGGTGTCCACATACTTTTAAACCACTACACGAGGTCATGGCACGAGCAGATTAACGTTCAGTGACGCCAAAGACCTGCGACTAAACGTTTCCGGTAACTGTCGACCGGTCCTGCACACTCTGCTCATTCCAGAGCTGTGTGTAACTAAAATAAAGAACCAACTTTACTCAGGAGCACTCTTAGGACAGGATCTAACGGAATACCCTTTCTTTCTTGTGTGAATGCACCTGAGAAGGGTTTATGTGTGAATAATCACATCTGTCAGCCATAGCGAAGCGGTCCGGCCATGACTGCGTGCCTTTAGACACGGGTACAATAGCTATGACTGACGGAAGCCCTTTATACAATAATTACAATTGAATGCCATTAGCAGGTGCCAATTAGCCTTACTCAAAGCAAAGTCTAGGAGCTGCTCTAAAGTTATTAGCGCTGTTTTGTTGTTTTGGCGATATATTTATCTTTTCTTACCGTCTGCGGCTGTGCAGCGGGACGCCAGTTCCCACAGCACCAGCCCCACGGCGTACATGTCTATCCTGAGAAAGGCGTCTCGCTGGAAATTGATGGCCCCCTCCAGCACCTCGGGAGCCATGTAGCGCCTCGTACCCACCTACAACACATCACAAGGACATGCGGCTTGTACTGCTGGGCGTGCAGCTGCGGCTCCCTGCTTCAACTTTTCAGGTGATTATCAAATGTGAGCTGACTCGGGTGTTTCACAACAAAGGAATCACAAACTGCAAACACTCTGTCGTCTTAACTTATTAGACTTATAAACAATATTAATGAAAATATGCCACGATAAAAATACCTTCGCATACTTGTGGGAGTGTGGAGGGATTGGAACAGTGATTATTAAGTCAGCTTTCTGTTTTAGCTTTAGCAGTCGTTTTCCTATCAGATCATTTAGACGCAAACAGAATACGAGTTAATCAGTATGGCTTAAATTGGACAGGGATGGGGGTTTTTTTTTGGGTCTGAGCAGAGCTTAAGAGCGAGTGCGAGCCAAACAGCTGCATCTCCCTCTGCTATCGGTACTCACTTGTCCGTGTGTGTCCCCGGCAGATTTGCCGGCCTCGAACCTCAAGGCCAGGCCGAAATCAGCGATGCAGGCTGTCAGATTAGCCTTCAACAGCACGTTCTTACTCTTGATATCCCTACACACACACACACACACACACACACACACACACACACACACACACTCAGTGAGTGCAACTCTAAACTAATTCCTCCTAAATCAATAAATGCACCAACCAGAAAGGCTAATAGCACTAAATCAAGGTCACGGGACTCTTGTTTGATCTTAATTTAATCTTTGAACATTTCAGTGAATATTAATAGACTAGTCCGAATGACCTGGATATATCGGAAAACCTTCTTAAACAAACCCGAACGACAGACGAGCGCGAATAATGCAAAAAAAACCAAAACCAACATACAGGGTCAGGGAGGTGTCGTGAGGCGCTAACCTGTGAGCAACGGCTGGCTTGTGTCTGTCCCTGAGGCCAGGGACATCGGCATGGAGGTATGCTAGACCTCGCGCCATGGTCTGGGCGATGTGGCAAAGCTCGTTCCACGTCACCACGTTGGCCTTCAGATAGTCGGTCAGCGAACCCTGCAGAGACAAGAAGCTGCGAAGCTGCAAACGACTTCGTGTGGGATGCCTAACCAGTTCCAAACAACTCGGAGGAAATGTGTATTATTATTATTTTTTTTTAAAACAGGGAAGCATCCATTACAAACCATGCAGGAGTAGGAGGTAGCAGTTGCTTTGTAATGACTCACGCTGTAATTTAAAAACAGTAGGACGATAGATACAGATCATTCAGATTAAACTGCAGTGTTAACGGTGATACTCTCAGAGCTCCGAGAGCAGACTTTTTCTGAATATGGGAAATGGAGCCTTGCATGTTTTGTGTCGCAGTGACAAAACGCACTTGTTGAAATCTGATTTTTGTGCTTGTCCTGGACCCTTTTACGACACCGCCATAATGGAAAAGGACTTTTAAATATTAACCGCTTAATATTTAAGCAGGCACATGAGATGACTCTGCCTTGAGCCGGAGGTACAGATCCAGAAATGTTGGACGCCCAATACTGATTCAGGATCACAGTTAAGACTTAAGTCTCACTGACAATTTCAGAAACGCCTCTCACGGCTACGGACTAAGAATATACAAGGACATAAACACATACACACACACACACAGTTGCAATCAAAATGTATTCAACCCCCAGTGCAAATCAGGTTTATTGTCTAAATCTACAGACGTACAGCCGCTTGCGATGAACAAATCAAACAAAAGCGATGGAAAGAGTTCAACACAACGAGTGCTTCAAGTGGTTTCCCCAAATTCAACTGAAAATGCAACTCATAATGATTTCTCCAGTTTCAAAATGATTCAACCCCTTCATGGCAAGCATCTTTAGTACTTAGTAGAGCACTCTTTTACTGTTATGACCTGCTGCAAATGAGATGCGTAGCTTCTGGCAGCGTTCCTGAGGAATCTTAACCCGTTCCTCATGAGCGATGGCCTCCAGTTCAGTAATATTCTCAGGTTTGCGTGCTGCAACCGTCTTCTTCAGATCCCACCAGAGATTTTCGATGATCACAGTAGGTGACTGTGATGTCCCTGTAGAATCTTCCTTGAAGCATTCGTTGTATTGAACTATTTCCATCGCTTTTGTTTGATTTGATCACTGCAAACAGCTGAAAGTCTGTACATTTTGACAATAAACCTGATTTTCAATGGAGGTTGAATTAATTTTGATTGCAACTGTGTGTATCTATTTATGTCCTTATATATATGTATAAATATATATATATATATTTACACACACACTTTTTCAGTATGTGTTGCTGAGATATTCTCACTACAACCCATTTGCCATTATGTCAACCATCACTACTATTTCACCTACATTTCTAAATAGGATTCAAAATCTAACCAACATGCCGCAGGATATTGCCACGATAACAACATGATAGAGGAAGTGCTATTAACATCTTCATCACAAACGGACTTGTGTTCAACAGCAGAAGAGCACGTTGGGTACCACTCATGTCATTCAAGCACAGCCATCTGAGGTTACAGTGAGCACTAGCTCGTTAAACCTGGACGGTATATTGTAAAAAAAAACAAAAAAAAGTATTTTTTGAAAAAGACCTGTCCAGGATCAGTGATCCTGTGCCCACTGTAGCCTCAGACTCCTGTTCTTGGCTGACACGAGTGGTCTTCTGCGGTTGTAGCCCAACCACCTGAGAGTTCGACGGGTTGTGCGATCAGAGATACTTTTCTGCTCAGCACGGCTGCAAAAAATGGTTATTTGAGTTACCATACACCTTGAACCAGTCTGACCATTCTACTCTGACCTTTCTCATCAACAAGGCTTTTCCACCTACAGAACTGACCCTTACAGGATGTTTTTGGATTTTTATTGTGTAGAAACTTTTTGCTGTGTGTGAAAATCCCAGCAGTTCCTGAAATACTCACCAACACCAATCAGTTGATCAGTCACCGAGATCACAATAGCTCCCCCCCCCCCCTTTCCCATTCCGATGTTCGATGAGAACATTATCTGTACTGTACATAAATGGCTGATTTGATCATTGATAAATGAGCATGGGTTCCTATTAAAGTGGCTAGTGAGTGTCTATTTAATACTGATATATACGACAACTAAATGGACAATAGAAAGCTTGCTACAAGGTTGAACATTCCACAAAATCTACCTTTTCACCGAGTTATTAATTACCTTTTCGTGGTAAGCAGTAATGAGCCACAGCTCAGAGTCCAGATTGGCTCCTCTTTTCTCTGCGCCGATGAAGTGCAGGATGTTCTCGTGCCTCATGCCAGGAAGGTTGTAGATCTCATACTCATTTTGCCAAGACTGCTTATCCTGAGAAGAAAAATATAAGTGTGCTATGAAGTTAAGACACTAGATAAGAAGCTTTGGTTGTAGCGTGTAATTAGGTCCGGCGATTATGTTAAAGAAAGGACACGGAAATGATCCTATATCTAATTTTAAGTGAAGTCGGAAATGACAACTGATGTCTATGAAAAATGAATGAGTAATATAACCACCTATGCATTCAGTTCAGAGCTGGTTTTACAAAAGTGCTGATACTCCCTTGGTCAGCTAACTGCCTCTTGTGTAGGGAATAAGCTCGGTAGATTAGTTCAGCAGCTTTGACAGCTTTTCACATACCTGAATAGGGAAGATCTTGACAGCCACATAGTCGTTGAGCAGCTGAGCTTTCCACACACAGCCGAACCGACCGCGGGCTTTAATCTCCAGCAACTGCAGTGGCTTCTGGCCGAGGATGGGTGAAGGGGGCATGGGGCCAGGGTCCTGAAACACATGGACAAAATGGAAAGAAAAGGAATGAGCGTGCTCTTACGGACGCAATGGTACTGGCTGAATGATTGAGAGGCAGTTCGGTCAAGGACGGCACAGTGCTCATCATCAGCCACAAACTTCTTTCCCTTATTTTATACATTCCCATTCAAAACTCCCGGAACGGCAAGTCTTCTCGAACGGTGGATTGTGATACGTTCACTCCTATCCTGTGGAGGTTGTTGGCGATGTTGTTTTTCACAGCTCTCACAATGTTTCTGTCATCAGCTGTTGTTGTTTTCGTTGGCTGACCCATTCTGTGTCTTTTGCTCAGTACACCAGTGGTGTCTGTCTTTTTAAGGACATTCTAAATTCTATGCCCAATGTTTGTGCAATGCGCCTCTGATTGATTTCCCCTTTTTTCTCAGCTTCAAAATGGCTTGCTGTTCTCCCATAGACATCTCTCTGATCGTCATGTTGGCTTATCCATTTTAACAACAAATCCAGTCTCCACAGGTGAAACTGAAGCCTCAAACCCAGAGTAGATGTTCAGAGCTATATATTGTTTAAACAATCACTCGAAAAAGGGCACACCTGGGTAACAAATAACACCCGTCAGTCACGTTCCAATATTTTATTATTGCTCGCCTACAAAATGGGTGGTCTGATACAAAATGCTATGTGCTTGTTTAACACTACATATACATCTTGTTTAAATCTGCGTACATGTACCAGAAAATAAAAGCTGAAATATTCAACTTCTGATCTCAAACCCAAATGTCTGCAGTCTACAGCAAAAACAGAGGAATTGGCCTTGCCCTTCCAATCGATTCAGAGGGGACTGAACATGAATACATAAGTTCTCAACCTTGGGGTTGACATCGCATGTTGGGTGTGCACGCTGAGATGTGGATGGGGTTGCAGGAGGAGCCGTGTCCAACATCTGCTGTTTTATTCTTTTCTGTAAATACGCCTATAATTGGAAATTATTGGAAAATGTTCTGTCTCACGCCTTTCAAAAAAGCAAGCCATTGCTTGTACAGTCAATAATGGAGGTCTAAGCTGGTGAAGCATATATATACCAGCTGTAAATGGGATGCCTGGGAGCTGACCCGGTTTGAAAAGTTAACTGGGAGTGGTGGAGAGACTCGGATAGCGGACAATGGCGTATGAATCTAGCAATGGCATCATCTTAGACAGATGGTAGATGACCATTCATGTTGTTTGCACTTTTTATGCACCGCTGACCCATGTGTCCCATCTACATGTAAGACAGATATAACCGTGTACGTACACACTGTGAAACCTTTCATCAGTTAACCTCTGTCATCTGACAAACAATCGACTCTGCAAGTGTTTATCAAATAACCTAATCCCCACCTTTAAAATGTAGTCAGTGAGTGTTGGCTGGCTCGCACCCAGCTCCCCTTGTTGCAGTTTCAATTGTTTTAATGTTGCACTGAGCACAACACTTCCAGGGTAAAGGCAAAAGCAGTGATATTATTAAAAAAAAAAAAAAGGGTGTTTTTTTTTTTTTTGGTTCCTGTGCTGAAGCTGATACTTGACAAAAGTAGGGCAAATGTAGAGCAGCTAGGTAGGCATACTTGGCCTAAATTTCATCCAAAAATTGGATGTGGCACCCCTGAGTTGAGACTGAGATCCAAAGTATATGGATCTGGGTTGTGTACCAAGTTCTATTTGGTCCTCCAGGAATTTTCCACCAGAGAAAAAGGAGATGAAGTGACTGCAAGAGGGAACGAGACGGGCTGAAAGGGCAGAACATCCATCATGCGAGGGAGGAGGGGTAGCACAGGGAAAAAAAAAATAATCAGTCAGGCCAGAAAGGGAGAAAGGGAATATGTCTGAGATTGAGTTGCTTTAGCTGTTACCCAAAACGAGCCCTGAATGAGCTGACACAGAAACTAGAGTGTCGACATGAAGGATCAAGCTATGGTGGGAGAAACACAAAGAAAAACACACGCCCTAAGCCTCCACTACTTCCTGTCACAGCAGACACAATAGCCTGGGTTATGTTGACTTTTTGCAAATGTCACTCACGTTAAAGGCACAGGTTGGGGGGAAAAAAATGACAATGGCTCTTTATTGCACTGTTACAAAGCGTTGCTTTTACATGTGCTGTTCTTCTGTAATTTAAGAGATTGATCTTTCTCTTTGGACACCTAAGGTGGATATTGGTTGTTCACTTACAGGTTACGAGGGTCAAACGAACCTAGACTCGAGTAGAAAATGGCCAGGAGGGACTGACCTGCCTGTACCCATGTCTTTATTGTTAATGTCACATTTGCTTACCACATCCAAATGCATAATGTAATGTCCAAGTGGAACTTGGCCGGTCTCTTTCTCACGAGAGGTTGGGTCATGTTAGTCTAATATAAGGAGGACTCGTAGTCCAGACTAGCTTTCATTGGTTGGGGGAGGTAAAAAGTTGGGGGAGGGGTGTGTGTGTGTGTGTGTGTGTGTGTGTGTGTACAATTGCATTCATACGAATGCGAATGCTTCACGTGAAGACGTTTTATATTACAAAGTTTGCCGAACTCTGACCTGCGAATTTGTATTACGTGAAGACGTGTGACCGATAGAAGGTGACCTCTTCAGACCGATTATAGCGATTATTCTGCTTTATACAACGTAGCTTTAAAAGCATGTACGTAGAATCAACATCAAAAGAAAAGTGGCCTGGATTGTGGTGTCGCTGCATATCCGGTTGCCGCCCAAATTCGCAGCGGTCTCTGAAGAAATTAGCAATAATCTAATCTGAGACATTAAAAAATAAATAAATAAATAAATCTGCTTACTATTAGACTATTTAGACCGGATTAGTTTATCAGTTTGTAATCAATTTTTTACACAAAGATAAAACTCATCGCATCCGTAAAGCAATAAAATTACCACAGGAGGCCAGAGTTTCTAGTGGGTTGTGTTTTTTACAGACCCAGATGTTTGCGTCATATGGCCATATGACTCGCGTTTCATTCACAACATGGCGTCCTTATCAGTTTATTTTCTTTCTCCTCTTGAAAATGCTTTCCCAGGTAGCATGTGTAGTCAAGGTTTTACCTTCCCGACCAGGTATATTGTTGCGTGCCACTTCTAAAGCGTCCATTTTTCATGTCGCGATTCAGGAAGTGTTTAATATCTGGGGGAAGGGTCACTGATACTTGTGCTGCAAGACTAAATACGATGAGTAGCAGCTGACAAACATCTGCGTAGAAAATCCTGGACATGTGTATCCTGGTAGGACTAAAATGATCAGATGACCACCGAGGTGAAAAACAGTACGTAATTCGGCCTGTTATTGTCTCAAAAGAGGACGGAGGAAAACACAGACCAGGCCGATCTGGACAGAAATAAAAATCACCTGTAAAACAGGAAATTACCCCAGGTACCCCATGTAAATGTAATCCTGTCCAAAAAAGGGCTATAGATTACATGAAGCATCTGATAGACAAGTCCCTGTGAATGAGCTGTTATTACAGAATCAACTACAGAACATGCTCATCCTATTATGGTTTTGAATCATGCCTAATTTTCTTTAAGGTCTCATACAATAGATTTAAATGCATCCAAGATCAAAAAAACACTTCAATGTGCTCATCATTTAAACTGCAGCATTACGCAGTATCACAAACGACTCGTTCAATGATCCGTTCTAAAAGATTCGCTCTAAATTCAGAGAACATTCTCTGCTCTGATTGGTCAGACATCCCAGTCTGTTGTGATTGGTCTACCGCTGTCAGTGAGCACCCGATGAAGACCAGAGGCGAGGCTTTTTTTTTTTTTTCATAAACCTACGTAGGTGAGTACAGGAAGTAAAGTCTGGAATCACTAACGACTCGTTTCAGCTGTTCAGAATCGGTTCCTTCTTTCAGGAGTCAATAACTCCGTTTGTCGTGCGCTTTTGATTTTTGAAACGTTGCAGACGTTTTTACATTCACACACAGCTCTATAACACACTACATGAAAGGTCATATCTGAAAAACCATAATCGGTGCACTTTAATATAAACCTGATTTGTCTTGCAGTCAGCACTACTCTCAGAGCTCTTCTAATAGAAAATTCAACAACACCTTCTGTCCAATCGGATTTGAGAATTCAAAAGCGCTGCCATATAGTTCCTGTAGTATAGTAACAATATCAGTTTGGTTTGAAAGGCATTTTCACGGTTGTAGGGGTTTCCTTAAAAAGAGTTCTCTTTAGCACAAATGTGGAAGTTTTTAATGAATGCCTTTCTGTATTACAAAGAACTGGAAGCATCTGTTAAAACTGCGAAGATGTTGGCACAAAACACCAAAACACTGTTTGAATTAGGTCTGAATATTAAGCGCAAGTCAAATCGCCAAATATATTTCCAACTTTCATCCTTGTATGCTTGTTCTTTGCATGCTTGGAGGCGTGCATACAAAAGCAAGGCATCGCTGGGTTACATGCACCTTAATTGATCGTCTGCGAGAATCCAACGAAATACAAGGGGTTTTCTACTGATCCGTGCATTGGGTGAAAACAAACAAAAACCCAAAGGAATCTCAGTGCGCTAAAGCGTAACAGACTCTTAAGTGTGCAGGGATCAACTCAAAAACAAAATCAGGTTTTACACCTTATTCTGGAATGTGACTCAAAAAAAGAGGGAAATAAATAAATAAAAAAAAAAAACAACCAAAAAAAGAAATTAATTCACAAGTGGTGATGTTCAAAATAAAATGGTAGGAAAGTAAGCAGGAACCAAGACACGCTCTTCAGAAAGATGAGTAAATTAGACTTATCTTACCTCTATCATGATATGAAAGGCGTGCTAGTCGAGGGAGAGGAAGGAAGCAGAAAGGAAGGTGTTAGTTTGTGAGTGAGTGTGAGATGGAGACAGATGGGATGGAGAGAATCTGGGTCAAATGTAAATCCAACTCGGCCTGTTTAACTGCGCTGTCAGCTGGTCAGAGTTAAACACTGTTTCAGGTGAACGTGGGGGATACGATGAGTCTCCGACTCAGTCATACTACAGCAGAGGTCAGTACGAGGGCCTGTTTCGTTTCGTTTCGTAATAAAGCAGCCTTTATTTTGTCACGTATACATTACAGTACAGTAAAAAATAATTTGCATATACCAGCTTGTTAGGGAGTTGGGGTCAGAGCACAGGGTCAGCCATGATACAACACGCATACACACACATATATATATATATATATATATATATATATATATATACATATCAGTCACATGGAAAAAGTAAGTACACCCCTACATTTATCACACCTTCATATCCATAAAATTAAAAATCAGGTGTACAAGATCGGGTGCCAGTGATGACAAGCTGCTTAGGGAGTGCAGGTGGAACCTGTCTAATTTATACCCCTCTCATATCTATTGTCTGGTGTTCCCCCTTTGTTATTGAGGTGTGTGCTGGCATAATGCCAAGATCTAAAGAGTTCTGTAAGGTCTTCAGAAAAAAGGTTTTGGATGCCTAGGAGTCTGGAAAGGGATTGAACACATCATTCCACTGTAAGGAAAATAGTCTCCAAATGGAGCAGATTTCAAATGACTGCAAATTTGTCGAGGACTGGCTGTCCCAGCTAATTCAGCCCAAGAGCAGACCGTCTGATGCAAAAAGAAATCTCAAAGAACCCCAAAATTCAATCAGAGGATCTGCAAGTAAGTCTTGAAGCTGTTGGTGTCAGAGTGCATGCTTCTACAATCAGAAAGTGATTGTACAAATTTGATCTGCATGGGAGGCGTGCCAGGAAAAAACCTTTGCAAGACTACAGTTTGCCAACGAGCGTATAGGCACAGATCGGGCCTTTTGGAATAATGTGCTCTGGACAGATGAATCAAAGATAGAGTTGTTTGGCCACAGTAACAGCAGACATGTTTGGTGCAGACCAAAGACACCTTTTCAGGAGAAGCACCTCATACCAACTGTGAAGCACGGTGGTGGAAAAGTTATGGTTTGGGGTTGCTTCACTGCCTCAGGGATGGACAGCTTTCATTCATTGATTCAACTATGAATTCCGCATCATATCAAACAGTGCTTCAAGATCATGTGAAGCCGTCTGTCCAAAAGTTGAACTGAAAGTGGACATTTCAACAGGATAATGATCCATCTTAATCACATGAGCATATTCACCAAGGAATGGCTTTAAAAGAAGAAATGGAGGGTTATGGTTATGGCCTAGGCAAAAAGGGAATTTGAAACAGGCAGTACACGCAGGAAAGCCGTCAAACATCCTGCAACTGAAACAATATTGCATGGAAGAGTGGTAAAGATTATATATATATATATATATATATATATATATATATATATATATATATATATATATATATATATATATATATATATATATATATAAATGTTGAGATAGTCTTTAAGAATGCCTTGACAAAATAAGAACGTACTGAAATCATTCTCATAGCTGGATCGGGAAGCTGTCGCACGATTGCGATGGATTTTAACGAGAAACATGGCGAGCTCATCACACTGCTGCCAAACTTAATAACAAATTCAAAAAGACTAGAAGTGCTGTGGACCGACGGAGAAGTGGACATCCACAAACATCCACTGACAAAGGTACAACTGATACGGTGCTGGTGTACATAGTCCCTTACATATGGAGACTTTTGGGGGCACCCTTTATTTGAAATAACCCTTACTTTCCCTGTTTTCTCTCTCTCTCTCTCTCTCTCTCTCTCACACACACACACACACACACACACACACACAAACACAGACTTGTGTGAAAATATAACAATAATACTATCACACTAACTCGAGCCTGGCAGAGACTGTAAAAAGACGTAATGGCAGAATATCAATGAACTCGAGTGGAATACATTATTTATGTACAATATATCCTGAGTGTTATAGTATGTCCCTAAATCGTTCAGGAGCCCAAATGGCTTCAGACGTAATATCCGTCATATCTAGGTCATATCTATAAAATTCAATTTGTGATGAATGACTAAGGGGTGCTCTATTTTTTTGGACTCCAGAGAAATAAAAACCGGACACAAGGCGGTTCGTAAGTAAGTAAAAAAGGACTAAAATAGACATTGGTATTCTGAGTCTACTCAATAAGAAGATATCGGTACATCCTGGACATAAATAAACAAACCACCAATTTCACAAAGGGCAGGTAGATACTGGTTTTCACCGTTTTTTTTTTTCCCCTTCTTTTCCATCAAATATGACAACAGTGGATCGGCTTGAGCCTGGCAATAGAGGATGACGAGCTTCGAAAGGTTTCCTTGTTTGTAGGCATGAAAAAATGATAAGTTTGGGAATGAAAAGGAAAGAGTGGTGAAGATGGTGGAAAAAAACTGTAGGAATGTGAGGAATTGATGTTAGCCATACAGACTTCATATAAGTCAATACTGAACTATTTCACAATATCTGTTGTTACCCAGATGAGGATGGGTTCCCTTCTGAGTCTGGTTCCTCTCAAGGTTTCTTAAAATTGAATTGAATGTTAGCCACAGATGTTAGCGCTCCTCTCAGGTAATGATGCTCTTTAGCGTACAGGATGCATTTAAAAAAAAAGACTAGATCAGAGCGCAGAGGTGTCGAATAAGCAACTGCTGTCACTCTTAATTAAGAGCGAAGGAATGAGTGAGACAAAGAGTGTGAAAGGCTTAACGAGAGAGAAACTGGGAGTATGAAATCTGGTAATTAAAACAAAAAATGACGCACTTACTCTAATTGAGTCATACCGCAAATGTATTATCAGTATCTTCCGTATTTCATTGGAAAGTTGAAAGAAATTTCTCGATACATTATAGACTGTTTCTGAGCCCATGGAAAGCATGGTTTGGTTACAAACAGGAAATATATACATGTGTCTCTAGCTTCTTTGCTTGAAATGGAATGAACTAGGCAGAGGAACATCAGAGTAGGAATTTAAAGTAACTTGGTTTAAAGAATTTTCATCAAGAAAGACTGCATAACAGCTCAAGGATCAATAAAAATGGCCACTCTTGTTTGTCAGAAATTTTAAAACAATTAGCTCCATTCACTGATAAACCTGTAAACCAGTTAAAGCATGAACCACACCCCCAACCTTTCCTCTATTTACATCCATGTCCCTTTACATCCATGTTCCTTTACAACCTTCACTCTATTTACATCCATGTTCCTTTAAAACCTATTCTCTATTTACATCCATGTTCCTTTACAACCTTCACTCTATTTACATCCATGTTCCTTTACAACCTTCACTCTATTTACATCCATGTTCCTTTACAACCTTCACTCTATTTACATCCATGTTCCTTTAAAACCTTCACTCTATTTACATCCATGTTCCTTTAAAACCTTCACTCTATTTACATCCATGTTCCTTTACAACCTTCACTCTATTTACATCCATGTTCCTTTACAACCTTCTCTCTATTTACATCCATGTTCCTTTACAACCTTCACTCTATTTACATCCATGTTCCTTTACAACCTTCTCTCTATTTACATCCATGTTCCTTTACAACCTTCACTCTATTTACATCCATGTTCCTTTACAACCTTCTCTCTATTTACATCCATGTTCCTTTACAACCTTCACTCTATTTACATCCATGTTCCTTTAAAACCTTCTCTCTATTTACATCCATGTTCCTTTACAACCTTCACTCTATTTACATCCATGTTCCTTTACAACCTTCACTCTATTTACATCCATGTTCCTTTACAACCTTCTCTCTATTTACATCCATGTTCCTTTACAACCTTCACTCTATTTACATCCATGTTCCTTTACAACCTTCTCTCTATTTACATCCATGTTCCTTTACAACCTTCACTCTATTTACATCCATGTTCCTTTACAACCTTCACTCTATTTACATCCATGTTCCTTTACAACCTTCACTCTATTTACATCCATGTTCCTTTACAACCTTCACTCTATTTACATCCATGTTCCTTTTGGTATGTGGAATGCTGGACATCCTGATAAAGGACGAAATGCTTATCTTTGGCTAGCCAAAAGAGGTTCTGGAAAGGAGACGCGGGCTACAACACACAGCAGATAACAAACCAGTGACTTGAGGTATGCTGATATAGTGTGCTTGGAGCTGACTAACAAACTCTATCTACTATTTTAATGGTGAATTTTGACATATGAATTAATCTTGAGGCTAAATGAACGTTCACGCTAGGCTCACTGCGATAGTCGGAGTCCCCCGGTGTTACACGGGCCGCACACCGATTACATCACTTCCCCACCACGGCACTGCCCCCCAATGTCGCTTTGCTCTTTTATAGTAATAAAAATCATTTACTTCAGTCACAGAACGGACGCTACAATTAAAAACCGAACACGTCTGCTCAATTCAGCATGAGTCGCAGCACGCATCAGCAGGAGTCAGGTTTCATTTAGCACTGGACAAGAGTGAGGCGAGCTGACTGACAAGACAACGGCGGAAGATTTGGTTTAATGTAAGCGAGTTTGTCATTGTACTGCTATTTTCTTGTTGCTGCTTTGTCGTCCAAACCCTTCCCCCTACCACTACTGATTTTATCGCTGCAAGTCGCTGTACTGTGATATCGCCAGTAGGTGTTTCTACTGCTGGTTGCCATAGTAACATTTATCGATGGGCGGCGAATCTTTTGACAACTAAAGTTTTCTTGCAGCTAAAATGAAACATTCTAAAGGGAGAGCGTTTGTATATAAAATGCACCCGGGTACAGTATACATATATCCTTAAACGGAAGGTGGAGGAGCACAAGGTCTCTAACATCCACCAGCTCCGTGATGTCATCATGGAGGAGTGGAAGAGGACTCCAGGGGCAACCTGTGAAGCTCTGGTGAACTCCATGATCAAGAGGGTTAAGGCAGTGCTGGAAAATAATGGTGTCCACACAAAATATTGATTCTTTGGGCCCAATTTGGACATTTTCACTTAGGGGTGTACTCACTTTTGTTGCCAGCGGTTTAGACATTAATGTCTGTGTGTTGAGTTATTTTGAGGGGACAGCAAATTGACACTGTTACACAAGCTGTACACTCACTACTTTACATTGTAGCAAAGTGTAGTTTCTTCAGTGTTGTATATATGTATATATATATATGCAGTGCGTGCTCTTTGCTGTTGCAGCTGTCTATCTGCGGTGAAAACGCAGACCTGGCGCCGGACTGTATGGGTCCACGAAACAATTCTGAGATAGATTAGTTTCGTACAGAACACAAATGCAGCCTGCTGAGGAACAGGAGTGAAACATTTTGATACTCTGCACAACAGCAACGGTAAAAGTTCAGATCCAAGGCGAGGCAGGTTTAAAAATGAAGGCGAAAGAGCCCTTTTGGGATGCCCCGCGAGGAAAGACATCGAGACGGATCTTTTGAGACGCGGCCAGACGGGAAGAGAAGAAGAGAGGTGTCTTCGGAAAGCTTTGAAAACGCGAGTGAACGGAAGCTCTCGGACCTGACCTACTTATTGGACAGTGAGTGTTTCTGTTCATAGATATCATAGATATCGGTAGAGCCAGAGAATGCTCCTGTCACAAGTCCTGTCAGTGCTCTGGAAAATGAGATCTGGCTCCTGTTTGCAAGCAATAACACAAATCCTCTCACACCTTCTGCGACTTGCTTGAAGCTATATTGAAATGTTTGAAGTGTTCCAGCTTCTCAAAAAAAAAAAAAAAAAAAAAAAAAAAAAAAAAAAAAAGACGGTGATATCCCAGCACTCGGAGAACAAGTTCAGACTCATAACAACTGACCGCAAAGAAAACACATATTGGAACTTTTTTGAAACCAAAAGATTATTTTTTTAACAAAAAAATTATTATATATATATAAAAAAAAAATATTATTAATACTGAAAGGGGAAATTCCACTGAAAAGCGATGGCTGGTTGCCAGAAGTTCTTATCAGCGTCTTCTTGGTACCAGGACCGTTAACTGAACGGAAAGGAAATGTGCTCAGCTCTGAGTAGCAAAAACAAAATGGAGTAACTAGTATAGCACTTAAAAGGTTTCCAAGGTAAAAAATAATGTTCTTAGGAATCATTTCTTGTTCTTGCTGATCTAAGGGGGGGGGCACAGACTTTTGTGTCCTTCCTTTCTCAGGCCTGCATGACGAGTCGCATTTTTTAGTGTTGTTTCAAGAAGCTGCAATAACGAGATGGTGTCTGAACGAACGGACAAATGACAGCGCAGGGTGTTTCGGGGACACTGTTGAAACGCTGATTTTTGTTTGTTTCTTGTAATGAACAAGATGAGCATCAGACAAAAAAGAAGAAGAAGAACAACAACAACAACACGGAGCCAAAATGTGCACGAGGAGGGATCTTTTAATAAATAGTAGAAGTTTTGATTTGGTGGAGATTACTTTTAATCTTAAAATTAAAGGGACATAAGCAAAGACAGAGGTGTACTTTTACTGTGTACTGTAGTATGTAGAATGCATAAGGCAAATCACTTCTTATACCCTAGCTAGAGTGCAGAAGTACTACGGATGGGTATCATTAAGGTTTTAACGGTATTACTACTCTTACCAATACTGCTTATCGATCCGGTACTTTAACGGTATTCTTATCGGTACTTTGGGTGCTATTGAGAACAGAATTAACATTGCTTTATTCATTTATATCCATCCATCTTCTACCTCTTATTCCTTTTCAGGGTCGCGGGGAACCTGGAGTCTATCCCAGGGAGCATCGGGCACAAGGCGGGGTACACCCTGGACAGGGTGCCAGTCCATCGCAGGGCACAATCACATACACACTCACACACCCATTCATACACTACGGACACTTTAGACACGCCCATCAGCCTACCATGCATGTCTTTGGACTGGGGGAGGAAACCGGAGGAAATTCTCTCCACGGGGAGAACATGCAAACTCCGCACACACATGGCCCCGGCGGGACTCAAACCCCGGACCCTGGAGGCGTGAGGCGAACGTGCTAACCACTAAGCCACTGTGCGCTCTATTTATTTATATTTTTTTTATAAAATACGTTTATCTTTTTGATTTATTTAGCCGACTGTACTAGAGTGCTAAAAAAATTCTCAAAAAATGTAGATTTAGGCCAATTTGTAAAGTAACTGAAAGTGACAACAACGGTGACCAACGGCGATCCGACATGACTGCGATGAGCGAAACGATGTTGGGTCGATGTCTGACACGAACGTTGTTCCGATGCCGCGAGAGACCTTGATTACATATGTCATTGTCGTTTGGGAAGGCTCCTAGCATACATATCTGACATAGATGGGGCGAGTCGAAAGATGCTTTGACAGACTGCTTGTGTTTCCGCCCTTACAAGCAAAAATCTTGTTGCGCTTGGGGCGTCGAGCGTTGTCTGCAGCCACTCTAGTGAAGGGTAAGCACACTTCTGAACGTATGGTTCTCTCCACCGTCGTCACCCTGTGTGTCAAGCGGGAGCTTTCGTGCTGCGTGCGCGTGCTCGCCGTTGCGTCTGATAGACAGCCTCCGCGCACGAGAGATCTCACTTCTGGATTGCGAATAACGAAAATGCAGACGGATGTCTTCATATTATCGCAAATTATAAACAGTTGGTCAGACCAAATGTGCGAGATGAAGTTTATTTTGCAGTAATAAAGAAGAAATCTATCTTTTTCCTTTCTCCGAAGAGAACAGAAGGTCGTTTGAGACTCGATTGGGTAACAATAATAAATAAATTGTATACAAATTTATTGTATATAAATTTAGGTGTAATATTTATCGGACGTCCAGGTCCAGTCTGCTACTCTGATTGGACGAGCGGCGTCCCAGGTGCGCTGATATTTATGATAACAGCGCTGGGACGTTTGACGGTGTGGATCACAGCTCGTCCGTGTCCCACGTCCTAGTTCGACACGGATACTACAGCGGAGTCGGTGACATCATCAGCGGGCATGGCAAACGATACACTTCTGACGATGAAGAAGGGAAGGGAAGAAGGGAAGCCGATTTCGCAAGGAAGCACGTTTTAAGGCGATGGACATATCGACGCGAGCGAGCGAGCTAGCTTGTCGACATGTTGTAAAGGTCAGTGTGGCTTCTTCGGGATCTGTTTCCATTGGTGGAGCAAAAAGAAAGAAAACGTTTCGCCGTACTGTGTCCGAAATGTTGATCTACTGTATGTTCGTTTCTTGTTGATAGAAAGAACTGTTGTATAAGAGCTACAATCACACCTGCAGTCCTGAAGGTTTGTCGTACTGAACATCGGCACGGCCGTCCGTTACGAGAAGAACACCTTTTGTGTATTCAATAAACATCAAATATTCCACGTTTCTCTTGTGATCGATGATATGACGGTCAGCTGCATTGAAAGGGGGAGGGGGTAATTCTCCCAAACCCACTCTCTCTTTGCCACTAGGCGAGATGAGATGCGAGTGGACACGTGCGTTCGCGCTTTTTGATCTCGAACCTGCGAAATGTTCTGCGGAAACGTTCGGGCCTACCTGCGTGGGCACCAGGACGGGCGGATACGCCAGCTTGTGATGCCGATACATCCAAAAGCTGAGGAGGGCGATGGCGGTGATGCCCATGATCGGCACCAGCGAGTACAGGAGGGTGCTGAACAGCGGTGGCTTCTGGGTAAACGGGTTAGACGTAGCTGGAGAAGAGAGAGAGAGAGAGAGAGAGAGACAAATGAGAGAAAATGTCAAAAACCCATGTTTGTAACTTTTAGGTACAAATGTACATGCCAGGTTACATCGTGGAGCGAATTCTCTGGAAGCATAAACAGACACTGCATAAATGTGGAATAATGAAGCAGACAGGAAGCACTGGTAGTTGAGCGTCACACTGATTTCTCTCTCTCTCTCTCTCTCTCTCTCACGCACACAGAGGGGAGCGGGCGCACGAGCTGCTAACTCGCTAATTAGTACAATAGCGAAAGCAGTTCTACCCCCACTGTGCTCAAGTGTTTGAAACAAAATCAAACGAAACTTGTTAAAGAGAAATATCTGCGCGCCTGGGCGTCTTCTTGCTCGTGGAGTTTGATTTCTGCAGGTTTGTCGCCGGCTCGAGCGGCCTCTGTGATTACAGGAACGCCGTCGAGATCCATGCCAATCACGTGCTTGTACACGCATTTCTATAGAAACTTCGTGTACATAAAAGTGCTTTTCATCTTAAGCGGAGAAACCATGAAAGCTTCCTCTCTGTCTGTCTCTGTGTGTGTGTGTGTGTGTGTGTGTGTGTGTGTGTGTGTGTATGAGAAACCAGGCAGTCTGTTTAATAAAAGCAGGGTGCTTTTGCCACATGCTACACTTCAGCTTGCCATGTCGGAGATGAGTTCGAGCCAGGGTAATCGCCATACAGTTTCCCTCCTGCTGCTTCGCTGCTACAGCTGACTGTAAAACACGTCTTATACAGGTGTTTTAAGCACATCCTACTTAAATAAATGAATGCCCCTGCATTAAAAAAAATAAGGCAATAAAATACATTTTTTAAAAATAACCCGGTTTCTCAATCTTGTGAGAGCATTGGGATCGCCTCGTTCTGACCGTAGGCACGTTAAACACGTTCCTCTTGTCCTAAAGGTGAAGTGTGCTTAATGGAATTCGCCGCATCCCAGCGAGCTGCTGCTTTTTAATATCTGGGGCATTCTGTATCGAGTGAGCTGATGCTGAAAATAGGCCTGTGGTTGCGTAAGCTAGCGCTGCTGCTGCTGCTGCTGCTGCGAGAAGATACCAAAAGCCAGCCAGCATCGGAACGTAAATAACCGCATGTCAAATAATACGTGAAATGTGTGCTGTTTTGTAAGACAGAGAGGAGAAGAAAATGTTCCCGTCGCCACCACGCTTGGACAGAGGAAACGTTTCTCAATCTCAATGCTCACCATTTCCTGTACTTAGAAAAGATAGATCATTTCCAGAAGGCCAGAAAATTCTCTCTCTCTCTCTCTCTCGCTCCTTATCTTTTAAATCACAAAGTGTTTAACCTCCACATTCTTCTACTCACAAAGGTAGACTGAATAAAATGTTGAATCCCAGCTATGTTAGGAACGACTAGCGATTTGCTAGACGCCTGGAGATTTTTCACGTACTGTACACGGCGAAGGATTTTAATCAAATTAAAATTATTTAATTTTAATTTTAAAATTAATAATTAATTATTTATCCTTTGGGTGCAAAAATTCATAGAAAATTGATGACTTATTTCGAATAAACGCTTTTCTCTTCATATACAGTACATGACGATGGTCAAGACGATGGTTTTCATGTTGTCGAGCGCAGTGGTTCTCAACCTTTTGTGAGCTCTGGACCCCCATAGCATATTTCGAACAATCCACCAGGACCCTGCTCACTCCACAATAACAGTCATTTCTATATACAGTATGGTACTTTAATATTTCACCTAAATAATATCAACATTGGACATTTCAAATTGAATCAAAACATTTCAAGATGACATTTTTTAGTTAGTTACAGTTACATTTATATAGGGCTTTTCTAGACACTCAAAGCACTTTATACAGTATTGGGGGGGTCTCCTCAAACACCACTAGTGTGTAGTATCCATGTGGGTGATGTGAAGGCAGCCATATTGTGCCACATACCAGATATTAGTGCAGAGGAGAGTGATGTAGCCAATTCAGAGATGGGAATTATTGGTGGGCCATGATAGAGAAGGGTCAATGGGGGAATTTCGCCAGGACACCAGGATTATACCCCTACTCTTTTACGATAAGTGTCCTGGGATTATTAATGACCACAGAGAGTCAGGACCTCGGTTTATTTGTAAATAAATTTTAAATAAAGCCATCGAGGAACAATCGTCAGCTCAGCTAACTTGACATTTGAGAATGCACTTGAATAACCAAATTGGTTAATTTTAAAACATCTCATTTGAATATGCTTTTATATATATATATATATATATATATATATATATATATATATATATATATAGTGGTGTGAAAAAGTGTTTGCCCCCTTCCTCAATTCCTGTTCCTTTGCATGTTTGTCACACTTAAGTGTTTCGGAACATCAAATCAATTTAAACAATAGTCAAGGACAACACAAGTAAACACAAAATTCAATTTGTAAATGAAGGTGTTTATTATTAAAGGTGAAAAAAATCCAAACCATCATGGCCCTGTGTGAAAAAGTGATTGCCCCCTAAACCTAATAACTGGTTGGGCCACCCTTAGCAGCAACAACTGCAACCAAGCGTTTGCGATAACGTGCAATGAGGCTTTTACAGCGTCCTGGAGGAATTTTGGCCCACTCATCTTTGCAGAATTGTCCTAATTCAGTTACATTAGAGGGTTTTCGAGCATGAACGGCCTTTTTAAGGTCATACCACAACATCTCAATAGGATTCAGGTCAGGACTTTGGCTAGGCCACTCCAAAGTCTTCATTTTGTTTTTCTTCAGCCATTCGGTGGTGGACTTGCTGGTGTGTTTAGGATCATTGTCCTGCTGCAGAACCCAAGTTCGTTTCAGCTTGAGTACACGAACAGATGGTCGGACATTCTCCTTCAGGATCTCTTGGTAGACAGCAGGTCTTCTGCAAGTCTTCCAGGTCCTGAAGCAGCAAAACAGCCCCAGACCATCACACTACCACCACCATATTTTACTGTTGGTATAATGTTCTTTTTATGAAATGCAGTGTTCCTTCTACGCCAGATATACTTGGACACACACCTTCCAAAGAGTTCCACTTTTGTCTCATCGGTCCACAGAATGTTGTCCCAAAAGTCTTGGGGATCATCAAGATGTGTTGTGGAGAAATTGAGACGAGCTTTGATGTTCTTTTTGCTCAGCAGTGGTTTTCTCCTTGGAACTCTGCCATGCAGGCCATTTTTGCCCAGTCTTTTCCTGATGGTGGAGGCATGAACGCTGACCTTAACTGAGGCAAGTGAAGCCTGCAGTTCTTTGGACGTTGTTGTGGGGTCTTTTGTGACCTCTTGGATGAGTCGTCGCTGCGCTCTTGGGGTAATTTTGGGCAGCCGGCCACTCCTGGGAAGGTTCACCACTGTTCCATGTCTTCGCCATTTGTGGATAATGGCTCTCACTGTGGTTCGCTGGATTCCCAAAGCTTTGGAAATGGCTTTATAATCCTTTCCAGACTGATAGATCTCAATTACTTTCTTTCTCAATTGTTCCTGAATTTCTTTGGGTCTCGGCATGATGTGTAGCTTTTAAGGATCTTCTGGTGGACCTTACTGTGTCAAGCAGCTCCTATTTAAGTGATGCCTTGATTGTGAACAGGTGTGGCAATAATCAGGCCTGGGTGTGGCTAGAGAAATTGAACTCAGGTGTGGACAACCACAGTTATAGTATGTTTTAACAAGGGGGGCAATCACTTTTTCACACAGGGCCATGATGGTTTGGATTTTTTTTCACCTTTAATAATAAACACCTTCATTTACAAATTGCATTTTGTGTTTACTTGTGTTGTCCTTGACTATTGTTTAAATTGGTTTGATGTTCCGAAACACTTAAGTGTGACAAACATGCAAAGGAACAGGAAACGAGGAAGGGGGCAAACACTTTTTCACACCACTGTATATATATATGTGTGTGTGTGTATATATATATATATATAGAGCAATTATACCACGGACCACTAGGGGTCCCCCGGTTGTGAAACGCTGCAGTACATGATGATGGTGTTGTTTTGACGTATTCTAGTGCATAACAAACTGCCGTGTGAGATTTAACATAACGGAAACTTTAGTAATATTAAAATACACACCCCCATCCGTTATTAACTAGGAAACCCTGTACGCCCGCTTATTCATCAAATCAGCCGATCGTGCGGCAGCCGCGTGATGCGTAAAATTGTGCAGATACGGGTCAAGAGCTTCGGTTAACGTTTCCGTGAAACGCCAGAACGAGGGGAAACACAGGGTTTTCGGTGACTTGTCATAAATGACCGCCGACAGTCCCATTTCAACAGCGTTACAGATTAACGTATTCACTTCTTGTTGATTTTCATGCATGGCTGACGTGAAACGAAGAGGTCCTCTCTACACCGATCCATTATGAGCTCATACTGATGCAGGCGGAGAATGACACGGCCCGTCGTATCAGTTTACACAAGAAGCAATGTGTGACCCTTTCCTGTTTTGTTTTGCTGTGTGTGTTTTTTTTTTTAAAACAAAATGAAAGCACAGCTGATAAAATCTAGAAATGAAGATGAAATCTGAAACCCAACTGACGGAGGATGTGCCATACTGGTAGGACTAGTTTCTGCCCGAAATTTGCATGAGTAAAGAAAAGCGTGGGCACAATGGTGACTGTGGGGTAACAAAAGAGCTGCAGCGCTCAGTACATGGAAACCTTTCTAAAACATAACTCTCGAAGTGTGAGCCAAAAAATATCAACAAAGTCGGTCCCCTTATAACCTTTCTACAGGATTGGAAATGGTATCTGGAGGGGATCGTATTCCCCGCTGACGCTTGGAATAACACGTTTCGCACGTCTCGTCTGAGATTTACATGGGACACGACGGTTTCTCCTATGAACCCGGATGTTTGCCTCACACATGGTCATACAGTATGGTTTGAATATAGCAGACGTTATTGGCTTGTTTACACTTATATCTAATGTTAGGTGATTAAAGACCTGACAGCAGCGCAGCTCTTTTCATTCATTTCATGTCTAAACACCACGATGTTGATTTCCTGATTCAGGAAGTGTTTAACATAGTTACAGGATATGTGCTAGGCACCTAAATACAGCATGGAGCAGCAGTGGTCAGATAACCTTCCCCGGTATCACAGAGGTTTCCAGAGTAATTTGGTCTGTAAAACACTGACACGGCCGATTCGGGTAGGAAATAATGGAGCTACTCCAGGTTCACGTCAACATCTAATTCCATTTGAATTTTTAAAGCGCACTTATTATGGTTTAGAAACGTGCCTAATTTCGTTTTAAAGGTCTCATACGATAGATTTACATGCATCCGAGATCAAAAAACACTTTAACGTGATCATAATTTAAACTGCAGCATTACCTTTTCCCCCCGCAGTGTCACAAACGACTCGTCCTAAAGGATTCACTCTAAACTCCTCCTTTCAAGGAGCATACTCTGCTCTGATTGGTCAGACACTCCAGTCTGTTGTGATTGGTCTACCGCTGTCAGCGAGCAGCCGATGAAGACCAAAGACAGGGTTTTTATTACAAACCTACGTAGTTAGTACAGGAAGTAAAGTCTGGAATCACTAACGACTCGTTTCAGCCGTTCAGAATCGCTTCCTTCTTTTCCGTTTGTCGTGCGCTTTTGATTTTTGAAACTTCGCAGACGTTTTTACATTCACACACAGCTCTATAACCCACTACATGAAAGGTCATATCTCGAAACGAATAATAGGTGCACTTTAATATATTGAAATTCTTTTGTCAAACACTATCATTAATTCTTTAACGGGGGAAAAAATAATAACATGCTGTAGCGTGCGAGCTGCTAACTCTCACAACAACCCTTTTGTTTTCTTCATGGCTCTTTAGTGCCATGACTCACCATTAAGGTTGACTGATTTGACATTTCTGGAACACTGAGGTAAAAATAAATAAATAATTAAAATACAAAAAGTAGCGGTTTGAGAAATGCTGTCACAGGTGAAAGGTTTGCTAAATGATTCAAAGCAGAGCAAAAAGACAACCATTTATTATCTGATGCCATTTTAGCTACTGATATCCCTCATTTACTGCTGGAGCTCTGAAGTTCTGATAAATAATAAAACACATCCGTAGCTTATTATATATATTTTCAAACTTTCAGTCTAATGACGTGATTTGGAAAAAAAAACAACAACCCCGGTATGAGTCGATCATGAGAACACGCCACATGGAAGCAGGATTATTTTCATCGAGTCCACGTTCCATTAATTAAAGCTGAACTACAAAATGTCATTTTTTTCAGAACAGGAGTCACGACTTAGTCGTTTAAAACTTGTGATTAGTGACAGGAAATGTGGAGCGGTTGGTTAAGGGGGTAATAATGATCTGAACACCTGACCATCACACTCGTATGTGGTTCTTCCTCAGAAGTATGTGAACACCTGACCATCACACTCGTATGTGGTTCTTCCTCAGAAGTATGTGAACACCTGACCATCACACTCGTATGTGGTTCTTCCTCAAAAGTATGTGAACACCTGACCATCACACTCGTATGTGGTTCTTCCTCAAAAGTATGTGAACACCTGACCATCACACTCGTATGTGGTTCTTCCTCAAAAGTATGTGAACACCTGACCATCACACTCGTATGTGGTTCTTCCTCAAAAGTATGTGAACACCTGACCATCACTCGTATGTGGTTCTTCCTCAGAAGTATGTGAACACCTGACCATCATACTCGTATGTGGTTCTTCCTCAAAAGTATGTGAACACCTGACCATCACACTCGCATGTGGTTCTTCCTCAAAAGTATGTGAACACCTGACCATCACACTCGTATGTGGTTCTTCCTCAGAAGTATTCCTCACAATTGTATTCGCTGTCCTAGTATGCTGTATTATGTCCCTTCACTGGAGCTAAAAGGCCCAAACCTGTCCCAGCATGATAATACCCCTGTGCACAAAGCGAGCACCATGAAGACATGGTTTACCAAAGTTGGAGTGAAATAAACTCCTGCATGGAGCCCTGACCTCAACCCCACTGAACACAATCGGGATGAACTGGAATGCCGACTGGACTGCACCCCGACGTCGGTGCCTGACCTCACTAACGCTCTTGTAGCTGTATGAACACGCTCCAATATCTAGTGGAAAACCCTCCCAGAACACTTTAGCTTGTTCTAACAGCAAACACAGGGGGAGTAAATCAGACAAAAGCGGATGTTCGACAAGCACATACGGCTGTGATTCTCAGGTGTACGTGTGTATACGTTTAGAAAGGACAGAAAGTCAAGTTCAGAATCACATGGTTTCCTTTCAGGTCAAAATTCTTATATAAACATCTTTCGAGATATATAAACATCTTTAGAGAATTAAAGCCGAGCTTCATGTTCGAGTGTAGAACGGTGCAACTTTTTGACCTGAACAGAACGTAAGCGTTAAAGTTCACCTCGTTCCCTTGGACTCAAGGTTGTTAGCGATGCTCAGTGACAGACACGGGGAGGGGAAACAGACGAACAGAAGTATGCTTCAGCATGCAGGATTAGACCAAGACTCCAGAGTGGGAAAGGGGGGGGGGCGGCGCGGGGGGGGGGTGTAGAAGGACTGGAGAAATTTCAGTACCCTTAAAAACGCCACTGCTTCGGTCGGTGATCGGAGTCTTACTCTGTATGGACGGCGTGTCCGGGTTGTAGAAAAACTTCTCGTTGCACATGTTGCCTTCGCAGCAGCAGAAAAACACTTCGGGGTCCTCTTTCCTCTCCACGCACTCCGTGCTGAGAGACGGGAAGAGAAAAGCAGTGCTGTAATGATGATAAGTGGTTATTTCTGAAAGAATTCATTATCTGACGTGTCTCGTCCTTTCTGTTTGTTGTTTTTCTTTTTTTAACGGCACTAAACCGCCGTTTTATTATTATTATTATTATTATTATGTAATTCTGAACAATCATTAATGTGTTTGGTGCTCAAGTCCAAGCACACACTCGATGCACCCTTTCCGTGTTTTGTTTTGTTTGATTTACTTTTGTCACAATTGAATAACGCTAAGTAAGGACGGATGACTTTTGTCAAAGGAACGCTCAGAAGCTGCCAGACCACATAAGAGCGGCACACGCCGCTTAACTCGGAACAGATAAACGCAGATTAACTAAACAAAAAAAACCCACTAGAGGAAATCGTGCACACGGCTGCAAACATAAGGAGAGTGGATCGCATTCCAGACGCCTTTTGTTCAGATAAGTAGGGAGCCAGAGAGAGAGAGAGAGAGAGAGAGAGAGAGAGAGAGAGAGAGAGAGAGAGAGAGAGAGAGAGAGAGCTGAAGCTGTTCACTTCTCATCATGCACGTGCCATGAGCTGATTTTTGCCCATTTTTTTTTCTTCAAGTCCCTTCCAGTTTCAACTGGCGTGAGGTAAACAGGTTCAACAGCGTGCTAGGGCAAGCACTGAGACTACAGGCAAGTGCTTTCTGCTTTGGCTTTTTGCCGCCTTTGTACTGATGGACAGATAAGGTCCCCCCCGCCCCCCCCCGGCCTCTCCGTCACAGAAAGGCGAACGGGTTCACATCGAACCTCGACAAGAAAACATGTTTACTCAAAGCCGGGATGCCTCCGTATCAATATTCAGCGTGGAATGTGTGCTATCTTTAGTAGCGGCCCGTGTGGCTAATGAATGGGGGATTTAACGCTGTCCCTGCTGAACGTGCGCCGCCACGAAGGACCGGGCCTGTAATGATCGTGACTTTTCTTTGTTGGGAGGATGATTCTTCCGCTATTTGAGACCAGGGAGCCTCGAACTTCAGGGGCAAAACTTCTTCGAGAGGTTACACTGGATGATGAAACTTTTGCACCGGGTTTGGCACACCGACGAAAATATTAGCACAGGACATGTGACGGTTATAGACTACCTGTCTCAACTCCGGGACTGCAGTTCCTAATTTATTTATATATTAAAGGAAGGGCTGCATGAATTTCAAGCTATGACACCTGTACAGCCCAGTACATCATTCACTCACAACTCTCTCTCTCTCTATATATATATACATATATAAATTTTTAAAGCATTAAGTACCATAGAGTATTACGGCAGCACTACCAGGATTCAGTTACACTGCTCTGGAAGCTGCTAGAAGTTTTGTTTTTTTAACCAAAAAAAAAGACAAATTTTCAAACAGCTGCTTTTTGTCTAATTTATTAATTTACTTCTCGGGGGGGGGGACGTTGACGAGTTTGTGTTTTGTAATACAAACTAACTTGTCTCAAATGTAACTACAAATGGTTACAAGGCGTAAAACTGCTTCTTCGTGGTGGTAACGGCTCACACCGCACCGCCGTGGAAGGTTTTTCCTATAACAGCAGGTGTATCACTCCTTATTTACCTGATGACAAGAGCCTTTAGTTTAGACGGTCTTTAAAAAATATAACATAAAAAAGTAGGCAGATTGTTCGGAGCCTGAGGTTAGAGCGATTAGGTCGTGTGAAAAACGAGGCGTACCTGTCGTAGCAATTGACGTCATCTAGCCAGCAGCCCTGCTTCACCACTGCTATGTTCCCGGACACGTTACGCCACGTGGCGAAGCAGTGCAGCCGCTTGTCCTTGTCTCCTACGCAGGACTCGATGCCGGAGCGGTTGCCCTGCTGCTCCGAGCTCGGACCGTAGTTGTAGTGC